>JARHVA010000083.1:950000-2150000 GCA_037957365.1 Torreya grandis | reverse complement strand
TTAGAGAGACCAAATCAAAGGTAATATTTCTAAAAAAAATTCCAATAAACTCACATGAAGAACTCTTACCCCCTCACCTAGCCAAGAATGCAAGGATAACACCTACATGCTAGTCATTAAGGCAAACTTGAGGATGAAAATGCACAAATGTTTTAGTGTATCAAAGGAAAAGTAAATTATAACATATTAATACATGGTTTTAATTCATCATTATATCTTATATTATAAACAAAATAGGGCGATTGCAACTACAACCTAGGCAGGACTAAGATCACACTCTCAGTCAAGTCATGGATAAGGAGAAGGTATATACTGGAGTCTCAAAGTACAAGCTATTCTACTCAACATATAAGGATCCTAATGAGTATAAATAATTAATATGAGTTAGTGGATAGTTTTTAGGACATGATTTTTTATATTCAAGTTCCTAACCACATCTATTTAATCCATTTTGATCAGAATCCAACCAAGGAGCCTTAGGTGAGCAGACTCATGCATATGGAACACCAAGAGAGTTGTAGACAGAGGATGGATTCAAGAAAGTGATACATAAGAGACAATAATGGAGATGTTACAAGGATATTAAATGTATCTTTGACTCAATAAACCTCATGAAAATAAGGGATGAAGAGCATACTTAGATATTTCATGCTCAAACACAGTCAGTAAGCAACTTATTGCTAGTCTAAGCAAAATGAGTATTTGAGGAACCTATAGGCATTGGAAAGTTATAAAAATAAGTAAAAATTGTCATAAGGACTATTTTAAGGCATATATTCTCTCATTTTTAAAATAAAAATAGTGGGTATACCCAATGTTTTGTCTCATACCTAACCCTATCTAAGATAGTAAGTTTTGGGGCTAGGTGGATGAATTTTTTCTTGAAAGGATAAGTGGGCATATTGGAGCCCAAAAATGGTTTTTAAATAGTAAGAAATTATAGTGAAGGACTCAAGAATCCTAAAAAATGGTTTAACATTCAAAAATATAGTCAAGTGCCTTGGAGGTATACTAATGCAAATATGCATACAAACATGCTTATAGACCCTAATGCCATCTTAAGGTACCTCCAAGATATTTCAACAAGTTGGATGGAAAATGTGAGGTGTATGAAGATGTTTATGGCCTGATAAGGAGGTTTTAAGTGCATAAAAGTGAGAAACAAGTCAAAGTAGATTCAAAACCTTACTTAAAACACTCAACCTTACACATAGTTAGCTCAAGAGCCAACTTCAGGTACTCACCCACTTCATCACAAGGAGGATCAGGGCCAATTATCCTAGGGAAGTTTAAGTATCCCTATGGACCAAATGTTTGTGAAATATTTGTTGGTAGTTGGGGGATAATCTTTATGAACAAACCTTAAGAAAATAAGTAGTCAAAATTGGTTTGCAGACATCTTGAGTGCCATCTTCCAATGATCCTCTCTCCACACACTCTTTTCATGGGACCGTAGGCTATTAATGGAAGATGAGGAGGTAAATGAAATATATATTCATGGAATTCATTCCCAACTTGGACATCTGTACATTATGAACTATCACTAAGATTCCTTAGTGCTCATAAACCTCTCAAAAACCCTAGGCAGACCCAATCTTAAAAATCTTGATGTTTTAGCATCCTAGCACCCTAGAATGACCTATTAAGCTCATGAAATGTTAATAAAATTTAGAGAGGACTCCAACCATGGCATTGATTTTCATGAACATTGTATGAAAGTTTCATAAATCTATGATTTTATAGGATTTTGAGCATAGAGTGTAAAAAACTATTTGAGATGATTACAATCCATGGAGGGGATGTTTTGGGATCTTATTCACCTTCTAAAGTCATGAGATGTCAAGGGATACACCTATAAATGTCTCTAAAACTCACTTCAAAACTGCTAGTCTATAAATGCTTGAGGAAGGTGGACCAGTCAATTAGAAGTAAAATTTCAAGTGCATAATGCTGGTATAAGCCTATATTATGTTTGATGATGTTGGTTCAGTTATGAATCACACTTGCTTTTAGGTTATCAAGATTTATTTTAGGTTTCATTGAAGCCAATAGATAATTAATTAAGCTATTAATCTTGATTGGCCTATCTGGTCATCAAGAGAGCTAAAATTGGAATTGAAGGAGTAATGAAATAAGTTATTGCAAAAATGTTATTATTTATAGTTGAACCTTGAATATAAATCAATGAACATTTCATGACTATAATAGAGAGAGGGGTGGGCAGTTTCTTGACCTTTTCAAATATGCTTAAGGGAAGGATAAAATATTGCATGTTATAGTGATTTAATTACAACCCATTAATATTATAACTGCCATATAGAAGAATGGTTAACTATTTTGGTGTGTCCTTGCCTTGGAGAGGTCTAAATCAATAGCCTCTAGTTCATATTCAAAATCTAAGGGGCTAATTAAGGAGAATCAACACAAGGAGAAGGATAAAATGGGACAATATAACTAATGTAATTGTCACTTTGAGTGGACTATGGTCATTGATGACCTATCATCTACATCTTCATGTCACATTCCCCTCTATTTCTCTCCTCTTTTGCTATATATTTAAGGATTTTATCCTTATATTATATCCCTCAGGCTGGTATGAGTAAACTCTTTCAAGCTTTGTATTTGTATACCTATTTAGATTGATGAATAAAAAACTTATAGATGCTTCTTAAGAATTAAGTAGTGTGTTCATACTTATTTTGATATGCAATATTGGTTTAATCTTCCCTTTTGTAGGTCCAAGTTTCACCTAGGTACTAATAAGCTTTCCTTACAGGTAATCTAGTGTGTCATGAGGTTGATGGCCCAAGATTGAAGTGGATGTTTGATTTTAAATGCCTTGAACCAAGCCTTATTCTCACTGCCTTCTTGCCCTAGTCATTCAAACTAACCTCTAGATGAAACATTGTTACTTGAAATTCATTGGAGGTAGTATATTAGCTATATGCATTATCCATTAGTGTGATTAAGAGTATAGGTTGAGTGGATAATTGATTATATTGATACATCATCACTTTAGAGTAGGTTTCATTTATGAAATACCTATTCCCTTTTCATACCAATAGGTGTAGACACCAAAATAGTGTCAACCCCCCTTGGTCCCTTTCTAACTTCAACATGCCTAACCTATACTTTATTAATTTAAAATAATTATTTTAAATTAATCATCCCCCCTAGACACCTCACCTTGGATTCCTAGCTCTTAGACCATTTATCACCCTATGACTAATCATAATTACCTAAGACCTATTTCAACTCTTCCACTAATTCTCACACCTATTAAACCTGCCTTTGGAATGTTCAACAACAACAACCAAACTTGGCAGATGGAGGAATGGGCAAAAGACTAAACATAGCCTTTTTACCCACTCTCTAGTCATAGATGTCGGTCAACAATAAACTGACGCTGGCGGTATCGCTAACGTCGGTTGCTTAAAACTAAATTCTAACCTCAGCTGTAGGCCTGAAGGAAAATTATCTTGCTCTTAGGATTCGAATTCTCTTGCTCCTCGACTCCTTGCATATCAAAGGCAAGATTTAGGATGAGGCATCAGCATTCTATCATCACTCTCTAGGCTAAGAAACTCTGCAGAATTCACTCCACACCAGGTTGAAATGTTGCATGCGATCTCCTACATTAGCCATAATGGGAACAAGTCTTCTACACTTCTGGTTCTCCACCAAGAGCTAAATATTATTCTAGTTTATATTTTAGTATTTTTAGAATGCATTGGTGATTATTCCATTTAATATTCTTGAGTACTGTTGATAGACAACCTGACCTTCTTCTCGGAGAGGCTGAAAAGCCTTCCTCTCCTTCTTATTCTCTTTCCACCCCTGTCCTCTACCTTAGCCCTTTCCCAGACCATATTCACTATCTTGAAATCCTCCACAAACCATTAAACTCCCATAGACCTCCTAGAATCCTCTGTCGACCAAAGACACCAACCAAAAAACCCGTCCAAAGCCCATTGCCCCTACCGATGTCGACAGCATAACTGACGTTGGCAACTTTACCAACCAACACCGGCAGGACTACTGATGTCGGTGACTGTGGAAGATTGATTGCAAGATTCAGGTACACATTATTTATTTCTCCTTCTTGAAGTCTTTCATTATTTCTTTCCATTATGACATTCTTTTTATCAACTAGTGGACTATCATCCCTCCAGGAAGTCTTTGCACTTTTGGGACTGAGCATATCACTTGGCAGTCCACCATATCTGTCTCTAACATTTTTCTTTGTTAATTTTTCTTCTTATCTACAGGTGTCATCCTCCATAACCAAAAAGGAGCTCCTTCAATGTCTGGATACGATGCGCAACTTAATCTGGGTACGTATAAACCCCTGACCATTAACCCTTAGTTTTTTATTTCTTTTGAATGTAAAAAGGCGAAAACGAGTTAGAAACATTCTACCCCCCCTTGGTCCCTTTCTAAATTTAACATGCCCAACCTATACTTTATTAATTTAAAATACTTATTTTAAATTAATCACCCCCCCTAGACACCTCACCTTCGATTCCTAGCTCTTAGACCATTTATCACCCTATGACTAATCATAATTACCTAAGACCTATTTCAACTCTCCCACTAACCCCCGCACCTAATAAATCCACCTTTCGACTGTTCGCCAACGGCAACTAAACTTGGCAGATGGAGGAACAGGCAAAATGCTAAAAATAGCCTTTTTACCCATTATCTAGCCACCGACGTTGGTCAACAGTCAACTGACGCCAGTGGTATCACTGACGTCAGTTGCTTAAAAATAAATTCTAACGTTGGCTGCACCCCTGGATGTGAATTCTCTTGCCTCCAAAGGTGAATTCTCTTGCTCCCAGGATCTAAATTCTCTTGCTCCTTGACTCCTTACATATCAAAGGAAGGCTTTAGGATGAGGCATTAGCATTCTATCATCACTCTCCAGGCTAAGAAACTCTACAGAATTCACTCCACACTAGGTTGAAATGTTGCATGAGGTCTCCTACATCAACCATAATGGGAAAAAATCTTCTACACTTTTGGTTCTCCACCAAGAGCTAAGTATTATTCTGGTTTATATTTCAATATTTTTAGAATGCATTAGTGATTAGTCCATTTAATATTCTTGAGTACTATTGATAGACAACCCAACTTTCTTCCCAGAGAGGCTGAAAAGCCTTCCTCTCCTTATTCTCTTTCCACCCCTGTCCTCTACCTTAGCCCTTTCCCAGACCATATTCACTGTCCTACAATCCTCCACAAACCATTAAACTCCCATAGACCTCCCAGACTCCTCTGTCGACCAAAGACACCAACTAGAAAACCCATCCAAGCCCATTGCCCCTACCGACGTTGGCAGCATAACCAACATCGGTAACTTTACCAACCGATGCCGGCAGGACTATCAACATCAGTGATTGTGGAAGACTGATTGCAGGATTCAGGTACACATTATTTATTTCTCCTTCTTTAAGTCTTTAATTATTTCTTTCCATTACGACATTCTTTTTATCAAATAGTGGACTATCATCCCTCCAGAAAGTCTGCGCTTTTGGGACCGAGCATATCACTTGGCAGTCCACCATATCTGTCTCTAACATTTTTCTTTGTTAAGTTTTCTTCTTATCTATAGGTTTCCTCCTCCATAGCCAAAGAGGAGCTCATTCAATGTCTGGATACAGTGCGCAGCTTCATCCAGGTACGTACAAACCCCTGACCATTAACCCTTAGTTTCTTATTTCTTCTTAATGTGAAAAGCAAAAAAATGAGTAGAAACATTTTGGCACGTCCAGTGGGACCCTAGAGTTTTCCTTGCATTAATTTCTTTTTCTTATAAAGGCAAACTTTCATATAGGTGCATTAGGAAATTTTCTCTCCTTGTATCCTTCTTCTATCTCCTTATTTCGAAAAGACACCATTAGCACAAGTTAAAAAGAACTTTTTCTTCTTGTCACTTCTTTTTTGCATCTTAGAGTAGTGAAATTCATGCTCTTAACCTTTTCCTAATTGTTTGAATCCAAAAAAAAACATTTCAATTTGGGCTAAAATCTATTGCATTTCATTCTTGCTTGAATGCATATTTAGCTTTCTCATCTAGTAATTAAAAACACATTATGAATAAATCATAGTGCACATATGCTATACATCCAGACCACAAGCACATCAAACTAAACATCTAAGCATACCTGAGACAAGGTCCGACTAGGATTTCATCACTTAGCAGATACCTTACCCTTCTTGGTAATCCTACTTGGACTTAGGGGAGAACCCACTCTATTCTCTGGTAGAGTATAAACTATAGGGGAAGTATATATTGGCTAAGCGACCCAGCTTGACTCTGGGCTTGTGAAGAGAGGGAAGCAAGCCCCTAGCACCAAGCCATGTACGGAACCTAACACAGACTTTTGAGCACCAAAACATAACCCAAAACCAACCTTAGACTGCCTCTTTTAGTACCCATTCTAAAAGCCCAACTTCCCAAACATATTCTTCTAAGGCATAAGCCACCACGACTCTAAAATTTATTCTTAGGAATTAACGTTTAGTGGTTGCTTGCCATCATCTATTTTTCTATCTATAGCTGATTTTTTGAGCTGGTGAGGTTGCATTCTGATATCTAAAAACAACTCAGACTTTCTTCTTTATTCCAAAAACTTTCAATTTTCTAAGTTTCTAGAAATACACAATAACTGACATCAATTTTTCCACTGTCGTTGGCAACTATCTTCACTGACATCGGTTATCTGACTGACATCAGCAACTTACTTCACCGACATTGGTTTTTCTACCGACATCGGTCACTATCAAAAAAAATTCTTTCTTCTCAAACAGCAAGCTAAAAACCTGACTTTTTTGATGTTAAAAACAAATTCTAGTTTTCTGAGGTTGAAACATACAATTTTTAGAACCTGAATCTATTTTGCCTTGGATGGTTTTGACACGTAATCAAACCAAAACTCTTGTTGACCACATAAGGCAAAAACCACTCCCACCTTTGCCTTCTATATCAAGTCCCCAAATGGAGTATAATTCAGAAACTAAATGTACTCCTATCCAACCAACCCCAACTCAACCCCCTATTATTCCCGAAGGGGACCAAGACTTTAAAAGGTTCCTTGACCTCAATGTCAAGGCTCTTCAGCACTATCTCGTGAGAAGTCAAATGCAAGATCCTTATGGCAACCCAGTTTATGGGATGCCAACTTCCTTAGTTGAAATGGCAATCATATCAATAGCCTCTGTAACCCAACCCATGGTCACCTAGGCCATTGCCTCAACTAACAACCCGACCATGACCAATATTCAAAGTGTGGCCTCTCCTTCTATTTTTGGACATACCTCCATTGGGGTTTCTGTACCCCCTCAACCACAAACCATTCAACAAAGTCTTACACTATTCTAGAACTTAATTGTCTCCATACCACCTACTCTTGCACCCATAAATACAAGAGTGACTACTTATCCTTCGGCTAGTGTTGCCACCATATAACCACCTTTGGCGACATCAAGTCAAGTTGTGCCCTCTAGCTTCATGACACAACCACCCTTGACTTCAACATCAGTCCCTATGACTAGTTACCAATATGTTGTGCCTATACAAGTGCAACCAACTATGTCATATGCTCCACTTAACACCTTCCAAATTCCTTACAACCTAGGGGGTGCCCCACCTAAAAATCCATCAATCGATCTAATCAAGATGTTGATGGATAAGGTGTCTAATCTTGAGACATCCATTTTGGGTTCAAGAAATGTTCTCTCATATGAACAAATCTGTAATAAACTTATTCATCCTTCAGTCCTAATCTAACCATATCCTAGTCAGTGGGAACTTCCCAAGTTTACTCGCTTTCAGAGTAAACAGGACCCACAACAACATCTACGAGCGTTTAGACATGCTTGTTACCTTATAGCACATGATGATGCATTATTACTACGCACATTTCCCATGTCACTTTTTGGTGCTGCCCTCAATTGGTATAGTTCTATTACCAGTCACTCTCTATTTACTTTCATGCAACTAGCTCAACTATTTCTTGACCACTTTTTAATTAACATAACTAAAAAGGTCTCCATCACGGACCTATATTCTATCAGATAATTTGACAATGAATCAATAGCTGATTTCGTTGCTCGTTGGAGAGGTTTAATCAACCAACTCTCCTTTTCTTTACCTCAACCTGAGCTCATTGAGCTCTTTTCACAAGCATGTGCCAAACACATCTCATCTACTTTGCGGGTCCAAACATTCCGCATATTTGACGAAGCTTTCACTATGGCTAGGAAGCTTGAACTCTATGCTATCAAAGAAAATAAAGTCAAACTACGTAGTAAAAATACTAATGAAAAATCAAATGACCCTTCATCCAAATCTTCTTCTTTCAATCCCAAGTCTAAGGGATCAACAAATGCTATGGTACTTAGATCATCATCATCGACCACAACTAACCAATCCAAACCTTCCACATCTCAAAGCATTATAGGACAATTCTAACAATGATATGCACAACGTCAATATACCCTAATAGGAGAATCATACACATCTGTGTGGGATAAACTAGTCAAACAGGGAGTCCTCAACCTCCCCCAAATTTGACCACCACCTCAATTTGATCCCTCGCATGCCATCCCTACATGGTATAGGGAGAATAACTTCTGTAATTATCAGTGTCAAAGGCCATGACATAGACAAATGTAAAACCTTCAAGAACATTGTCCAAGATATGCTAGACAAAGGTGATCTTGTCTTGGATAACCAAAATGTGCCACCTAACCAAAACATAGACATCTTTAGACAACCTTTTCCTAACCATCCCCCTAGCCAAAACAACGTTCAGACCATAGCCAAAGATCTCCAAGAGCATAATATACGCATGGTTGATATGGTTTTGCCTTTTATCCCTAACCAACCTCTTTCACAAACTAAAGAGGTTAGTCAACCTATCCCTCCACCATAGGAAGAAGAGCTGCCTTCTCCTAATAGTCTTCCATCTACCCCTCTAATATTGGAGGACACTTTAACCATACCAACGCCACTAGCCCCACCTTCATCCTTCCTACTTCCAATGGAGGACCATACCTTTTCTACTCTTCAACCATAAGTAGAAGTTATGATCATACCTACCCTTTATCCTCTTGAGGAGCCACATTCTCCAATTCCTTCTCCACCGAGAGAAGAACTTGTCTCTTCACCTACTTCAACCGAAGAGGATCCAATAATGGCTCTCTCTCGCCTTTGGCCTGAGATTGCCGCATCTAACACATTCCCACTCTCACAACCACCCAAATCTTCTGAAAAACCAATTATAAAGCCTAACACAACAACTTCTAAACCATTCTCTCAACTGGCTAAAAACTTAGGATTTCTCCATTCGAGGAACTTAGAACATAAGTCATTATGGGAATGACTCAAAGCTCCTTATCTTACACATCCCATCTCATCTCGTACTAATGACCCTCCTTCAACTAAATCCCTCAAAGTCTCCAACAAGGACCAGGCTTCTACTTCCAAATCTTCAGAAGCTCAACCGTCTGCATCTGAACCTAAACCCTCACAAACATCCACCAGACCAACACCGATTAAATCCCTCTGTGTTCGCCCCATATCTAACCTCACTCACCCACAAGTGAAGATAGATTTGAATCTCGCCCCCAATAATAGTAGTCCTGACACCATATTAAAGAAGGCTACTAAATCATGTCGGAGAACTCCTCCTCCACCATTATCATTGCCCTCCATTTTGGGCCCACATCCTTCTACCTTAATAGGAGTGATCCCTACTCCAACACCTAAAAAAAACAAGTTCCCTCTATTACTCCCTTTAGCCACCAAAAACATACCTCCTCTGAAAAATTTGGCACCCCTCATGAAGAAAGTGTCGCCTACACGAGTGGCCACACCACCAACCCAAAAGGTGGTACGGAAATCTCCCTCAATAACTCCCAAACAAAAGTCATCAACACCTAGTGCATCAACAAGCACGGACCCCTTAGTGGGTTCATACGATTTGATACTATGCTGACTTTTTCAAACTTCTAACATCACTCTTTTATCTATTAAACCATTTCAACCTCTCGGACCAAAACCGTCTTGGTTTGATGACACTAAAATCTGCCTATATCATCGCTCACCTAGGCATGACACTGAAAATTGTTGTGCCCTCAAGGTTGTCATTTTCCAATACTCAGAAAAAGATACCCTTCTTGTTGAGGATACTGTCAATAAATCTCCAACACTGTCTCATGTCTCTCAAACCTCTTCACCTTCATCAGAATCCCATCATCAGACTATGGTCCCTTTACCTCCTTTGCCCCCTTTATTTGAGATTAACACCATCAATGTGGCCACTAGGTAACAAACTTTAAAGGATAAAGCAAAAGAGAAAGTTGTTATTCCTTGGACCTACCCATTTGTCAAACCTTCTCAACCACCCAAACCCAATATTTCTATCTTGGATACATCCCAAACCACTTCTTCAGAGGCAATCCGTGATTCTATGGTAAAATAGCTTCACAAAACTCCCATGAAGATGACTTTATATGACCTCATTCAAAGCTCTCCACAACATCATCAAGCTTTAATCAAAGCTTTACAGGCAGTGGAGGTCTAACCCGAGGACCCCCAACCACTAGCTATCTTAGTCCAATCATTATCCACCATCACCTCTATTACCTTTAGTAATTCTGAAATTCTTACCTCCAATTTGGAAGGTCAGGATGCTGCCCTTTTCATCATAGCCTACATTGATCGAACTTACATTAAGTGAGTTATGATTGATGGGGGTGCTAGCATCAATATCATTTCCACCCATGCCTATGACCAATTAGCCCTCCCAAAGAATTGTATCTCTAAAATTGACGTAATTCTTCAATCTTTTAATGACTCCACCACCACTACCATTGGCACTGTCATCTTACATATTCATGTTGGCCCACGAACAATCCTAAAACTCTTCTACATCATCGAAGGGTATTTATAATACAACATGTTATTAGGACAACCTTGGATCTGTGCCATGGCTTGTGTCCCTTCTACATTACACCGTTGTGTCAAATTTGAACATGACGGTCAAGTCCATGTCATTCTCGCAGACCCCTCTCTTTTCAAGACATGCAACACAACTTATCAACCCAATGATGTTCTCATTCCTTTCAAGACATCGACCCAAACACTACCTCCACCTGTGGAAGCTTCAACAACTATGCAAACGGCGATTACACCTACACCACCTCCTCAAGTGACAACAAAAGACCCTATGGAAGATACCTTCTAATGTCTTTCACGTGGGGAGTATCGTTTACTCACCTTGGACATGTTCCAGACTCCTCAAGAGTATGGACACTTCATCACAATCCTAGCTATGACCATCATATCAAAATGGTCGTCCCTTATGGTCCTCCCAATCTTCAAACAAATCTCATCTATGGAGGGCTAGATCGAGCTCCCACTAACGGGAACCCTCTTTCATCACCCCAACTATTTTCGTCTGACTTCTCTTTTCTTGGCAACCCAAACTTTGCTCATACCTATCTTTATAGGTGTGCATGGAAGGGCTTTGGCTTTGGGCACTACGAATAAGGCTCCCACCAGCCCACCAAACCACCAAATGATGAGGCCATAAAGAATGCTAAGAAGCGACATGGCCTGGGTTTTGAAGAACCTAATGAAACTTCTAAAAACCCTCACCCCAAACCTACCATAGAACAATCACCTCCAAACTCACCTATTCCCCCATTTTCACCTATGAAGTCGGTGGTTTTCATCCCTCCTAGTTTTTTTTTACATAAACACCATTCGCTTGGAACCCCTAACCTATCAAATAGGTGGGGTATCTAGGTCTCTCCTTCTCATTTATCCAAACATGATAGATGATGAATCTGCTACTATCAACACTGTCTAATGCATAGATGATGACATCATTCTCACCTACATGGGTTCAGACGACTCTTTCATCCAACAATCACTTCCTTTAGAAATGCAAGTTATATTAAATAAATCAACCATTGACATTAACCTTCCATCTTTCGATGCTCCTCATATTTTAAATATTGGTCAATCTTTGGATGCCCAAGAACAAATTGATTATACCAAATTCCTTTCAGACCATAGCAAAGCCTTTTCTTGGACCTATAGCGATATGCCTGGCATCGACCCTAACATCGTCATCCATAACATCATCACAAACCCAGAAGCTAAGCCTATCAGGCAAAATCTTTGCAAAATGCATCCTCACATTGCACTCTTTGTCAAAGAGGAGCTTCAACGTCTTCTTTTTGTATCTGTCATCCAACCCATTGATTATCTGCAATGGGTGTCAAACATCGTCCCTATCACAAAAGTAATTGGGGGAATTTGAATTTGTACTAACTATCATGACCTTAACCTAGCTTGCCCAAAGGACAATTTTCCTCTACCCAACATCGACCAACCTGTTGATCTTACAGTCGGTCATGAGATGCTATCACACATGGAAAGGTTTTCAAGATATAACCAAATCTTGATCACGCCAGAAGATCAACACAAGACCACCTTCATCAGCCCATGAGGGACTTTTTGCTATAGGGTCATGCCTTTTGGCCTAAAAAATGTAGGTGCCACATATCAACGTGCCATGACCTACATCTTTCACGATCTCCTCCACAAAATCATGGAGGACTATGTGGATGACGTACTAGGAAAATGTAAACTCCGTCATGACCATTTAACTATTCTCAAAATCGTATTCACTCACCTCCTCCAATACAATGTTCGACTCAACCCCAAGAAATGCATCTTTAGGGTTCTCTCTGGGAAGCTTTTAGGCTTCATCATTTCCCTTCGTGGCATTGAGATTGATCTTGCTAAGATAAGAGCTATACTCTAGATGCCACCACCTACCAATCTAAAGCAACTTCGCAGCCTGCAAGGGAAGCTTCAATCTATTCGTTGCTTTATCTCACAGCTTTTCAACCGATGTCAACCCTTTCATCACCTCCTCAAGAAGGACGTCTCCTTTAATTGGGATAAGGACTGCCAAGAGGCTTTTGAAGCTCTTAAGCGTTATCTTGTCTCTCCACCAGTCCTTATTCCACTTAAATAAGATCAACCCTTCTATCTTTATATTTCAGCAACAAATCATTCTTTGGGTGCCATGATCGCGCATCAAGATGAACAAAATTGTGAGCAAGCAGTTTATTACATAAGCCGAATGCTCATTGATTATGAAACTTGGTATTCTCATACCGAAAAACTCTATTTGGCATTAGTCTTTGTCGCTACCAAACTCCATCATTATCTTCTCAATCATAAAACTTATGTCATCACCCACACTAACCCCCTCAAATACATGCATTACAAGCCATACCAAAACCAATGTATGGCTCGTTGGCTCATGCTTCTTACTGAGTTTGATTTTGAATTCATCCAACAAAAATCTATAAAGGGGCAAACAATCACTGACCAACTAGCAGATGCCCCTCTACCCGACAACCAACCCTCTCACTATGAATTACTTGACGAATCCATCACCACGTTATCCATCGATGACATTTTCTATCAAATGATAATGTTATTTTACGGGTCTAAATGTCAACATGGTGGGGGTGCGGGGGTCATTCTCATCCCTCATGAGGGTGAGCCCATGCTCCTATATTTCAAACTTGACTTTGAATGTACCAATAACATGGCTGAATATGAAGCCTTAATTTTGGGACTTCAAACCACCCTTTTCCTAGGTGTCAAGACCATCAACATCTTTGGCAACTCATAATTAGTCGTTAATCAAATCAATGGTTCATATCTTTGTAAAAATGAAGTTTTGCAAAGGTACAAACACCGTGTTGACACCCTACTAGAATCTTTCGACCATTACCTCTTGTAAACTGTTCCTCGATCTATGAATAAGTTTGTTGATACTATGGCTTCTCTCTCCTCATGCATTCCATCCTCATCATCTTCCTTGAGAATTTATGTTATGGTACACCATTTGGCATTACCTTCATATATCTCCACTAACATCAACTTTGTTAACACCATCGACTCTAGCCCACAGGATGTTTGGTATAAACAACTTGTGGACTACTTAACTTATTCTATTATCCCTCCTGGTCTCTCTAACAATGTGCGATGGGCTTTTATCAAAAGCATGGCTTGATATACTATGCTAGGGGGTCTTCTCTATAAATGAGGTTTTGATGGCCTCCTTCTTCGATGTCTAACCTCCACTAAAACATCTCACGCTATCAAACAAGTCCATGATGGGATTTATGGAGGGCATTTTAGTGGTAACTCGGTAGCAAAGCACATCCTTCGCCTGGGCTATTATTGGCCTACTCTTCACTAAGACTGTAGTGACTATGTTCGGCGTTGTATCAAATGGCAACAATACGCTAACTTACTTCACGTCCCTAGTCATGCTTTATAATTCGCTAAGAATTTTTGGCCTTTTTCACAATGAGGCTTAGATCTATTTGGTGAGATTAACCCTCATTCATCTCTTCGACATCAGTCCATTATCACCGCAACCGAATACTTCACTAAATGGATGGAAGCTATTCCTCTCGTCTCCACTAAATCCAAAAAAATTGTCTACTTCATCAACACCCATATCATCTATCATTTTGGTGTACCCCACAAGATCATCACCGATAACGACAAATCATTCAAATACAAAATTGTCGAGAAACTCTTTGACTCATTTGGCTTCAAGCTCAGCTTCTCCTCACCTTACTACCCATAAGAAAATGGGCAGGCTGAGGCTTCCAACAAAATCTTAACCAAAATTCTAATGAAGGTGGTCAACGACACTGGAAGGGATTGGCACATTCACATTCCCTTCACTTTTTGGACCTACCACACTAGCATCTGAACCCCTACGGGTGCTACACATTTCTCTTTAGTGTATGAAATAGAGGCTATCCTACCTCTTAAAGTACAAATACCTTCTTTATGCATCTCTTTACATGACATACTTTCTAATGATGACTTTCGTCAAGATCGGTTGGCTTAACTTGAGTTACTTGACGAACGTCGCCTTGCTGCCCTCAACCATCTCCATATCGACCAAAATTGCATCCAATGTGCCTATAACAAAA
The DNA here is from genome assembly GCA_037957365.1 of Torreya grandis. Lineage (NCBI taxonomy): Eukaryota > Viridiplantae > Streptophyta > Pinopsida > Cupressales > Taxaceae > Torreya > Torreya grandis. The sequence goes on along the minus strand of JARHVA010000083.1, from coordinate 2,134,946 downwards.
GTCTGAGAGAACAAGATTTCAAAATCAAAGATTTTGTCTTCAAAGAAAACCAACACGTGACCAATATGGAAAGAAGTAAACGAGGCAAGTTTGCTCCTAATTGGCTCAGACCTTATATCATAACACACAAGTATGGATCAAGGACTTATCATCTATCTTCTCTTGAAGGCCAGTCAGAACTTGAGCCCCTTAAAACCTTGCATCTAAGGCCATTCCACTATTAATCAAGTACTTACTCACTTGAGGTTTAACTTGAGCTTGTCCCTTGGGCAACCCCCATCATCCTCATCCCTATTCCTTTCAACCCTTTTTCCCTACAAACATTAGTCAACCCTTTTGTAAAGCATGAATGCTTTGTCCTAATAAAAGGGAGACCCCTAAACCTCTATAGTCTTGTCCATGACTAAAATTTCAGTCCACAAAACATATAAAATTGGGATGCCTAACCAAAGGTCATAAAATGTAGACTGCTCCCTTGAAGGATATCTGCATAATTGTTATAACTAATAGACTATTCCCTTAAAGGATAGCTATCCAAAGACATCAAAACATATAAAGTAAAATATAGACCACTCCCTCAAAGGATGGCTATGCCCAAATTTTGTTACAAATAGCACTCTCTCAGAAGCTTCCCACATCGATCAGCTTCACATATGACCACAAAACAAAACAACATCCCCACGTAGACTTCCCGCATTGATCAGTCTACCAAACAAAAAAAACAAAAAAAAAATTGACTGACAAACTATTAAGTCATTGACTTGCCTATAGTCATTCTCAGGGTCACTTATAAAAAAGGGCAAAGTTATCCTTGCTAAAAAGGGTTACGCTATCCTCACACCTCACATAATCAAACCTATTACCCCAACATACCTAAGGGATTTTGAGCTCACTTAACATCAAGTGATTTGAATACTTCTCTAACACAAATAATGGTCAATGACATAATGCATGAATAGAGTTTTTGTTCACAATAACCCTATCTATGTTATCATTATGGTCTTTGTCAATGAAAGAGAAATGCGCCTTTCACTTCTTACACACTTTGGTCACATACAACCAATCTAAACTCAACTAAATCATTTTCTAACTAAACCAACCCAAACCAAACCAAACCAAAACATTTTCTAACCATTAGCATAACTTCATGATTTATTTAATGCAAATATCAATTTATGTTATATAAATCATCATAGCCCATTCACACTAGTTTCTATGGAAAATAATACACATGAAAACTATCAACCAAACACAATTTATGTCAAGCATATACCATCACCAATATGGAAACTTGATGAAACATAAATGTATTCATTCTATTTTTAGCATACATCCATCACCAATATGGAAAATTGCTAGAGATGAAAAACCACCTAACCAATGTTACAGAATACACCATCACATAATATGGAAAAGGCTGTAACATCATCATACACTCATAATTTCAATCATGTACCATCAAACATATGGGAAATGCTAATCCATTAACATGACCAAACTAATTATCGACCTCTTTGACTCTTCCTCCCTTTTAGGGAGAACTACATTGGCCTGAGGCCCTTGAAATAGGAGCTATGTAGGCAGCACTTAGTTGACACATAGTTTTCTAGGGTTAGCTTGACCATTTTCCTGTTCATCTCCCTAATGATGTCGGCCACTCATTTGTTCATCTACCTGATGGAAAAACCATTTCATCTTTAACCATGACTTAACCTAGTCAAACCCAATCCATAATCGACTCTCTTCTTCCCTTTTGGGGAGAACTACATTGGCTTGAGGCCCTTCAAATAGGGGCTATGTAAGCAGCACTCAGTTGACATGAGGTCTTTTGAGGTTAGCTTGGCCATTCCTTCATCCGTCCATCTAATGGACCAACTATCTATACCAACCCAAAATCATGACCAAAAAATCAGCCCTGACATTGAATGAGTTACCTCAACTTCTCATGGGGCACATTGGAGATCACATACATCTCCCTGACCACAACACCCACCACTTGAGATCATACCATGACTCAACCCAACCTGACCAATGACCTTTGAGATCGTGACTATCTCCTTAGACCATGACCACTTTAGAGACAACTTTGCTTTGGTTGTTTTGATTGCATATATGCTACCTCACGAATAGTTAGCAAATTGTACACAACCCACATTATGACCCTCACATGTATTGTCAGATCGCACTCTAGTTAATCCTCAATATTTGTGACATTTTCATGTTTCCCAGGAGCACTTCCTGAGCGCGAGATACTTGGAACACAATAACCATTGAAGCTATAGATTTGATCGTTTAACACAATCAGCTACGACTAAATGTTGGGGACCGGTTATTTTGATTTTAGCACTCCTCAACCTTTGACTATGACAATTTGACCTATCTATCACGTAAAGTGGTATTTTCGCAATCCCAACTATTGTAGCGTTCACACTCTAACTTCACCATACCCATCCACTGCCTATCGAATTGGCACCCGATATTAGGTTACCTTCCCTCAACTCCCACTTTGAGGGGGAATACCTCATCCCTTACCCAGGGTAACCTACACCTCATCCCATACCTGGGGCAACTTACTCCTATTTTTGTGTTGTACTTTGTCAGAACAACCAACAAGACAAAAAGGGGAAAATGTAGACACCAAAATAGTGTCAACCCCCCTTGGTCCCTTTCTAACTTTAACATGCCCAACCTATATTTTATTAATTTAAAATACTTATTTTAAATTAATCACCCCCTAGACACCTCACCTTGGATTCCTAGCTCTTAGACCATTTATCACCCTATGACTAATCATAATTACCTAAGACCTATTTCAACTCCCCCACTAACCCCTGCGCCTAATAAATCCACCTTTCGATCATTTGCCAATGACAACTAAACCTGATAGATGGAGGAATGGGCAAAAGGCCAAAAATAGCCTTTTTATCCATTCTCTAGCCGCTAACATCAGTCAATAGTCAACTGACACCGGTGGTATCACCAACGTCGATTGCTTAAAACTAAATTCTAACCTCGACTGTACCCCCGGATGCGAATTCTCTTACCCCCGAAGGCAAATTCTCTTGCTCCCGAGATCCAAATTCTCTTGCTCCTCAACTCCTTGCATATCAAAGGTAGGATTTAAGATGAGGCATCATCATTCTAAAATCACTCTCCAGGCTAAGAAACTCTACAAAATTCACTTCACACTAGGTTGAAACATTGCATGAGGTCTCCTACATCAGCCATAACAAGAACAAGTCTTCTACACTTTTGGTTCTTGACCAAGAGCTAAGTATTATTCTGGTTTATATTTTAGTATTTTTAGAATGCATTGGTGATTAGTCCATATAATATTCTTAAGTACTGTTGATAGACAACCTGACTTTCTTCTCAGAGAGGTTGAAAAGCCTTCCTCTCCTTCTTATTCTCTTTCCACCCCTGTCCTCTACCCTAGCCCTTTCCTAGACCATATTCACTATCCTGCAATCCTCCACAAACCATTAAACTCCCACAGACCTCCCAGACTCCTCTGTCAATCAAAGACACCAACCAAAAAACCCATCCAAAGCCCATTGCCCATACCGATGTCGGCAGCATAATCAACGTTGGCAACTTTACCAACCAACGTCGATAGGACTACCGATGTCGATGACTGTGGAAGACTAATTACAGGATTTAGGTACTCATTATTTATTTCTCCTTATTTAAATCTTTCATTATTTCTTTCTATTATGACATTCTTTTTATCAACTAGTGGACTGTCATCCCTCCAGGAGGTCTTTGCACTTCTGGGACCGAGCATATTGCTTGGCAGTCCACCATATTTGTCTCTAACATTTTTCTTTGTTAAGTTTTCTTCTTATCTATAGGTGTCATCCTCCACAGCCAAAGAGGAGCTCCTTCAATGTCTGGATACGATGCGCAGCTTCATCTGAGTATGTACAAACCCCTGACCATTAACCCTTAGTTTCTTATTTCTTCTAAATGTGAAAAGCAAAAAAATGAGTAGAAACATTCTTCATGAGCAAAAAAGAATGTTTCTACTCATTTTTTGCTTTTCACATTCAGAAGAAATAAGAAACTAAGGGTTAATGGTCAGGGGTTTGTATGTACCCAGATGAAGCTGTGCACCATATCTAGATGTTGAAGGAGCTCCTCTTTGACTGTGGAGGATGACACCTATAGATAAGAATTCACATTTACGCCTGTAGCTGAGGTTAGAATTTAGTTGTAATCAATTGATGTCGGTGATACCACCGGCGTCAGTCGACTATTGACCGACGTCGGCGGCTAGAGAATGGGTAAAAAGGCTATTTTTAGCCTTTTGCCCATTCCTCCATCTGCCAAGTTTGGTTGTCATTGCTGAACGATCCAAAGGTGGGTTTAATAGGCATGAGAATTAGTGGGGGAGTTAAAATAGGTCTAAGGTAATTATGATTAGTCATAGGGTGATAAATGGTCTAGAAATCCAAGGTGAGGTGTCTAGGGGGGATGATTAATTTAAAATAATTATTTTAAATTAATAAAATATAGGTTAGGCATGTTAAAGTTAGAAAGGGACCAAGGGGGGTGTTGACACTATTTTAGTGTCTACATTTGCCCCTTTTTGTCTTGTTGGTTGTTCTAACGAACTGCAAGATAAAAATAGGAGTAAGTTTCCCCAAGTATGGGATGAAATGTAGGTTACCCTAGGTAAGGGATGAGGTATTCCCCCTCAATGCAGGAGTCGAGGAAAGGTAACCTGATATTTGGTGCTGATTTGATAGGTGGTGAATGGGTATGGTGAATTTGGAGTGTGAACGCTGTAATAGTTGGGATTGCACGTATACCACTTCATATGATAGAGAGGTCAAATTGTCACAGTCAAAGGTTAAGGATTGCTAAAATCAAAATAACTGGTCCCCAACATTTAGTCATAGCTGATTGGGTTAAATGATCAAAGCTATAACTCTAATGGTCATGTTCTAAGTATCCTGGGCTCAGGAAGTGCTCCTAAAAAACATGAAAATGTCACAAATATTGAGGATCAACTGGAGCGTGATATGATAATACGTGTGAGGGTCACAATATGGGTTACGTATAATTTGCTAACTATTCATGAGGTAGCATATATGCAATCAAAACAACCAAGGCAAAGTTGTCTCAAAAGTGGTTGTGGTCTGAGGAGATAGTCGTGATCTCTAAGGTCATTGGTCGAGTCGGGTTGAGGCATGGTATGATCTCAGGTGGCGTATGCTGTGGTTAGGGAGATGTATGTGATCTCCAATGTGCCCCATGAGAAGTTTAGGTAACTCATTCAGTGTCAGGGCTGATTGTTTGGTCATGAGTTTGGGTTGGTATAGATAGTTGGTCCATTAGATGGATGGATGAAGGAATGGCAGAGATAACCTAAGAAGACCCCATGTCAACTGAGTGTTGCCTACATAGCCCCTATTTAAAGGGCCTCAGGCCAATGTAGTTCTTTCTAAAAGGGAGGAAGGAGTCAAGGTTATGGACTGAGTTTTAACTAGGTTAAGTCATGGTTAAAGGTGAAATAGTTTGTCCATCAGGTAGGTGAACAAACGAATGGCCGACGTCATTAGGGAGACAAACGGGCAAATGGCCAAGCTAACCCCAGAAGACTTTATGTCAACTGAGTGTTGCCTACATAGCCCCTATTTCAAGGGCCTCAGGCCAATATAGTTCTCCCCAAAAGGGAAGATAGAGTCAAAGAGGTTGATAATTGGTTTGGTCATGTTAATGTATTAGCACTTCCTATATGTCTAATGGTACATGCTTGAAATGATGAGTGGATGATGATGTTACAGCCTTTTCCATATTATGTTATGGTGTATTCAGTAACATAGGTTACGTGGTTTTTCATCTCTAGCAATTTTCCATATTGGTGATGGATGTATGCTAAAAATGGAATGAATACATTTATGTTTCATCAAGTTTCCATATTGGTGATGGTATATGCTTGACATAAATTGTGTTTGGTTGATAGTTTCCATGTGTATTATTTTCCATAGAAACTAATGTGAATGGGCTATGATAATTTATATAACACAAATTGATATTTACATTAAATAGATCATGAGGTTATGTTAATGGTTAGAAAATGTTTTGGTTTGGTTTGGAAAATGATTTGGTTAGATTTGACAAAGGTATGTAAGAAGTGAAAGGTGTTTTTCTCTTTCATTGACAGGGACCATAATGATAGCATAGATAGGGTTATTGCAAACAAAAGCCCCGTTCATGCATTACGTCATTGACCATTGATTTGTGTTAGAGAAGTATTCAAATCACTTGATGTTATGTGAGCTCAAAATCCCTTGGGTATGTCGGGGTAATAGGTTTGATTATGTGAGGTGTGAGGATAGCGTAACGCTTTTTAGCAAGGATAACTTTGCCCCTTTTATAGGTGACCCTGAGAACGACTATAGGCAAGTCCATGACTTAATAGTTTGTCAGTCAATCTCCCTCAACAACTCCCAAACAAAAGTCATCAACACCTAGTGCATCAACAAGCACAGACCCATTAGTGGGTTCATATGCTTTGATACTATGCTAACTTTTACAAACTGCTAGCATCACTCTTCCACCTATTAAACCATTTCAACCTCTCAGACCAAAACCGTCTTGGTTCAATGACACTAAAATCTGCCTATATCATCGCTCACCTAGGCATGACACTGAAAATTGTTGTGCCCTCAAGGTTGTCATTTGCCATTACTTGGAAAAAGACACCCTTCTTGTTGAGGATACTGTCAACAAATCTCTAACACCGTCTCATGTCTCTCAAACCTCTTCACCTTCATCAAAATCCCATCATCAGACTATGGTCCCTTTACCTCCTTCACCCCCTTTATTCGAGATTAACACCATCAATGTGGCCACTAGGTCACAAACTTTAAAGGATAAAGCAAAAGAGAAAGTTGATATTCCTTGAACCTACCTATTTTTCAAACCTGGTCAACCACCCAAACCCAAGATTTCTATCTTGGGTACATGCCAACCCACTTCTTCAGAGGCAATCCATGATTTTATGGTGAAATAGCTTCACCAAACTCCCATGAAGATGACTTTATATGACCTCATTCAAAGATCTCCACAACATCGTCAAGTTTTAATCAAAGCTTTACAGGTAGTGGAGGTCTAACGCGAGGACTCCCAACCATTAGATATCTTAGTCTAATCATTATCCACCGTCGCCTCTATTACCTTTAGTGATTCTAAAATTCCTACCTCCAACTTGAAAGATCAGGATGCTACCCTTTTCATCATAGACTACATTGATCGAACTCATATTAAGCGAGTTATGATTGATGGGGGCACCTGCATCAATATCATTTCCACCCATGCCTATGACCAATTAGCCCTCCCAAAGAATTGTATCTCTAAAACTAACACATTTTTTTGATCTTTTAATGACTCCACCACCACTGCCATTGGCACCGTTGTTTTACATATTCATGTTGGCCCACGAACAATCCCAGAACTCTTCTACATCATCGAAGGGGAGTTATAATACAACATGTTATTAGGATGACCTTAGATCTGTGCCATGGCCTGTGTCCCTTCTACATTACACCTTTGTATCAAATTTGAACATGACAGTCAAGTCCATGTCATTCCCATAGACCCCTCTCCTTTCAAGACATGCAACACAACTTATCAACCTAAAAATGTTCTCATTCCTTTCAAGACATCGACCCAAACACCACCTCCACCCATGAAAGCTTCAACAAGTATGCAAATGGTGGTTACACCTACACCACCTCCTCAAGTGACAACAAATACCCTATGGAAGATACCTTCCAACATCTTACACTTGGGGGGTATCGTTTACTCACCTTGGACATGTTTCAAACTCCTCAAGAGTATGGACAACTTCATCACAATCCTAGCTATGATCATCATATCAGAATGGTCATCCCTTATGGTCCTCCCAATCTTCAAACAAATCTCATCTATGAAGGGCTAGATCAAACTCCCACTAATGGGAACCCTCTTTCATCACCCCAACTATTTATGTCTAACTTCTCTTTTCTTGGCAACCCAAACTTTACTCATACCTATCTTTATAGGTGTGCATGGAAGGACTTTAGCTTTGGGTGCTACAAACAAGGCTCCCACCAGCCCGTCAATCCACCAAATGATGAGGCCATAAAGAATGCTAGGAAGTGACATGGCCTGGGTTTTGAAGAACCTACTAAAACTTCTAAAAACCCTCACCCCAACCTACCATAGAACAATCACCTCCAAACTCGCCTATTCCCCCATTTTCACCTACGGAGTCGGTGGTTTCCATCCCTCCTAATTTTTTTTTTGCATAAATTCCATTCGCTTAGAACTCCTAACCTATCAACTAGGTGGGGTATCCAAGTCTCTCCCTCTCATTTATCCAAACATGATAGATAATGAATCTGCTACTATCAACACTGTCCAATGTATAGACGATGATGCCATTCTCACCTACATGGGTGCAGATGACTCTTTCATCCAATGATCACTTCCTTTAAAAATGTAAGTTATGTTAAATGAATCAACCATTGATGTTAACCTTCCATCTTTCGATGCTCCTCATGTTTTAAAGATTGGTCAATCTTTGGATTCCCAAGAAAAAATTGACTATACCAAATTCCTTTCAGACCATAGTAAAGCCTTTGCTTGGACCTACAGTGATATGCCTGGCATCCACCCTAACATCATCATCCATAACATCATCACAAACATAGAAGGTAAGCCTATCAAGGAAAAGCTTCACAAAATGCATCCTCATGTTGCACTCCTTGTCAAAGAGGAGCTTCAACATCTTCTTTTCATATCCTTCATTTAATCCATTGATTATCTGCAATGGGTGTCAAACATCATCCCTGCCACAAAAGTGACTGGGGGAATTCAAATTTGTACTGACTATTGTGACCTTAACCTGGCTTGCCCAAAGGATGATTTTCCTCTACCCAACATCGACCAACTTGTTGATCTTACGACCGATCATGAGATGCTATCACTCATGAATGGGTTTTTAGGATATAACCAAATCTTGATCACACCAGAAGATCAACACAAGACCACCTTCATCACCCCATGGGAGAATTTTTGCTATAGGGTCATGCCTTTTGGCCTAAAAATTGTAGGTGCCACATATCAATGCACCATGACCTACATCTTTCACAATCTCCTCCACAAAATCATAGAGGACTATGTGGATGACCTAATAGTAAAATCTAAACTTCAATGTGACCATTTAACTATTCTCAAAATCATATTTAGTCACCTCCTCTAATACAACGTTCGACTAAACCCCAAGAAATGTGTCTTTGGGGTTATCTCAGGGAAGCTTTTAGGCTTCATCGTTTCTCTTCATGGCATTGAGATTTATCCCACTAAGATTCGAGCTATACTCGAGATGGCGCCACCTACCAATCTAAAGCAACTTCACAGCCTATAAGGGAAGCTTCAATCTATTCATCGCTTCATCTCACAACTTTTTGATCGATGTCAACCCTTTCATCACCTCCTCAAGAAGGACATCTCCTTTAATTGGGATAAGGACTGCCAAGAGGCTTTTGAGGCTCTTAAGCATTATCTTGTCTCTCCACCAGTCCTTATTCCACCTAAAGAAGATCAACCCTTCTATCTTTACATTTCAGCAACAAATCATTCTTTGGGTTCCATGATCACGCATCGAGATGAACAACATCAGGAGCAGGTGGTTTATTATGTAATCCAAACAATTCTTGACTATGAAACTCAGTATACTCATATCGAAAAACTTTGCTTGGCATTAGTCTTTGCCACCTTCAAACTCCGTTATTATCTTTTCAATCACAAAACTTATGTCATCACCCACACTAACCCCCTCAAATACATGCATTCCAAGCCATACCAAAACCAACGTATGGCTCGTTGGCTCATGCTTCTTGCTAAGTTTGATTTGGAATTCATCCAAAAAAAATCTATAAAGGGGCAAACAATCGCTGACCAACTAGTGGATGCCCCTCTAACTGACAACCAACCCTCTCACTGTGAATTCCCTGATGAATCCATCACCATGTTATCCACTGATGACATTTTCTATCAAATGACAATATTCTTTGATGGGTCTAAATGTCAACACGGTGGGGGTGCGGGGGTCATTCTCATCCCTCATGAGGGTGAGCCCATGCCCTTATCTTTCAAACTTGACTTTGAATGTACCAACAACATGGCTGAATATGAAGCCTTAATTTTGGGACTTCAAACCACCCTTTTCCTAGGCGTCAAGACCATCAACATCTTTGGCGACTCACAACTAGTCGTCAATCAAATCAACGATTCATATCTTTGTAAAAATGAAGTTTTGTAAAGGTACAAACACCGTGTTGACACCCTGCTAAATTTTTTTGACCATTACCTCTTGTAAACTATTCCTCAATCTATGAATAAGTTTGCTGATACTATGGCTTCTCTCACCTCACGCATTCCATCCTCATCATCTTCCTCGAGAATTTATGTTATGGTACACCATTTGGCATTACCTTCATATATCTATACTAACATCAACTTTGTCAGCACCATTGACTCTAGCCCATAGGATGTTTGGTACAAACAACTTGTGGACTACTTAACTTATTTTTTTATCCCTCCTGGTCTCTCTAGCAATGCACGACGGGATTTTATCAAAAGCACGGCTTGATATACTATGCTAGGGGGTCTTCTCTATAAATGAGGTTTCGATGGCCTCCTTCTTTGATGTCTAACCTCCACTGAAACATCTCATGCTATCAAACAAGTCCATGATGGGATTTGTGGAGGGCATTTTAGTGGTAACTCAGTAGCAAAGCGTATCCTTCACCTGGGCTATTATTGGCCCACTCTTCACCAAAACTGTAGTGACTATGTTTAGCGTTGTATGAAATGCCAACAATATGCTAACTTACTTCACGTCCCTAGCCACGCTTTACAAGTCGCTAAGGATTTTTGGCCTTTTTCACAATGGGGCTTAGATCTAATCGGTGAGATTAACCCTCATTCATCTCTTTGACATCAATCCATTATCACCACAACTGAATACTTCACTAAATGGGTGGAAGCTGTTCCTCTCATCTCCACTAAAGCTGACAAAATCATCGACTTCATCAACAACCATATCATCTGTCGTTTCGGTGTACCCCAAAAGATCATCACCAATAACGGCAAATCATTCAAAAACAAAACTATCCAGAAACTTTGTGACTCATTTGGCATCAAGCTCAGCGTCTCCTCGCCTTACTACCCACAAGAAAATGGGTAAGCCGAGGCTTCCAACAAAATCTTAACCAATATTCTAATGAAGGTGGTCAACGATACTGGAAGGGATTGGCACATTCACATTCCCTTCACTTTTTGGGCCTATCGCACTAACATCCAAACCCCTACGGGTGCTACACCTTTCTCTTTAGTGTATGGAATAGAGGCTGTCCTACCTCTTGAAATACAAATACCTTCTTTATGCATCTCTTTGCATGACATACTTTCTAATGATGACTTTCATCAAGATCAGTTGGCTCAACTGGAGTTACTTGACGAACGTCGCCTTGCTGCCCTCAACCATCTCCATACCTACCAAAATCGCATCCAACGTGCCTATAACAAAAGTTTGAGAGAACGAGATTTCAAAATCAGAGATCTTGTCTTCAAATAAAACCAACACGTGACCAATATGGAAAGAAGTAAGCGAGACAAGTTTGCTCCTAATTGGCTCGAACCTTATATCATAACACACAAGTATGGATCAAGGACTTATCATCTCTCTTCTCTTAAATGTCGGCCAGAATCTGAGCCCCTTAATGTCTTGCATCTACAGCCATTCTACTGTTAATCAAGTACTCATTCACTTGATATTTAACTTGATCTCATCCCTTGAGCAACCCCTATCATCCTCGTCCCTATTCCTTTCAACCCGTTTTCCCTACAAACATTAGTCAACCCTTTTGTAAAGCATGAATGCCTTGTCCTAATAAAAGGGAGACCCCTAAACCTCTATAGTCTTGTCGATGACTAAAAGTTTAGTCCACAAAACATATAAAATTGGGATACCTAACCAAAGGTCATAAAATGTAGACTGCTCCCTCGAAGGATAGCTGCATAATTGCTGTAACTATTAGACTATTCCCTTGAAGGACAACTATTCAAAGACATCAAAACATAAAAAGTAGAATATAGACCACTCCCTCGAAGGATGGCTATGCCCAAATTTTGTTACAATCAACACTCTCTCAGAAGCTTCTCGCATCGATCAGCTTCACATATGACCACAAAACAAAACAATATCCCCATGTAGATTTCCTGCATTGATCAGTCTACCAAAAAATAAAAAAATAAAAAAAATTTGACTGACAAACTATTAAGTCATGGACATGCCTATAGTCGTTCTCAGGGTCACCTATAAAAAGGGGCAAAGTTATCCTTGATAAAAAGGGTTAAGCTATCCTCACACCTCATATAATCAAACCTATTACCCTAACATACCCAAGGGATTTTGAGCTCACTTAACATCAAGTGATTTGAATACTTCTCTAACACAAACAATGGTCAATGACGTAATGCATGAATGGGTTTTTTGTTCGCAATAACCCTATCTATGCTATCATTATGGTCCTTGTTAATGAAAGAGCAATGCACCTTTCACTTCTTACACACTTTGGTTACATACAACCAATCCAAACTCAAATAAATCATTTTCTAACTAAACCAACCCAAACCAAACCAAACCAAAATATTTTCTAACCATTAGCATAACCTCATGATTTATTTAATGCAAATATCAATTTGTGTTATGTAAATCATCATAGCCCATTCACACTAGTTTCTATGGAAAACAATACACATGGAAACTATCAACCAAACACAATTTATGTCAAGCATATACCATCACCAATATGGAAACTTGCTGAAACATACATGTATTCATTCCATTTTTAGCATACATCCATCACCAATATGAAAAATTGCTAGAGATGAAAAACCACGTAACCTATGTTACAGAATACACCATCACATAATCTAGAAAAGGCTGTAACATCATCATCCACTCATCATTTCAAGCATGTACCATCAAACATATGAGAAGTGCTAATCCATTAACATGACCAAACCAATTATCGACCTCTTTGACTCTATCTTCCCTTTTGGGGAGAACTACATTGGCCTGAGGCCCTTGAAATAGGGGCTATGTAGGTAGCACTCAATTGACACGGAGTCTTCTGGGGTTAGCTTGGCCATTTTCTCATTCATCTCCCTAATGACACCATCCATTCATTTGTTTGTCTACCTGATGGACAAACTATTTCACCTTTAACCATGACTTAACCTAGTCAAACCCAATCCATAATCGACTCTCTTCTTCCCTTTTGGGAGAACTACATTGGCCTGAGACCCTTCAAACAGGGGCTATGTAGGCAACACTCAGCTGACATGGGGTCTTCTGAGGTTAGCTCGGTCATTCCTTCATCCATCCATCTAATGGACCAACTATCTATACCAACCCAAACTCATGACCAAAAAATCAGCCCTGACACTGAATGAGTTACCTAAACTTCTCATGGGGCACATTGGAGATCACATACATCTCCCTGTCCAAAACACATGCCACCTGAGATCATACCATGACTCAACCCAACTTGACCAATGACCTTGGAGATCGCGACTATCTCCTCAGACCACGACCACTTCTGAGACAACTTTGCCTTGGTTGTTTTGATTGCATATATGCTACCTCATGAATAGTTAGCAAATTGTACGCAACCCATATTTTGACCCTCACACGTATTATCACATCATGCTCTAGTTGATCCTCAATATTTGTGACATTTTCATGTTTTCTAAGAGCACTTCCTGAGCCTGAGATACTTGGAACACGAGGACCATTAGAGCTACAACTTTCATCATTTAACCCAATCAATTATGACTAAATGCTGGGGATCGGTTATTTCGATTTTAGCACTCATCGACCTTTGACTATGACAATTTAACCTCTCTATCATGTGAAGTGGTATACGTGCAATCCCAACTATTGTAGCGTTCACACTCCAACTTCACCATACCCATCCACCGCCTATCAAATTGGCACCTGATATCAGGTTACTTTCCTTCGACTCCCACTTTGAGGGGGAATACCTCATCCCTTACTCGGGGCAACCTACACCTTATCCCATACTTGGGGCAACTTTTTCCTATTTTTATCTTGCAATTCGTTAGAACAACCAACAAGACAAAAAGGGGCAAATGTAGACACTAAAATAGTGTCAACCCCCCTTGGTCCCTTTCTAACTTTAACATGCCTAACCTAAACTTTATTAATTTAAAATACTTATTTTAAATTAATCATCCCCCCTAGACACCTCACCTTGGATTTCTAGACCATTTATCACCCTATGACTAATCATAATGACCTAAGACCTATTTTAACTCCCCCACTAATTCTCGCACCTATTAAACCTGCCTTTAGACTGTTCAACAATGACAACCGAACTTGGCAGATAGAGGAATAGGCAAAAGGATAAGAATAGCCTTTTTACCCCTTCTCTAACCATTAATGTTGGTCAATAGTTGACTAACGTCGGTAGTATTGCTGACGTCTGTTGCTTAAAACTAAATTCTAACCTCGGCTGTAGGCCTAAAGGCAAATTCTCTTGCTCCCAAGATCTGAATTCTCTTGCTCCTCGACTCCTTCCATATCAAAGGTATGCTTTAGGATGAGGCATCAACATTATATCATCACTCTCCAGGCTAAAAAACTCTATAGAATTCACTCCACACCAGGTTGTAACATTACATGAGGTCTCCTACATTAGCCATAACGGGAACAAGTCTTCTACACTTTTGGTTCTCCACCAAGAGCTAAGTATTATTCTAGTTTATATTTCAGTATTTTTAGAATGCATTGGTGATTAGTCCATTGAATATTCTTGAGTACTATTGATAGACAACCTGACTTTCTTTCGAGAGAGGCTAAAAATTCTTCCTCTCCTTCTTATTCTCTTTCCACCCCTATCCTCTACCTTAGCCCTTTCCTAGACCATATTCACTATCCTGCAATCCTTCACAAACCATTAAACTCCCACATACCTCCTAGACTCCTCTGTCGACCAAAGACACCAACCAGAAAACCCATCCAAAGCCCATTGCCCCTACTGATGTCGACAGCATAACCAACGTCGGCAACTTTACCAACCAACACCGACAGGACTACCAATGTCGGCGACTGTGGAAGACTGATTGCAGGATTTAGGTACGCATTATCTATTTCTCCTTTTTTAAGTCTTTCATTATTTCTTTCAATTATGACATTCTTTTTATCAACTAGTGGACTGTCATCCCTCCAGGAAGTCTTTGTGCTTCTGGGACTGAGCATATCGCTTGGCAATCCACCATATCTATCTCTAGCATTTTTTTTGTTAAGTTTTCTTCTTATCTACAGGTGTCATCCTCCATAGCCAAAGAGGAGCTCCTTCAACGTCTGGATAGCGGTGCGCAACTTAATCTGGGTACGTATAAACCCCTAACCATTAACCCTTAGTTTCTTATTTCTTCTGAATGTAAAAAGGCAAAAATGAGTTAGAAACATTCTAACTTCAACATGCCTAACCTATACTTTATTAATTTAAAATACTTATTTTAAATTAATCATCCCCCCTAGACACCTCACCTTGGATTCCTAGCTCTTAGACCATTTATCACCCTATGACTAATCATAATTACCTAAGACCTATTTCAACCCTCCCACTAATTCTCGCGTCTATTAAATCTGCCTTTAGACTGTTCAACAACAACAACCAAACTTGGTAGATGGAGGAATGGGAAAAAGGCTAAAAATAGCCTTTTTACCCATTTTCTAGCCATCGACGTCGGTCAACAGTCGACTAACGCCAGTGGTATCACTGACGTCGGTTGCTTAAAACTAAATTCTAACCTCGGCTACAAGCCCAAAGGTGAATTCTCTTGCTCTTCGACTTCTTGCATATCAAAGGCAGGCTTTAGGATGAGGCATCAACATTTTATCATCACCCTCTAGGCTAAGAAACTCTACAAAATTCACTCCACACCAGGTTAAAATGTTACATGAGGTCTCCTACATCAGCCATAACGGGAACAAGTCTTCTACACTTCTAGTTCTCCACCAAGAGCTAAGTATTATTATGGTTTATATTTCAATATTTTTAGAATGCATTGGTGATTAGTCCATTGAATATTCTTGAGTACTATTGATACACAACCTGACTTTCTTCTTGGAGAGGTTGAAAAGCCTTCCTCTCCTTCTTATTCTCTTTCCACCCCTGTCCTCTACCTTAGCCCTTTCCCAGACCATATTCATTGTCTTGCAATCCTCCACAAACCATTAAACTCCCATAGACCTCCCAAAATTTTCTGTCGACCAAAGACACTAACCAAAAAACCCATCTAAAGCCCATTGCCCCTACCGATGTCGACAACATAACTGACATTGGCAACTTTACCAACTGATGCCGGTAGGACTACCAACATCGGCAACTATGGAAGATTGATTGCAAGATTCAGGTACACATTATCTATTTCTCTTTCTTTAAGTCTTTCATTATTTCTTTCCATTACGACATTCTTTTTATCAACTAGTGGACTATCATCCCTCCAGGAAGTCTTTGCACTTCTAGGACCGAGCATACCGCTTGGCAGTCCACCATATCTATCTCTAACATTTTTCTTTGTTAAGTTTTCTTCTTATCTATAGGAGTCATCCTCCACAGCCAAAGAGGAGCTCCTTCAACGTTTGGATACGGTGCGCAGCTTCATCTGGGTACATATAAACCTGTGACCATTAACCCTTAGTTTCTTATTTCTTCTAAATGTGAAAAGAAAAAAATGAGTAGAAGCATTCCGGCATGCCCGGTGGGACCCTAGAATTTTCCTTGGGTTTATTTCTTTTTCTTTTAAAGGCAAACTTTCATATAGGTGCATTAGAAAAATTTCTCTCCTTGTATCCTTCTTCTATCTCCTTATTTTGAAAAGACACCATTAACACAAGTTAAAAAGAACTTTTTCTTCTTGTCACTTCTTTTCTGCATCTTAGAGTAATGAAATTCATGCTCTTAACCTTTTCCTAATTGTTTGCATATAAACAAAAACATTTCAATTTGGGCTAAAATCTATTACATTTCATTCCTGCTTGAATGCATATTTAGCCTTCTCATCTAGTAATTAAAAATGCATTATGAATAAATCGTAGTGCACATATGTTACACAACCTGATGAAATTCACAAAATCAAACATCTAAACATACCTGAGACAAGGCCTGACTAAGATTTCATCACCTAGCGGATACCTTACCCTTCCTAGCAATCCTACTTGGACTTCACTACCAAGGGGAGAACCCACTCTATTCTCTGGCAGAGTATAAACTATAGGGGAAGTATATATTGGCTAAGCGACCCAGCTTGACTCTGGGCTCGTGAAGTGAGGAGAGCAAGCCCCTAGCACCAAGCCATGTACGAAACCTAACATAGACTTTTGAGCACCAAAACATAACCTGAAACCAACCTTAGACTACGTCTTTTAGGACCCGTTCTAAAATCCCAACTTCCCAAACATATTATTCTAAGGCATAAGCCACCACGACTCTAAAATTTATTCTTAGGAATTAACATTTAGTGGTTGCTTGCCATCATCTATTTTTATATCTGTATCTAATTTTTTGAGCTGGTAAGGATGCATTATTCTGAGCTCCAAAAACAACTCAGAGCTTTCTTCTTTCTTCCAAAAACTTTCAATTTTTTGAGTTTCTGGAAATACACAGTAACTGACATCAGTTTTTCCACCGACGTCGGAAACTATCTTCACTGACATCAGTTATTTGACCGACATTGGAAACTTACTTCACCGACATCGGTTTTTATACCGACGTCGGTCACTGTAAATTTTTTTCTCAAACAACAAGCTAAAACCCTGACCTTCTTGCTGTTAAAAACAAATTCTGGTTTTTTGAGGCTGAAACATATATTTTTTAGAAACTAAATCTATTTTGCCTTGGATGGTTTTGACATGTAATCAAACCAAAACTCTTGTTGACCATTCAAGGCAACAACCACTCCCACCTTTGCCTTCTATATCAAGTCCCCAAATGGAGTATAATTCAGAAACTGAACGTACTCCTATCCAACCAACCCCAACTCAACCCCCTATTATTCTCGAAGGGGACCAAAACTTTGAAAGGTTCTTTGACCTCAATGTCAAAGCTCTTCAGCACTATCTCGCGAGAAGTCAAATGTGAGATCCTTCAGGCAACCCAGTTTATGGGATGCCAACTTCCTTAGTTGAAACAACAATCATATCAACAGCCTCTGTAACCCAACCCATGGTCACCCAGGCCATTGCCTCAACTAACAACTCGATCATGACCAATCTTCAAAGTGTGGCCTCTCCTTCTATTTTTGGACATACCTCCATTGGGGTTTTTGTACCCGCTCAATCACAAACCATTCAACAAAGTCCTACACCATTCTAGAACTTAATTATCTCCATCGCACCTACTCTTTCACCTATAAATACAAGAGTGACTACTTATTCTTCAGCTAGTGTTGCCACCATCCAACCACCTTTGGCGACATCAAGTCAAGTTGTGCCCTCTAGCTTCATGACACAACCACCCTTGACTTCAACATCAGTCCCTATGACTAGTTACCAATATGTTGTGCCTATACAAGTGCAACCAGCTATGTCATACACTCCACCTAACACCTTCCAAATGCCTTACAACTTAGGGGGCACCCCACTTGCAAATCCTTCAACTGATGTAATCAAGATGTTGATGGATAAGGTGTCTAATCTTGAGACATCTGTTTTGGGTTCAAGAAATATTCTCTCATATGAACAAATCTGTAATGATCCTATTCATCCTTTAGTCCCAATCCAACCATATCCTAGTCAGTGGGAACTTCCTAAGTTTACTCACTTTCAGAGTAAAGAGGACCCACAGCAACATCTATGAGCATTTAAACATGCTTGTTACCTTATAGCACATGATGATGCATTATTACTATGCACATTTCCCATGTCGCTTTCTGGTGCTGCCCTCGATTGGTATAGTTATATTACCAGTCACTCTCTATTTACCTTCACGCAACTAGCTCAACTATTTCTTTACCACTTTTCAATTAACATAACTAAAAAGGTCTCCATCACGGACTTATATTCTATCAGATAATTCGATGATGAATCAATAGCTGATTTCGTTGCCTATTGGAGAGGTTTAATCAACCAACTCTCCTTTTCTTTACCTCAACCTGAGCTCATTGAGCTCTTTTCATAAGCATGTGCCAAACATATCTCATCTACTTTGCGGGTCCAAACATTTTGCACATTTGATGAAGCTTTCACCATGGCTAGGAAGCTTGAACTCCATGCTATCAAAGAAAATAAAGTCAAACTACATAGTAAAAATACTAATGCAAAATCAAATGACCCTTCATCCAAATCTTCTTCTTCCAATCCCAAGTCCAAGGGATTAGAAAATGTTGTGGCACTTAGATCATCATCATTGACCACAACTAACCAATCCAAACCTTCCACATCTCAAAGCATTACACGACAATTCCAACAATGATACATACAATGTCAATATACTCTAATAGGAGAATCATACGCATCTGTGTTGGATAAACTAGTCAAATAGGGAGTTCTCAACCTCCCCCAAATTTGACCACCACCTCAATTTGATCCCTTGTGTGCCATCCCTACATGGTATAGGGAGAATGACTTCTGTAAGTATCACAGTGTCAAAGGCCATGACACAGACAACTGTAAAACCTTCAAGAACATTGTCCAAGATATGCTAGACAAAGGTGATCTTGTCTTGGATAACCCAAATGCGCCACCTAACCAAAACATAAACATCTTTAGACAACCTTTTCCTAACCATCCCCCTAGCCAAAACAACATTCAGAGCATAGTTGAAGACCCCCAAGAGTGTAATATACGCACTGTCGATATGGTTTCACTTTTTGTCCCTAACCAACCTCTTTCACAAACTAAAGAGGTTAGTCAACCTATCCCTCCACCACAGGAAGAAGAGCCTTCTTCTCCTAATAGTCCTCCATCTACCCCTCTTATATTAGAGGATGCTTTAACCATACCAATGCCACTAGCCCCACCTTCATCCTTCCTACTACCAATGGAGGACCATACCTTTACTACTCTTTAACCAAAAGTAGAAAGTATGATCATACCTGCCCTTTATCCTCTTGAGGAGCCACATTCTCCAATTCCTTCTCCATCGAGAGAAGAACTTGTCTCTTCAACTACTTCAACCGAAGAGGATCCAATAATGGCTCTCTCTCACCTTTGGCCTGAGATTTCCGCATCTAACACATTCCCACTCTCACAACCACCCAAATCTTCTGAAAAACCAATTATAAAGCCTAGCACAACAACTTCTAAACCATTCTCTCGACTGGCTGAAAACTTAGGATTTCTCCATTCGAGGAACTTAGAACATAAGTCATTATGGGAATGACTCAAAGCTCCTTATCTTACACATCCCATCTCATCTCGTACTAACGACCCTCCTTCAACTAAATCCAACAAGGACCAGGCTTCTACTTCCAAATCTTTAGAAGCTCAACCGTCTGCATCTGAACCTAAACCCTCACAAACATCCACCAGACCAACACCGATTAAATCCCTCCATGTTCACCCCATATCTAACCTCACTCACCCACAAGTGAAGGTAGATTTGAATCTCACCCCCATAATAGTAGTACTCACACTGTATTAAAGAAGGCTACTAAACCACGTCAGAGAACTCCTCCTCCACCATCATCATTGCCCTCTATTTTGGGCCCACATCCTTCTACCTTAATAGGAGTGCTCCCTACTCCAACACCTAACAAAAACAAGTTGCCTCCATTACTCCCTTTACCCACCAAAAACATACCTCCTCTGAAAAATTTGGCACCCCTCATGAAGAAAGTGTTGCCTACACGAGTGGCCACACCACCAACCCAAAAGGTGGTACAAAAATCTCCCTCAACAACTCCCAAACAAAAGTCATCAACACCTAGTGCATCAACAAGCACAAACCCCTTAGTGGGTTCATATGATTTGATACTACGCCAAATTTTTCAAACTTCTAACATCACTCTTTTATCTATTAAACCATTTCAACCTCTCGGACCAAAACCGTCTTAGTTCGATGACACTAAAATCTACCTATATCATCGACCACCTAGGCATGACACTAAAAATGTTGTGCCCTCAAGGTTGTCATTCGCCATTACTTGGAAAAAGACACCCTTCTTGTTGAGGATACTATCAACAAATCTCCAAGACCGTCTCATGTCTCTCAAACCTCTTCACCTTCATCAGAATCCCATCATCAGACTATGGTCCCTTTACCTCCTTCGCCCCCTTTATTCAAGATTAACACCATCAATGTGGCCACTAGGTCACAAACTTTAAAGGATAAAGCAAAAGAGAAAGTTTCTATTCCTTAGACCTACCCATTTGTCAAACCTGCTCAACCACCCAAACCCAATATTTCTATCTTAGATACATCCGAACCCACTTCTTCAGAGGCAATCCATGATTCTATGGTGAAATAGCTTAACCAAACTCCAATGAAGATGACTTTATATGACCTCATTCAAAGCTCTCCACAACATCATCAAACTTTAATCAAAGTTTTACAAGCAGTGGAGGTCCAACCCGAGGACCCGCAACCACTAGCTACCTTAGTCCAATCATTATCCACCGTCGCCTCTATTACCTTTAGTGATTCTAAAATTCCTACCTCCAACTTGGAAGATTAGGATGCTACCCTTTTCATCACAGCCTACGTTGATCAAACTCACATTAAGCAAGTTATGATTGATGGGGGCACCAGTGCCAATATCATTTCCACCCATGTCTATGACCAATTAGCCCTCCCAAAGAATTGTATCTCTAAAACTGATGCAATTCTTCGATCTTTTAATGACTCCACCACCACTACCACTGGCACCATCATCTTACATATTCATGTTGGCCCATGAATAATCCCAAAACTCTTCTACATCATCGAAGGGGATTTCCAATACAACATGTTATTAGGATGACCTTGGATCCGTGCCATGGCTTGTGTCCCTTCTACATTACACTGTTGTTTCAAATTTGAACACGACGATCAAGTCCATGTCATTCCCATAGACCCCTCTCCTTTCAAGACATGCAACACAACTTATCGACCAAACGATGTTCTCATTCCTTTCAAGACATCGACCCAAACACTGCCTCCACCCGCAAAAGCTTCAAGTACGCAAATAGTGGTTACACCTACACCACCTCCTCAAGTGACAACAAAAGACCCTATGGAAGATACCTTCCAACGTCTTTCACTTGGGGAGTATCGTTTACTCACCTTGGACATGTTCTAGACTCCTTAAGAGTATGGACAACCTCATTACAATTCTAGCTATAACCATCATATCAGAATGGTCATCCCTTATGGTCCTCCCAATCTTCAAACAAATCTCATCTATGTAGGGCTAAATCGAGCTCCCACTGATAAAAACCCTCTTTCATCACCCCAAATATTTACGTCTGACTTCTCTTTTCTTGGCAAACCAAATTTTTCTCATACCTATCTTTATAGGCGTGCATGGAAGGGCTTTGGCTTTGGGTGCTACGAACAAGGCTCCCACCAGCCCGTCGAGCCACCAAATGATGAGGCCATAAAGAATGACAAGAAGCGACATGGCCTAGGTTTTGAAGAACCTACTAAAACTTCTAAAAACCCTCACCCTGAACCTACCATAGAACAATCACTTCCAAACTTGCCTATTCCCCTATTTTCACCTACGGAGTTGGTGGTTTCCATCCCTCCTAGTTTTTTTTGCATAAACACCATTCGCTTGGAACCTCTAACCTATCAACTAGGTGGGGTATCTAGGTCTCTCCCTCTTGTTTATCCAAACATGATAGACGATGAATCTACTACGATCAACACTATCCAATGTATAGATGATGATGCCATTCTCACCTACATGGGTGCAGATGATTTTTTCATCCAATGATCACTTCCTTTAGGAACGCAAGTTATGTTAAATGAATCAACCATTGACATTAACCTTTCATCTTCTGATGTTCCTCACATTTTGAAGATTGGTCAATCTTTAGATGCCCAGGAACAAATTGACTATACCAAATTCCTTTCAAACCATAGCAAAGCCATTGCTTAGACCTACAGTGATATGCCTGGCATCGACCCTAACATCATCATCCATAACATCATCATAAACCCAAAATCTAAGCCTATCAGGCAAAATCTTCACAAAATGCATCCTCGCATTGCACTCCTTATCAAAGAAGAGCTTTAATGTCTTCTTTTCGTATCCTTCATCCAACCCATTGATTATCTGTAATGGGTGTCAAACATCGTCCCTATCACAAAAGTGACTGGGGGAATTCAAATTTGTACTGACTATTGTGACCTTAACCTGGCTTGCCCAAAGGATGATTTTACTCTACCCAACATCAACCAACTTGTTGATCTTACAGCTAGTCATGAGATGCTATCACTCATAGACGGGTTTTTAGGATATAACCAAGTCTTGATCGCACCAGAAGATCAACACAAGACCACCTTCATCACCCCATGGGGGACTTTTTGCTATAGGGTCATGCCTTTTGGCATAAAAAATGCAAGTGCCACATATCAACGTGCCATGACCTACATCTTTCATAATCTCCTCCACAAAATCATGGAGGACTATGTGGATGACCTACTAGGCAAATCTAAACTCCGTCGTGACCATTTAACTATTCTCAAAATCATATTCACTCACCTCTTCCAATACAACATTTGACTCAACCCCAAGAAATGCATCTTTGGGGTTCTCTTTGGGAAGCTTTTAGGCTTCATCATTTCCCTTTGTGGCTTTGATATTGATCCCACTAAGATAAGAGCTATACTCAAGATGCCGCCACCTCCCAATCTAAAGTAACTTTGCAGCCTGCAAGGGAAGCTTCAATCTATTCGTCACTTCATCTCGTAGCTTTCTGACCGATGTCAACCCTTTCATCACCTCCTCAAGAAGGATGTCTCCTTTGATTGGGATAAGGACTACCAAGAGGCTTTTGAGGCTCTTAAGCATTATTTTGTCTCTCCACCAGTCCTTATTCCACCTAAAGAAGATTAACCTTTCTATCTTTACATTTCAACAACAAATCATTCTTTGGGTGCCATGATCGCGCATCGAGATGAACAACATCATGAGCAAGCAGTTTATTACATAAGCTAAATGCTCATTGATTATGAAACTCAATATACTCATATCGAAAAAATTTGTTTGGCATTAGTCTTTACCGCTACCAAACTTTGTCATTATCTTCTCAATCACAAAACTTATGTCATCACCCACACTGACCCCCTCAAATACATGCATTCCAAGCCATACCAAAACCAATGTATGGCTCGTTGGCTCATGCTTCTTGTTGAGTTTGATTTGGAATTCATCCAATAAAAATATATAAAGAGGCAAACAATCGCTGACCAACTAGTGGATGCCCCTCTACCTAACAACCAACCCTCTCACTACGAATTCCCTGATGAATCCATCACCACTTTATCCACTGATGACATTTTCTATCAAATGACAATGTTCTTTGACAGGTCTAATTGTCAACATGGTGGGGGTGCGGGGGTCATTCTCATCCCTCATGAGGGTGAGCCCATGCCCCTATCTTTCAAACTTGACTTTGAATGTACCAACAACATGGCTGAATATGAAGCCTTAATTTTGGGACTTCAAACTACCCTTTTCCTAGGTGTCATGACCATCAACATCTTTGGTGTCTCACAACTAGTTGTCAATCAAATCAACGGTTCATATCTTTGTAAAAATGAAGTTTTGCAAAGGTACAAACACCGTGTTGACACCCTGCTAGAATCTTTTGACCATTACCTCTTACAAACTGTTCCTCAATCTATGAATAAGTTTGCTGATACTATGGCTTCTCTCACCTCATGCATTCCATCCTCATCATCTTCCTCAAGAATTTATGTTATGGTACACCATTTGGCGTTACCTTCATATATCTCCACTAACATCAACTTTGTCAGCACCATCGACTCTAGCCCACAGGATGTT
Organism: Torreya grandis; assembly: GCA_037957365.1. Classification (NCBI taxonomy): domain Eukaryota; kingdom Viridiplantae; phylum Streptophyta; class Pinopsida; order Cupressales; family Taxaceae; genus Torreya; species Torreya grandis. Next base: position 2,109,860 of record JARHVA010000083.1, on the reverse strand, counting down.
TGGTATAATGTGGACTACTTAACTTATTCTATTATCCCTCCTGGTCTCTCTAGCAATGTGCGATGGGCTTTTATCAAAAGCATAGCTCGATATACTATGCTAGGGGGTCTTCTCTATAAATGAGGTTTTGATGGCCTCATTCTTCGATGTCTAACCTCCACTGAAACATCTCACGCTATCAAACAAGTCCATGATGGGATTTTTGGAGGGCATTTTAGTGGTAACTCGATAGAAAGCGCATCCTTTGCCTGGGCTATTATTGGCCCACTCTTCACCAAGACTACAGTGACTATGTTCAGCATTGTATCAAATGCCAATAATACGCTAACTTACTTCACGTCACTAGCCATGCTCTACAAGTCACTAAGGAGTTCTATCCTTTTTTACAATGGGGCTTAGATCTAATCAGTGAGATTAACCCTCATTCATCTCTTTGACATCAGTCCATTATCACCACAACTGAATACTTTACTAAATGGGTGGAAGCTATTCCTCTCATCTCCACTAAAGCCAATAAAATCATCAACTTCATCAACACCCATATCATCTGTCATTTCAGTGTACCCCACAAGATCATCACCGATAACAACAAATCATTCAAAAACAAAACTATCTAGAAACTTTGTGACTCATTTGGCATCAAGCTCATCGTCTCCTCACCTTACTACCCACAAGAAAATGGGCAGGCCAAGGCTTCCAACAAAATCTTAACCAAAATTATAATGAAGGTGGTCAACAACACTGGAAGGGATTGGCACATTCACATTCCCTTCACTTTATGGGCCTACCGGACTAGCATCCGAAACCTCTACGAGTGCTACACCTTTCTCTTAGTGTATGGAACAGAGGCTGTCCTACCTCTTGAAATACAAATACCTTCTTTATGCATCTCTTTACATGACATACTTTCTAACGATGACTTTCATCAAGATCGGTTGGCTCAACTTGAGTTACTTGATGAACGTCGCCTTGCTGCCCCCAACCATCTCCATATCTACCAAAATTACATCCAACATGCCTATAACAAAAGTCTGAGAGAATGAGATTTTAAAATCGAAGATCTTGTCCTCAAAGAAAACCAACATGTGACCAATATGGAAAGAAGTAAACAAGGCAAGTTTGCTCCTAATTGGCTCAGACCTTATATCATAACACACAAGTATGGATCAGGGACTTATCGTCTATCTTCTCTTGAAGGCTGGCCAAAACCTAAGCCCCTTAATGCCTTGCATCTATGGCCATTCTACTATTAATCAAGTACTCATTCACTTGATATTTAACTTGAGCTCGTCCCTTGAGCAACCCCTATCATCCTCATTCATATTCCCTTCTTTTCCTACAAACATTAGTTAATCCTTTTTGCATTAATGCTTTGTCCTACTAAAAAGGGAGACCCTTAAGCCTCTATAGCCATGTCCATGACCAAAAGTCTAAGCAAAAACCAAAAAAACATAAAACTGGGATGCCTTTTCAAAGGTCATAAAACTATAAATATAGACTGCTCCCTTGATGGATAGCTACATCATTGCTGTAATTAATAGACTAATCCCTTGAAGGACAACTATTCAAAGACATTCAACCATACAAAGCAGAATATAGACCACTCCCTCGAAAGATGGCTATACCAAAATTTTGCTACAAACAACACTCTCTCAAAAGCTTCCCGCATTGATCAGCTTCACATATGACCACAAAACAAAAAAACATCCCCACGTAGACTTCCTGCATTGGTCAGTCTACCAAAAAAATAAAAAATAAAAATTGACTGAAAAACTATTAAGTCATGGACTTGCCTATAGTCATTCTCAGGGTCACCTATAAAAAGGGGCAAAGTTATCCTTGCTAAAAAAGGTTACGCTATCCTCACACCTCACATAATCAAACCTATTACCCTAACATACCCAAGGGATTTTGAGCTCACTTAACATCAAGTGATTTGAATACTTCTCTAACACAAACAATGGTCAATGACGTAATGTATGAATGGGGTTTTTGTTTGCAATAACCCTATCTATGTTATCATTATGGTCCTTGTCAATGAAAGAGCAATGCGCCTTTCACTTCTTACACACTTTGGTCACATACAACCAATCCAAACTCAACTAAATCATTTTCCAACTTCACCATACACATCCACTGCCTATCAAATCAGCACCCAATATCAGGTTACCTTCCCTTGAGTCCCACTTTGAGGGGGAATACCTCATCACATACCTGGGGCAGCTTACTCCTATTTTTTTCTTGTAGTTCATCAAGAAAAACCAACAAGATAAAAAGGGGCAAATGTAGACACCAAAATAGTTTCAACCCCCTTGGTCCCTTTCTAACTTCAACATGCCTAACCTATACTTTATTAATTTAAAATTTTAAAATACTTATTTTAAATTAATTATCCCCCCTAGACACCTCACCTTGGATTCCTAGCTCTTAGACCATTTATCACCCTATGACTAATCATAATTACCTAAGACCTATTTCAACTCTCCCACTAATTCTCATGCCTATTAAACCCACCTTTGGACCGTTCAACAATGACAACCAAACTTGGCAGATGGAGGAATGGGCAAAAGGCTAAAAATAGCCTTTTTACCCATTCTCTAGCTGCTGATGTTGGTCAATAGTTGACTGACACCAGCGGTATCACCGATGTCGGTTGCTTAAAACTAAATTCTAACCTCAGCTATAGGCTTGAAGGCGAATTCTCTTGCTCTCAAGATCCAAATTCTCTTGCTCCTTGACTCCTTGCATATCAAAGGCAGGATTTAGGATGAGGCATCAGCATTCTATCATCACTCTCCAGGCTAAGAACTCTGCAAAATTCACTCCACACCAGGTTGAAACATTGCATGAGGTCTCCTACATCAGCCATAACAGGAACAAGTCTTCTACACTTCTGGTTCTCCACGAAGAGCTAAGTATTATTCTAGTTTATATTTCAGTATTTTTAGAATGCATTGGTGATTAGTCCATTGAATATTCTTGAGTACTATTGATAGACAACCCGACTTTCTTCCCAGAGAGGCTGCAAAGCCTTCCTCTCCTTCTTATTCTCTTTCCACCCTTATCCTCTACCTTAGCCCTTTCCTAGACCATATTCACTATCTTGTAATTCTCCACAAAACATTAAACTCCCACAGACCTCCCAGACTCCTCTGTTGACCAAAGACACCAACCAAAAAACCCATCCAAAGCCCATTTCCCCTACCGATGTCGACAACATAACCAACATCGGCAACTTTACCAACCGACGCCGGTAAGACTACCGACATCGATGACTGTGGAAGACTGATTACAATATTTAGGTACACATTATCTATTTCTCCTTCTTTAAGTCTTTCATTATTTCTTTCCATTACGACATTCTTTTTATCAACTAGTCGACTGTCATCCCTCTAGGAAGTCTTTGCGCTTCTAAAACCGAGCATATCACTTGGAAGTCCACCATATCTATCTCTAACATTTTTCTTTGTTAATTTTTATTCTTATCTACAAGTGTCATCCTCCATAGCCAAAGAGGAGATCCTTCAACATCTGGATACGGTGCGTAGCTTCATCCGGGTACATACAAACCCCTGACCATTAACCCTTAGTTTCTTATTTCTTATGAATGTGAAAAGCAAAAAAATGAGTAGAAACAATAGGATTAGGTCTTAGAAAGATATTTCAAATGATAAAATTAGGGGAGCTATCCCCGTAAAATCTAGAGGTTTATCCTAAATAATAGGTGACCCACAACCTATAGGCCACTCGCATGTTAGCCTAGGTTTGAGGTGTATGTGAACAAACCTTTCCTTAGAAAGGGTTTAACTTAGATGCTTAACAGTTATGGCATGCCTGGTGAGACAAGTTTTAAGTGCCTTGAATCATGAATTGGAAAACTTGGAGGACATGTGGAAGTTAAAGACATCAGTAATGGCATCTGCAGTAACCTTGGGAAGATTTAAGTATCTCTAGAAGGGATTTGAAAATTAGTTTCAAGTTCAGAGATATCATAATAACACTATTACAGAGGTAAGGATTTTTTTGGTTATATTAATGTTATGATACATATGTCATATAAGGAGTTATGGTAGCCTATGGGGAAAGTTTTTGTCCTTCACCTCTCTATCAACCCTATCATGACCTCTATGAGTCTTATGCTAACCCTTGCTAACCTTATAATAGGCCTCAATACTACAAATACTATCTACCTTATTGTGATCTTCCTCCACCTCCATGATAACCTTATCATCCTCATGATCAATCATGGTACCAATCTACTATTCTTTACAGTCAATTTGCACCAAATTTTGGTGATCTACACTTAGAGATTAACAAACTAAGGGATGAAAGAGACAAGTTTTAGGAATATATAAGGTAGCAAAAGGAGATTAAATTTAAAACCCTTATCCATCATCAAATTACCCCTACAAATTAGCAATAACTAACCAAGGTGATTAATCCATCTCATTTTCTTACCTCTCTAATCACTAGATAATTCTTTATTCATGACTATTTGCTTGATGATAAGGCAAGCCATTCAATTATTCCTAAGTTTATGGTAGATAAATTGAACTTGATGTATGAACCTATTTTTTATCTTGAATTATAGTGGAGGGGATATCCTATGAGGACATTTAGCATTGTCAAAAACCTTCAAATCACCCTCCATACTACCCCAGGCTTTCAGTTACACAATACCTCATTTTGGTAAACTTATTGCCTTATTTTTCCTTATGTTTGGCTAGTAATTTTATGTCTAAGGTTGGGGGGGTGATTGTATTTTAACTTGTCTTATATGGTCTTTATACTTGAGTATGGTGTAGGGTTCCAAATCATATCTAAATCCAACCATACACCCCAACCACGTCAAGTATAAATTAACTTCACCATCCTTCCTCAAAACAATATCCTTGTGTTCAAGACTCCCCCCAATATCCTATGCCTTCTCAAGGGAATACAATAACCCCATCTTGAAATCCTTCATGAGCTAAAGACCCAAACTATGCCATGCATTCCCTTAAAAGGGAGAGTTAAGAATAAAGGGGAGGTGTTAGATATGTTTCAAGAGGTGTCTCATGCTATCCAAATTCCTTATAAATTTTACATATTATTGCTACTCATGAGCATCCAATTATATCATAAAATGACAATGTAATTTAATATTTCAAGGAGAAGGGTGTGGTCACCAAGATTCACACTCTTAAGGTCCTTAGCTAGAAGAATACCTCAGATTACATTAAACAATCTAATGAAGTGTATTGCCCTCCCACCCTCTCCTCTATTGAAAACGAGCCAAATACATTAAGACTATAATTAGAGCATCTAAGCATGATAGATAATATATAAAGGTTGATCAATGAAGGGGTTGTCCCTCAAGAACTTGACCATGTGGAAACTACAACAATATATCAAGATCACCTTGAAGAGAACACCTCAAGTGTCTATGAATAACATATTATGATTAGAACTCCTATTCATCCTAGCATATCAGATTTAGAGCATGAAAAGAGGGTCGATGATAGGTGGCAACCATAATGCCATAGTGATGGAGTGAATGGAAACACAACTCATACCACTCCTTCCCTATTAGATAATAAAGAGGGTAACCTTTATGATCCTATTGTTGAGATAAAGAGAAGATAAAGAGAGTTAGAAGATCATTAGAAGCACTTATACCTTGAGTTATATAGTGAATTTGAATAAATTAGTATGGTAGATTTAGATAGTGGAGTAGGAAAATAGGTTGATGTTCCAAGTGAAAAAGGGAACATGAGTTAATAAATACCAAGGAAAGTTAAATTATAACTTTAGTGGGTTGAGGAGATACCTTTATCCATTGAAGATGAAGATGAACAAGCCACAATAGATCAAGAACCTTGTTATGACCCTATTAAAGAGTTGGAGGTGAATGATCAACATGGTGTCTTACAAGCAGATGGAAAAAATGAAAGTGAAATCTATGGTTTGTCCATTGATCATGATGAAATGTATTTATGGGAGGATTTAGAATAATTTTGATTGAGATTAGACACTCTATCTCTACACCATGAAGAGCTTGGAAAGGATCTTGTCAAGGATACTTTGGTAGCTGACCATTGTGAGTCTAATGTGCAAATTGGGTATAACCCATGACTAAAAAAGAGATGAGACTGATTATTTAAAATATAAGGATATGTGAAGAATATTATTGGGTTATTGACTCTCAAAATCAAACCATACACCTAAGAATGGAGCTATAAGGTCTAGTCACTCTTCTAAGAGACCATGAGAATGATAATGCTCCTAGATATAGGTGGAGATTGTCATACACTGATCAAAATATGATTGGACCCAAATTAACACATATAAACTCCACATCATGGTATCAAAGTGACCAAAGGACATTTCCATTTGATCTTGAGAGAAGGAAGTCAAATTTAGGTTTGTTGTTTTAGTAGTTTGTTGACTGGTTCAATAAGTGTGTCACATAATTTGTAGGTAGTTGTCTTATTTCTTTGGTTCCTTTCCTTATTGGTTACTAGTTATTAGGTGTGCTTATTAGATATAGGTGTTTTTCTTGGTTGTGGATTTGTGTTTTTTTTTATACAAGTCCAAGAAGTAACCTTGGTGCAAATCAGTTTGGTAGTCTAAGTGGTCATGATGTTATATTACCTTATTTGAGTCATCATGTCATGAGGAGTGGCTAGGTTTTCTTAAATAGTAAGTTGGTTACCCATCTGAGTCATCAAAAATGTTGACATTTTAGCCTCATAGGCCAAATTTCAACCCCTAATGTCAAATTTGTTCAAGTGACAACCATTCTAACATGTTCATAATGATGTCTTATAGGATTAGGCCCCTATTAGTCCTATTTTGAGAGTCTTCAATCCCTGATTAGAAGTGTCATGATGTGCCATAGTTTCATGCTTAATCCATTGTATTATGAGTCTTTTAAAATATTTTGGGTGATATTTTAGGTGTCATAGTGATCTTTGAATAAGAGAGATGACTGTCAAAAGGTCCCAAAAGTCCATGAGTGATTTAGCCATATTTGAGGAGTTTATGAATATTTTGGTAATATGGTGTTTGAATAATTTTTTAAGGATGTAACATGAGGATCATAGTGTATTCAAGTCTATTATCCACTATATATTCATCTAAGCCCATATAACACCTTCATCACCCCTCCTAAACCATGAAACACCCCTCAAGCCACTTCATACAAGCCTATTTGCTTTGTAAAACCTTAGGAAGGGGAAATATATTGATAAATTATATTAAAAAGAGGTAAAAAAGGGTATTATTCATTCTAAATTTCCACCCATATGCATTTTATGGCACTAAAATCCTAGTTAGAGACCCATTTATACCTTTCCACTAGTTAGATAGGCCCGACATGCCAAATTATGGCTATTCAAATTCCTCCCTACATTTTATCCTATTTGAAATGGTTTATTAACTCGTGTTCAGCCTATTTTGGCCCTAAAATGGTGGTTTAAAGTTTGAAATTTCAAGAAAATGCAAGAAAATACACTTTTTTGGGAGTTTTTTGCACTTATATAGAATTGTACAAACTATACAATATAGAGGAGGATCAGAGGATGAAGATGAAGTCATGGTAGGTGATTCAATAAAGTTTCATGTTGAAAGGGTGTCAAATAGACCCAAAACCAAACATCTCACTTCACCTACTTCCCTTGCAGACCTAGATATCTCATCAAGTTTATGATTGTACTCTACAAAGGAGAGGGAATGGGGACCCAAGATCATAACTAGATAAAGTATACTTAGGAATATTATACCCATGCTGAATTTTATGGAGATTTATCTCACAAGCTTTATTAACATTCCTTAAGAAGTTAAGGAAGTCGTATGCGATTCTCATTTGAATAAGCCAAATTGGACCGAATGATTTTCAAAGATTCTTGATTTGTCTACTCAAACCAATGGTTGATCTTGTTTTCATAAGTCTTTTAGGATCGTCCCATGGAAATTTAAATGTTTAACTCACACATGTGAGCTCATGAGATGAAAAAATATCAAAGCTAACATAGTATTCAATTTATAGAAAGGTTTGAGTGTTGAACATAATGTTGAAGGTTCTCATTAAAAGAAATTGATAGTATTGAAAGATTAGAAAAGTTAAAAACTTCCTCCATGCCTCTCTTCTCAAAATTAGTGTTCATAATTGCCTTCCATCAGTTAAAATGTGTCTTCAATGAAGGTTTTAAATACATTCAAGGTTCATTATGTATAAACACTATGTGTTGCTCATAACACCATTAAAACATCCAAATTATAGTCTAATAAAAATTAAATCATGGAAGGGGGTGTTAGATTGATGATGGAGAATCCTCATGCTATTTTGAACAAGCTTATAGACCTCCCTGACAACCTTAAGGGCTTAGAAACTATCCTCCTCACCTCTAAGCTCACTAAACCACTTTTAGCTGAGTTTAAGGTCTTTTACAAAAACTAAGGTTACTTAGAGTGTCCTAGGTTTCATTTATTAACTATTTTTACCTCTTTTCTACCTCCAAAAGTGCCATAATTACATAGGTTTGTGTATAAGGATCCTCAAGGTTCTTATGATTAATCTTTAAGGGGTTTCCATGCTTTAATCCATGCCATTCTATACCCTCACCATTCCATATTTTTTCACTACCTTTCACTATGTTTTATCCCTATTTTTATGCTCATACCCACATTTCACCCCATATTCATCTTAAATCACCCATACATCCTCCATCCTAAGTATAAACCATGAGAGATAAGACTATACACCCATGGTAACCATTAGAAGCTATAAATTCATGGAAATTCAGATGTATATGGGTCATATACCTGATTGAGAAATCTAAAGAAAACCTATAATGTTGAAGACAATAACCACCTATTGATAGTCCTTTAGGATGTTATGACTAATATGGAGATAACCAAGTCAATATTTAAGAAAAAGGAGGAATAAAAACTTCAAAATTAGTTATGAGGTCTTTATTCTTAGACAAGGGACTCCTCAGGGTACTCAATCTATATAGAAGGATACTACATCCACCTAAAACCACCTTAATTGGCCTAGGCTTGAAATATGAAGAAAGTTGAGTAAACGTATGGTTGATAGGACTACGATGTGTCTTATGGGGAGTTAATGGTGTTAGTTATGCTCAAGGAGGCCCAACACATCCATGTGGGAGACCTTAACTCTCTCAAGATGGCCTAACACAAAACAAACACTTACAACCACCTTATCTAGCTAACTTAAGGAAAGGTAATGAGGATCATCATTCAAAATGGTTAGTGAGTGGAATAAGTTTTGTAATTAATTTATCAATAAAGATGAATTATAGACTATCCAAAACATTTACATGTAGCCTATCTGTCTCAACATTTAGAATAACACCTACAACAACACTATATCATGACCTATAATCAACCTGTGAGAGCAAAACAAGGTAAGTTATAAGGGGAAGGAGTTGGGAACACTATGTGTCTTAGAATCAAGAGTGAAGGATAATAGGGAAACCATGAAGAATTTAAAGCAATGAGAATGTGTATTTTGACATATTTTAGGTTTGAATCTCCCTCCTTCACTTATTAATGTTGAGACTCGGCCTAAATTAGCCTCTACAGCTAGGTCCTTCTTGTCTCTTGACTATGTAAGAAAATTAATTCCAAAAGGTCAGGTCAATAATTATTAAAGAAGGGTGATTTTTAGTTTATATAACCTCTATAATACCATAATAAAATGAATAAAATAAGATGGTACTCCATTTATCAAACCCTTCCCTTGATGCACACCAACTATGATCTAGGAATTTGACTCAAGAGAGGATGGTTAGGATGGTGTTAGTTCCAAAATGAAAACAAAATGAAAGAAACACACTAATAGCACAAAATATATAGGCCTAGACACAAGGGAGAGCTTAGTTAACAAACATGAATAAAACACACAACTAAAATGCAAAATAAATCCTCTTTTACCTTCCTTGGATGCTCTAAAATGCTTGTTATAGTGGCTTTTTCAGTTTGTGCTCATGAAGTCCTCATCAATAGAAGCTTGGCTGCCTCAATCTCTCCTTGGCACCTTTGGCTTGTGGCTTGGCTTGGATTGGAATAAATTTGGCATGGTAACACTAATTTCATGAATCTTTTGGAACTGATCTTGCATTATAACTTTGCATAATTATGTCTTATAAATGATGATCATAGCCTCTCTATTTATAGATTTTTGAGAATGTCTAGAATCAACCTGAACCATCCATCCTAAGATTGAGATGTGTGGTTGAGGATTAGTTTAATTTTTGGAATTAAGTTTATAATTATCCTCATCATGACATTGGAAGAAGGGGTAATTAAGAGTCATGGAGGGTATCATGGAAGGCATTGATGAGGCATAGAGGGCATGAATCCTAATATTTGTGGCATTTATGGCCTAGGGATATCTTCCCAAGAAATGAGGTTACCTGATGATATAGATATTAAATATTCATTTATAAAACAAATTATTCAATAAGTTTCCATGGAATTATTCATTAGGCTCTAATTTGGGTTAATTATCTCTTAAGCATGATTAAGCACATTATGCACAAATTACCCAAATTTATCAGAATGCCTTATTATTGGTCCAAAATTTAACTAGATTAGAATTAGAAGGTGATGTCAGATGTAGTGGAACCATATTCCCATTTAGGATGTTGCAAAAAATAAATAACAAAGGCACATGTATTGCATATAATATTTGAAAGGAAAGAGCAATCTAGAGCACCCAGGTACAAAATTGGCATTTGACTCAAAATGATCTAATCAATGTTAGCTAGCCCATAAATTGCATTGCCCCATTTAGAGATACCCTAGATAAAATTGGCACTTGAATATGTCAGTTTCACATCATTTATCATGTTTTAGTGTTTTTAGGCCAAATTGTGAATTTTGGTAGAAATTGGTCAAAACCCTGATTGGAGGTTATTAATGGCTAGTTTTAGGTGTCTACACCAACAACCACTTTGTTTGGCTTACTTGAAATTAGTATTATGTGATGGAGGCCACTATTTAGATCATTTTATTGAATAATTAAACTCAAATGGACCCACTAAAAGTTAATATTGATTCCAAAATGTCCAATACACTCACATGAAGAAGGCTTACCCCCTCATCTAGCCAAGAATGCAAGGAGAAAACCTACAAGCTAGTCATTAAGGCAGATTTGAGGATAGAAATGCACAAATGTTTTAATGGCTCAAAGGAAAATTCAAGTAGATTATATTAATATATGAGTTTAATTAATCAGTAGATATTAGACCATAAACAAAATAGGGTGAATGCAACTATAGCCTAGGCAAGACTAAAGTCACACTCTCAGAAGTCATGGATAAGGAGAAGGTATATACTGAAGTCTCAAAGTACAAACTACTATAATCAAGATATAAGGATCCTAATGAGTATAGGGAATTAATATGAGGTATTGGATAGTTTTTATGACCTTATTAGTTCCATTCAAGGTCCTAACCACATCCATTCACTCCATTCTGATTAGAAGCCCAGTCAAGGAGCCTTAAATGAGCACACACATGCATATAGAACACCAAGAGAGTTGTAGATAGAGGGTGGATTCAAGAAGATGAGACCTAGGAGAGACTAATTGATATGTTAAAATTATATTGAATGGAGGTTGGACTCAAGGAGCCTTAGGGAAATAGGGATGAAGACCATACTCAGAGATTTCATGCTCAAACATAGTCAATAGGCAACCCACTGCTAGTCTAAGTAAAATGAGTATTTGAAACATCTATAAGCATGAGAAAGTTATAAAAATAAGTAAAAATAGTCATCATGACTTTTTTAAGGCATAAATACTCTCATTTTGACAATAAAAATAGTGGGTATACCCATTGTTTTGTCTCACACCTAGCCTTGTGTAAGACAGTCAGTTCTAGGGCTAAGTGGATAAATTCTTGCTTGGAAGGATATGTAAGAATATTAGAACCCAAAAATTGTTATTAAATAGTATAAAATGATTATTAAGACCTTAATACTCCTCCAAAAGGGTTTATCATTCAAAAATATAGTCAAGTGCCTTGCAGATAGACTAATGCATATAGTCATAAAAGCTTGTTTATAAACCCTAATGACATCTTAAGGAACTTCAAAAATATTGAAACAAGTTAGATTGACAATATGAGGTTTATGAATATTTTTAAGGCATGATAAGGATGTTTTAAGTGCAAAAAATTGAGAAGAAAAAAGGTAAAGTAGCTTCAAAACCTTGCTTGAAAACACTCAACCTTGTACATAGTCAACTCAAGAGCCATCTTTAGGTGCTCACCCACTTCGTCACAAGGAGGATCATGGAAAATGTTCATATGGAAGATTAAGTATCCATATGGATCAAATATTCATGAAATATTTGTTGGAATTTTGGGGACAATCTTTATGAATAAACCTTAAGAAGATAAGGAGTCAAAATTGGACTACAAACAACCTGAGTTCCATCTTCCAATGCTCCTCTCTCCACACACTCTTACATGGGAATTTAGGATATTAATGGAATATGAGGAGGCCAATTCAATATATATTTGTGGAATTTATTCCTAACTTGGACATCCATACACTATGAACTATCAATAAGACTACTAAGCACTCATAAACCTCTCTAAAACCTTAGGCAGACCCAATCATAGAAATCTTGATGTTTTAGCATCCTAGCACCATGAAATGACCTATTAAGTTTATGTAATGTTAAATTTTTTTTATAAAGGACTCTAACCGTGGCATATAGTTATACAGACACTATATGAGAGTGTTATAAATCTATACTTTTGTAGGATTTTGAGTATGAAGGAGGGTATAAAACTATTTGAGATGATTCCAATCCATAGAGGGGATGGTTTGGGATATTATTCACTTTATTAGGTCATGATATGTCAAGGGATCCACTTGTAAATGTCTCTAAAACTCAATTTAAAACTACCAGTTTATAAATGCTTGAGGAAGGTGGACCAATCAACTAGGATAAATGATATTTCAAGTGCCTAATTACTATATAAGCCTATATTATGGTTGATGATGTTGGTTTATGTATGAATCAAACTTATCTAAAGGTTATAAATATTTCTTGTAGGTTTCATGGAGGCCAATATATAATGAACTAATATATTAGGCCTAATTGGCCTATTTGGTCATCAAGAGAGCTCAAATTATCATTGAAGGAATAATGGAATGAGTTAATGAAAAAATGTTATGCCTGATAGTTTACCCTTGAAGGGAAATCAATACACATTTAATGACTATAATAGAGATAGGGGGGAAGGTGAAGTTTCCTGACCTTGTCAAATATGCTTAAGGGAAGGATGGACAATTGCATGTTGTGTTGATTTAATTTCACACATTCATATTGTAATTTCCATAAAAATAATGGTTGATTTTTTTGGTGTGTCCTTTTCTTGGAAAGGTCTAAATCAAAACACTCCACTACCTAATGGGGCAATTAAGGATATTTAGTTCATGTATAAGGATAAAAAGGGATTACATAATTGATGTAACTATGACTTTGAGTGAACTGTGGTAATTAATGACCTATCATATATATCTCCATGCCACATTCTTATCTAGTTATATCATCTTCTACTATATATTGAAGGATTTTAGTCTTGTATTATATCCCTCAATATGGTATGAATAAACTCTTCTAATATTTGTACTTGTACACCTACTTGGATTGATGAATAGAACACTTATAGTTACTTATTAATCAATACTCAATGTGTTGAGACTTGTTTTGATATGAAACAGTGATCTAATCTTCCCTTTTCTAGGTCCATATTTTACCTAGGTATTAATAAGCTTTCCTTATAGGTCATCTAGTGTGTCTTGAGGTTGATGGCCCAAGATTGAAGTAGATGTCTGATTGTAAGTGCCTTAAACTAGGCCTTATTCTAATTTCCTTTTTTCCCTAACCACTCAAATTGACCTCTAGATGAAACATTATTTATTAAAAGTCATTGGAGGTAGTGTGTTAGCTCTACGAATTATCCATTAATGTGATTAAGAGTATAATTTGAGTGGATAATTGAATATATTGGTGCATCATCACTTTATAATAGGTTTCATTTATGCAATCCCTCTTCCCTTTTCATCCCAATAGGATTAGGTCTTAGAAAAGGAGATCAAATGAGAAAATTAGGGGAGCTATCCTCATAAAATCTAGATTTTTGGCCTAAACAATAGGTGACCCATACCCTATAGGACACTCCCATGTTATCCTAGGTTTAAGGTGGATATGAACAGTCCTTTCCTTAGCAAGGGTGCAACCTAAATGCCTAATAGTTCACAACATGTCTTCCAGTACCTACTTAACCCTTTTGGTTTACCCATCTATCTAAGGATGGTATGTTGTAAGAAAATTCGGTTTTGTACCCAAATTTCCCTGGAATGTGGTTCAATAGTTGGATGTAAACAATGATTCCCTATAAAAAATGATTTTGAGGTGAATACCATATAATTTCACAATATGATTTACATATAATTAGTAAATATCCTTTACCTCATAAGTGTCTTTGGTTAACAAGAAATGTGTGACATTAGTTAGTTTATCAACAACTACAAAAAATATTATGTGCTTCTATTGAGTAAGTGTAAACCCAATGATGAAATCCATGGACACCACATCCCATTTCCCTATGAGGATGTCATGAGGGTACAATAATCTAGCTAGATATATATGCTCAAATATCATTTTTTGACATTTTAAGCATCGAGTAACATACTCAACCACTTCTTTTGATCCCCAACCACTAATACAAGGTTTTTACACCTTTATAAATTTTATTTTCTTTGGTATGAGTGAAATAGAAGACTTTATGTGCTTCAAACAAGACCTAATCTTGTAATTATCTACCTTTTGGTACATAGATGCATTGTTGGTATAGTAAGCCCATCATCTACCACTAAATTACCACTATACTTGAGTCAAGACTTAAAATCACCATCCTGAAGTGTTGTCATGTCTTATTTATACCAAGCATCCTAGCTTTGAAGTTTCAAAATATAGCTTCTTAGGTTACTTTTCATAGCTGACATTTAATGCAAACATGAGTTTTTGTTGAGTGTATTAGCCACTTTATTTTCTTTCCATTTTATGTAGGTAATATCAACATCATATTCATTAAAAAAATCCATCCAAAACATTTTCATACCATTAAAATTTGCTTGATTGAATATGTATGTAAAGCTTAGATGGTAAGATCTAAGTACAAAATTTTGACCAACAAGGTAACATCTCCACATTTATAGCATGTGCACTACTAAAACAAGTTCTAAATCATGAGTCCTATAATTAAGGTCATTACCCTTGAGTTTCCTTGACTAATATGTGATGACTCAACCTTCCTAAATTAAAACTCCAATGAGACCTTATAAATATACATTTATGCAAACATAGAAATCCTTATCCATGTCTGACACTACTAAAATGGGGTTAGTGTCAATTACTCCTTGAGATTTTGAAACATTACTTCACACTACTTAATCTAAAAAAATTATTGACTTTTTATGAAGGGATGTGATTGAGGCTCTAATTCATTAGAAATTATCAATGAATCTCCTGTAATACCATATAGGTCTAATAAAACTATGAACTTATGAGACATTTCTACGCACTAGCTAGTCTATTATGATGTTGATATTTGATAGATCAAGAATAATACCTTTTCTAAAAATGATGTTCCATAAGCATTGCACTTATTTTTGGAAGAATGTGCACTTATATAGTTTCCAATAGAGATGGTTTTCCTTAAAAAAATGCATACCTTGTCTTGAATGCATCTCATTCTCTTCCTTATATAAACAAATTATATCAAAATATCATAAAGGAATATGAGCATAAATCTATCTAGGTATTTATGTAAAACATTGTTCATGCAATTTATGAACATAAATGGTGAAATTTTGAGCCCATATGACACCACCACAAACCCATGTGACCATATCGAGTGTGAAATGTAGGCTTTGATATGTCACCTTCTTTATTTCTAAGCTAATGTTATCCTAGCCACAAATATATCTTATAGAATACTTGTGATCCTCTCATTTAATTGAAAAAATCATCAATCCTTGGTATGGGATGTTTATTTATAATGATCACTTTGTTTAATTATATATAATCAATGTATAATCTTAGTGATCCATGCTTATTCTTTATAAAAATGACTTGTGCTCCCCATAAAGACATACTGGGTCTCACTAAACCCTTGTCAATTAGTTTTTGTAGCTATAATCTCAATTCACATAATTTAAGGGTTGTCATTCTATATGGATCCTTTGAAATAGGTTCAGTTCTAGGCACTAACTATATGGAGAAATTAATTTCTCTCTTATGTGGTAATCCTAAAAACTCTTCAGGAAACACATCATCATACTCCTAGAAGATTAGGAATTCAATCAAATATATTCCATCACCATGTTCTAAGATGATAAAAAAATAAAATATATAGTTTCTTCTCATTTGTTGTTTAAGATACATGGTTGTGATAAATCTTACAGATATGGGTCTCTCGATCCCTTGGATTTTTTCAGGCTAACCATTGTCATCCAAACATTTCACATGCTTCTAAAAGTAATTCATCATTTCTTTATGGGTCTCTAGCCAATCCATTCCAAGTATTATGTAATATTACCCTAGAGTGGTATAATAAAGGTCCACCATGGTGATAAAATCTACCAAAATTAAGTCATTTAACATAGAGGTAATGGATTGCTTCACACATGAGAACATCTCTACACTACCTAAACTCTCTAGTTGCATGCTTTCCAAGCCACACTTTCCAATAATTATTGGTGAAATAAAGGAACTAGTGGTACTTAGGTATATCCAAGTAGATGTAATAATATAAATAATATTCCCTATAGTTTCAAACATAGTGGTTTGGTGCTTAACATGGTGTCTATCAACTGCTACATGGATCTGATGCTTGCGACCATGATTACATGATTACAAAGGAAGTTAATTTATTTTTAACATGAAAAATAAACTAAAAAAATATAAAATAACATCATAAGTGCATTTCATCATATTGGGTAAGGTCTAATAAGTGACAAATAAATAAATAGAAGACAAAATCAAATGATTATAACTTCCTCATGGATGTCTCCTTCGAACTAAAATATAAGTTTATATTAGCTCATATATAGTGCTTGAGGTCCTTGATAATGTCATGAATTCACTTGGATGACATATCCCTTTTAGACATGCATGATATGATGAAAAATTAGAATAAATTATTGAATATTTCTTGAGGATTTGATAGCATAAGTTTATCATAAAAAATCTTGTCTACAATGGAGAATGGCTCCTTCATTTATAGATTTCGATGATGAATGTAGACCATTGGATTAATACCAAGATTAATGGTTGAGAATATGTCATACACCTCATAAATGAGAGAGGTTTTGTGTGTAATAAATTCAATCATTAAAGTTTGGAGTGTGGAATAATTTGGTTTGAGTGTGTAAGAGGGATGCAAGAACTTGTCATAGACCTTGCTCACACACTATCCAACTCCATTCCATTACCTTGGGAAAGAAGAAGATAATGTCTTGGTAGATGATTTCATGAAATTGAGATGGAAAATAAGATTAATTGATTTAAAATAATATGGATATTCCAAATTCCATGGATTTTCCCATTGGAAGATTATTATCTAATTACTTAACTAATAGGAAATGATGTGGATTTGTTTGGATAAGATGTGATAATAGAGTAAAATATTAATTGATTAGGGGGAATAGTGAATGTATTAGGAACATTATATGAATGTAAGACTTGATTATATGATTTAGGATGATGTTATAGGATAGATAAAATTGACACAAAGTGTCTGATTTTAGGTGTCTACATTTTGCCCATCTTTGAGAAGGTGTTGCAAGACATGATGAGTGGAGTAACATATTTCCAAAGAAATAAGAATATAATAAAATGTGGAAGAAAACTTAGATGATTATGATGAAATAATTAGATGAATTATTTCACCTTGAGATGGCACGAGAGGATGAATGATGTGGATGGGCTCTTGAAAAAGAGAAGAAGAAACTAGAAGAAATAACGGGTAGGTGATGAAAAAGAGGTTTAAGATGTAGGATGTGAAGATGATGGACACAATCAACTTATGAATGATATTAACCCACCCAATTTTATTTTATAATGATTTTATTTATGATGATAATGTATTGAATTTCCCCAAGTAGGGCAGATTTTGGGAAGGATACATCTTAAGAGAAGCTATACACTTTGACATGCCCTAAATAGGGTGAAAGTTATGAGCTTAATTTACCCCAAGTAGCGTATATTTGGGAAGGATAAATATTGAGATAAGTTTCACACTTTGAATTTTCTCAAATATGGTGAAATTTATGATATTGGACTGGATGGATGACTGATTGAGTTACCCCAGATAGGGTGAATTGACTGACTAATTGATTGATTAATTTGCAAGTATAGATCAAGGATTTAACCTTTTTGCATGGATTAATGATGATATTATCACATGTATGTATTATATTTTAGTCATATAAAATGTGAAATTAGATGACTTAAGCATGGCTAATGACACCCAATCCATAGTTCTTTTTACTTGCTTACACAACCCTTTTAGGCTATTCCTTCACTGATTCCCAGTCATCCATAGCCTTCTAGACTTAACCCTTATAGACCCAAGTAGCCATTCTAGGCCCAAATACATTCCCATAGGTCTCATTACCTTATGACAATAGAGCCAAACTTGGATAGGAGTGCTATAACCTAGGGTGTCTTATTCATAGTGCTATTATCCAAGTTCATTTTTGGTCCTAACGGTCAGATTCTCTCAGATCCTTATCCTTTTCTTTGTTGGCATAATGCAAATTAATTTAACCCATGATAATTTAATCCCATATAAAAGGCCATTCAAAGTCCATTTAGAAGGGTTGGCACTCATTTTATAAGAGACAATCAAGAATACAAGCAAGTACACTCAAGCACTCTTCCCTAGTCTCTCTATACAACCTTCCAAGATCATTTCAAGCTTATTCAAACATTTTCATTAATCCATATCCATCTAAAGTACATATAGTTGAATTTATCATACATAATTTCACTAATAACTTCAATGGGAGAATTACATTAGCTTGATCCCTCCTCAGAGTATTGGTATGTAGGTAGTGTGCCCACACATGGGGTGTGAGGTGCATCTAGTGTATCCTTTACACACTAATGCATTTTATATCTCTTATAAGTTTATAGTCAATAATAAGCACAAAAATATCTTAAGGATTTTTAAAATTAAAAATGGATGCATAATGAGCTCTATAGGTTTTGATATTTCACTGATAGGGTAACACAGGTCTACTGAATTGAACCCAAAAAGCTCAAACCACCTAGACAATATCATAGAAAAAGGACTACACAACTAGGCAATAGGGTGTCCCACTTTTAGTTCTCATATCAAATCTATAAATGAATCTTAGGATAAATTTTTTGATAGTTTCTCAATCTTGATCCTCCAATATCAGACCCTGTCTTAGTCCAGATCATTTAGAATAAACTAAGTTTGATTTCTCTCATTTATTATTATATTTAGAAAAGGAAAAAATACAAATATATTTACACAAATTAGTAGCTTAATTTTATCATATTATTTATTTATTTATTTATTTACTTTGCTTAAACCCATTTATTTAACTAGGAATAAAACCCCATTATTCTAAAAACAATAAAACATTTGGTGAACCTGACTTACTTTGAATTTTGCACAAAAACCATAGAAACCCTAAGGATAATTATTTTTGATTTTTTACCATAATTTATTGATTTTTAATACATTTAAAAACAAAATATATATAATTTAATTTCAAAAATATCACATATTTTTTTAAAAACTTAGTTTGCACATACTAGGTCCTTTTTGCATATAAACACATTTCAAACACTACGAAGAATATATTGCTAATTTTAGACATATTTTTAATTTTTCCTAAATTTTTCAAGAAAAATTCTAAAAATTGTCTCTAAATTTTTACAATTATTAAATTAATTTTAAAAATTCATTCAAAATCCCTAGCTTTCACTAACTAAACTCCTAATTACTTTCTAGTACTTTTCAAATCATTTTCTAAATTTTTAGTTGCATATAAAACTCAAAAAATAAATTTTAAATTAAAAAATTCATAGTATTTTTTGAGATTTTTTTTAAAAAAAAATTCATAGTTACATATACTAGCACCTATTTGCTTCTTGAGGTATCACCTTACATGTTTGAGAGCTCCATATCCTTTCTATGCATATTTTAGTTCCTTGTTTAGATTATATCAGCTTAATATTTTCTACTATTACTCAAGTTATTTTCCTTATGCCACCTAAGTTCCTTGCATCTCTTCCTTCGAGATGAAGTATAAGACTTAGTGGCAATCCTCCTGAATTCACCTAGATTATTACAACTTGACCATATACCATGGATAAATAACTAACTCAAGTTCCAATCATAGATTCTACACATCCAAATTACACCAATTTCAATGAGGATAATTTTGACAAATAACATTATGAAAATAATAATGATGATGTACACACTAATGCTCATATTCCACCACATTGGACCAATGATCCACTTCCACCCATTGTTAATAATGAAGTTATACTCAACAAATATTTGATTTTATAAAATTTTAGAAAAAGACTTAAGGAATAACCTAAAGATCATACACTAATTTGGAAATCTATCATGGAAATTAAAAAATATAAGCAAGTTTAGTCTTCCATTCCCATAGAGAAAAAAATTGAAAATGACACTACGAGGGCAACTATATCTCAACAACCCCTTATAGTATCCAAACCTACCTTTATGCCACTAGTTACAAATAGTACATCCCTCTCTCCTGATTTGGTATCCCTTGTGCAAGAGATGAGATCTCTTTAATCAAAGGTGCAACATCTTGAGCAAGGTACCACTAGACCTACACAGGCTTTGGATTTTTTTCTCTTCTACATACACCAATGATACATCATATTACTTCTACACACTTACCACAAGGTTTTTTTCAACCAATATTAATCTTTATGATGTTAAGGGTGATCAAGAGACACACTTGAGAGATTGTCACATAGCATGCATGGAGTATGTACCCAATGACTAGCTACTTACCAAGTTATTTCCATGGAGCCTAAAGGATTATTCTTTAAAATGGTTCTATAGTGTACTTAATCAATCAATTCATACATTCAATCCTTTAGCTGACATGTTCTTAACACACTTTAGCATTAACATTGGTGATAAGGTTTCATATGCTCAAATTGCTCAACAAAAACAATGACCAAATAAGCATCTCATTGACTATGTTTTTTGGTATAAGACCATCTTGGTTAAGATGACTAGTCCTATGGTAGATCAAGAGTTATAGGACCTATTTAAATAGATTCTTCTACCAAAACTATATGAATCAATCATGTTCAAGTGATTCTCTTCCTTTATTGAATTGTGTCATACACTAAAGGAAAGAGAAGTCAAGCTAATTTCAATGGGCAAACTTAAGTACTCAGATATCTCAAACACAACAAACAAGAGTAATAACAAAGTTTCATACAAGGTTAAAATCAATGACAATAAGAATCAAAATCAACCAATAGTCAATGTGGCTTTAGATCCCCCTCAACATGTGGTTTTATGAACACCTCCTCATCGTGCATTCACCAATCTACCAGTTTCTCTAGCCAAGGTTTTATAGTAGTTATTAGAATGTAACATCATCACTCTCCCTCCTATCTAAGAATTTGATCCAATAATTCCCCTTCAATGGGGATATGATCAACATGAATTTTGAGATTTTCATAGGGTACCAAGCTACACAACAAATAGATGCATTAATTTGATACATAAGATATAGGAATTGATAGATGAAAATCTACTTGATCTGGGTGATTCAATTAAGTCTCCAGAGGTAAAACCAACATAAGAAAAATATTTGAAAATATTTTAAAATCCATTTCTATATCATTATAAATAAGAGAAAAATGACACCTCATGTGCTCACCATACATACCATGCACATCCTCTACTAGCTATATACCATGCACCTTCAATTGAGGCACATCCTTTAAGAGCTATGATAGGTGTGTATGAGTCTATAGTTCTAGCTAGACCTTCAATATATTATTTATATAAAGAGATTGTGGAGTATAATTTATTTTTTATCAGAGCACATATTCATAATTAGCTTATTCACAGTGTGCTTATTGACAATGGTTCTAGCCTTAACATGTGCACCTTGACACTACTATAGCATTTGGGTATTCAGAGTAGGATATCACTTTGATAGACACAATTATCAATGGTTTCAATGGGCATATATAGATTTCATTGGGTGAGATAGTACTTCTATTATAGGTTGGTCCTACATATTTGGAAACACCATTCACTATAGTTCCTAGTGCAGGAGTTTTTGACATATTACTTGGTTGACCATATATTCAAAAACTTAGGGTAGTACCCTCTAAAATTCATAGATGCATGAAATTAATTCATGTTAATTAGGTTATTACCATTGGTGGAGTTCCTTATGAGTCACCACTTCCTACTTTAAAGCCATCAACTAGCTTACAAACACTAGCTCTATTTCTTCCACCTAATTTAGTCTCTCCTCCAAGTTCAATTCTACTTCCACTTCAGATCTAGCCACAGTTGCAGCATCCATCACCAATACAATGGGTTCACACACCTCCATATTCTCAATATTATAGACATCTTCTAGCTATAATGTTCACACCTAGAGAAATAACATTAAGGTCTCATATTGCTACATAAAGAGCACCTATTTAGAGAGCTTCTACTTCTAGATGGGTCCCTAAGAGACCTAGAGTTGCATTCACTTCTTAGAGTTATATGGGGACCCCACATTCATTTTCCACTTTAGATATTTTAGAGCAATTATAACATACATAGATTTTAGCTTTAAAATTTTAGACATTCAATTGTACCTCATGATCATGCATGATTTAGTTGTTCTATACATGACACCATGATAGGGAGTATCATCTGAAACTCATCAGTTAGTATCATTTCTTCCTAGTTTTACCTATACATAGCTTATATCAAAATACAAAAATAATACAAAAATTTTAAAACTACAAAAAAACATTCAAATATGTCAAAACTGCCAAAAACATTTTGATTGTATACATCGTCCATGCTTTACATTACTACTATCATTCTAGGACTTACATTTGTTGTTTCATGCTCTTGTATGTTGATTTGTATATATTACCATGCTTCACTTGATCTCTTTTGAGTGTGTGCAATAACATCTAGTTACTTGATTACTTCACTCTACCCATTGAGGGGGCATTCCTACTTCTACATTCAAGACACACATTGATATACATACCCATTAGGGGCATATTATAGATGACTACACCATCTAGGTTATGTCATTATTACAATACAAACTCTAAGTTATCATGTTGATGTACATTCCTTTCTAGATTACATAGATTACTATATCGATATTTTACTAGTATCTAGCACTATGTATTTCTTAGCATATACCTATTATTTTACTTCACATGTTTTTGCATATAGTTAGATGTGATTCTAACTTTCTAGTTATTAAATGCTTTCTCCTTTTGCTCAGTGTAGCTTATGTGATTATATTTCTAGTTCCTAATTGTCTATTATTTATGCCTTAGGACATTTTCCAATGTCCTTTGCTTTTACTCTTCCATGCACATGTGGCCTCTATGCCAACTTTTCTTGTTTCACTTGTATGTGTATGTGGAATTTGAACATACCTTCTATGCTTGTTTTCTAGTTTGAGTGACATGTGCCCATGTCCCTTATTTGCATGGCCCCTTGGCCATCCCAACTTGTTTCTTACTCCTTGTTTATTTGATTGATTGCTTGTTTGTTTCTCAATGTGTGCAATGCCATAATCCACATCATGCATTTCCCTTACTTTCTTGGATGCCATGATGGACATCCTGCTCCATCCCTCCAACTACCAACTAAAAACTAACATCTAAAATTTATAGTTCTAGTTTAGTACTTTGCACATGATTTTACCTTATTACATCTATCTAGGCATACCCATATTGATCTAATAATCTATCAATACAACCATTGCTATATCTAGAGATATCTTGTCAAATATCATTTCTATATCATGTATGTATACAACTTAACACACTTTCAAGACTCATTCTTATGAGGACAGTCATTGTAAGTTCATCATTCCTACCCTCATAAGAAGGGGGAAATAGGGGTTTTTTTAATAGAGATAAAATCTCCTAATAGTCAAAATAGAAACATTTAAATCACCTAGTTCAAAATCCAGAGATTAAACCATTTATAATAGAGCAAAAAAATAGTGATAGTTCCTGATTAGCAACCAGTTTTAGCATATGACAACAATGCAAAAAATGGATAGTATAACCAAACATAGGGGTTTTATCATTTTGATGATCCTATCTAGGTAGAAAAACACTCAATTTTTCTAGAAATAGGCAAAAAGTTTAGTTTAGATACAATTTTTGAACATCTAGATCAGACAAAATCAGTAGTTTAGTATAGTTTTCTTAAAGAATCTAGATATAGGGGGTTATCATGCATGACATGATGGTTCTCCCTTTCAGTTTTAGATTAGGTAGTTAATTTAACCTCCATATTACAATCCATGCTCCAGACACTAGTGATTGGGGGCAATATGTGTAACACATTTGTTTTCTTTTATTTATGATTTTAATTTATTTTCTAGGTATTATAAGTAGTTGCATGCCTTACTCTATCTGATGGTGGTTGGCATCAATTTCAAGTTAAAATTTCATAAAATTTTAACTTTTTGAGTACCCAAGTTCTCAAGTTAGATTTCATATAATCCTAGTAAATCAGTTTCAAAGTGGCTTTCATATAGGCCTAACCTCCATCTTTTAAAATGGCCAAGAGTGGCCTAGTTTCCAACATACATTCAAGCTATCCATGCCACATTATGATATTTTTATAACATACATGGGATCCATGAGACATCTATTCTATATGAGTATCAATTCGTAGCTTCACTTTACATGGCAATGATGGAGCCAAAGTGCTAGCCTTTGTATTCTTGAGCCACATATTCAGAGGGATTAGACACACAATCCAGACATTGATTAACACATGCATGATTCATTAACTTCACTTAGTTGGTGATGATAGAGACAAAGGGTCAGCCTTTGCATTATTGAGTCACTTTTGAGGGAATTGAGCACTCAGCTCCATTCATGATATTAATCTTGATTCAATATATACCCAGCATCATCCAGTATAATCTAGCATCACAATAGGTTTTAAATTAGTTTGCATACCTGGTGAGGTGTATTCATTCCTTTCTCTTCTTCTTACTCAGATTTTATACATTCTTATTTTAGATATAGTGTATCTAGTAAATACTAATCTATCTTTATGTTTTCATTGTAGATTCACGCTTCACAACGTGCTCTCTCTATGCAAATCTAATATCACATAACTTCATGATCTTCTCCCTTACAAGTAAGTTTAGGTATGCTTTTTACTTTCTTTTATCCTAGTATTTTACTTTGATTTATCACTATAATAAGTGGTGGGGGAAATGTAGTCATATAAAATGCTAAATTGGATGACTCAAGCATGGCTAATGACACCTAATCTATAGTTCTTCCTACTTGCTTACACAACCCTTCTAGGCTATTCATTCATTGATTCTTAGTCATACACAGCCTTCCAAACTTAACCCTTATAGATCTAGGCAGCCCTTTTAGGACTAGATCCATGCCCCTAGGTCTCATTCCCTTAGGACAATAATGCCTAACTTAGACAAGAGCATTGAAACCCAAGGTGTCTTATTTTTGGCACTGTTGTCCAAGTTCATTTTTGGTCCTAATAGTTAGATTATTTTGGATTCATATCCATTTCCTTGTCAACCTAACATGAATTCATTTAACCCATGACCATTTAATCCCGTATAAAAGGCCATTCAAAGTCCATTTAGAAGGGTTGACACTCATTTTACAAGAGAAAAGTAAGAATACAATCAATTAAACTCAATCAATCTTCCCTATTATATTCATACAACCTTCTAAGATCATTTTAATCTTATTCAAACCTTTACATCAGTCCCTAGCCACCTAAAGTACATCTAGTTTCACATATAGTTGCATTTATCATACACAATTACACCAAACACTTCAATGGGATAACTACATTAGCTTGATCCCTCCTCATAGTATTGGTATGTAGGTAGCGTTCCCACACATAGGGTGTGAAGTGAGTCTAGCATATCCTTTGCACACTAACCCCTTCTCTATCTCTTCCAATTTTCTAGTCAAGTTCAAGCATAAAGAGCTCTTAGGGATTTTGAAGATTAAAAATAGATGCACAACAAGCTCTGTAGGCTTCTAGGCTTCGATATTTCATTGACAGGGTAACACAAGTCTACCAAATAAGACCCAAAAAATTAGAGCACCTTAACAACAACACCAAAAAATGACTACAACACTGGATAGTAGGGTGTCCCACTTTTGGCATTCCTATCCAATCTAAAAATGAACCTCAAGATCTAGTTTTTGATAGTTTTCTAGTCTTTCTCCTCTAGTATCAGACCCTATCTCAGTCTGAATCATTCAAAATAAGCTAAGTTAGATTTATATCATTTACTATTATATTTAGAAAATTAAAAAATATTTTTTTTACACAAATTAGTAGCTTAATTCTAGCATATTATTTATTTATTTACTTTGCTTAGACCTATTTATTTAACTAAGAATAAAACCCCATTATTTTGAAAACAATAAAATAGATAGGAAGGTGAAATATTGACACAAATATATTTGTGAATGGTATATATATTTTTTAAAAGAATAAGTCACACAAAATCACACAAGGATGCCCCAATGTCAATGGCTGAATATCAAAGGATGATGCAATAGTGATTAAAGAATGATGTGATGGTTATTGAATAATGATGTGAATATAATTATATTATTAGTTATAAGAAATGGATGGTGGAAATGAGAATAATAATGGTGAATGGTGGTGGTTGAGTTGACCTCATAAACTCCATATAATTGAGCATTGCCTACATATTCCAAATGGACCTTAAGTCGATGGAGTTCTCCTGAAAATGGAGGAATATGATGAGAAATTATGATTAATGGATGAATTTATTTGATGTGGTTCAAAATGGATGAGATGATTTGATTTAAAAATAGGTTATTTTTTAAGAGGATAAACTACCACTTTAATGCATCTCTGACCAATTTTCATAAATTGATTTTTTATGTAGCACACAATGGTATGCTACATGATATAAAAAACCATGATGGACTAGACAAAATATGCATAAGTACTTACCCCTGATATAATAATAAAATGACACAAACACACCATGATATGGAAAAATAAGGATGGCATTATTATTTTATGTTGATAGATGGGTTCAAGTATAAGTACAAGAAATCACCATGATAAGCAAAAACCATGATGAATTTATGGATGCACTTATATTGAGTCAAGACATAATAGGAAAATTAAATAGACAAACAAGCACATAAACATACATAAACTAATAAAAGTAACATAAAACATCTTGTCACTTAATCATGTCAATATCTAGGTGTGAAGGCTTGATAATATTTATTGTTGGATGGTTCTCGCAAGTAATGATACATGTAAGGGGACTATTTGGGGAAAATATCATAAAATAAGCTACACACTTTGATTTTCATCAAATAAGGTGAAAATTGTGAGCTAGAATTGGATGAAGGACTTGAGTTTCCATAAAAAAGGCAAATTTAGGAAGGACACATACCAATGGTAGTTGAAATTATTTGATTAAGGGTTTTGACTAGATTTAAGACATGGCAATTTTTTTGGATTTATCTTTCTTGCAGATTTATAGCCTTTTTTGATTTTTAAGATTTTTTAAATTGTTTATTTTTTTTGAATTATTTTATGTTTTTATATTTTTATAGAATAATTATATACAAAGGGGTAACTAAAAAAAATAAAACCTATTTAGCATCAGTATGGGAAATGATACTGGATGGAAGGGATTTAGGATGATGTTGGATGATAATGGATGATTATAAGGGACAACAAGTAAGAATAGATTAGGGAGATCCAAGGACCATGCCACATGGGAACTAAGTTTCTAGTTGTCAAAGTACCATTTGGATGATATGAAAATATTCTTTCTAAAATATGGCTCAAAACATCTTCCACTTTCTTATCAAGGTCAAGACAAGAAGAAGGATGGGAATGATAGGATGGATAAGGAAAAGGATTTGGATAGGTTTGGATGGCCCAAAATGGCTAGAATGGAATAGATAAGGATGAAAATGGGTAGGATGAAGGATTTATATGGGTATGGGGCTACCCCCAAGTGTCAAGGTACTTGAAGATAATTGATTATTTATGCATGATGCCAAAAACCTAGTTTTCATCATGGTACTTGCCCAAGGAACCATAAAAATGGTTTTCACTATTGGATGAATTATTTATCTTTATCTTTTGATTTTTTATTTTTTTTTTATTTTTTATTTTTATTTTTTTTTAATGTTTTATCATATTATCTCAATGGAGGATTATAGATGCATAATGCAAACCCTTTGTGATCTTCAGGTATGCACTCTGAATATGTCTTCATGAAATTTATTGATTTCTAAGTTGGCCTTCAAAATTGAATAGGATGTCATCATAGACCCTATAAAAAAAGGTGATACCAATGAGGGTGAAGAAAAAGTTGTATTGGATGGAGGATGTTTGTTGTTTATGTGAAGGATTCAGAAATGGGATATGATCATGACATAAAGGGGGATTAGGACCAACAAACTCACATTTTATGAAATTAAGAATAGCTACCTAATTTTTATTTTGATTTTGGTATGATAGTGCCTCAAACATTTTTTTAATAAGGGACTTGGATTTTTGAATTTTTATTTTGATTGTCCCATAGTGCCTCAAACAAGGTTTCACTAGGGGACTTTTCTACTAGATTTCCAATATTTTGACTTTGATTGAATCATAATGCCTCAAGCAAGGCTTCAACATGTATGTTGATGTTTTAATTTTATGATCATGTAGCACCTCAAACAAGGTTTCAATAGGAAATGTTGATTTTGGATTTTGACTTTCCTGTAGTGCCTCAAACAAGGTTTCACTAGGGAATACTGATTTTAGATTTTGACTTTCTAAATTTCTGGATTGATTTTGATAGAGGAACACTAAATGTTTCTTGAGATATGTTAACGTATATTTAAGATATTTTGTAAGGATATTAGTCATGAATTAATAATTTTTTTTATTGTTATGGAAGAAAGCTGATGGTAAGTGATTTTGTTCATCCCAATTGATAAGTGTGGGAATTGGACATCATGATAAGGAATAAGATGATTGATGTGAAAAAGATGGGTAATATCAATGGAAGGATAAAATGTAACACAATCCTCATAGATTCTCCTAGGATAACTTTCTTCGATGCCAAATAAAACTTCCTCAAAACTATGGAAGGATCACTGATGTATTTAAATAGATCTACTAAAAGTGTGTAACCGATGTCACAAGATCCTGATTCTAATTTTGACATTAAATTTAATGGTAAATATGATCTTGATAATAATGTTGATTATGATACTAATATGGAACTTGATTATGATGTTGGTTAGAATATATAACCTGATTATGATGTTGATAATGATGATAATAATGATTTTAATGCCAACAATGATTTTGATTCTAACTATGAGGGTGGCATTGATTTTGATGTGGAATCTAATTTGGATGTGGCCATAAAAAGGACCTATTGGATTACATTGTTTAAAATTATCATTTTCACTTTTGTCTTTGAAATAATGGATTTGGGATGAAGGTATTACTTAAAATGGGGATGTATTGTAATGAATGAAATATGGATTGCTGGTCAATAATGGATCCATCAAAGGAGGGTTTGTCAAAGACTAGTGGATGTTCGTAGAGAGGCTCATCAAAATGAGGATTATCAAAGATGGGAGGATGGTTGAAGGGTGACTCATTAAAATATAACCCATTAAGGATGGGTGATTTGAAAAAAATATCAAATATGGGTAAATTATCTTGATCTTGACTTGGAAGTGGATGAGTATGATTGTAATTTTGAGGGGGATATTGACATATCCTAAATAGATATTTATCAGACTTGGATGAACTTGGTTCTATTTTGATGTCTCTATAGTCAATGAAACCTTGGACATAAATCCTAAATATATTACATTGATTAAGAGAAGTCTTTGAATCTTGTGCTACACATAATATTCATCTTATCAACACCACTCATGTTTTGGATTATGTTCATCAAAATACTTGGTGTGTGGATATATAATCATGTTTGCCATGACCCATTAGTAAAATATTTCTTCCAATGGTGCATTGAGAAGTTTGAAAACATATTTGGATGTGTATGGATTATATTATTGATATGGTTTTTGTGGCTTAGGGGTTAGATGTATTTTGGATAAGGGTGCCAAAATAATTTTTGCTTTGCTAATGTGATCATGATCAAGCTTGTAACTAGTGGATGGGATGTTTGACTAATGTTGATGTGAAAATGTTTGACTTTGACTACTTTGGATGGATCCTAATTTATTAGGATCAAAATATATAGGTAATTAGACACCTATTTCTAAGAATCACAAAAATACATCATATTTATTCTCATATAGGTACCATTTAATTTAGACTCTATCTAGATTCAATTTGGATGCCATAGGACTGGATGAAATTTTAAGTAGGATTGGTTAATGTTTGACTTGATTTGATATGATATGAGGTTTTAATTTATTTTCCCCAATTAGGGTAGATTGATTTGATTTAATGTTTTTTTATTTGGTTTACCCCAAGCATAATGGCTTGATGTTTGATGTTGATTGGCCCCAGGTAGGGTGAATTGATTTGTTTTGACTACAATGATTTGACTTAATTTTCCCCAAGTAGGGTAGATTGATTTGATTTGATTTTTTATTAATCTTAGATTAGATTTTGATTGTTTTAATTTCATTTGACTTACATGGAAGAGAATATGGATGTTGTGATCTCATCATTCCTAACAAATAGGTGTGGGAGATTGAATGGAAAGATAAGATGTGATTTGAATTTAGATGCTCAATTGAGTTGGGGTTGATGTGACTTGGTAAAAATATACCCACTTTGACTTTGTTTCAATGTTTAACTTTGGAATTGGATTGAACTTGGTTAGATTGGACTTGATGTGACTTAATTAGTCTTAGTCTAGCTATACCTTAAGGTTTGTCTTTTTAATGTTGACTAGACTTGGTCAAAGTTGATTGAATGTGATTAGGATTTTCATTTTGAATTTTTATTAGACTTAGATTGGATTATGATGGCTATATTTGATTGGAATGGGAGAAAGGATAGATGATGGGACTTGGTCAAAATAGACATTACTTAACTTTATTTCAATGTTTGACTTTAGACTTGAAATGTTTGATTTTGACTTAAAGGTTAAATTTAAAGTGTTTGATTGGATTTGAAAGTTGAATTTTAGTATATTTGACTTGATTTGAATGTTGAATTTAGTTGGCTTGGAATGTTTGACCCTAAATTTTGAATTTTACTTTGATTTTAATTAATTTTTAAGTTTGAATTTAACTTGATTTGATTTGAGTTTGACTCTTAAAAATGTTTGAATTTGGAATTGTTGATTTTATTTGAATGTTTGAATTGAATTGATTTCATTTAGATTTTTTTTTTATTTGGAAAGTTTGACCGATTTGGAAAGGTTAACTTGAAATAGGAATGGGGTTGAAATATACCTAATGTGGACAATTGCTTTTAAATTATATTTGGCTAAAAAAGGATTTGATTTGGATTTTTTTCAAATGGACAATAGTAAAATATAATATAGATTGGGTACCATTTCAATTGGATAACATGATGTTTATAATGGGATACAAATGACTCATAATTTGGGTAGCATAATACCTTGTCATGCCAATGCCTACTGATAAAGTTTGAACTTGGGATAATTTAAATTGTTTGAGGTGTAAGGTATAACATGAAAATGACATTACATGAAAATAGAAAAGAAATGACACACACAAGATAATACATAACATAGTGATAAAATAGGTGTATAATATTATTGTATACCATGTGTCTACCTCACAAGAAGCATGAACAAGTTAATCTCTTAACCCTCAGTTCAAGCTATACATCATGAGATCTTGGGGGAGGTTGTGTTTCCATTGAACTAAAAATAATTTATGGTAAAGGTCTTAATCTAAATTTTTATAAGACTTTCTAGATGGTCCCCAATATAGCTTGAGATATTGGGTCTCAAAAGTTTGTAGAAGAATAACAATAATCGGTAATTTATGGGAGGGTTTAGCCCTTTGCAACCATTTCAGCCATGAGATCTTAGTGAAGTGATATAAAAAATTAAACTTATAAGGTGATGTATGATATCTTAGAATCAAGGATAAACCCCTTGATTTCATAAAACCCTTTATGAGGAATTTCATTATGGTCTTATGATAACTACCCTCAATTTATATTCCCCATTAGAAAGTGGGGTTGGTATAAATGTTGGGGGATGAAATCTTAGTCACCATGCCTTAAGGACTCATGGATGGTGATGAATTCTACATCATGAAGCCAAAAATAAAAAAGGGAAGATTTCTCTATTTATGATCTTGAAGATCCCATAAGTGGGAAAGATGAGAGCATACTCTAGTTTCACTTTGGGAAAATTAAATAGTAACCTATTGATTTTGATTACCCAAGGTCCCAAAAATGAGAAAGGGGAGAGCATACACATGATAATCCACACAAAAACAACACAAACACTTAATCAATGAAAACATAAATATGTTTTAGAAAACTAAATTCAAATGTTGGTTCATTTCATGAACCAAATAGAATGTGTTTGAAAAATGTTTTTATTTGTAGGATAACCACTTCTTTGACAATCAAAACTTGTAGAAAACAAATTAATGTTTAGGTTTGTGGTATTTTAAAAGTGAGAAGAGGTCATAATGTTTATTTTTAGGTCTTAGGAAACTATCACAGTGCGATACTACCATTTAGTAGGGTGAACCCATCAATTCTAGAATCAATACTACCAATTTGCATACAAAAAGTACATAAAATAGAGAACTAGAAATTCTACCAATTATTAGGGTGATATCACTATTAAATAGAGATATTAAACTAATTGGCAAGGTAACATCTCTATTTAACAGTATGATTCCACTAATTTTAATAAAAATAAAGGATAAATAAAAACATAAATAGTTTGTTATTTATACTATCAATTCCACTATTTTTAATTATTATATCACTAAAATATAGAAAAAATAGACTTAGATTTATCCATGCATTCCTACTACTATGCAGATTGATCTTCTAGAATTGTAGGTTGATTCCACCATTTCAATTTTTGATTATATTGTAAATGTATAGTTTGAGTAAAATTCAAGAATGTTTCCACTGTTTCACAACACTATTTCAAAGTGTGATTCCACCAATATGCAGTTCAATCTCGATGATATGTAGGTCAATCCAATCATTTACTTGAAAAACACAAAAAATAATAAAATAAAGTAGAATCAATATCACTAATTAATACGTTGATATCATTTTTTATAAGAAGTGATCTTGATAATTAGCAAAGCATTTCCACCGCTAACCTAAGAATGAAAATTATCAAATTTAAAATAAAAAGAAGTGAATTTAAGATAAATTTTGAGTTAATTTCTAAATTAGAGGAATGATATGAGGTTTAAAAGGATAATGTGGGGTGATATTCCCATTGGGTATGACATATGTGATCACATGATTTCAAAGGAGATTAATTTATTATTATCATGAAAATCAAACCAAAAAAATATAAAAATAACATCTTAGGTACATGTCCTCAGATTAGGAAAGGTCTAAGAAGTGACAAACAAAAAAATATAAGACAAAACCAAATTATTATACCTTCATCATGGATTTAGCCTTATATCTAGAATTATATTTTGGATTGGCTTGGATATAGTGTTTGAGGTGTTTAGTAATATTATGAATCCACTTAGATGATATCTCCCCTTGCACTATGCGTGATTGGATGAGTGATTAGAAGAAATGTTTGAATATCTCTTGAGGATTCAACAACATAAGTTTAGAACAAAAAAGATTTTCTAAAACGGATAATGGATCCTCCATTTATATATTTGGATGATGAATTTGGACCATTGGATGAAGGTCAAGATTAACGGTTAAAAATATGTCCTACATCTCATAAATTTGAGAGGTTGTGTGTGTAATAAATCCACTCATAAAAGTTTAGAGTGTGAAATAATTTGGATTGAGTGTGTAATAGGGATTAAGAGATTGTCATAGACCTTACTAACACACTATCCAACTCCATTTAATTACCTTGGGAAAGAGGAAGATGATGTCATGGTAGATAATGTCATGAATTTGAGATGGAAAATAAGATTAAATAATTTAAGATAATAGGATATTTAAAATTACATGGATTTTCCCATTAGAAGAAGATTATCTAATTAATTAAGATTAAGAAATGATGTGGATTTAGTGGGATAAGATGTGGCAATAGAAGAAAAGATTAATTGATTAGGTGGGAATAGTGAATGGATTGGGAATGTTATATGGATATAAGACTTGATTAGATGATTTAGGATGATGTTAATGCATAACTAAAACCAACACCAAATGTCTAATTTTATGTTTTTATAGTGACCATGATTGCCATAATTTCTATACTGATCTTAGTTGGTGGCATATATTGATGTTGTGGGAATTTATTTGTATAATGTGGCCCACTAAAAATGAAACACTTAATAATTTTTGGATTATATTTCACCATGGTGACACATCATTTATCTCACCTATCCTCTATTGTCCTACAATTTTTTAACCTTGTTAAGTTTCACCACTTATGGACTTAGGGGGTTGAGTCTCAAGTTATCTTACTTGACGTCCATCTCTTAAGATATTTTATCTATCATGATAATGATGATACTAATTTTTATGGTTATTAAAACCAACACATATATAGGGATACAATCCCTTATTTTGGGTATCCATTTGAGCCTTATATTGCTCTTAGATCATGGCTCTTGTGACTTCTTATTCTACTAGTCATGATTTTCTCATAGATTCTGCTAGTGTACTAGGTTCAAAAGTATGAACTTATTTTCAATACCAAATGAAAACCCATTGAGATATATGTTAAATTTAATTGTCTCATCCTAGATATATCCCATGCACTTAAAAAATGTGCATAATATTCATCTATAGCATTGTCATCTTATCGAAGCTTATGAAATTTAGTGATTTTGTCATTGAAATATGTATCTAAAAAATAGTTGCATCATAAAAATTAATAAAAACTCTCCCAAGTGATGGTGGACATGTATATTTTATCCATTATTTATTTTTAATCCCACTATTGAATATTCTAGTCACCCTTGATCTCTTGACACTTGACATGCTTGAAAAGGGTCATTCTTTGCCAAAACTAGTTGAATATAGTCCTCGAAAGCACTTTCATGATGATATGTCAACCCAAATAATAGGTATGCTAAGACCATTGAGATTACTTTCTCTTTTTTCTTCATTTAATTAGGCCTAACTTTCATTTTCTAAGGTCATGAGTTGGTTTTAGTCCTATAGGAGGCCTATTGTGTTGGTTCTCAATGTAAAAATGTGTCTAAAGTCTTGTTGAAGTATTGTTAACTTTGTTAGGCCCCATTCCATGTATAAAAACATTCAAGTTGATACCCAATGCAATAACTTGTTAGAGGGTCCAATAAGTCAATCCTTAGGTCATGATGGCATAGTGAAACCTAGTTGATAATTGGAGATATGAAATGATTTTCAAAGATAAATGCATCCAAATAGAGTCTAAGTCTTTTGTTAGCATCTTATTAGCCTTGTAAAGGTTTATTCAGGTGTTTTTCAATGAAGAATAACGTCAAAAAGTGTCTTAAGACGCATAATAAGATCATAAACACATCAAAAGTCCTAAAAGGTACTTATGAACCCCATAAAGGAGTCAAGAGGTTTTATTTCACTCATTATAACCTTTTAAAAGAGGGTGAGGCATTCATAAAGTTTAAAAAAGTCATATTGATATGTGAAGACTCTTTATGAGCTCTTAAGTCTATATAAATGGTAAAAACATATTTGAATTGATGGTTTCCCTCCATTCTTGTTTCTTGGTGTCATTCAATTCTCTTAGCATGAGGAGAGTGTACCAGACCATCACCAGACCATTATATATCTTCAATCATGTCCATGGAAATTTTAATTATTTTAGGAGTATTTTTTAGGTGTGCTAAAGAAATCTTGAAGATTAAAACACCAAAATCAAGGCTTCTTTATGATTTCAAACCTCTTCAAGGCATAAAGCTTCAAAATATGAAGTTTCAATCAGTTTTTGTAGGTTTCATAGGGTTAAAATGAATAATATACCATGGTTTTTGAAGATTTTATAGTATTAGAGTCATGCTCATGTTATTCAATGAAGAAGAGTTTTGTTTATGAAATAAACAACAAATTTCAAGGAAGATCCCAAAGAAACAGGCCTTGAAAATAAGCCATGAATGAGAGATTATAGGTTTAGGATTGTATGCATGTGATTGTAGTAGGTGTATAAGTTTTATGAATGGAACAAAGATATTAAACTCTACCTCAATCCTATACAAGGTGTATCAAACCGTTTTGATGTCTTATCAAGAAACACAAGGTATAAAAGCTCTCAAACATAGAAGATGACAAGAAGTTTTAGGTTTTCAAGAAGTCTTCCTTTGAGTTGTAGAGTCTACCATTAGTCTCAAAACATAAGATAGAGTTCAAAAGGGATACCATCATCATATTCAATCCTTCACACACCTTCAAATAAGAAATAAATGCTCAAAACCCTCCAAACAAGGTAAAACTAGTTCAAAAACCTTTTTGTAGGTACCTACAAGTAAATTTCATGGACACGCCATATTTGTTCTCTTGTTGAATGGTTTATTATGAACATTGGAGTAAATGTGGAAGGTATATATGGAACATATATAGGTTTTTGGAGGTAATGGGAGGAAGAAAAGGAAATGGAAAGTCATTAATAAGCCTAAAATTACCTACAAGTCACCTGAGAGAGACATAATCAAGGGTTTTTACACACTTATCCATTTTCAAGGTTCAAATAACATAATAGAGAAGGTCAAAAGGGTTGTGATCCTCCCACCAATGATTATCAGAATAGTAGAGCAGGTTAGAATAATGTCACTTTAATGAAAATATGGTAGACTAGTCTTAAACCCTAAAACCCATAAATGCATGTTTTCAAGGTTTTGGGGATTTTTAAGGCAAGAAGCATGATGATTGAATGTATGAGACATGAAAATAAATCTATAGGAAAAATTTAAAAATATATTAAATACATTAAGACATTTTTTAGGTCTTATATTGAAGATTTAGGTCTCTAAAAGGATTCAAGCAAGGATCTCTACACATTTGGAATAGGTTATAGGTTCCAACTAGAAGAATGTGATACGTAGGAAATAATTAATGCTAAAAAGTTTTATATGAAATTAAAACAAGTCTAAAAATTTCCTCAACCTGATTCTAAGGCATTCTTCTAGAGTTTAGAGCTACAAGCAAGAATTATAGGCTCTATAAGACAATCCATACAATAATTATTTGATCACAGGGAATTTCAAGGGATTTTGAACCTTTAAGGGCAATGTTTTAGGATTTTATAGTAAGTAATACAAATGAATAAAAACCTAAAGTTATGTTCATTAGGTTATCACATGTTTCTAAAGTCTTTTTTAGGCTAAAACCTCAAAACAAGACCCTATTAAACCAAATCAAGCCTACATGTCTATTTAGTAAGTCTTATGATTGATAAAAAGTAGATATCATGGTTAGTGATGTAAATTATAGGTAGTTTCTTGAAGGGTTTAAAAATAAAAATCAAGTATGTAGGCCTATAAGAATACTTCCAAGTTCTCAAGAAAGATGCACCTATAGGACTACATGCCTTTATAAAAGTTTGGATGTCTGATTGCATATTGATGTTGCAAGATTGACAAGTAAGAAATGTGGTCATATATTTTAAACATTGACCTAAAAATCATCCATAGCCTTTGGTAATTATTTTGAGGAGTTTTTAGGGCCTTCTAAGGTATATAAATAACTTTTAGGATCTTCAAGATCACCAACATGAAGATTACATAGTGGCATGTTTGTATAATGTCTTTAAAAAGTTGCAGGCCTACCTCATCAAGTTAGGATCAATACATAACAAAAATAGGGAACACAATAATATTATCAAAGTCTTCATGGAAATTTAAAGACTAGATTAATATGTTGAGGTCTCAAGACCTTCTAAGATGGTTGTAGATTTGAAAAGATGAAGAAATGATAGTAACAAGTCTTTAGGACCAAGATATTGAAAATCATGAAAGGTAGTAGACATAATTAGTAGGGTTATGATATAGTGAGGAGTAATGTTTTCAAGTTTTACAAAGTTTCAAAATCTTCCAAGTTACAATCCTCCCAACTCTTGTTATCAAGTTTTAAGCTTGGAAACATTATAAGGGACCTCTATTGGATTTAAAACCTCTCAAATTTATGGTTCTTGAATTAGAATTATCATGATATTATTCAATAAGATAAATGTTCTTAAGTGTATTTACATATTCATGACAAAAGGTAGACTTTAAGGCTTTTTCAAATGGGATTTTAGGCCAGGGTTTCAAGATCACTAAGAGTTGTTAAGAGATATGAGACCATGATTATAGATATTTGGATTCATATTTAAGGTTTATGGAAGGTTTTGGGGAAAGAGTAATACCAAAGGAGTTCTCAAGTAGGTTATGAACCTCAACCAAGAATCAAAGCTACAAACTTGTTTCCAAGATGTTCTCAAGTTTACCAACGTGAATTGTTCAAGCTTGTAGGCCTCTAATGATTATGTATGAAAGATCAGGCCTAAAACCCACCTATAGGTCTGTCTATCAAAAATACTTCCATGAAATTTAAGAGGAATGTGAAGGTTATAAATAAGCTACAGGTCCTTAAGACATAGAAAAGTTACAAGCTTGATCAAAGTAGATCAACATGCATGTCCCATAAGTTTCATGACTAACCAAATAGGATGAATGCTAGGTTGATGATGATGATGTTTCTTACAGAATTTTTAATGATATTATTCAAGTGAGAGACACATAGCTATTGACTTATAGCAATATATAGTTATAACTAATGAAGTCTCAAGGTTTTCATCACAATCTTAAAATATTACCAATAGGTTGTAAATTTCTTGCAAGATTATAAGACTTCTAAAAGTCTACAGATATTGGAAAGGGCCTCAATCACTAACTTATAGGTCTAATATAGTAAGGACTGATGTTCCAAGTTCTCTCCAAGGTTTCAAGTATGGACAAACACATAAAAGTCTTGTAGGATAATAAGCAAATATAGAAACATGGTTCCAAGCTTGAAACTAATTTTGTGAATTTAGTTCAAGTTGTAGGCCCAGTTGATAGGTTTGAAGAAGATTTCAAGGTCCTTAAAATCACCCACATGAAGAATTCAAGTTTTAGGCCTATAAATTAAATAAATGGAAATGATCATGACCCTAACACATAGTTCATGAGCCTATAACAAGTTTCTACGAGTATCTTGAGGATGGTAAAGGGAAAGTGATAGATTACAAGGTATAAGATAAGATAAGGTCCCCAAAAGTGAAAGTACAGGTTTATTGATTTCTCAAGGAGCTCTCACAAGAAAATAAGTTGATACACTAGCTTCTCCACCTCTCTTAGGGACCTTCACATGAATATTAAGGCAAATTCTAGTCAACTCATGATCCTAAAACATGTCTAGTACTACCATGAATGGGATTAATTATTAGAAAAATCATGAAAGAGGATGGATGCATTGATACTAATCCTAGAGAGATGTGACTCCCTCTATCGAGTGGTGGTCATGAAAAGTTAACACACAACTCCAAATGGGTGCAGGTGATCTTCTTGCAGGTCAAATAGTCAACATGCATGAGAGGTAGATATGGGTGAGTTAAGTCCATTAGAATAAGGAAAATCATGTTTTCCAAGATTGGAGTATCCTTCAAGGATCAAACCATGCATGTTCAATCACTTAAAAAGACTAAAATAATAAAAATGAAGTCTCTTCACCTACACTACTATGCTAACCTCCATTTAAGACCTTTATGGGAGAGGCCTAATGTATTAGAAGGGCTTAATGACCCAATTTCCACTTATTATTCTCTTGAATAGGATGAATTATAATGTAACATCAACATTTATGAGGTTTTGTAGTGCTCTCTTCTCCTCTCTTAACTCATTTTCTTATATATATGGATGTAAATGCCTTGTTGATGATCCCTCCTCTTGGGTATGATGAGAATAAGCTATTTTAAAGACTTTTAATGCTGACTGAAAGCCTTGAATCTAATAAAATTGATATTTGTGTCTTTATTGATTATTTTATTAATTTGACTATAAATCTTCATTTTTGGATGTTCTAGTCCCTCTTGATGTTGTACTATCAATTTTACACCCTCATTTGTAGGTTATATACTATCTATAACACTACCTCCATGAAAATTACTTATGCAAGTGTTTATAAAGTTGTATGTCCTATAGGATTTGTGTGAGTTCTTGTCAATTTTGAAGGTTTATTATGTTATAAGCAGAAGAGAAGATCTTTAAACTATTTTTGCATCACCTTTTTCAATTTCATTTCAATTTCTTCCCTTTTCACCAATAAAAAACTTAGTCTTAGTTGTAGATAGGTATTTTAACATAATTTTAGGTCTACAACTGATCTTAAATCAGGTGCATCTTAGTTTAGGAGGGAGTTGGTCCTCTATGGAGCTTCATCCCCAAAGAGCCAAGGTCACACACCTTGGAGATCATCCCATCATTTCCAATGGATCAACATTTTGATTGAATGGGTATAGGTTCCAAGTGACAACACCTACCACATAATGATTAAAATTTTGTTGGAAAATATCTAATTTAGACTTACTATTTGTGAAAAATCTTTCAATTGTTAGAGTAGGTTGTTTACCTTAGCTCATATTCACCTAGGTGATTTATTATTCCCACCCACTTATGTGTCTAGATATTTCATTTATATTATTTTATATATTATGAGATATTACATATTTATCTCTTAGATATTATGGGGATATTTCTAGTTATTTCTATCCTTTAGGGATAGTTATCTCTTAGTCATGAGTGTTAGATTTTGTACATGCTTATATTAAAATTTATGTCATGCACTGTACAATAGATCTGAACATAGAATATTAATATTATATTTCACACTCTATAATTCTTATTATATTCATTCATACCATTACAGAATTATATAAGAAATGTCTTTCCTATAATCTAGGAGATTCTTTTACCCATAATATCTTCCCAATCTCCCTAATAATAGTCTCTAACAATATCAATCTATATACGTAACTATTATTATTATTCATAATAATATTAATCATATATAATATATTATAACCTCTAACCTAAATAATCACTAGTGAATTATTACTCACGTAATTATTCCTTTTACAATAATCACCCAAATAACTATGTGAACACTAATTTTCCTAACATTCCTCCATTAGTGTTTACATGGTAGTAAGAAAACTTTCATAATTAATTTTTAGCTTGCTCGCCTATGATATTATATTTCACACTTTATAATTCTTATTACATTCTTTCATACCATTACACAATTATATAAGAAATGTCTTTCCTATAATTTAGGGGATTCTTTTACCCATAATATCTTCCCAATCTCCCTAATAATACTCTTTAACAATATCAATATATATATATATATATATATATATATATATATATATATATATATATATATATATATATATATATATATATAACTATTGTTGTTATTCATAACCATATTACTCATATATAATATATTATAACCTCTAACCTAAATAATCACTAGTGAATTATTACTCACATAATTATTCCTTTTACAATAATCACCCAAATAAATATGTGAACACTAATTTTCCTAACATTCCCCCATTAGTGTTTAAATGGTAGTAAAAAAAATTTCATAGTTATTTTTTAGCTTTCTCACCTATGGTCACTCATGATCTTGGCACACACATGTAGTGTATTGGGATTTCACATACAATTGTGCAACATCAAGCTTGCACAAAAACCAAACATGTTGTATCTTTATAGATGGCTTTTATGGATGGATACATTGACCATCTAGGTATGAATAGGCACCCATGCTTCTATTCATCCTCCACATTTTATACTAATGGTTTTAACTGGATTCAACCAATAACCTTATAAATGGTTTTCTAAGATCACTAATAACCTTACAAATGATTTTCTAGGATCACCAATAACCTTTCATAAATAGTTTTACAGGTTCAATAATAACCTTACATAAATGGTTTTACAAAGGCTTATAAATTAACCTAGGTATAAACAATAACACATCTTACTGTTCAACCTATACAAGTATCATGATGTTGTTTATCTTTTATGCTTTCATTTTTCC
Organism: Torreya grandis; assembly: GCA_037957365.1. Classification (NCBI taxonomy): domain Eukaryota; kingdom Viridiplantae; phylum Streptophyta; class Pinopsida; order Cupressales; family Taxaceae; genus Torreya; species Torreya grandis. The sequence continues at coordinate 2,067,297 of JARHVA010000083.1, read as the reverse complement.
ATTATATGTTTACATTAGGGGATTGCATTAGGAATAGTCACATATACAAGTGAATAGGACCATACTATATATGTTCTTATTTTTCACACCACTCAAAAATAAATAAATCAAACCACACAATTAAAAAACAAGTAACCATTCTATGAGTGTCGCCCCATCATTGATGAATGATAAGAGGTCACTGTTTGACTTCCTTCCTCCATTGCCTCCAACCTTCTTCATGTCATTGGTTACTCAAAAAATGTGATGTTGAATTTCAATAGAATTCCTATTGCATGTCATATTTCAAACAAAACTCCCCCCTCACACATGATTGACACATTTGACTCAGGACATTGGGTCTGCTTGATAATACATCCTTTACAAGGACAGGTTTTTTGACTTTGACCCTCAACATTGATTTTTTTTTAAATCTTTACAAACATATAATTTTGATTATATAAATACAATAACCACATTGACAAATCTATTATTGATGTTTAATTCATTCATTAACTTAGTCTCAATGACACTTAACATGACAAAAACACTAATGAAATATATATACCTATAATACATATAAATGCTTTTAAACTTTTAAAATAAAAAGTAATTGGCAACTTTTCCCAAACTGACCAAACCTATGCTTATAAATGCTAATAAATTATTGTTTATTACCACTAAAAATTAATAAATAAAACATTAATCAACTCCCAACCCACATAATACCTAATTACTCAAGATAATATATTAAACAAACCTAAAAATGATAGGCTCCTTGTAGTTGAGTAGACTAGATGTGGCAATGATAGGATCAAGATTGTGTGGAGCTATACGCATATGGCTTGAATCATGGAATTGGTTTCTATAACAACAAGAATAATTAGACTCTAAATTGTGTAAACAATTAGTAATACATGAAAATGGCATGAGATAAAATAAAAATGACCAGTGATGAGTGATCTATTGTCTGATAGAGACCAAGCCACTATGACAAACTTGAGTGGGAATTCATCAATATAATATTTTTCATTGTCAAATTTCTTAATGAATACATCTACAGACCATGATGAATGAATCTAGGTGACAAATATGCACAAAATGGATGGTGATGCATGAAAATAATTTCCAAGACTGAGAATAGAAGATAAATGCATGAATAAGATGTCTATTTCTAGATCAAGTGTATACACTATGATAATAAATGGATTGTTAATTATTAGATCCAAAATTCTTGATTCAACTTTATTTACCTTATGCCCTTGTAACCCATTACACACATTTTATGCTAAAATAATATTTGAAAAATAATATATAGAAACAATAGAGAAATTTGTTTCATAAAGGGAAAAATAAGACAATGTTGCCCCTCTATGCTTCTCAAGAATGCATACTTGCTCTGATACCAATGTTAGATTTTGTACCAGATTATATCAAAATTTATCTCATGTATTGTACAATAAAACCGAACACAGAAAATTTAAAACACATAATATTAATATTATATTTTACACTCTATAATTCTTATTACATTCTTTCTTACCATTACACAATTATATAGGAAATGTCTTTCCTATAATCTAAGATATTCTTCTACCTGTAATGTCTTCATAGTCTCCATAATAATACTCTCTAACAATATATATATATATATATATATATATATATATATATATATATATATATATATGTAACTATTATTTTTATTCACAAAAATATTAATTATATTTTATATATTCTAACAACTAACCTAAATAACCACTAGTGAATTATTACTCACGTAATTATTCACATTAAAATAATCACCCAAATAATTATGTCAACACTAATTTTTCTAACACTAGGTTTGATCTCTTATCTTGATCTCTTAGTTATGATTGATCACTTATCCTTATCTCTTAGTTAGGATTGATCTTTCTCACCTATATATGCAAGGTTCATTCATTGTATTTAATGAAGCTCTAGAGATATATATGATTTATCATTGTATGATTTATTTGTATATAATAGACTAAGATAATATTTGAGAAATGCATCGATGACATTTACTATGGCAATGGTTTGTAGATTTGAATTTAGGTGAGAGTTTTCTAAACTCTCTCATGGTATCAGAATGGTCTCCAACAACCAGTAATTATATCATTAACCTCTCCTTGCCAAATTTGCTCATTCTATGGCTTAGATCCAGTTTCATTATTTCAGTTGCTTTGTCTTTTATTAGATATAAGTTTTGTTAGAAAAACCATATGGTTCTTTTTCAGATCTAAGTTATTTTATTCATATTTAAATTAGATTTTCATGTATTGTTTTTGGCCTATGTCAAGCACTAGCAAGTGTTTTGTATTGGGTATATAAGCTCTTTATCATTTATCTATTAGAATCTATTCATAAGTTTCATCTTCAGAATCCACATATCCTCACAAGTTTTATAAGGATCAACCATTTTTTTGGTATTGAACTATGTTTGTTTGGTAGTGGAAGGTGCCTCAGCTAGTGAAAGGCTTAAACAATCTTAGATCTAGAATTTTTATGGTTACCTAGGTCATGTCAGTACATGTTTTTTACTAAATGTCTTATTTTAAAATTATTGTTGCCTCTCCCAAGGGTGGTTTATGTTGCTTAGACTCTATATATTTTTGGGACTTTATTTCTTGGATTCTAAATTATGTTCATTTTTATCTTGGGTGACACATTTTATATAGTTTCTTACATTTTATGTGTTGCACATGTGTTTTCCTTGTAGATCCATATGAAACATAAATTGATGACTAGCATCATGTCAATTTTAGACTAATAGGTAGTGACGACCACAAGAGTAATAATCTTAGACTAGTAGATAGGAACATTATTCATCTCAAGTTTCCCTCTTTTTTGGGGGTGATTTAAAAAGGGGGCATTCATCCTCAACCTTATCCCCTTGGTCATATGATGTGGTTACATGGAGGGGGCTTAACTTTAGCCCTTGAATTTTTTTGTAATATCTCTAGTAATTATTTTTTCCAAATATTTAATATTGGTACAAATTTTATTTTTTGACCCATTTAATGATGGGAAAACTCATAAAAACTATTTATCTTGATTAGTAACTTGAAATAATTTGATATGTTTTTTAAAAGTGTATATTTGTTATGCCTAATTTATTGGTGTCATTTATTTTGTAAAAAACACTAAATTATAAAGTGATAAATTTGAGGGGGGGGGGGGGGAGGGGGGATAATACAACAACCATGGGGGGTTTGCTATTTTAGCTTTGTCTACCTCCATGTGTATGTGGGGATTTGATTCTTGGATGCCAATGCTCTCTTGTTTTAGGAGTAATTATCATGATTTATGATAAATTCTTCAATAGGTCAATAATCTCCTTATTTTTAGCTATTATAGTGTATACAGTGTTTTCCTTATTTTCATTTAGTTTTTTTAGGATATATTATAATTGCACTAAATTATAAAGTGCCATGGGGGCTTTGTTTTTATAGCCTAGTCTCCCTTCATGTGTGTGTACCTAGTTTGTGTACCCTTTACTAGTTAAGTTGTCAGTCTCTTCCATCACCACCAAGGCATTTTTTATATTCCTCATTTATACATGGGTATCTTATTTAGGCACTTTGTTTGTTAGAACCCATATGAGGATTGTTATGTGTTAGTGGCATTCTTGGTGACTATTTTTGTAGTGAAATTAGTGTGGCATCCCCATGAGTCTTTGTGCTCACTTATCACCATTTTCAATCCAAATTTTTAGAGAATTTCATTTCCATATTCTCCCAATTCAACATTGAGAGAGGGTGTTTAGGTAATGCTTCCTTAGGATCATAATTTTACCCAGTATTCTAGAGTGCAGTGTTCATGTTCAATGATCCTCATATTCAAAACCATTCCTACTTAGACTTAGTGGTTACAATAAATTGACATCCATAGATTATGATAAGATGGATTGGTGTCTATAAGGACACTTGCCTTCACACACCATATTTCTTTGTGTTCATAGGTATCTCAGTGGTCCTTTTTTATAGAACCCACTTCCTCTTTTTTTATGGGGGGAGTTTTTTTCTATGGGTTATCTCCCTTTCTCCACTTTATGAAAAATTGATTCATGGATATATTGTACATGAGTATCTGATCATGCCTTATTACTTGGACTCATATTGTGGATATGCCACTCTATTTTTATCCCTAGCTTTAGCTTCACTTGAGTAGGAGTATTAGAGTAGGTTTTTTACCTTATCTCATGTTCACCTAGGTGATTTATGATTTACACCCACTTATGGGTGTATATTTCATTTATATTATTTTAGATATTATGAGATATTACATATTTATATCTTAGATATTATGGAGATATTTTTTATTTGTTTCTATCCTTTATGGATAGTTATCTCTTAGTATTAGGTTCAATCGTTTAGTTATTATTGATCACTTATCTTGATATCTTAGTTAGGATTGATATTCCTTGCATCTATATACTAGTCTCATTCACTATATTTGATGAAGCTCTAGAGATATAGAGGATTTATAATTATATGATATATTTTTGTATAATAAAATGAGATATTATTTGAGTAATGCATCAATGTATTTTAATATGGTAATGGTTTGTATAAATGACATTGGGTGAGAGTTTTCTAAACTCTATCATCAATCTGAAGCATCTTTTTATACCCACTATCAAAGCTTCAACCTCCCTACCAAATCATCATCTATTAAACTTTGTGGGAATTAATTTCTTTAGCTCCATGTGATTTAATTCATGCCACCATTTTCATGAGTTCTCCCAATAAGCTCTCTTCCATGGAATAGGATGGGATTTATCTCTTGGTGAATACTATGTTCATGTTCCTACTCATGGAATGGTTCATAATTCACTCCCATTCATTTATTTTTGTATGGTGGCATCTAATTTTGGAGGTTTCTTAGTGATAGAAGGATTTTAAAATCAATGGGCCTCAATGGTAAAACTTTTTCTCTATCTCTAAAAAAATCTTTGGGTGGAACCAATTCAATCTAAGGTGCATGTTCCTTTCCCCATTTATTCCATTCAATAAATAATTTTTTATTCCTGTAATATAAGAGTTAAGTTGGTCACATTAGTAATGCAAAAGAAATCATTCCTAAGAAATTTATAATTTAATTATTAACATAACTTAAAAAATTCATGGTTAGGCCAAAAGGCCAAAAGTGTTGAACCATGCTCTGATACCAATGTCTATCACCCTCATGTGCTACTCCAAAACCAACTACAATTTTTTATTAAGAAAATAAAATATGAAAACAACATGCTAAAAATATAAACATGCATAAAAACACACACATGTTGGTACAATACTATCTCATGATAAATTACATGATTAATCATGTTGGACTAATATGAGTAAGATAAGTACATTATGACAATGCTAGAATGCATCAGGTTATGATCCTGGGACCTATGGGTTATGGGTCTATTAGAGAACAATTCATATGTGTTTATCTAAGGATAAAACAAATCTCACCACTGAATTTAAAACATCTAATACATATAAAATGCGTATTTACTTGTGTCCATACATTATCGAATAATAGACCTATGTTAGCTTCAGGTCTTAGATTTGAATTTAATTAATTACCATTTAATTAAATTTCACCATGGTTGATTTTTATAAAGTATTAATTTTCATAAGGATATTTATAAGTTACCCTTTTAATTATAGCTTCCTTTAAATTAATTAAATCTAAGTATCAAGGTCCACATAGTCACTCTTGTCATAGTTTGGACCATATCCTAGATGCTGTCATGAAGGAAACCTTGCCACTTAGACATACTATAATGATAAAGAAACTAGTTTTAAAAGGACCCACCCTCAATTGTCCTTATTTTCCAATAGGGTAGCTAGGTTGGCCTTCACTCAAGATTACAGAATAGATAATATGTGTATTGGACTCTACTCATTGTTTACTCACACTTAAATTTGATACATATCATAATTTCATGCTCTTGTGGTATTTAGGACTTAGTTGCAAGTTTCACTCTTGGTCACAGTCAGTCATGATGCCATGTGTCATCATCACATCACTTCATAACTTATTACAAGTCTGTCTTTCTTCCTAAATCCATGTGGTGCTAATTTATGCCTTTACAAAGCCTAGGTTTAGCTTTAGTTAGATTAATACCATGCATCATGCGTTATGAGTTATCAAAACTCTTAGGAGGCATGTTGACTTGGCACTCTAGTCCACATGGCCTAAATTCATGACTTTTTGGTGCTTATATTTGGTTTGGCGTAAATCCAAGTGTGATGAAAAATTAGATAATTCACACAAATGGAATAATATATCACATAAATATGAGGAAAATAAGTATATCCACAATAATAATTTATGAAAAATTAGAATACTTGATAAATATAACTGATCTACTTCAAGGGGGAAACATCCACAAAAATTTAATAAACACATAATTCATAATATAATGATCAAATACTAACCACTACCTCCTATATATAATATAATTAAGTCATGGTTACTCTATAAGCCAATCCTAATAAAAATATAAGAACATGAGAAATGTCACAAGATAATATGAAAGGTTATGTAAGCCACAAGTTAATCAAACATATCACTAAACACGATATAGGCTAAGGATGTAGTACACCCCTCCCACTTAAAGAAAAATTACCCTAAATGTTGAAAAACTCTATATTTTTCTACATGAAAGCTTCATTCTCTTGCATTACATCTTCATGATTCATATTCTCCCATTTGATCAAATACTCCTTAATCTCTCTTGTTCTCAACCTTTTAATGCATATGTGCAATATATCCTTAGGTTATAGCATGACTTGGTCTTCTTCATCTAGTTATAATAGATTATTTTGGGTAGAAAATATTTTTTTAGATACCTTATTCAAGTAAAATACATGAAATATGAGATGTGTGAGTAGACTGGGATAGTTCTAGCTTATATGCAACACTACCAATTTTCTACATGATCTTATAAGGTCCATAATGCTTAGGAGAAAGATTTTTATTATTTTTATACTACTTCATAGACATATAATTATATGTTTGTAATCACACAAAGACCCAATCACCTATTTTATATTTCCTCTCACTATAAGGTTTATTTTATTATTAATTCATTCTATTATGTGTCATTTCAAAATTCTTTCTCAAACTAGCTAGTACCTCTTGTTGATGTTGAATGTGTTATTAAAAAAACAAAACCTTGGGTTTCAACCTCAAAGATAAAGTTATGGATGGGGTTTGATATAAATAATGAGACAAAAATTAAGATATTTTAAAAGAGGTATGGAATTAAGTGTTATGCCAACATTTTTCTAGTCACAGCCAATGAACCCACCATTCTTATTTATTTGATGCAAAACAATCAAGATATCATTATGAGAATTCACATTTGTTTACTCAATAGATTGAGGATAATATGATGATATAAAATATATGAATACCAAAACATGAGAATAAATCAGTCTAAAAATTATTGGTAAATATGGGATCATAATCAATTACAATGATCTTGGGAGTACCATGCAACATTTGAATTATATCCAAAAAAATAATTATTATTATACTACTTACAAATGGATATGACAAAGATAAAAAAAATATTTTATGATCCTATATAAAATTCCCATGATGACATTTTTGCCTTTATATCTTCAAAGCCTTGTAATGAAATCCATGAAAACCTCCTCCCACCTCTGCATAGAATGGATAAAGGCTGCATAAGACCTGATGTCTTAATTGTTTCACCTTTGTCCTATTGACACACCATGAATTTAGCCACAAATTTATGTATATTCCACTTGAGTCCTTCCAAAAAGAAACCCTACTTTATTTTATGATAGGTTTTCAAAAATTATGAGTGCCCTTGTATTGGAGAAGCATGAATCTCTTTAAGGATATTGTGCTTAAGGATATAACTACTACATTGGTATAATCAATATTTATACCATAATTAATTCATTTTCCAATCAAAATTGTAAAAAACACTAGAAATATGTTGGATATTATAAATTAGAACCTGTGTATCCCTATCATTCTCCAATTCTAATATTGCCTTTTATAAGTAATATATCTACCAATTGGTCATTGCACATAACAATGCCTCATCAGATTGATCTTTCCTACATAATGCATATAATAAAACATTCTCTTTTTATTTCTTATATATGATTTCAAAGTCATATCCAAACTTTTTATTTAATAATTATTGTTTTTCTTTTGATGACAATGATTATTTTAAAAAAGATTTTAGACTGTCATGATCAATATTTACCTTAAAGTGTCTACCCATCAGATAAGGTCTCCATTGCTTGACTACATGAACAATATCCAACATGTATTTTTTAAATATTGGATTTATCCTATTTTTACCCTTGAGTTGATGACTCTCAAATGTAACGGGTCTTCTTTCCCACATGAGTACTACCCCCATGTCATATCCTGATGCATCACATTCAACAATAAGGGGTAGTCAAAACTAAAGTGGTGCACATAGCCTCCTTCAACTTCTTAAAATCCTTGGTAGATATTTAATTATAATGGAAAGAGTATTTATTCAAAAAAATTTAGTGCTACCAATATGTTTGCGTGACTTTTAAAAAATATGTGATAGTAACATGTTAACCCCAACAAGCCTCAAAGATTCATGAGGATTTTTTGACACATGTCATTTCATCATAGCTTTGATATTTTGAGGGTCTACTTTTTATCCTTTGTGTGAAACACTATGAAAAAATTATTTCACCTATTAGACTCAAAAAAAACATTTTTAAGGCTTTACATAAAGTTGATGTTGTTCTAGGACTAATAATACTTGTTTCACATATTCTAAATGTTCTTATTTTGCTATATATTAGGATGTCATCAAAAAACACCAACACAAATATACTAAAAAAGGTCCTAAAAATAGTATTCATCAATATCTAAAATGTATATGGTGAATTTTTGATACCAAAAGGCATGATAAAAAATCATAATAGACTTCATGAGTTTTGAAAGTTATTTTAGAGATATCCTCATCTCTAATCTAAATTTGATAGAACCCAAAATGAATATCTAGTTTTCTAAAATAAACAACACCATGTAACCAATGCATTATATCATCAATAAATAGAACTGGGAACTTATATTTGATGGTTTCCATATTGATTTTTTTATAGTTTGGATACATCCTCAAAGTGCCATCCTTCTTATGCATCATGACCACTAGGGATAAATATTCACTTTGGATATGTCTGATAATACTTGCCTACAACATCACATGTACCATATTTTAAATTTCACTCTTATGGGCATATGGATAAATGCATGGTCTAATATTTGGTGGTTGACTATTCAAAAGTAGTTTAATGGCATGATCATGTTCTCTTCTTAGTGGTAGTCTTTTGTCATGGCACCAAATATAACTAGGTGGTCATCAATAATCTTTTGTAGATCAGGACATGTAAATACCCTTTTTTGTTGAAATTTTATAGAAATAAATCATGATAAAAATATTTTGATATTTTTTTTGAGAATCTTCATCCTCTTATGTGAACTAACCAATTATGGAGTTTTTATTTTAACATGCATAGTTTAAATGTCCCACCTTTAGAATGAAAGTGTATGAATTGTTCCTAGAAATTCATCTTTATTTCGAACAAAAAATTGTATAACCTCCCATAGGAATAAATAAAATAGGATAATATCAATTTTAGTCTCCCATAAAAAACTTAATAGTATGGAATTTCCTAAAATAATTGACTATGCCATCATTTGAAATCATGACCTAGAATTATAGAACTACGTAAATGAAATAATTTAAATGAGTAGATAACATACTATTGATGAAGTTATATGTATTCTTTGAGTCAATCAACATTGTAACCTTCCATTTCTTGATTAAACCCATAACCTTAAGGGTTTGAGGTGTGATAATACCTAAATTTGAATGACATGAGATAGTAGGTTGGGAATCTTCAGATTCCTCCTCTCTCTTCCCCACCCTCACCTAAGGCATCATAATATTATTAATCTTCATTAGATCCTTAAATATAGATCAATTTTTATCAACACATTTATGTCCTTTGATCCACTTGATATTGTATCCAAAACATAACCCTTTTGCATGCTTATCTTTAAATTGTTGAGTGGTCAATATAGTAGGATGAGGAAATGATTATGCTAGAGAATTATGTTTCTTAATATTATTTAAATCCATTCATTTGATCATATATCTTTCTTCTGTCATGCATGCAAAGACTATGTATTCAGATACTTAATTTGGATTAAACATGCAAACATCAAGTTAGATGTTATGATTGAGCTCACCAAACAACATGTCATTCATGTTATCCTCATTGATGTCAATCATGTGTAAGGATAAATTATTAAATTGATGAATATAATCCTTGACATTTCCTATTTATCAGAACTTTACTAATTGAATGAATTAGTTTTAAATGATATTATAATGATAGTGCATTTGAAGGTCATCAGTAAATATTTACTAGGTAATATAGAGGCCTTTATTTTTATTTTAAGTGTACAAAAATGTATAAAAAATGAATTAATCTACCATGAACACCTTATATGCACATGGGCTCTGATTTAGATCAAATAAATTTTCCATTTGATTGATCCAAGTGACTGGATCCTTACCATCAATGCAGTTTTGGTAACATATTTTTCAAACTAGTATTTGAGTTTTGATTATTCTAGTTGGGAGACCCTAAATAAAATGGTGGAATATTATTTGGTTGTGTAATATGAGTCAAAAAGGTGGTCAATGTCCCATTTATATTTTCCAACTAAGAATTCACATCATTCATGTCCCCTTTTACCATGTTAATGCTCCCTTTTACCACATAAATATCATCTCTATTCACCATGTTTTGCATATTTGACTGAAGTGGGGTAACCAACCCAAAAACCAAAAAATCCAAAGTTTTGGACTCCAATATCTCCTTATGAGGCATTTTTATTGTATTTTCATACCATTTCCCACAACCGTAAGTGTTTGGAATATCCATTCATGAACCCTAGGGTTTAGAATTTTAGGTTGAAAAAAGTGTATTGGAGGATTATACCATTGTGATCATCTCACCAAGATGAATCTAATGATTTATGATTTGCATATGGGTGTGACAAAAAAATCCAAACTTAAAAAATAAAAAATCTCAAACAATACTACAATAATGAAAATAATTATTCCCAAATTACAAGTTATTTTTTATCCTTTAGCTCTTTAGACAACAAATACTCTAGATTTGAAAATGTACGCCATATAAACTTCTTGAAATCAAAGCTATAATATCACTTGTAATGAAATTACTCAAATAATTCACACCAATGAAACAATATATCGTATAAATATGAGCAAAATAAGTAGATCCACAATAATAATTAATAAAAGAGTAGAATACTTGATAAATATGTCTGAACCACTTTGAAGGGGGAACCTCCAAAAAAATGAAGTAAGAGTAGAATTTGAATTTTTTTGATCAAATATTAACAACTACCTCCAATATATACTCTATTTGAGCCATAGTTATTACAAACTCTGATCTTATTAATAATATAATAAAATAGAGAAATGTGACAAGATAATATGAAATATTATGTAAGCCACAAGTCAACCACACATATCCATAGACACACTATAGGTTAAGGATGTATCACCAAGTTGTGAATGGATTGTCTCTGTGCTTAGTGCCACATGGTGAATTTTCCTACACTCACACACTCATGGGTTGTAAAGAAAGCTTATATGGTGATTAAGGACTATGGGGCAATGAGGTAATCAAAACACACCTTGAGTCAAGATTTTTTAGTCACTCATAAGGAAAAATGGGATATGGTCATTACAAGGATGAAACACATACACATCTCATTGTGTGTCATAATTTTTTATCTTTGTGACTTCGTAGTTGCTTACAAAAAAGGGATTTTGACTATACAGGGCTATGAATCAATCACAACAGGCAATATAATGAACTTTTGAAAATTTAGAGTTATATGTTAAGTCAAGAGGATGAGAATGTGAGGTTATGAGTTAGTCTTAACTTGACACATCACATTTTCATGGCCTCACAACTTCATTAATCATAAAGTGATTTCATGCCAAGTCTGAGACTGTAGGATTGTGAGCCAACCAAAATAAGACATGTATCCTATCTTAAGAAAAGACCTAGGTGGGAATAATTTTTTAAGTCAATGTATTATGAAAATTTAATAATAAAAAATAGCCAAAATTTCAAAATAAAAGGCTACAACAAGGAAAATTCTTAACTAAGCCTTAATCTAAAAATGTCATTTCCCTTTGACTCAAAGAAATGCATTCTAACATGGGAGATTAATAAAAGGCTCATATACAATTCATGGGATGGTTACAGAGTTTAACATAGTTTTTGTGGACTTTATTTAAATCCCATTTCATTGGGATTACTTATTAAAATTATCTATAACACATGATTATGAAGGTTAGTTTTGGGTTAGTACAAAATCACAAAAAATTGAAAGCATATCACAAACCTAAGTGTGAATCATCAGATTGAGCAAGACTAAGAATAAAGAAAATAAAAAAGTAATAAAACACAATCATTATACCTTTTTTGTAATCTCCTTACTAAAAAGAGTGATGTGCTTAGATGTAGTTACAAAAGTGTTTGTAAAAGGCATGTAGGTAATTTAATAGCATTGCCTCTTGAAATCTAGATGATTTAGTTGATACGTGATGAGTATTATTGAAGTTTTAATGAAGACTTGGGAAACACTTTATTTTTAGTGGAAATATTATTGAGATTGAAGGGTGATCCTTCAATGTAAAGATTTTTAGGATCAATTATGATCATTGATCTTAGATGAATATCAATAGTGGAAGATCAATCTAATAATGGAATACAACATTTAATGCTATGACATGGTGTAATAAGTTGTAATAATATCTATTCATGAGAGTTCAGAGTGTGTAAGTGGATGTCATAGACCTTTCTTGCACACTTATTACCTTGCATTTAATTTTATTTAGGGACACTTTGACTTATAAAAAATGACATTTAAATTTTTAAATGGGTGGATGATTTAGGATAATAGGATTTATTTAAATTTTGGTAAATATGACATGTATTCTATGTAAAATACCATAAGTGATGAGATTAGCTAATTAATAAAGATTGATTAAATAATGTGATGTGATGTGATTTTGTGGGAATGGTGTGATCATGGAATAAAATATTAATTGATGAGGGGATATGAATAATGATTGACTAAGGATGTTAGTGTGAATATAAGATTAATTAGCCAATAAATGGATGATGTTAGTGTGGATGAAGGGATAATTAAAATTAACATGAAGTCTCTGATTTTAAGTGTCTACATTTTAACCCTCATTTAAAGTGTGATGTGAAACATGATGGGTGAAGTAATGACCTTTCAAAGTATGAAGATTCTGAAAAAAAAGGTGGATGAAAAATTAGATGATTATGAAATAAACAATATGATGGATTATGTCCCCTTGAGAGGACATGTGAGGAAGAAGGACAAGGTTAGGCTCTTGAAAAAGAGATGAAGAATCTATAATGGAAGAATTAATGTCAAGATCCTACTCCACCAATAAGATTATATATGATTACCTCTTGTATTAGCAACTAAACACAAAATTTAACTAGAATGAATAAGTAACTAGAAATATGAAACAACACAGGATATGAGAGATAATACACAATTGTATTAATAATCACTCAGAAGAAAATACAATAAAGAAGATGCCACTTCTTCTTCCACTTCAAAGGCTTGCCACAACTCAAGGACTTCTTCCCTCTCTTATGGTCCCAACAATCAACTCCAATACAGAGTTGGTGTTCACCTCCACTAGTCAGTAACAACGTAGCCAGTACACCAAGCACACAACTGTACTCCAAGTAGATCTCCCTTTCCTTGTTGCCACCTGCAAATCAACAGACCTTACTCACCATTGTAGATCTCCAAATGTGGTCCTGCACACCTGCTGACCAAGATCATACATACACAAAGAACCCTTCTAATTCTCCAAACCAGCACCCACACTTAGTACTGTGGCACTAGGAGGAACACACCATTGATCTCTTCTCTCTGAAGGAGCTTATTTTTCTCTCTTACTCTCTAGCACTAATTTAAAATATAGCCCATGATTCTATTATATAGATCTCATGCATACAATAATTAGACATTCTTAATTATAATAATTAGATACACAACTCAAGACTATAATTAGACTTTAACATGCAAACTGACAGTCCAAAAATAGACTCTCTGAAATCCGCATGCAAACTGCATGCTCACACACAAGTTGCCGACATCGGCTCCTCCTGACCAATGTTGGTTGACTTATAACTGACATTGGTTACTTCTGCATTGCTATCTGACCAATGTCAGTTGATCAAACTGATGTCGGTTGCCCTGCAACTCTCTGCAACCTTTACAACCTCTATAACTCCTCCTATTTGCATCCTGGTGAAGCTTTTAGCTCCACAACCTAACAATCTCCCACTTGGAGATAAACAACTACACCTATACGTGTACCTGTACACCATCTAATTTATTCCCTATCTTGTATCCCTCTTCAAGCTCCATCTTGAAGACCACCCACCACACACCCTGTGATGCCTTTCATGTCATCCAAGTAACCTGCCACATCCGAACCTACATATCCATGTAGTGAAGACCTTGACCCTGCATAACATGAATCCTTGCTACTGGTCCCTCTCAGATACCTAAGAATCCACTGAACTACCCTCCAGTACTCCTTCCCCAAATTGGCTCCAAACTTTTTGACAACTCCCACTACTTGGAAAAACTTAGGTCTACACCAGACCTTATGTGATTTCAAACCCTATTCTAAGCTTTGCTTGAACTGTCTAGCCCTTGGTGTGCTTTCTGATTCTGCATCTTGCATATTGAACCCCACCAACACCGTCTTCACACCAACTCCCACTGGAGACCAAATCAACCTATGATCTTCCATGTCTCTTATGCCAAAAAAATTTGCTGCTCCAAATTCTTCATGACATACCTCTAAACTAACTTTACCTTTAGCTCAAAAAAATCCCTGCATGTGTAACCCTGCAATAAGAAACTACACCACATACAGTAAAAATATAATGTCACGACTCATCATCCACCTGGTAAAGACAAACACAATAGTTACACTGACATTGACTAAAGCCCTGCTTTGTCATCCACCTGTCAAAACCTATACCACTGTCCTGCAGCTTCCTCAAGGCCATATACCTTGGCCTTCTGTCTCACGTATCCATCCACTCTCTTCTTTAACTTGGGAATCCATCCATATTTTAGTGCTTTCTTCTAACTGAAAACTCCACCAACAAACTCCTATTTGGTTCTTCTCCAAGGACTCACACTCCTCATCCATGCCAAGCTCCCACTGTTTCTGAATTTTACCTGCATTGCCTCTTCACATCTTCCTAGTTCTCAACCATCAGTAAGCAACTAGTAAGAAGGTGAATAATGAATATGAGGTCCACTTACCCTTTCAATCCTCCACATGGGAATTTGAGACTCCTTGACAGCTTGTTGTCTGCCCAATATCTATTTTAGTGATCGATCTCGATCATCTCCCAATTTGCACCCAACCAACGTCGGTTCCCTGCAACTGACCCTGTCTGTCAACATCAGTTTCTTAATTGATGCCAGTGTACCTACTACCAACATTAGTTCCCTATATGGCCGACATCATTTCCTGTTGCCTGACACCACCGACTCTGTTGATTTGTACATGACCGATGATAGTTCCTGTCTGTTCGATGTCAATTCCTCCTAACCAATGCCAGTACCTATGTTTGCCTATGAGTGATGAATTTTTACCCATGATCTCCTTTTGGATCAAAACCTTATTCAAATTAACACAACCCTACTCAGAATAATTTAGTCCCCTTAGCTGATCTCTGTCCGTCATCTCCTCCATGAACACCAAGGCTTTCCAGTTCTTAAGTTTGTCAAAGATATCTATCTTTTGCTTAAGAACATCCATTCCCCTCCTACATATGTGACCAAGCCTACAAAGCCACATCTCTATAATAGAAGGTGAATTAGTAATATAAGTAGATAGATAAAGGATACCTACTTTCTTACCACCGTCTAATTCAAGTGCATCCACTATGAGAGTTACTATGCATCTCCCATCACCCAACTTTCCTAAAGAAATTAGACTCATCTCCAAGACTGGAACCTGCATGACCTTGTTCAACACCTGTGTGTTATCTACCTACAATTTCAGCTTCACTTCCCCTTTGCCAACAATCTGACAAGGCTCACCAACCCCTAAATAAATCTCTCCAAAGTCTCCAAAGACATACCTATGAAAAGATGCTCTATTTTGGGCTGCATGGAAAGAGGCAAAAGAATCTATAAACCAAGATTCTACTTTATCTAGAGCAACCTATGTAATATCACCTGCAACATCTGCTTCTACATGCTGATCTTCTACCGACCAATAATCATCCTTTCCCTACTCTTTCTTTCCATCAATCAGACCATTCATGCTATTAAGTTTCTCCATTCGTAGCTTACTTTCTTCTGCCATTGCTATACTCCCACTTAATTTGAAACCCCTCTTAGTGACCTGTAATCAACAAACACTAACCAGATCTGAAACCTCCTGTTAGTAACCCAACCAAAAGATCTGATACCAACTGTCAAGTTGGTACCAACCTGGTCAACCTGCTCAACCTACTCTGATACCAACTATCAGGATCCTACTCCATTAATAAGAGTATATATGATTACCTCTTGTATTAGCAACTAAACATAGCATTTAACCAGAATGAATAAGTAACTAGAAATATGAAACAACACAAGATATGAGAGATAATACACAATTGTATTAATAATCACTTAGAAGAAAATACAATAAAGAAGATGCCACTTCTTCTTCCACCTCAAAGGCTTGCCACACCTCAAGGACTTCTTCCCTCTCTCTTTTACAGTCCCAACAATCAACTCTAATACAGAGTTGGTGTTCACCTCCACCAGTCAGTAACAACGCTGCCAATACACCAAGCACACAACCGTACTCCAAGTAGATCTCCCTTTCTTTGTTGCCAACTGTAAATCAACAGACCTTACTCACCATTGTAGATCTCCAAACGTGGTCCTACACACCTGCTGACCAAGATCATACATACACGAAGAAACCTTCTAATTCTCCAAACCAGTACCCACACTTGGTACTGTGGCACTAGGAGGAACACACCATTGCTCTCTTCTCTTTGAAGGAGCTTATTTTGCTCTCTTACTCTCTAGCACTAATTTACAATACAGCCCATGAGTCTATTATATAGATCTCATGCATAAAATAATTAGACATTCTTAATTAAAATAATTAGACACGGAACTCAAGACTATAATTAGCCTTTAACATGCAAATTGATAGTCCAAAAATAGACTCTCTGGAATCTGCATGCAAATTGCATGCTCACACAAAGGTTGCCAACGTCGGCTCCTCCTGACCGATGTCGGCCAACTTGTAACCAATGTCAGTTGCTTCTGCACTGCTATTTGATCAACGTCAATTAATCAGACTGATTTCAGTTGCCCTGCAACTCATTTTGTAACTCTCTGTAACCTCTGCAACCTCCGTAGCTCCTCTTGTTTTCATCCTGGTGAAGCTTTTAGCTCCATAACCTAACAATTAATGGGTGTATGATGAAGAAAATTGGGTTGGGATATTTAATGTGATGATGATAAATGAAATTAACCCATGAATTAGGTTAACCCAATCAAGATAATGTTTGCATGATTTAACTTATGATGATTATGGATGGATTTATACTAAGAAAGGTAGATTTTAGGAAGGATACATCCTAAGATAAGATGTACACTTTAGCTTTTCCCAAATAGGGAATATGTGGGAAAATTATCACAATAAAGTTGTATGTTGAACTTGCCATAAGTATGGTGGATTAATGAATCACCTATCCTAATGATGAGTTGCAAGCTTGACTTACCCTAAATAGGGTGAAAGTTGCAATCTTGGATGGATGGTTGATTGATTGATTTTCAAACATAGATCAAGGATTTAACCCATTGCATAGATTAATGATGAGATGATCATGTCGATGAATGACAAGAAGTGGATATGTTAATACAAATGTATATGTGGATGGTATCATGAATTTTCAAAGAATGAATAAGTTTAAAGAAAACTAAGCACACAAGGATGCCCCAAGTGATGAATAATGTTTAAATAATGATGTGATAATGATGGAAGAATGATGTGATTATATTTAGAGAATTGGACAAATTATTGAAGAATAGGTTGGTAGAACTAGTTCATATCTAAATAACCTAAAAGAGCCAAACATAGAGAAATTTATTTAACACACCATAATATTCTGTATATATTATTTCTTCTATTGCTCTTTTACATTAACCTATAGGTAGAGACTAATATATAGGCAAACTTTAGCCTATAAAGGGGGATACTATAATCCTTATAAAATCTCACTTATGTAACCTATATTAATATGAGATATATGGTTAACTATTAACAATATATCTATGTAACAAACTAAACTATAATAAACCTATTAAAAATGTATTAACATATTATTATAACTAACAATAATAACATTAAATTAATAATTTTTACACACCATACCTCAACATTCACCCCCTTGTGAAAATTATTAATCCTATCTACACCCCCTTAATGTGAACATGGGGAAAGTAACTTTCCCATATCTACACCTATACTCATAAATCAGTGATTTTCAAGGAAAATCACAAACCTTACATGATGGTTTTACAAATATCTGACCAACAACCAAAAATAGTGGTTTTACAAGTGGCTAACCAAAAACCACAAAACAATGGTTTTACAAGTGCCTAACCATAAACCACCAAACAATGGTTTTATAAGTAGCTTACCATAAACCACATCATGATGTGTAGTATAGATTGTAGATCTTATTTTTCTCACATTTTAGAGAAGTTGCATAAGAATATATAGTTTACTTATGAAAAATGTGAACAAACATAAAACATATATTCTTATTTCAAATCACACAACTAAAAAAAGTGCCACTAAATTAGAAGGTGGCCCCACCACTAGTGGATAATGAGAGGCTATGAAACATCCAACCTCCATTTCTTTCTTCCTCTATTATGTGATACTGCTTACTTAGTTGATATCTTGATGAAGCTCATGTTATTGATCATAAGACTCCCCACAATTCAAATGTCACATACAAGAAAAAATGCATCCATGAGGCAATTTTTTTGTTATTTTTACAATTTTGATAATGAACACAAAAACATTTGACTCTAGACTTGACACTTTTAAGATTTTTGACAAATTTTGACTTTTACAAACATTTTGATGACATATGACTAATTACATTATCTTGATGTTCTCTAAATGATAACTTGAAATAGTAATACCTAAAATAAAAAATAATATTTAATTACTTTCTTAAAAAAATGACTCAATATTTCCTATAATAATAAAGACCATTATATCAATAAGATAGACTCAATAACAAAGGTCTACTAACTAAAATACATTATTTTATCATAAGCATAAAATTTTACTATCGACCTATACCTAAATCATATGAAATTTTAAAATAATAAATTAAAAAACATATCGAATGGAAAATACCTAAAACTATAATAATGACTTTGAGCATGAATTATAACCTTAATGTGTTTCAAAGATATGGAAAAACACAATGATGCACATGTAGTTGGCATGAGTTGGATAATAGGTTTGAAGGCTCTAAGGCTGAGTTTGAGGTTGATGGTAGCTAGACATGTATGGGAAATGACAATTACATCTATAAGGCATCATGAGATGTCATTGATATCAACATGGATCTAAATACATTGCAAAAATGACTAGTAGATTATGATGGGTAATATACAGGATGTGGACTGTGATATGTAGCTTGAACAAAGAAGACTACAAATGAGTAATTTGTATCAAGCCATGTCTTGGGGCTTGACATTAGTTCATTACAAGTTTTCAAAACATACAATAATACACCCAATGATAATAAAATTGAAATTTAGATTTGATCCAATAAAAGTAGTGATTGGATATTGAATGGAACCCAGATGCTGATTATGTTGAATATGCCAAGAGAGACATGATGCCAACAAAAGCTCATAGTATTCTATCACCTGAACAAAAACATAATATTCAATTTAAATAATGAATATCTGAATCAAAGTCACATAAGCCCAAATGTTGTTCAAATGGTCATATCAAATAGTTTTGATGTTTGAATCATATGCTAAGGCTGTAAGAGAGTATTTACATTATGGATCATCATAGTGGAATCATGAATGTTGACTCTTCCAAGTGCATATGTCTTCAATGATGGACAATATTAGTGTTGATCCCATTCAAAATTGATGATCTGATATAGTGATTTATTCTTTTTATAGTATAAATTACTCAAAACAGCACGTGTAGGTCTATGTAATTGGACAACGAGACACCAAAAAACACTAGGTAAAAGAAATACTTTAAATTATACACTAATAGTATATATATATAATTGAAACAATAATATTCCATTACTAGGGGAAAAACAAAATAATGTTTTCTCCTCAAAAATTCTCATAAGCCGATCCCGTGTTGATACTAGATGATAGAGCTGGTTCAGATCTGAATAACTTAAAAGAGCCAAACACAAAGAAATATTTTTAACACACCATAATATTATACATATATTATTTATTATATTTCTCTCTTATATTAATCCATAGGTAGAGACTAATATATAGGCAAACATTAACCTATAAATGAGGATACTACTATATGCACCTAAATTTGTTCACTTCATTTAATGTCACTAATATTCCTATTAATCAACACTAATTCCATCTAATTTAATTTATCCCACTAATTTATCCCTATCCTAATAATTTATATAATAATCCCCCTTTAATCATTCTTCATCTGCTAACCTTATTCTATCCCACTTCATTATTAATTTATCTTAAATCACTATCATCCTATCTTAATCCCCACTTACCTATTATTTGAGAATTTTAAATTCTCAATGGCCCACCTACTAACCTACTCCTAGGCTCTCCTACACCCCTAGTCCCTAATCACCTATCTAATCCGTATATAATCCATCCCTAATCCTAATTAATCCTTAAGAAGATTCTATAATAAGAGGATTCTACAATCCTCTCTATTCTAAGCCCTCCTCTCTAGAAGCCTCTAAATCTAGAGGCTTCCAAGGAATTTTAAACTCCCTTTAATTCTCATCCATTTATATCCTCAACCTAACTTCAAATCTCCACCATATATCTTTCCCTCTTCTTTATATTTAAACAACTTATATCCTCCATGGAAGGCCAGTGAGTAGCTATCTAACTTTTCCATGCCAATTTAGTCATTGAATCCTTCATCAAACATCTTTATCATGCCATCATAATGTCACAAATTTGAGTCAAAGTATATCAATCCAATCTCAATCTCTTTTTATTTTGCATTTTGTTTGATCATGGTGTATAAAACTTAGATTTAGGATTCTAATGTTGTTTTCAATTGGTTTTATTTATCCATTGCATTTGGTCTTAATGGCTCTATCACTTTACCTGGTAGTTTGATTTTTGGGTTTGAATTTACATAGTTAAATCCATATTGTGCCCAAATTTCTCTCTACATTTTGGAGACCACGATGGAACTCTTACTCCCAATTCATCAATTTTTCTTATTTATTATGTTTTTATAAGTATGTAGGTCTGATTGGGAAAGAAAAAAGGTCAAATTTTTGAAAATTTGCATGTATAGTTGGAAAATATGACCTTGCAATGGTATTAACAACTTTATAGTTATGGTTTTATCTCAAGACTTTTGACTTTATGACTAACCATTTTAATTAACCACTAACAGTATCGAATTATGCAAGTTTTTACCTTTTGACAAAACCATAACTCACAAATAGCAATTTTGCTTGGTAAATAGAAATATTGTCCATTCAAGTTATGATTTTGCCTAAGCTATTAGTGGTCTATTGATATGCTCTTATAAAATCATGACTTCAAAAATCATGTTTTTGCCCTGTAAGTATCGGTTTTGCCCTATTGACTTGAAGTTTTATAGTTTTAATAAAAATCCTAATAGCTGACCATTATCTTCTAATCTGCAAGATTTTATTTTGACTCTCTCTATTTTGTAGGAACCAATCTTCATCTCAAACATCATATAATATAATTTTTCACCTTATTTAGATAGTTTAAGTTTAAAAGAAGAAATTTTGGGCTAACCACATCCTATAAATAGATTTGGTCTTTGTTAAGTTTTTGTTGTGTAATTTACAAGGTCAATAGGGAAGAGGCCAAGGTAGGAGAATCATCTACAGACAAAGACAAATATAAACCTTAAGCATTTTCCATCTTATTATAAAACCATAGATTATGAATCATGACTTTGTCCTATGCATTAGTGATTTTGTATTTCTATAATTTTTTTCCTTTATGTTTGTTTGATTATCATCTTTAAATCTCATAGGGAAATCTTAGGATCAAATCTGCTTAAAGATATCTTTTGTTCATCTAGTTAATCAAAATTTTGGGGTCATTTTGATAAAAAATTAGTTTTTTATCTTGAATCTGGATTTATCATAATCAATTTTAATCTATCTTAATCATATATAATTAAAACATTTTTTGACATTTAGATAATCTGGCACTTGCATGATCATCTATTTCTGATAAATAGTCAAAATTTTATAGGTTTTGTAGTTTATCACAAAATTTCAACTCTCATTTTATAGTTAATAGTGATTTTTCCACTTTTAGTTACAGTTTTGTCTAACTACTACAGTTTTGTAGGATAATCATTATGGTTAGCTAACATCTACAAGATCTCCACTTGTGATTTATGATTTTGTCTTAGAGTTGTAGTTTTACACTTTTTGGTTATGAATTTTCACTGTGTAATTGTGATTTTTTAGTCATTTTTGGCCTATAAAATTATCCTTTTGAATGCATTTTTAGAGTCATTCTTGGTGAATTTTGAGTCATTCTCAGCCTCCCATAAGACACAAATTGCCTTTGGCATCTTGAACCCTAAAAGGGTTTCTATCCCTTGACCCCACTGGGGGCTACCACCCCTAGACCCCCACAACATGGCCCACTCACCCAAAGAAATTATAGAGCCAAATCATGATTTTTTAGGGTTTTTTTCTTAAGGTCTACCCATTTTATTTCTTGTAGGGGTAAGTATAGTTGATATTGTAACTAACATCATCCATTTTTAGGTCATATTTTGGTCTAACATTTTGAATTTTAGGTTACCCCTCAAGATTATCAATCAAACTACTAATCCTTGTCTTATAGGTTACCTATTTTGAGTGCCACTTGAAACTACTAATCGTGTGATTGTAGGCCACCAGTCAAAGACTCCATTTAGCATTTTGAAAATAATTTTGGAATCATTTTAATAATCTTGTATTATATATATCATTTTTGATCATTTTTACTTCTTTTTATATATCTCTTTGTCTTGTATATTCTTGTCTTTCATCTTGTAAATATACTCACACTTAATCTTAAATCAATTAATTAATTTTTTTGGCTACTTGTTTATATCCTGAGGGCTATGGTTGATGTAGTCTCTCCCATTTTCATCCTTGTCATGTTTCTTAGGGGATAAAAAACCTATTAGATAGTTTTCAATGATTTCATGGAGGTGTCCTGGTGAGTAGATGAAGTACCTTGATAGTTTAAGTGATAATGACAAAGTGTGTAATGTGTTTGTCCTAGTATGCTTGAAGTATGATTGGTTGATCTTCAATTTTGGCATGGTTAGAGATGTTCAAGGATGAGTATGGTGATTTTAACATGTCAAGGGTTCCTATCAAAATTTAATAATATTTTTAGTGCTTGTATGCATGAGTGGATTTCATCTAGTTGATCATTGTTTTCATCTAGACATTTTGGGTCTAGTGGCAAAAACTCTAAGTAGGTAGTTTATTAACATCACCATTACCACATGTGGATGAGTCAAGGGGAGTTGGTCATATGGTTATGATCAAATTTTTTCCTAGTTAATATGTATTCAATTTCAAGTAATGCAATGGAGTGAAACATAAGATATGCAAGTGCAAAGTTGGGCTCTTAGGTAGTTTGATAGTGTTTTCCCATACTTAGCCAAATTTACATGAGGCAAGAAAGAATCAAGTAAGTAGTTTAGTGATGGAATATCTCACATAGGTGGATGTTTTAAGAGAAGTTAATCATATGGGTTTATTTATTTTTGTGCCTAGTTTATTTGAACTAAAAATTAAAACATACAATGAAGTGCATTAAAAGTTATGCATGTGCAAAGTTAGCCTTCCAAATAGTTCTTGACATAGTTGGCTCTATAGAAGAAATAAATTTGAATGAGAAGATTAATGGTGTTATATCTTGCATGAACAATGGTTTAAAGATTATTTTTACACATGGTTGTTTTATCCTATGTGAGGAAATAATATGGTCCAAATTTTAGATCATGCATATAAGCACAACAAAAGTTATTGAGGTCCAAAGTCAGCCTTCTAAGAAGATAATTAATGGTCCCCATACTTAGTATTTTTTGCATGATGTTAAATATCTAGACCATATAGAGATCCAATAGTTAAAATTAGTCCATACATATATATTTATGGTGTGTAGTAAGTTAAATGAGTCAAAGGGTTCATTGGTTAATGAAGTTAAAGATTGAGTTCCTTACAAAAGGATCAATGAAGCATGTTCATTCCAAGATGTCAAGAATTAGAAAGATGAGGATAAGTGTTCAAGGTCTAATGATAATAAAAGGTAAAGGATAAGGATATAATGGTGAGAAATTTTTTGTATAGATTGATTTAATGGTGTGCACTACATGATAAAGACCTAGCTGATCCATAGAGATTGATGGTGCACATTGAGTCAATATTATAAGATTACATGAGATAAGGTCACTTGTTAGAAGTTTAGAATTTGGAAATCGGCACCATATGAATTAAATTTTGAATAATATAGATAGTGCATGATCAATCCAAAGACATGAGGAAATGATTTTTGAGCATAATGTTTGAGGTTTAACTATGACCGTTTGTATTTGAATATTTAATTATGTGAAGGAAAGACCAATGTTAGGTTTTGGGCCATAACTTTTGATCCAAGTAGAATTTGATAGTGAAGTAAAAAAGAGAATTTATAGAGGATTAAAAGGCACATATATAAATATAATTTTAAAGTTTTGAAAGTGTGTAAGATAAAAGTTATGAAGGATCAAATTTGACTATCTTTTTGTATATGTTTTGTAAGTGACCTAAGAAGGATGTTCGAGCTTATTTTGATATATCTTGATGAATTAGTTATTAGGGATTATTTTAGAATCTATGAGGACCATATATATGCATTATGAATGTTTGAACATTTGTATATAGTATGAAAAATTCTTAATAAGTTTACTATGTATTCATTCATGATGTTCCTATGCACTAGGTCAGTGTTTGAGTTGTTTGAGCATACAAAGAAGTGAGAAAAGTTGAATATGATCATTTGAGAATGTATTAAGAGACATAGAGTGGACCTATGTAATTGAGAATGTTCCTATGTTATTTTTTTGAACAAATAAGTTCTAGATCAGTGAATAGGTCTCCATGAGACCTATAAGAGCTACAAGGGCCTATGTGAAAGGTGTATCTGGTTAAGGGTGACCCATGGGTGCTATGACCAAACTATGTGGATGGTATTGAGATGTGTATTAATGTAATATATTCCTTAAGGTTTAATTCATGCCTATTTTTTGACCAATATGGTTATGATCATGAATGATCTATAAATTGTGAAACCAAAGATGATGGTTTCTAGACTTGTGAGAGATTTGAGAGAGTCTTATGTGTGTGAGTTATGGAATGAAGGAGAATTAGAGTGCCCAATAGATGATTTTATGAGTAGATAAGACTGATAAATATGTTTATGACCTATGGTTCATGTTTCTAATGCTATAATAGTGATCTGGCAGGTTGAGGATGAGCAAAGAGGTATAGGTTGATCCAAAAGGTAGCTTTGGATGCATTGAGTGTGCAGAGTTCAAGAGAGATTATCGATATACTTTGTATCTCCATCATATTGATAGGAAATAAATGTTTAGGAGATGCTTTTTTCATAGGTGTTATTTTTTATTCTCAACATCTAAGGGGGTTAAAGCCTCCTTGCAAGGTGAAATTTGTTAAAGGTCTAGTTGTTGTGGTAAGTCAGCTAGACAGATGTAGAAGCTCCTTGTGGGATTATAGTCTCACTAAAATAAGGAATTATAGTTCCTTGATTAGTTTTAATTGGTATAATTTGGTTATTATTATTATAGGACAATAGTCTAATTATAGGTTCTAGTGGGTTTTCTCCCCCAAGAGGGTTTCCCACATATGTCATGTGTTATGTGCTTGATCTTGGATTGTATCTCTTGTTATTTACTATAAATGATGTGTATGCTTCATGAATGCTTGTGGTAACTAATTAAGAGTTTTTAAATTTTTTAAATTTAACTTGGATTATCTAGGCTTATTGATTTATCCCCCTCTTAGTGATTTTACGTTTAACAATTGGTATCAGAGTAGGTCCTTTGGTAAAGGCTTGACAACTTGAAAGTGATCCAAGGTACAATATGGGTAGTCATCAAGGAGGATTCTCTATTAATCAAGCACTAATTTTCAATGGATCCAATTATTCTTTTTGGAGTGTAAGGATGAGGACCTATATCATGTCCCTAGGTTTTGATGTATGACAATATATTATGGATGGTTATGTTGCTCCTACTACTCCTTCATTTAGTACTACAGAAAAAAAGCTATTTGAGAATAATTCTAAGGAAATGAATTCCATTACTTGTGGTATTACTGAGACTGATGTCACCAAATTAATCCATTATAAATCTAATAAAGAGACATGGGACACATTATAGATCATTCATGAATGATATTCAAAGGTTAAATTGGTAAAGTTGTAAACTCACCAAAGAAAATTTAAGAGTCTTAAAATGGAGGAATATTATGTGGTATCCTTTCTTCAAAGAGTTGATGAGGTTATGAACATGATCACATTTTTTCCTAATTACTATGCACTCAATTTAAAGTCATTAAAAAAAGTGAAACATAAGATATGAAAGTGAAAAATTGGGCTCTAAGGTAGTTTGATAGTGTTTTCCCATACTTAGCCAAATTTGCATGAGGTAAGAAAGAACCGAGTAAGCAGTTTGATTATGGCATATCTCAAACATGTTGATGTTTCAAGAGAAGTTAATCATATGGGTTTGATTAGTTTTGTGCTTAGTTTATTTTCATTAAAATTTAGATCATATAATGAATCACATTAAAAGCTATGCATGTGTAAAGTTAGCTTTCCAAATAGTTCTTGACATAGTTGGCTCTATGGAAGAAAGAAATATGAATGAGCAGATTAATGGTGTTATATCTTGCATGCACAAGGGTTACAAGATTAGTTTTACACATGGTTGGTTTATCCTATGTGAATAAATAATATGGTCCAAATTTTAGATCATGCATCTAAGCACAACAAAATTTATTGAGGTCTAAATTTGGCCTTTTAGGAAGATAAGCAATGGTCCCCATACTTAGTCTTTTTTGCACGATGTTAAAGATCTAGACCATATGGAGATCCAACAGCTCATAGGATTTCATACATATATATTTATGGTGTGTATTAAATTAAATGAGTTAAAGGGTTTGTTTTTTAATGAATTTAAAGATTGAGTTCCTTACAAAAGGATCGATGAAGCTTGTTCATTCCAAGATGTCAAGAAGTAGAATGATGAGGACAAGTGTTTAAGGTTTAACATTGATCAAAGGTAAAGTATAAGGATATAATGGTGATAAAGTGTTAGTATATATTTGTTTAATGGTGTGAACTACATGATAAATACCTAGTTGATCCACAGAGATTGATGGTGCACATTGAGTCAATATTATAAGATTACATGAGATAAGGTCAATTGTTAGAAGTTTAGCATTTGGGAATTGGCACCTTATGAATTAAATTTTGAATAATATAGATAGTTCATGATCAATATAAGTAAATTAGGACATGATTTGCGAGCATAGTGTTTGAGGTTTAACTGTGACTGTTTGCATTTGAATATTTAATTTTGTGAAGGAAAGACCAATGTCAGGGTTATGGGTCATAACTTTTGATCCAAGTAGAATCTAATAGTGAAGTAAAAAGAGAATTTATAGAGGATTAAAAGGAACACATATAAATATAAATTTGAATATATAAAAGTATGTATATTCAAAGTTATGAAGGATCACATTTGACTATGTTTTCATATATGTTCTGCAAGTGACCTGAGAAGGATGTTCGAGCTTATTTTGATATATCTTGATGAATTAGTTATTAGGGTGTGTTGAAGAATATATGAGTACCATATATATGAATTATGAAATTTTGACCATTCATATATACTATGAACAATGTTTAATAAGTTGACTATGTATTCATTCATGATGTTCCTATGCACTAGGTCAGTGTTTGAGTTATTTGAGCATACAAAGAAGTGAGAAAACTTGATTATGATCATTTGAGAATGTCTAAAGAGACATGGAGTGGACCTATGTAATTGAGAGTGTTCCTATTTTATTTTTTTATCAATTAATTTATAGATCAATGAATATATCTCCATGAGACCTATAAGAGCTACAAGGGTCTATTTGAAAGGTGTAGCTGGTTAAGGGTGACCCATGGGTGCTATGACCAAACTATGTGGATGGTGTTTAGATGTGTATCAATGTAATATATGACTTAAGGGTTAATTCATGCCTATTTTTTGACCAATATGGTTATGATAATGAATGACCTATAAATTTTGAAACCAAAGATGATGGTTTCTAGACTTGTGAGAGATTTGAGAGAGTCTTATGTGTGTGAGTTATGGAGTGAAAGAGAAGTAGAGTGCTTAGTAGATGAGTTTATGATTAGATAATATTGATGACTATGTGTATGACCTATGAGTCATGTTTTTAATGTTATAATAGTGATCTTGTAGGTTGAGGATGAGCGAAGAGGTCTAGGTTGATCCAAAAGGTAGCTTTAGATGCATTGAGTGTGAAGAGTTCAAGAGAGATGATATCCTTTGTATCTCCATCAGATTGGTAAGAAATAAATTTTTAGGAGATGTTTTTTTCATAGGTTTTATTTTTTATTCTCAACATCTAAGGGGGTTAAAGCCTCCTTACAAGGTGAAACTTGTTAAAGGTCTAGTTGTTGTGGCAACTCAGCTAGACAGATGTATAAGCTCCTTGTGGGATTGCAGTCTCACTAAAATAAGGAATGATAGTTCCTTGATTAGTTTTAATTGGTATAATTTGGTTATTATTATTATTATTATAGGACAATAGTATAATTATATGTTTTAGTGGGTTTTCTCCCCCAAGATGGTTTCCCACATATGTCATGTGTTATGTGCTTGATCTTGGATTGTATCTCTTGTTCTTTACTATGAATGATGTGTATGCTTCATGAATTCTTTTGGTAACTAATTAAGAGTTTTTAAATGTTTTAAATCTAACTTGGATTATTTGGGATCATTGATTCACCCCACCTCTCATTGATTATACCTTTAACAATTGGTATCAGAGCAGGTCCTTTGGTAAAGGCTTGAAAACTTGAAGGTGATCCAAAGTACAATATGGGTAGTCATCAAGGAGGATTCTTGATTAATCAAGATTTTAAATGGATATAATTATTATTTTTTGAGTGTAAGGATGAGGACATATATCATGTCCCTAGGTTTTGATGTAGGGCAATCTATTATGGATGGTTATGTTGCTCATACTACTCCTCCATCTAGTGCTACAGATAAAAAGTTGTTTAAGAATAATTGTAAGGAAATGAATGCCATTACTTATGGTCTTACTGAGACTAATTTCACCAAATAAATACATTATAGATCTGATAAAGAGACATGGGAAAAATTATAGATCATTCATGAAGAAAATTCAAAGGTTAAATTGGCAAAGTTGTAGACTCACCGAAGACAATTTGAGAGTCTTAAAATGAAGGATGAAGATTATGTGGCATCCTTTATTAAAAGAGTTGATGAGGTTATGAACATGATAAAATTTGTTCCTATTTATTATACACTCAACTTTAGGTCATGTGATAGAGTGAAACATAAGATATGAAAGTGCAAAGTTGGGCTCTTAGGCAGTTTGATAGTGTTTTCCCATACTTAGCCAAATTTGCATGAGGTAAGAAAGAATCGAGTAAGAAGTTTGGTGATGGAATATCTCACACATGTGGATGTTTCAAGAGAAGTTAATCATATGTATTTGTTTAGTTTTGTTCCTAGATTATTTTCACTAGAATTTAGATCATACAATGAAGTGCATTAAAAGTTATGCATGTGGAACGTTAGGCTTCCAAATAGTTCTTGACATAGGTGGCTCTAGGGAAGAAAGAAATTTGAGTGAGAAGATTAATGGTGTTATATCTTGAATGCAAAAGGAATATAAGATTATTTTTACACATGGTTGGTTTATCCTATGTGAGGATATAATATGGTCCAAATTTTAGATCATGCATCTACGCACAACAAAAGTTATGGAGGTCTAAAGTTGGCCTTCTAAGAAGATAAGCAATGGTCCCCATACTTAGTATTTTTTACATGATGTTAAAGATATAGACCAGATGGAGATCTAAAAGTTTATACATATAGATTTATGGTGTGTATTAATTTAAAGGAGTTAAAGGGTTCATTGGTTAATGAAGTTAAAGATTGAGTTCCTTACAAAAGGATCGATGAAGTGTGTTCATTCTAAGATGTCAAGAAGTAGAAAGATGAGGATAATTGTTTGAGGTTTAATGTTGATAAAATGTCAAAGATAAGGATATAATGGTGATTAAGTGTTCATATAAATTTATTTAATGGTATACACAACATGATAAAGCATTGGCTGATTTGTAGAGATTGATGGTGCATGTTGAGTCAATATTATAAGATTACATGAGATAAGGTCATTCATTAGAAGTTTAGAATTTGGGAATTGGCACCATATGAATTAAATTTTGAATAATATAGATAGTTCATGATCAATATAAATACATGAGCACATGATTTTCAATCATAGTGTTTGAGGTTTAACTATGACCATTTGCATTTGAATATTTAATTTTGTGAAGGAAAAACCAATGTCTAGTTTTTGGGCCATAACTTTTGATCCAAGTAGAATCTGATAGTGAAGTAAAAAGAGAATTTGTAGAGGATTACAAGGAACATATATAAATATAAATTTTAATATTTGAAAGTGTGTATAGTAAAATTTATGAAAGATAAAATTTGACTATGTTTTCATATATGTTTTGCAAGTGACCTGAGAAGGATGTTCGAGTTTGTTTTGATATTATTTTGATATATCTTGATGAATTAGTTATTAGGTAGTGTTGTGTAATCCATGAGGACAATATATATGAATTATTAATTTTTTAACATTTGTATATATTATGAAAAATTCTTAATAAATTGACTATGTATTCATTCATGACGTTCCTATGCACTAGGTCAATGTTTGAGTTGTTTGAGCATACAAAGAAATGAGAAAAATTGATTGTGATCATTTAAGGATGTCTAAGGAGACATGGAGTAGACCTATCAAATTGAGAGTGTTATTATTTTATTTTTTTTATCAATGAAGTTATATATTAGTGAATAGGTCTCCATGAGACCTATAAGATCTATAAGGGCCTATTTGAAAGGTGTAGCTAGTTAAGGGTGACCCATGGATGCTATGGCTAAACTATGTGGATGGTATTGAGATGGGTATCAATGTAATATATGGATTAAGGTTTAAGGCATGCCTATTTTTTGACCAATATGGTTATGATAATGAATGATCTATAAATTATGAAACCAAAGATGATGGTTTCTAGACTTGTGAGAGATTTGAGAGAGTCTTGTGTGTGTGAGTTATGGAGTGAAAGAGAAGTAGATATCCTATTAGATGAGTTTATGAGTATATAAGATTGAGGACTATGTTTGTGACCTATGATTCATGTTTTTAATTTTATAATAGTGATCTTACAGGTTGAGGATGAGTGAAGAGGTCTAGGGTGATCCAAAAGGTAGCTTTGGATGCATTGAGTGTGTAGAGTTCAAGAGAGATGATATACTTTGTATCTCCATCAGATTGGTAGGAAATCAATGTTAATGAGATGTTATGTTCATATGTTTTATTTTGTATTCTCAAAATCTAAGGGGGTTGCATCCTCCTTGCAAGGTGAAACTTGCTAAAGGTTTAGTTGTTGTGGCAACTCAACTAGATATATGTAGAAGCTCCTTGTGGGATTGTAGTCTCACTAAAATAAGGAATGATAGTTCCTTGATTAGTTTCAAATGGTCTTTATTGGTTATTATTATTATTATTATTAATATTATAGGATAGTAGTCTAATTACATGTTCTAATGGGTTTTCTCCCCCAAGAGGGTTTTCCACATATGTCATGTGTTATGTGCTTGATCTTGGATTGTATCTCTTGTTCTTTGATATGAATGATGTGTATGATTCATGAATTCTTGTGGTAAATAATTAAGAGTTTTTAAATGTTTTAAATTTAACTTGTATTATCTAGGCTCACTAATTCACCCCCCTCTCAGTGATTATACCTTTAACAATTAGTATCAGAGTAGGTCCTTTGGTAAAGGCTTGACAACTTGAAGGTGATTGAAGGTACAATATGGGTAGTCATCAAGGAGGATTATCTATTAATAAAGCACTAATTTTCAATGGATCCAATTATGATTTTTTGAGTGTAAGGATGGGGACATATATCATGTCCCTAGGTTTTGATGTATGGCAATCTATTATGGATGGTTATGTTGCTCATACTACTCCTCCATCTAGTGCTGCAGATAAAGAGTTGTTTGAGAATAATTCTAAGGACATGAATGCCATTAATTATGGTCTTAATGAGACTGATTTCACCAAAGTAATCCATTGTAAATATGATAAAGAGACATGGGACACATTATAGATCATTCATGAAGAATATTTAAAGGTTAAATTAACAAAATTGTAGACTCGCCGAAGATAATTTGAGTCTTAAAATGAAGGATGAAGATTATATGGCATCATTTATTCAAAGAGTTGATGAGGTTATGAAAATCATCAGAGGTCTTGGAGAGAACCTTGAAGAGGCTAATGTAGTTCAAAAGGTATTAAGGTCTCTATCTCTCAAGTTTGATTCAAAATTACTTACTATAGAAGAAAGTCAAGATCTTACAAAGTTGAAGATGGACCAATTACATGACACTGTTACTACTTATGAGATGAGAGTAAATGATGATATACCACCAAATAAGGAACCAACATTCAAGATAGAAATGAATCCAAAGAAGAATTCTTAAGGTAAAAAACCCAAGAGAGAAGGCAAGTTAACTCATAGAAGCCAAAGCTCACAAGTGTGAGTCACGATGAGTCTGCAGGTCCAAGTAATCTATTTTATATGGTGGAGAATGTTACAAAAGGAGAAGAGTGCCAAGGGATCTCATTGTATACTCATGTTATGAATAAAGATACCAAACTCAAGGAAAATACTAAGGTGTTGGTTAAGGCTAGTTCTGAGGTATGTATATATCCAAGTAAACATCCTACTATTGTTGAGCATGTATCACGTAAAGAACATCAATTGTTTGTGCCTAGTGATGAGGTTCCTAAATATAAGGTGGATTTTTTAGATGAAAATGTATGTCATGAATCTATGTTGTCTCCATGTATTGTCAATCCAATCATAGAGGAGAATATTATAGTAGATGAACATGTTGCTTCTCTTAAGCCTAAGAAGAAGAAGAAAAACTATAAGTATCACATGAACAAAGAGGAGAAGGAATATGAGGAGTTATGAGAAACTCCTAGTTTCACACTATTCTAGGACATTTTGAAGTAGGGTGTCTCTATCTATGCTTATTAAGAAACTCCTTTCAATGGAGAAGTAAGTGTTTCTATATATGTAGTGTCTATAGGGTCAAAATAAGTGTTTTTAGGTGGTGTAATGAGATTGATGCAATGTCAAGAAGATTTTGATGCTTAGAAAGGTCTGTGTTCTTCTTTGTGATGTGCTCCAAGTGTTTTAATGGTCTAAAGGTATGTTGAATTTAAATTGAATATTTTTGAGTACTCTCAAGTTTTTCAATTTTGGCTTAAGGGCAAGCAAGCCTAAAATGGGTTATAGGATGTATGGGTTTCCAAAGGTATGGAATCTCAAATTTTGGTCTAGAAGTGTGTGATGGTTATGTCTAGGTGTGTAAGAAGATTTAGATGAGGGTGTTTACCAAAAAGAGGTTTGTTGACTCTATTTGTTTTGAGATTTTAGGGTTTTGGGCTCTACTAGAAAAGTGGTTTGCCTTATGAGTTGAGATATGAAGCTTCTTAATAGGTTGAGTGGGAAAAATGGGTTATCAAATCAATCTTAATAGAGATTTGAGGGTTTTTAGTTCTCAATTTATTAAAGTTTTTATCAAGTTGGAGGCCTAATTAGCTAGTAGGTTTGTGAAGGAAGTATGTTTTAGATGATGATATATGTGTTTAAAATTTGTGTGATTTAAGGGGAATATGAGAGTGATCTAGATATTAATTTTTAGGTCTTGTTGATGTGTCTAGTGAAATTTATGGGCTTTGTAAGTTCTAGGTAAAACTACAAGAAGTCTAGATAGGCATAGTATGAAAATTTGATGACTTTGTTTAGTTTTTCAAAAAGAGTAAGGTATGAGTATTTCAAGGTGATTTATTAGGCTGGTTTAGTGCATGTTTCATATTTTGTGAGTGGCATGAAGTTTTATTGGTGCTCCTTGTTTTAGCTTGAGATAGAAGGCTAGTAAGCATGTATGATGGTTCTTCATGGTGTATGGAGATAGGAAGATGCTCAAGAGGTGAAATGGATCAAAGATATTAGGGGGAGTCCCTTTTAGATGTTTATTGGTGATTTAAATCATATTTCAATTCTTTTATGTGTTATTTATTCATTGGTTGCAGTGCTTGGTTAAAGAGAATGCTAGCATGGAGCAAGAGGAAGTTGTCAAGGTAAGAAAATGTATGATCAAGGTAAGGGGGAGTTTATGCCATATTTATAAGGTGTTCCTATCCTATTTTTGTTATTTTTAGGTCCTTAGGATCAATTGGTTCCTACTTTGTCATTGTGTCAAAGGGGGAGAAAGTTCTTATTGTGAGAGTGCTTGAAGAGAAAGAAGAAAGGTGAGCGATATATTGATGGCTGTTGACATCAATGAAAAAAAAGGAGATTATTAAAGATTTTTTAATGATGTTATTGAGGTATATTTTTGAATGGATGAGTTACCTTTATAATCTCAGTGACAATGAAAAAGTGTGTAATATGTTTGTCCTAGTATTCTTGAAATATGATTAGTTGATCTTTAGATTTAGCATAGTTAGAGATGTTTAGGGATGAATATGGTGATTTGAGCATGTACAAGAGGTCTTATCAAAATTAAATAATGATTTGAGTTCTTGTGTTGATGATTTTATTTCATATGGTTGATCATTATTTTCATCTAGACATTTTGGGTCTAGTGGCAAAAAATCTAAATAAGTAATTTATTAACGTCACCATTATCATGTGTGGATGAGTTAGGGGGAGTTGGTCATTTTTAGGATTGTGGAGCTAAAAGCTTCACTGATGCAGACATGGAGGAGGTTGCAGAATGAGTTGCAGAAGTGTCAGAAGTGTTTGGCATTGGTCTGGCCAACCGGCGTCGGCAGGGTAAGACAGGAAGGCAACCGACGTCGGTCATATATCGGCCAGCGTCGGCGACCCCAGGCAGACAGGGACCGACGTCGGTCGCCTGTGTGGTTCGACTACGAGTTAATTACGGGCAGTGGGTTGACGAACCAAGTGTTTGCATGATGAGCGCTAATTTTAGACTCATAGCTGCGGATCTAATTATTGTAATTAGATGTCTAATCATTGTTTGGATGAGATCTATATAATAGACTCATGGTTGTATTGGAAAAGTGTGCTAGGGAGTAAGAGAGCATAATTATAAGCTCCTTCTGTGTGTGAGGTAGAGCTATGGTGCATTCCTCCTAGTGCCACAATACCAGGTGTGTTGGTGCTGGATTGGAGAGCCAGCTGGGTTCTTCAAGAGTGTAGGATCTTGGTCACAGTTGCATGGCCTATATAGGAGATCTACATGGTAAGTAAGATCATTGATCTGCAGGTGTATGTGTGTGCAAGGTCGAGGTTCACAGGTGAATAGAACCATTGTTTGATTTTCAGGTGTGCAAGGTCATATAGACAGCAACACAACAGGGAGTAGTATCAGGCATGATCTACTTGGAGTACAGGTGTGTACTCGGATAGAGCAAGAGGAAGGCAAGGGAGTTCCTTCCATAAGTATGGTCTGTTGAATTGCAAGTTGTTGCAGATTCATGGGAGATCTACTTGAAGTACCTTGAGTACTTGTGGAGCACGTGGAGTGCTTGTGGAGTGCGTGGAGCACTTGTGGTGTGCGTGGAGCACGGGAGGTGAACACCAACTCTGTATTTGAGTTGGGTGTTGGGACCTGTGAGAGGGAGAGCTTTGGGGAGAAGAATTACTATTCACTTGAGGTGTGGGAAACCTCTGTAAGGTGGTGGAGAAGAAGTGGCATCTTCTTTATTGTATTCTTTTCTGTATAAAGTGTTAATACAAGTTGTGTATTGTCTCTCATATCATGTGTTATTCTGAATTCTAGTTACTTGGTGAATCTGGTTAATTTCCGCATATTAAGTTGCTTGGTTTGGTAATCAAATTGTGTGCTTCCGGTTTATCCTCCTCCCAACAAGTGGTATCAGAGCCTTGGTTGTAGGTTCTTGAGCTTGATACCAACAAGTGGTATCAGAGCTAAGGTTGGAGGAAGCAGGTTTTGTGTTTGGTTACAGGGCACTCTCAGGGGTTTTTGATCGAGTGGGAGTAGAGCAACAGCAGATCAAAGTAAGCTAAGAATGGAGGAGTTGAAAAGCACAGATGGTCACTCACGGTCCTATGGAAAGAAAGAGCAGGTAAAAGATTATTGTTGGTTGGTAGCAGATCAGCTTGAAGAAACTGAAGATACAGATGTAGCAGGTGTTGTTGCACAGGATGTGTTTGCAGGTTTCTTGGATAAAGTTGAATCTTGGATAAAAGATTCGGTTGCCTCTTTCCATGCAGTTCCAGGTAGAGGAGCTGGTGAGCCTTGCCAAAGAATTGGCAAAGGGGAAGTGAAGCTGAAATTGTAGGAGGCCAACACACAGGTGTTGATGAAGGTCATGCAGGTCCCAGGTTTGGAGATATGGCTAATTTCTTCAGAAAGATTGGGTGATGAGAGATGCAAAAGAACTCTCACAGCGGATGCACTTGAATTAGCTGGTGGTAAGAAAACAGGTATCCTTTATCTACTTGCTTATATTACTGATTCTTCTTTTGTTGTGGAGATGTGGCTTCGTAGGCTTGGTCACATGAGCAGGAAGGAGATGCATGTTCTTAAGCGGAAGACAGATATATTTGACAGGCTTAAGAACTGGAAAGCCTTGGTGTTTATGGAGGAGATGGCGGACAAAACCCAGTGGATGTGGCTGGATACTTCTGAGCAGGGCAGTTTGGACATGGATTTTGATTCAAAGAAGCTCGCAGGTAAAAAGTCATCACTCACAGGCGAACACAGGTACCGATGTCGGTCAGGAGGAACCAGCGTCAAACAGACAGGTGCCGATGTCGGTCATGTGCAGACCGAAGCCGGCGATGTCAGGCAGGGTAAGACCGATGTCGGTCATGGGACTGACGTCGGTAGTATGTAAGACCGATGTCGGTTAGGAGGACTGACGTCGGCAGCAGGGACACCAGCGCTGGCAGGTTGGTAGTCAGGTACAAATGCATGGAACCGACGTCGGTCGGATGCAGACTGTGGAGTGATCGAGGTCGGTCATTGTAACGGATTTTGGGTGGACAGCAAGCTGTCAAGGAGTCTCAAACACCCATACAGAGGACTGAAGGCGTAAGTAGGCCCTCAAATTCGTTGTTCCTCTTCTTTATACATGTTGCTGATTGTAGAGCAGGAAGGATCCAGGATACAGGTGTGAGCTTGGCATGGATGAGGATGTGATTCCTTGGAGGAGAACCAGACAGGTGTGTTTTGGTAGAGATGCCAGCAGGTATGAAAGCACAGAGATGAATGGATACCTTAGTAGAAGAATAGAGAGAATGGATACGTGAGATGGAAGACTAGGTTATATGGTCTTGTGGAGCTGCAGGACAGTGGTACAGGTTTTGACAGGTGGAGGACGGAGCATGGCTTCAGTCAATGTCAGGGTAACTACTGTGGTTTGGCTTACCAGGGGGATGATGAGTCGCGACATCATTCTGTTGCTGTATATGCTAGCTAGCAGGGGTGTACATACAGGGTTTTTTGCTGAGCTAAGGGTAAGATTAGTTCAGTGGCATGTCAGGAGGAGTTTGGAGCAGCGGAATTCTTTGACATGGGAGGCATGGAGATCACATGTTGATTTTGTCTCGAGTGGGAGCTAATGTGAATCAGGTGTTGGTGAGGTTCGGGATGCAGAACCAGAGCACACTAAGGGCTAGACAGGTACAGTGTCCGAAATCACATGAGGTCTGGTATAGACCTGAGTATTCCCATGCAGTGGGAGCTGTCAGAGAGTTAGGAGCCAATTCGGGGAAGTGGGTTCTCAGGTTTTCTGAGAGGGACCGGCAGCAGGTGTTGCTATGCAGGGTCAGGACTTCACTACATGTATTTGTAGGTTCGGATGTGGCAGGTTACTCGGATGACAGGTGGTACACCACAGGATGTGTGGTGGGTTGTCTTCAGGTGGGAGCTTGAAGAGGGATACAAACTAGGAAACAGATTAGACGGAGTACAGGTATAGGTACAGTGCAGCTGTTTATCTCCAAGTGGGAGATTGTTAGGATTGTGGAGCTAAAAGCTTCACTGATGCAGACATGGAGGAGGTTGTAGAATGAGTTGCAGAAGTGTCAGAAGTGTTTGGTGTTGGTCTGGCCAACCGGCGTCGGCAGGGTAAGACAGGAAGGCAACCGACGTCGGTCATATATCGGCCGGCGTCGGCGACCCCAGGCAGACAGGGACCGACGTCGGTCGCCTGTGTGGTTTGACTGCAAGTTAATTATGGGCAGTGGGTTGATGAACCAAGTGTTTGCATGATGAGCGCTAATTTTAGACTCATAGCTGTGGATCTAATTATTGTAATTAGATGTCTAATCATTGTTTGGATGAGATCTATATAATAGACTCATGGTTGTATTGGAAAAGTGTGCTAGGGAGTAAGAGAGCATAATTATAAGCTCCTTCTGTGTGTGAGGTAGAGCTATGGTGCGTTCCTCCTAGTGCCACAGTACTAGGTGTGTTGGTGCTGGATTGGAGAGCCAGTTGGGTTCTTCAAGAGTGTAGGATCTTGGTCACAGTTGCATGGCCTATATAGGAGATCTACATGGTAAGTAAGATCATTGATCTGCAGGTGTATGTGTGTGCAAGGTCGAGGTTCACAGGTGAATAGAACCATTATTTGATTTGCAGGTGTGCAAGGTCATATAGACAGCAACACAACAGGGAGCAGTATCAGGCATGATCTACTTGGAGTATAGGTGTGTACTCGGATAGAGCAAGAGGAAGGCAAGGGAGTTCCTTCCATAAGTATGGTCTGTTGAATTGTAGGTTGTTGCAGATTCATGGGAGATCTACTTGAAGTACCTTGAGTACTTGTGGAGCACGTGGAGTGCTTGTGGAGTGCGTGGAGCACTTGTGGTGTGCGTGGAGCATGGGAGGTGAACACCAACTCTGTATTTGAGTTGGGTGTTGGGACCTGTGAGAGGGAGAGCTTTGGGGAGAAGAATTACTGTTCACTTGAGGTGTGGGAAACCTCTGTAAGGTGGTGGAGAAGAAGTGGCATCTTCTTTATTGTATTCTTTTCTGTATAAAGTGTTAATACAAGTTGTGTATTGTCTCTCATATCATGTGTTATTCTGAATTCTAGTTACTTGGTGAATCTGGTTAATTTCCGCATATTAAGTTGCTTGGTTTGGTAATCAAATTGTGTGCTTCCAGTTTATCCTCCTCCCAACAGTCATATAGTTTTGATAAAATTTATTCCTAGTTGTTATGAAATAAATTTTAGGTCATGAAAAAAATCTTATAATAAGATATACAAGTGCAAAGTTGGGCTCCCAGGCAGTTTGATAGTGTTTTCCCATAGCCAAATTTACATGAGGCAA
Organism: Torreya grandis; assembly: GCA_037957365.1. Taxonomy (NCBI): domain Eukaryota; kingdom Viridiplantae; phylum Streptophyta; class Pinopsida; order Cupressales; family Taxaceae; genus Torreya; species Torreya grandis. The sequence goes on along the minus strand of JARHVA010000083.1, from coordinate 2,027,067 downwards.
GAAAGAACTGAGTAAGTAGTTTAGTGATGGAATATTTATCACATGTGGATTTTTAAGGATGAGATGATCATATTTTTTTGTTTAATTTTGTGCCTAGTTGATTTTTTCTAAAATTTAGATCATGTAATGAAGCATGTCAAAAGTTATGCATGTGCAAAGTTGGCCTTCCAAACAATTATTGACATAGTTGACTCTATGGCAGAAAGAAATATGAGTGAGAAAATTAATGGTGTTATATATCACATGAACAAGGTATTTAGGATAAGTTTGACACATAGTTGGTTTCTCTTATGTGAGGAGATAATATGGTCCAAATTTTAGATCATGCATCTAAGTGTAACAAAAGTTATTGAGGTCTAAAGTTGGCCTTCTAGGCAGATAAGCAATGGTCCCCATACTTAGTCTTTTTTGCATGATGTTAAAGATATGGACCAGATGGAGATCCATTGGTTCATAGGAGTTAATACATATAGATATATAGTGCATAGTAAGTCAAATGAGTCAAATGGTATGTTGGTTAATGAAATTAAAGATCAAGTTCTTTACAAAAGGATCAACGAAGCGTGTTCATTCCAAAATGTTAGGAAGTAGTGACATTAGGATAAGTGTTAAAGGTTTAATGATGAGAAAAGGTAAAGGATAAATATATAATGGTGAGTGAGTGATCTTATATATTTATTGAATGGTGTGCACTACATGATAAATACCTAGATGATTTGCAAAGATCAATGGTGCACATTGAGTCAATATTACAAGATTACACGAGATGAGGTTAACTATTAGAATTTTAAAATTTGGGAATTAGCACATCATGAGTTAATGTCAAAAGAATATAAATGATGAATGAAAAATATAAATATGTGAGGACATGATATTTGAGCATAGTGTTTGAATGTTTAACTGTGACCGTTTTCATTTGAATATTTAATTTTGTGAAGGAAAGACTAGTGTCTAGTTTTCAGGCCAAAACTTTTGATCTAGGAAGAATTTGTTAGTGCAGTAAAAAGTGAATTTTTAGAGGAATCCAAGGCACATATATAAATATAAATTTGAATATTTAAAATTTTTTACAATCAAATCTATGAAGGCTCAAAAGTTACTATGTTTTTGTATATGTTCTACAAGTAACCCAAGAAGGATGTTCAAGCTTGTTTTGATATCTCATGATGAATTATATATTGGGGAGCATTTTAAATTCCATGAGGAAAATATATGTAGATTATGAATGTTTAAACATTTGTATATAGTATTAAAAATGCTTAAAAAGTTGATTGTGTATTTATTTATGATGTTCTTATGCACCAGGTCACTGTTTGAGTTGTGTGAGCATATGCATAAGTGAGAAAAGTTGATTGTGATCATTTGAGGATGTATAAGGGGATATATGGAGTAGAATTATAAAATTTATAGTGGTCATATGCTCTTTTTTTTATATATGAATTTATATATGGGTGAGTAGGTCTCTATGAGACCTATAAGAGCTCTAAGGGCCTATTTGAAAGGTGTAGTTGGTTAAGGGTGACCCATGGGTGTTATGGCCAACCTATGTGGATGGTATTGAGTTTTGTATTGATGTGATATATGAATTAAGGGTTAATTCATACCTATTGGCCAATCACAATGGTGATGATCATGAATGATCTTTAAATTGTGAAACCAAAGATGATGGTTTTTAGAATTTTGAGAGATATGAGAGAGGCTTTTGTGTGTGAGTTGTGGAGCGAAGGAGAAGTAGAGTGCCTAGTAGATGAGTAGAGAATATTTAGGACTATGAATATAACCTATGGTTCATGTTTTTAATGTCATAATAGTGCTATTATAAGTTGAGGATGAGCGAAGAGGTTTAGGGTGATTCAAAAGGTGGCTTTGGATGCATTGAGTGTGTAGAGTTGAAGAGAAATGATATACTTTGTATCTCCATCAAATTGTTAGGAAATAAATGTTTAATATATGTTTTTTTCATATGTGTTGCTATGGATGATCAAAATTTAAGGGGATTACAACCTCCTTACAAATTAAAACTTGTTAAAGGTCTAGTTGTTATGGTAGCTCAACTAGATAGGTGTAGAAACTCCTTCTGGGATTGTAATCTCATTAAAATAAGGGATGGTAGTTCCTTGATAATTTTTAGATGATCAAAATTGGTTCTTATTATTATAGGATAGTATTCCAATTATAGGTTCCAGTGGCTTTTCTTCCCCAAGTGGGTTTTCCACATATGTCATGTGTTATGTGCTTGATCTTGCATTGTTTCTCTTGTTATTTTCTATGAATTATCTGTATGCTTCATGAATACTTATGGTAACTGATTAAGAGTTTTGAAAAGTTTAAAATTGGAGTTGGATTATCCAAACTCACTGATTCACCCCCTTAGTGATTTTACCTTTAATAAAACCACCTATAAACCCCATTCCCTTTTTCTTTTTCTAGGGGTCTGGTGATAGTGGATTTCACCACCATGAACTAGTATAAACTCTATGTTATGGTGGAGTCTAAAAGTTAGGAGAGTTGTCATTTAGCACCAAAATAGAATTCCCTATAAAGGGTTATCTAGAGTGAGGGGTGTTTAAGCTCCAAGATATAAGGTGGTCAAACAATATCTTATATGGACTTAGGCCCTATTGTACATTTACATATATATGAGATGCACCTATAAGCCTATGTGTAGACATAGATTATGAGATTTTGACTATAAAAAGTTTACCATTATAGGAGTCAGTATCAACTCCAAAGTAGCCATCATGTACAAGAAAGGTTGAGAGGGTTTGGTAGATTATGTAATGGGTCACAAACCTATAGCCTCACCTATGAAGACATTGGATGGGGTGGGAATCAAGTTACACACCCTCATCAATTTACTAATTATAGGTTTGTGACTTTCTTTCTTATGTGTGTGTTGTGTTAGACCTATGTTATGTGTCAGCTAAGTTAGCCTTCACCCCAACCTATACATGCCTATCTAGGTCTTGCATAAAATCATCTTGTATATTCTTATCTCATGCTCATCCTTTTGTACATATCATCTTTATCATCATCCCATTATACATATTATCTTTGTATATCCTCATCCCTATCTCATCATTGCCTTTGTATATTTTTATCCCATCTCCCACCTTGTCTCAATCCCATCATAGTCTAGTTATATCCACTCATCATTGACGATATCCCAATCACATCTTATACATCCTTGTCATTATCCCCTTGTACATCATTTTTTATTTTGTATTCCCTTATCTCATCCTCCAATTCTACATATTGTTATTTTTACATCCTATCACTAGACCCACCCATCATCACACCCCCATCACCTATGTCTTGTTTTGTACATCCTATATTGCATCATCCCCTTGTGTATGCTTTGTTTCTCTTATATATCCTTCTAGTCATATCCTAATCACATCTTGTCTTATCATCCACATCTTATCCTATGTCCACCCCATCCATAACCAATCATTTGTCTTGACCTTGCCTTCATCACTCATCTAATTTAACCATGTCCTATCTTATCTTAGTTGGCTCTTTAAGCCATATATAGGTCTAAACCATTCCCATCATTATCATTAATCATTTAATCACCACCTATCATACTCATCCTTGTCCATTATCCTATCACCTTCATTACATAATCTTATCCTATCCTATCTTGAGAAAAATTAGTCTAAGGTCTTGTGCTAGTATTCTTATTATTCATCCACATCATCTTATCATTATAGTTCACTATCATTCATCATTTGGTCAGATCCCATACCTAGTTAATATCCTACTTACATCTCGTCATTTTTTTGGTTTCAAATCTAGCAATTGATCACTCATTAATATAATCATATCTGGTCAAATCATCTTACCTATTCATAACTAGCACCCATCACTCATCGCCTTGCTAGTTTGAATCTAGTCACCAATCAAATCGCTAATCCTTTTACTATCTTGATAACTAGACATTATTGATAGGTTATTAGTACCTATTATACTATCGGTCTAAAAATTGATCCTAGTATCCATCCATCCATTATCATCTAATCATATTAGCTTATTCATTAGACTTATTTTTATTTGAGAGACCTATTTTCATCATCCCTCTTCATCATCCATTACCATGAAGCTAGACCCTACCTTCATTGACCAATACAGAACTTCCCACAAGGATGAAATCCTCTTAAGATTTATTATGATGGTTATTCCACTTCCTGAAGGTGTTGACCCCCTTCAACTCATTTCACCCCTCATCTAATCCCATTCATGTGAGTCCTGTACTAATCCTCCATCCACTAGTCATAGCCCATCATCTACCTCTTCCCCTACTAGCAAAGGGGATCTAATCTTTGACACCTTTTCTACTACTAATCCACCCACCCAATCACAAAAATAACCATCTAATCAAAAGTCCACTTCTTCCACATCCAAATCACAAAGTGAAGCAAGACCTTATACTCCCATTCTTATGTCTTTTGAATCCCTTTTCAAATAACAAGTCACTGATAACATGATGGTCTATCCACCCATTCACCATCTTGATCCTATTATGCCTAAGCCCTCTTGGTATAAATATAACTAATATTATGTATATCACTAAACCTAGGGAAAAAATATTAATTTATTCTGACCTTTTTAAGATTACATTCAAGACCTCATCAACCATGGTGACATAGTAATCAAGGATGAATCAGATAAATCCAAATCCTTAGGTGAACAAGAAGAGGAATGCCAAAATTCCATTCCCAATCATGATTAAGCCCTTACCCTTCCAAGCTAAGGTCAAGACATAATGTCCCTTTTCCATGATCCCCTATCATCAACCAATCCTCCATATAACACAAATACCTTATTCATGAGCTTAGTCACCCCATCCCTCATGATTCCTTTCATGGGTCTACCTTTGTGGAACCCTCTCCCTCTCACCCATCACATCAAGAACCCCATGTTGAGAGGTCAATTATAGATAATGAATCTTTTAGTAGTATTGCATATTATATACCAAAATTAGCTTTAAAGTTAGCATCAAAAGTCTTATCTGCCTCAGGATCATGTTTAACACCGATATCTGAATCATATTCATAATCAACAGCATCATACCTCATCAATGTTAATAATGCCTATCATTTTGAGGATACCTCTAATCCAGGTCCCTCCAATACATCACTAGACATACCTTTGGATCCCAATCAATATTATGAAGTCATAAAAACATTTTTGAATGATTTATCTATCAAATATTGTCAAAGTGAATCTGATCCTACTTCACATACTATATCTAGTCTTAGTGATCCTTTTATTGATCTTGATGAGATTTTCTCTAATGTTAAATCTAGGTCTCCTAAGAACCCCTATAAGGATCATGTTACCCCATCACCACTAATTAACCTCATCATATCATCTCCCCTAAATTATTCCATCATAGATCATTTCTTTCTTATTGACGATCATTTAGTCACCTCCCTCCATAAGGATGAATACGAACATACATTGTTGGACCCTTCCTTGAGCAATGTAATGTGTGCTAAAAAAATTGAGGTCTAAGACCATACTATAAAATTCATAAATCATGATCAAATCCTCTTTGATACCATAAGTCAAAATCAAGAAGATCCAAATCTTTAGCCTAATCAAATAGTGTCTTCCCTTAGTGAAGCCCAATATCAGGCACTAGGGTATAATCAAATTCAATAAAAGCCTAAAATTAGGCACTAGTGGGTCATCAAAGTCAAATCCAATCAACTAATCAGAATCACTATTCATACAACTGATAATCCATTAAATAATTAGATCAAATAATCACACTATCAAATCATCTTGGATCTCCTACAATATTTTTTCAATTATCACCAATCAAATGAAGCATGTCCCACATATCCAATGATGTATATGAATGATAGTCCTAATCCTCCATCACCCATCATACCATCTTATCCTAATCCTATCATCCATCAAAATCAAGCTCTAATGGAATCCATACCTCACATCACCTCCCTAGGCAACATTATCTCTCTTAAGGGTAATGAAGATACCTAGTCTAGATATCTAGAATGGTCACCATCAAGAATCACTAAAGGTCATGGGGACATTAATACATATAATAATGTGATCATAACATCACACATACCCTAAATAGGTATTGGCTAAAGATCATAATAATATCAACAATCCTACATCTCACCCTTCTCTAATAAAATGAGATGCCCAATAAAGTCACAAAAATAAAAAATTCAAAAAAAAAAGAAGATTAAGTGAAATAAAAATCTTTCATCCAATAGTGAAAACTAGTCTTTTGGCACCTTGGGCAAGTGCCATGATGAAAATCAATTTCTAAAATTATGGTAAAATAATTTATTATCCACATTATCTCTCTACACTTGGGGGCAAATTCATCCACTTCATATTCCTTATCAAACCATCCCTTGTCCATCCCTTCTATCCATTTTTCTTACCCATCATCTTCCATCAAATTGCATTCCTTCCCATCTTGACCTTTCATAAGGAAGTGAAAGGTGTCTTGAGAAATGTTCTTAAATCATCTTGGCATATACTCCAATGGATACTTAGACCACTATTTATTTAGTTATTTTGTAATAGAGTCATTGGAAAGTCATAATCTCTTCTTCTTTGGTCCTCATCCCCTTTTTCACATCATCCTCGTCCTCTTATCACTCATTCATCCTCATCTTAGTTACTAGGCATGGTATTCCCTTTACTAGTAACCCCATTTGTACATTTTTCATACCTATCCCAGATATCCCTTAAAATTGAAATATTCCAAAAACCCTAAAAATCATAAAATTTGAAAAAGGCCAAAAATAGTCCCTGGTGTCTTATCTTATGCCTAATCCCCTAGTCACATCCATATCCATCAATTTCATATCTTCCCATCTTTGGATAGCACATTTAGTCTTGGAACCAAATTGGAATGGTCACTTATCTTTCCATATCTTCAATCTCATCCTTTTGGCTAAGTATTATTAACGTGCATTACCTTATCAAAGACTTTAATTTGGCACCCGTCACTTCTTATCAGTTGCCTTTTCATATCTAGCACCCATCAACTCAAATATTTTCTAGTATGAAAGGTAATTGATACCATCACCTTCCTTATCATTACCTATTTATACCTAGAACCCATCAAATAATTTATTTTCTAGTATGGAGGGTATTTGATCCCATCATTTCCTAATATTTTTCTAGATTGGACTTTTGCAAGGTTTTGTATTTTGGTAATCTTTGTTCTTCTTAATATCCACATCCTCATCCAGATCCTTGAATCCATATCCTCATCCAAGTCATTAGCCTAATCCTAATATATATACATATCCTTACCTAATTACTAATCTTAATCATGCTCATCCTATCCACAATCACATCATGATCATCTTAGTCTAACCAATCCCCCAATCACTCATCCTATCCTTAGACAAGACATTATGGCATTTCATGTAGATACTTGTGTGTGTGTGTGTTACTTATTTGTTTTGTTTGTTTTATTTGTATGCCTTTCATCATATATACATATATACATACATACATACACACACACACACACACACACACACACACATATATATATATATATATATATATATATGTATGTATGTATGTATGTATGTATGTATGTATGTATCTTATATGTCTTATACTCTATTTGCATCATTATCTTTTTATCAATGAATAAGGATGCTATGAGGTCACTAAAATTTCCCTTGAGGATATAGAGTTCACCATTTTCCCATGCACTTTTGCATCTTTTCCTCTTGGTCATGCTTATATCATGGGGCATACTACCAAGTGCAATATTTATTAGATTTATTATACTATGATGAGCTTTATGATAGTTGGGATGGCTTGATCACCTAAAACATTCATTGTTTACCTAATCATCTAATAAAATTTATTCCCATTAACCATTTAATCCTTTTTGATCCATTAAACTAACATATCCTTATCTCATAACATCAATCTATAATCACTAATCCTCCTCATCATCATCATCTTCTATTCAAAAGTACATCAACATGAGGTCTTTTCAGACTATATAGGCATCACTTAGCCATGTTTTAGTGCCCAATGATATCTCAACCACTATCTCTATCATCCATCTTCATCCCCCAATATTTTGGTCACTTGATCACATCATTTATTCTCTCTTATCCTCTTGATCATATTGGTCAAGTTTAGTTTTGAGCTACACCCATCATTAATCTTATCAAATCAATCTTATCCTAGCCCATAGCTCTCCATTGTATGCATCCTTTCTTGGGATACATCTAAATTTTATGGCCTTTTAATATTATCATCATCATTTTATGGTTGATTACCCCTTAGGATGTGTTGATATCCATGACCCAATCATCTTTACTCCCTGTGCACGTGTCCTTTCTAGGGGCAACATCATCATTTTTTAGCTCATTTATCAAGTCAGACTTATCTTATTCATCCTCTATATCACATATCACATCCCATACCCTCATATATTCATATTATCCCACCCATTGTTTCTTATTTTGAGTGGCCATCTATCTCATTCTTCCCCACATGTCCCCTCGACGGGACATCATATCCACTGACATCATATCTACTAACATCATCCATGCCATGGTTTTTTTTGAAAGAAAATTACTCCATATACTTCATACACTCATAATTCCCTTTCAAAGAGGGGAAAAATATATGCACTTAAATTTTCTTGCTTTAATTAACGTCACTAATATTTCTATTAGTCAACACTAATTCCATCTAATCTAATTTATCCCTACCCTAATCATTTATCTAATAATTACCCATTCAATCATTCTTCATCTCCTAACCTTATTTTATACACTTCATTATTAATTTATCCTAAATCACTATTATCTTATCTTAATCTCCACTCATCTATTATTTGGGAATTTAGAATTCTCAATGGCCCACCTACTAGCCTACTCCTAGGCTCTCCTACAACCCTAATCCCTAATCACCCACTTAATCCTTATCTAATCCATTCCAAAGCCTAATTAATCCCAAAGAGGATTATATAATAAGAAGATTCTATAACCCTCTCTATTCTAACCCCTCCTCTCTATAAGCCTCTAAATCTAAAGGCTTCTAAATAATTTTAAATTCTGTTTAATTATCATCCATTGACCTCCTCAACCTTACTTCAAATATCCACCATAGATCTTTCCCTCCTCTTTATATTTAAACAACTCCTATCCTCTATGGAAGACCAATGAGTAGCTACATAACTTCTCCATACCAATTTAATCATTTAATCCTTCATCAAACATCCTTATCATGCCATGATAATGTCACAAATCTAAGTTGAGGTATATCAATCCAATCTCAATCTCTTTTTATTTTTCATTCTATTTGATCATGGTATAGAGCACTTAGATTTAGGATTCTAATGTTTTTTTGAATTGGTTTTATTCATCCATTGCATTCAGTCTTAATGTCTCTATCACTTTACCTAGTAGTTTGATTTTTAGGTTTGAATTTACATAGTTAAATCTATATTATGCCCAAGTTTCTCTTTACATCTATAATCCCTATAAAATATCACTTATGTAACCTATATTAATATGAGATATATTGTTAACTATTAACAATATATCCATGTAACAAATTAACTAGTAATAAAATTATTAAAAATGTATTAACTTATTATTGTAATTAACAATAAATATTAAATTAATAATTTTTACACACCATACCTCAACATAGGGGACATGGAAAATAGATCTCTACACACATGGGCCAGGAAGATGATTATTAATTAGAATAATTAGATGTTGAAAGATGAAAATGGAAATGTGAATGGAAAAAGAGTAAGAATGGCAATCAATATGATCTCAAAAACTCCTTGTGATTGAGTGTTATTTACATATTCCAAATGGACCTCAAGCTACTGTAGTTCTCCCAAGATGAGAGGAATGGGAATTGATGATGTTTAATTAGGTAGATCATGATAAGATGAAAGACACCATACCAAAAAATGTGTAAAAACACATGAGATTAGAATTAAGACTAAAATTCTCAATGATATTACCCTAAATATTAAAAAAATTAGAATCCAAATTTTGATAGGATGACAAAGTGGACAAATATTTGGAGGATTTTTGGCTGAATTTTCCAATTTTTAGGATTTTGGGAATTTTTTAATTTTCGGAAATTTTCTAATATTATGATGTTTTTGTATTTTTTAAATTTTTTGATGTTTTTGGATTTTTTTAGAATAAGTATATATAATAGTATTTTTCATATGGATACATAAGGGAAATTAAGGACACCTGTACAAGTAGAATGGGAAGTAAATATAATGGTAATCCATGATACATATATAAAGAGCAACTAACAAAGGGAAAGCCAAATCCAATAATAAGGGAAACAATATAGGATGGTAAAAGTATAGGGATTAACCAAATGTGGGATGGAATGAAGGAATACATGGATTAGGAAAAGATACATAGTGGACATAAGCTCTCTAAATATCACAAGATGGGGAAAAATTTCCATGTGGTCATATGATGTCCTATTGCAAAGAGACTATTATAATCTTATTTTTACAAATATGTTGTAACCTATAGTACATGGTGATCCATAAACTGGCACTAAATATGTGCCAAAACATTTACCAATGAATACTTTTGTCAAACACTCATTTTCCTGATATACTCAAAGGAATTATAACAAGTTTGACCTTTTAAATGTGTTTTTCAAGGTTGATAAATGAATGAAGTGTATTGTAATTCATTCATCAAAACCATTCGACCTATTTATAAACCCAAAGTTCTCAATTATTTGTTAATTTTTTGTATTTAGATAGTTATGCATTCAATAGTGATTAATAAAAATACAAAAAAATAATGCACAAATATAAATTACCCACGACAAGCACGTGATAATGGAGTTCACCTACAACTTGGGCCTTGTCTCTAAATTTACTTAGAATATGAACCAATCCATTTCCATGAATTTCAAGTACATGTCCAAAATATTAAAATTTTAAAATGGACACAATAATATTGCATACAACTTAGCAATAGACCTTTAAAAAGTCCCAGTACCCACGGATGAACTTTGCACCTTCTTGTTGTGAAAACAATCTCACGTTCCTAAAGTTTTCCACTAAAATTATCCTTCAATAATTTAAAAATTATCTCAAATGAACTAAAATAAAGAAAATATACATATGAATGGAACTTTCTTAGAGTCTAAACCAACTCTCTAGTTTACTCCAAAGTCTGAAAAACTCTCTAAGTCCTTCAAAACTTAGGATATATGCAAACTAGTCTTTATATTGGTCATTACACAATTTGTAAAGCTTCAATTTAAGGCATTAAAAATATAATCAAACAACCTAAAATCTAGACACTCAGCATATGGATGGAATTGACTCAGAGTCTATAACATTTCACTAGTTTACTCCAAAGCCTGGAAATCAATCTAGGTGCCTCAAAATGAAGGAAGAGTGTAATCAGGTCCTTTATGCCTTAGTACAATCAACTAAAACTTGTTAAAATAGAAATTCTTTTCTTTATATATCCATTCAAGCCTATGGGCATAATGGTAAGGATTTATCTTTTTTTCTTGGAGTTTAGGAGCTATTTGGGAATTATCCCACATTGTTTGGGATGACATTGGCATTTAAAAATATCAAACCTTCAAAAACCCCATACACTATCAAAGATGAAAAATAAAACCAATTTTTTTTAATGAACTAACTACCACATGTCACATCCTCATTGGTCCACATTTTTTCCATGTCATCACTTTGACCAAGTTTGACCATAACTTTGATTGGTTATAACTTCTACATACAAACTCAGATTTGGTCTATTCAAAATGCATCAAAAAGCTTGTGATGAGATCTACATCATGGGATTGGATTAAAAATGTTTCATGATGGTTAATTTTTATAGTTTACTAGATTTGATTTCCTATTGACCTATTTTGACTAGAACTTTGATCGACTATACAAGGAGCATACAAGCTCCATTTCTAAAGTTCCCAATACTATCAAAAAATTATTGATGGACTCTTTATAATGGTGTAGCTTAAATCTAATTAGGGATATTTTTTGAATTAACCTTCAGATCAATCCTCCCCACTAGGAGCTTTTGGTCCACCAAAATCTAGTACCTAACTAAAATGCTAGTTAGTTCTGAACATATTCTAATGAGTCTTATCAATCGACTCAAGTTATGAAATTGTGCCTATAATGCTTAAAACAACCGATTGATCACATATTTCACAATTCCTCTATTGCTACATGACCATCAATAGCCTCTACATATAATTAGGCTATAATGACTTCCTCTACTGCATGGCTTCACAAGAGCCTATACAAAAATAAGCCTAGTGATCTTCTCAATTTCATGACTAAAAAAAGCCTCTACATAAATTTGAGATCCTAAATGTGCATCCACATCTTCTTCTGTTACACAACCATCTAAGGGATTCTACACATAACTATCCATGGATAATATCACACCCATCAACATCCTCTTTTGCTAATGATGCTTTGTAACATATCAAAGTGTAGAAACCAGATCATAGCATATGGAAAAATATGTTTCATAACTCAAATTGTAAAGGTCTTAAAACAAGGCATGAGTTATACTAAATCCTAAAACTACCAATAAAAATCATAACATTCATCAACTCTCTACCCACTATCACATCCTATAAGTGGTGAACTGCCAAACACTACAATAATCACCAATACAACTATAGAACAAGTTTGTTAATGCAAACAAAATACATTAATTATTGTGACCATCTCACAATACACTACCTAGACATGGGTCTTAATATGCTAAACCACTATGGAAATAAAAAATAGTTTATAATGTTTAACATTAGAAACATTTCCCAATAAGGTCTTACAAATGCATCTAAACACACACATGCCAAAAATAGATGCATCCAAAATAATAGTTAAGTATGAAACTAAACACTATCAAATTTCATCAACCTGTGCAACTACTATCAAATATCCCAAGTTGATCAATGAGTTAAATTCCTTAAAAATTCAATGGGAAACTCATAAATTTAACACTATAGATTCCAAAAATAGAGCTTTCCAAAACATAAGTGTGAGAATTAAAAACTTTGCATGATGAACCTGTCTCAAAGTGTTCCCACCATCGTAGCTCCAAAATGCATATATGAAAGCATGGGTATATGTCCTTTGTTAATATACAATAAGGATCCCAAAATTTATTTTCAACATAAATGCATTATCAATCCACTAATCATGATAGCATGAAATTAAGAGTGTTTACTAACCCTCTTTATCATATTCTCCTTTTTAGGGTGTTTAATTTCCTTAGTGGATTTATTGACATCTGCATGGGTTGATTTAGGATGAACTTCATTAATTACCTTATCAACATGTTTATATACCATAATCTTCTTACTATTACCAGGATGGTGGGATGGTTGAAGTTTTCAACACTTCTCCACTCATTGTCCACTCACATGACAATGAGTGCAAACATTCATCTTCTTAGGTGAGGTCACTTGTTTGGCATTTCTTGCTTTGTTAGTACAAGAATGGTCTTTATCACCTGCAAGATATTTTAGTAAAGGTTGTATTTTCCAACAATATGTGTCACAATAGTTATTTTATCCATAAAATATACAAGGAAAATAATGCAACATCTTCTAAATATCAAAACCAAATTTATTAAATGGTAGAAGTGAATCAGAAGTCTTAGAATTCACATTCTTATTGGTGTTTTTTATAGTGTAATAATGAGGAGGTGGAATCTCAATACCTCTTTTACCTAATTTCTTACACCATTCATCATTCCTTTGTAGGTAATAATTCTACTCTATTAGTGGCCTTGGATCTTGGCTATTAAAAGCTTGTCTTCTTTGAACAATGGAAGAATTATCTCCAACATCCACTTTCTCACTAGCGTAACCTAATCTTGCATAATGAGATATATGCTCTACCTCTATTGGGTTATCAATTCCTTGGCCATTCTTACCAAGACCCCTTCCATTAAATCCTATTTTTAATAATAGTTTAGATCCAATTCCCTTAGTGTGTTTTTCAAAACTACCAAAAGAAACATCTAAAATTAAAGGGATGAAAGTAATACATGATGAAAAACTTATAATGCAATCATCTATCATAGTACCTGAATCTATAGTGGATGGACTATGTCTTTTTATACTCTACTTCTGTACCAATAGCTCATCCTTGGCTTGCAACTCAAATTTCAAGCAAGAAATCTCCTCATCCAAGGAGTATAACTGAGCTCTTAGGAAAGAATTCTCTTCCTAGATTTGTTGGTTAATTACTTGAAGATCATCAAGACTTTCTCTTTTCAAAGATTTGTCCATGGCTTCCTATTTCCTAGAAATAACCTAATCCCATAAACTACAAACTACAAATGGAATATCAACAAGGCCAAAAAGTTTGCAATACTATAAAAAACCAAACTGAACACAACTGATATCAAATCCACACAAGCAGATGCTAACTCAACACACTAATTGCTCTAATACCAAACCTAAACCATAAATTGGCACTAATTATGTGCCAAAACATTTACCAATAGATAATTTTGTTAAACACTCATTTTCTTGATATACTCAAAAGAATTATAACAAGTTTAACCTTTTAAATGTGTTTTCCAAGGGTGATAAATGAATGAAGTGTATTGCAACTCATTCATCAAAACCATTCAACCTATTTCTAAACCTGAAGTGCTCAATTCTCTATTAATTTATCATATTTAGCTATTTATGCATTAAATAATGATTAATAAACAAGATTAATCAAAATGTGGAAAAATAATGCATAAATAGAAATTACCCACAAGCATGTGATAACAGAGTTTACCCATTGTTTGGGCTATGTCTCTAGGTTTGCTTAAAATATGAACTGATCTATTTCCATGAATTGAAATTACATGGCCAAAATATTACAATTGTCAAGTGGACACTCTAATATGTCATACAACTCAGTAATGAACCTTTGAAAATTCTTGGTACCCATCCATGGATTAACTTTCCTCCTTATCACAAAAGTAATCTTGTTCCTGAAGTTATCTAAAAAAATTCTGATTCAATACTTTAAAAATTGGCATAAAATAACTCAAATCAGTAAAATACACATATGGATGGAACCATCTCAGAGTCTAGAAAAACTCTCTAGTTTACTCCAAATTCTGAAAAGCTCTGTAAGTCCTTCAAAACTTATGATATATGAAAACTAGTCTCTATAATGGCCATTACATAATTTGAAAAGCTTCACTTTGAGGCATTAAAATTTTCATCAAATGACCACAAATATAGACACTCATCATATGGATGGAACCAGCTCAGAGTCTAGAACATTTCACTGGTTTACTCTGAAGCCTGAAAATCACTCTAGGTGCCTCAAAATGGAGGAAGAGTGAAATTGGGTTCTTTATGCCTTAGCACAATCAACTGAAACTTGGTGTTCAAATAGCAATTTGTGGCTTTATATAGACATTAAGGCCCATGGGCATAGTGGTAAGGCCTTATTTTTTTTTCTTAGACGTCATGAGTTCAATTCCCAACTTGGAAAATACACACTCCAAGGCTTACCATTATCCCACATTGCTTGGGATGACATTGTCGTTGAAAATCTAGAACCTTCAAAAACCACATAAACTATCAAAGATGAAAACTAAACCCAATTTGTTTTTACACAAATTGACTTCCACATGTCACTTCTTCATTGGTTCACATTTCTACCATGTCATCACTTTGACCAAGTTTGATTGGTCATAACTTCCACATACAAACATGGATTTGGTTTGTTCAAAATGTGTTAAAAATATTGAGATGAGCTCTATGTCATGGAGCTAGATTCAAAACATTCCATGACGGTCAAATTTAATAGTTGACAATCTTTGACTACTTGTTGACCTATTTTGACTAGAAGTTTGATCAAATATACAAAGAACATATGAGTTCTATTTTTAAAGTTCCACATACTATCAATTTGCTCTTGATGGGATCTTTGTAATGGTGTAAGCTTTGGTCTAATTAAGGACCTTTTTTGAATTGACCTCCAGATCATGTGGAGATCACTATCAAGGTCAACATGGGAAAGGGAAATTTGGATATGATGTGGATTGAGTCATAGATGGGAAGGTAAATGAAAGGACATGGAAGGAATCCCCAGATCATAGGCACTCAGTTTTATTGCTCTACTAGATCAAGTGTAAAATCAGTTGAGATTCATGATATTCATGGGCTCATATAATGCTTTCCCATATTTTTTTACCAATTGGTATGCTCTAAAATCATATTTAGATATAATAACATAAAGACCCAACTAATTAGGCTCAAAATTTCCTTTATTTTCATAGTCCACATTGGTATTTTGATAATTAACTTTAAGCACAAGATCGCCCACTTCAAAATCTCTAAAAATGATGCAGTTTTTATAACTATGGCATAGTCTATTTTGATATGCTTGGATATGCTTCAAGGTAGATAACCATTTTTCATCCAAGAGTTATATCTCTTATATCCAAGATACTCTATAATCCTAATCATTAATAAGATCCTACATGAAATATATATGGAAGGTAACTCAAAATCAATAGGGAAGATGACTTATAATCCAAAAACTAGGGAATAGGGCGTGCCACCTATTGTAGATATGAGTACAATAGGCCCTTAAGGCAAGAAATAGCTACAAGTGCCAATCATGACTAATGTAATTGAAAATATTTTTGAGGATTTTCAAAATGGTTCTATTTGATGCCTCAATTTAACCATTACCTTGAGGATAATAGGGAGTTGACCATCTATATTTAATATGAAACTGAGTACAAAGGGCTTTAACATTCTTATTTTTCAAGAACTTTCCATTATCATAAATGATGGTGGATGGGATTCTATAATGATAAATTATGTGATTAAGGATGAATTTGTAAATGTGTTTATTAGTTACATAAGTGTGCAGAATGGCCTCAGCCCACTAAGTAAAATACTTGGTAGCAGTAAATACATATTTGTGGTCATCAGATGATGTAGGTTTTATCTTCCCCACAAGATCGATTCCCCATTTTGAAAATGACAAAAGAGATTTATCTGGCTAAATTTTTTATGATATATCATGGATCAAGTCACCATATATTTGAAAATAAATACATTTATTAACATATGCACATGTATCAAATTCTATTGTTAGAAAGTATTACCCCATATGAAGGAGTTTCTTAGAAATGACCATGCCACTAGTATGGGCCCCATAAATCCCATAGTGCACGTTTTTGATAACCAATTTCACTTCTCTTAAATTTTAAAATTGGATCATTCCATCATAATATTTATGATAGAGCATGCTACCAAGTAAGGTGTAATGAGAATAATTATGGATACATGATTTTTGTTGGGTATGAGATAAATCGATGGGAAGGGTATGGTCTTGAAGGTAAGTGTAGATGCCATGATACCAAGATGAGATGGGACCAATGATTTCACATACCATTTCTAATTCTGGATGATTGTATGTTGGCATAATGAGTTACTCACTGAGGAAATTATATTCTTAGACATAGAAATACATTTCTAAAAGTGACCCACTAGTGGCCATAGTATCAGCTGATCTATTATTAGCTCATGGTACTTACTCAAATTGTATTTACTCAAAATATTGCTTGAAGTTGTTTACCATGAATTTTTAAGGCACACAATTATCATCTTTTATTTGGTATTGATCATTGACTTAATTAATTATAAGTTAAGAGTTATCATATACTAACAACTAATGAATGTTTCATTAAATCACAAGACAAAGACATACAATGAGAGTTTAATGTTATATGAAACTATTTATGCAGGGAAACCACATGTGAAATGACTTAGGGATAATATTTACCTATGGTGTAATAAAAAGGATACCTACCCTTGATCTATGTAAAGTGAAAGAACCATCAAAGTAGAGCTTCCACTGTTAGGATTCATCAAGAGTGAAAATGGACTCATCTAGAAAACTAATTTATAATGGATGTGTATTTGATAATGGAGAATATGCTAATTTATCATCTAATAATTTCTCCTCAATAGCCTTTTGATTGGTATATTCAATGTCAAACTCACTTTGGAACATAATATATTTGGCCATACAGCCTACCAAATCTACTTTGGAGAGAAGATACTTGAGTGAATAAATGTTTTTAATGATGAGGGTATTATTATTGAACATGTAATGTCATAAATTCTAAGATGTGAACATCACTTTTAAACATGCCTTTTCAATGGGTGAATAGTTATGTTTATAGGTGACCAAGTTTTTTCTCAAATAAAACATTGTGTGTTTCTTCCCTTGATCATTGTGTAGGGATAAAAGTTCCCCCAAGGCATGTTGGGTTGCCAATATGTAAAGTAACAATGAATTATAGAGTGCTTGAAGGGGCCAACACTGGTGGATTATCCAAATATGTCTTTAATTAATCAAATTACTCTTGACAGTTGTTATTCTACTAAAATTTGGGACCTTTTTTCAAGAGGTGTTTGAATGGATGGTAATGATCTACAAACTATGAAATAAACTACTGAATACCTGAATTTTTCCTTATAATTTGTGTAGATACTTTAAATTGGATGGGGGAAGAATAGCAATTATGGGCTTGAATTTATCTAGATCCACGTCAATACCTCACCTTGAAATAATAAACCCAAATAATTTATTAGATTTGATGTCAAATACACACTTTCTATGATTAAGACATATGTTGTATTCTTTAGGACACTCAAATATCCTTCAAAAAGCTACTAGATGACTTGCACGAGTCTTAGATTCATCAAAAATGTCATCAACATAATCTTTCATAATGCTATGCATCATATCATGGAAGATAATAGTCATATATCATTGATAAGTAGCACTGGCATTCTTTAGGCCAAAAGGTATGACTTGGTAACAAAACATCCCCCATGGAGTGGTGCACATTATCTTATACTAATACTTAGGTGTTATTTTAATTTGATTTTGTCTAGAAAATACATGCATAAGAGATATAATTTCATACCCTAATGTGGATTTTACAATCATATAAATCTTAGGAAATGGAAAAACCTTCTTTTGGACAAGATTTGTTAATATATTTATAATTTGTATAGACACAAATACCTTTAGGTTTATTTCTGACTAGGACAGTGTTATAAATATAATTTGAATAATGAATAGGCCTAATGAACCCAAATTAAAAGAGTTTTTAGAGTTATTTCTTGACCAAAATGGAAATATGCAGATGCATCTTCCATAATTTCTTATTGATCAATTTTGCATCAGGATACACTATAATATGATGGATGACCAAGGATTTATCTAATCTAGGCATGTTAAAATAAGACCATGCAAAGATATCAATTAATTATTTGAGGATGATAATGATGATATTACATTACTCTTGAGTAAGAGAGTCATTGAGCTTAATAATGTGTGGATTAACCTCAGTACCAATGTTAACATCAATGGGGTCTTCCACAAGAAACATGAAACCATTCTCTAATAATGTAGGTACCAAAGGGAATTGATAGTATTCATTTGATTATGGCTTGATTGCTTCATCAAGATCACCCATGTATGAATAATGAAAATCATTCATTTTAGGCAATGGCCAATCTTGAAATGTCTACATAAAGTCGTGGACCAATTACTCAAATGCATGTTTCTCCACTAAATTGACATTTATGCTGAAGATGATATGGGGACTTACAAGAATACATGATTATTTATGAAGAGAGTGGACTTATTAGTATATTGGCACCTTAGAAAAAATTTCACCAATGAATACATCTTTACTTTTACTTTTATCACTATCCAATAGCGCATCAGAGAGGTTTTCATTAGAGGACATTAATTTTTGATTTTATTTATTTTTTTGACTAAGGAAATCCACCTACTCTCCAAAGTAGATAGTAGGGTCCAAATTCATCTCAAATCCCTATTTATGGTCCGCAAGTTAGAAACCATCTCTAAACTTTAATAATTCTAAAATAGTCTCATCATTTTGGAATTCATCTAATGGTATACAATCTTGTTGGTCCCAGTCGATGGGTTCATGATAATGAAGTTCAAGATGAATGGATAGAATGACATTGGTGTTAAATAGTTTTGTATTAGAAAGCTCATCATAGATACTATAATAATAATTTACATCATTTCTAGGATAATAGTTATTAGACATTATAATTTTGTCACTTTTAAGACCTTAGGGGTCACCACTAGGTAGTTTGTATCTAACAAATTGAGTTCTTTTTTGTTTTATATGGGGTATAGGTTCAATAATACCCTATTTATCTACCCCAAATATTTTTACTTTATAAAAACAATTCTCCGTGATTTTATTATGGATAGAGTATTACTATTTTGATGGCATGAAGTAAACCTATAACTATTGAACTAAGAATCCCCTAAACTATTTACTTTTTCTTGATCCAAAAGACCAATTTTTTAAAAATATAGAGGACCTAATTGATAAGAATCAAATTTTATATGCCACTCTATCTTGGGCTTGCCATGTGATATAGGTGACTTAGGGAGTTTTACAATGTGAAAAACATCATCGATTAGGTATTATCCACAAATTTTATCCTTGATGGTGAAATGAGATGATGCTTTAGGATGGGGAAATTTAGATGAGGATGAAAGGCTATTAGGATCAATGTAATAAGACTTGGGAGATTCAAGTACCACATTTATATCCATTTTAGGTATACACTCTATGTTAGGACAATAATTGGTACCATTTTCGGCATATAAGTTCTTGAAAATTGGTAAGGTTGTATATCTCTTGGAATACTAATCTCCATGTTTGAATGTGAGAAGTTGAGACACTAATGTAATTTGGATTAGATTGAATTCATATAATGGATCTAGGAATGCCTAAGGATTAGATTATAATACAATTTTAAATCAATGACATGAAAAAAGGTGTTATGTGTGACAGGGCCAATAAGGAAGGATAAATTGATGGTGTTAGTTTATTATCATTTTTAAATTATCATAACCTTTGATGGTGATAGTATTGACCTAAAAATATAGTGGTGAATATCCTTGGCTCCTGACCAAATTGAGTGTATCAATTTTCAATCCTAATACATTGTTTATGAGCACCCACTTAACCTTATGCCAAGAAAATGATTGCCTTAATTTAAAGGATATTGTTGTGGGAAGGAACTAATAGTGACATGTCACATTGATCAAAAGTGATATGCTACCCTGAGGAAAAATTTCCTATGATCAATTAGAATTGTGATGGATAAATATCATTGGGGACTTTGGACTACTGGAGAAGCTTATATAAAATGTCCTTAAGAACTTTATATGTTTGAAAGAGATATAAAATGGATATATGAAATGGATTTTTATCCAATTATTTAATAAGGTAATATAAAATATTAATGGACAAAGTGGATGGTTTGAATTTAGAAGGAAAAGAGCCTTGGGTTTGATTCTTGGACCTGGATGTAGAAGGAGCTTGAGTTGTAACCTTTGTGCACCAAGTGGAAACAACAATAAATCTCAAGCATGAGGAGGGTTAATATGATATGATGGTGAAGGTCCTTACATAATGAGTCTAGAATGTTGATTGGTGTTAGAAGGACATTGAGGATTAACCTTTATAATGGACATGTGATCATAAATAATGTGTCCCATAACATTATCATAATTATGTTGGGTGTTTTGATAATCCATGTAATTAGTTATAGAATTTTGACCTTGATTTGGGATATTGTTGTTGTTGATTACTTGGATTATGTTGATTTTGTTGATGATTGTTATGATGGGTCTGATTATTATTTTGATTATGCCTTGGAAATAGGTCCTTAAATATGCCCATATTTTCATTGGAGAATGATGAAACATTGTAAAGCATAATTTGCCCCTAATCAAAAAAGTCTTGTATATAATGTCTAAGTTGCATATACCTATGTTTAGTGTGATAATTGATACCATTATAATAACAATACTATTAGGATTTGTTTTCACATTTTGTACATTTGGGTATTTATCGAGAGGTAAATAATAATAGGTTTGTTAATTAGTATTTAGTAGTAATATTTTTATAAACAATATTACGATATTAGATAGAATATATTATTATAGAGATATATTGTTATAAAAATATATCATATATAGATTTGTATAGTCATAAGATTTTGGGTGAGAATAAATGGAGAGATTATAGGAATCATATTCATATATATTTGTAATATCTCGTACGAGTTTGGTATGTAGAAATATTATCAGAATGTGAAGAATTATCAGAGCATGAAGAAATAATATATTGTGTGTTGAAATAATTCTCTATGTATTCAACTCAATTTCATAGTTCATGAGTTAAATATTCATGTAGTCTCATACTATACCTAACATTGGTATTAGAGCTACTATGAATTTGTGAGAGTCTGAGGGGAAGAGCCATTGGCTCTAGTTGGATACCTCAATATGTTTTTGTAAGCATTTCATTTTTACATTGAGAGGCATTGAGAGCATGGAATATCTTGAATAGTGTATACCTATGGCCTAGAACTACATGTTACGTAGACATCAAGCTAGATTATTTTTTGTTATAGGAAATGACCTACTACATCATACCAATCAATTGGATCTTAATTGAAGATTGGAATGACTTTTGATTATAATTTGGACCAAGTTATATTTGCATAGTCAATTCATAGAGGTTTGAAATACCAGTGCATAATACATTAAAGACTTTATAATTTATAGGTCTACAAATTCATATTTTAGATGTTATTACATTATATCAATTTATAGATTATACTAGTTTTGTGTCTCTTGCTCTCAACATGGATTTGGTATTGCACAATTACAAATATTTCTTCTTGGTGATAAAAGGCCATTGGTGGAGCTTGAAATTGATATAGCTAATCAAGGAATGTTGAGTTGGAAAGTGATCATCGAATATCAAACTACCAAAAATCCTTTGCAAGGATTTGCCATTTTAATCAAAATTATCCTATCACTATGCCATTATTATTGTCAATTTTGATGCACATGTAACTTGTCTTTACAAATTCATCCCTAAATATTGTTGTCTAATTTTTTGATAGTGATAAACCTCAATATATCTGGAGAGATATAATTCGTGACTTCTTTTGTTGGATATTGATAAACCATGGTTGATTCCTCACATATGATAACTAGGAAATGTTGATATTGATCCTTATATGATCTATATTCTATTCAAATGTTGTCAAAAGTGGCTATCTCAAATCCCATGAGAATGGTATTATTTATGATTTTATATATACCAAAAAAGATGTCAATCTTTTAAGGTGGAGTTTTTAAAATAGCTTATAATAAGTGAAGATTCATATGTAAAGTCATTTATTAGCAAGTAGAATAGAGAATTAAGTATTAAATGTATTTATTTGATGAAGTTTAGATAGGATTATTTTATGTTGAGTATCATCTCTATTGTAATTAATAGTTTCCTTAATAAGATTCAAGTTATTTCTATTTAATCATGTGTATTTATAAATTGTTAGTTAGCATTGAGTCAATAAGTCATTTTTTGTTTTTTTAGTCTAGAGTCTCTTTCTAGGTGTTATATTAATTTTGGGTTCAAAGTCATGTGCCATCAAAAGTCAAAATTATAAAAATGTCAAAAGAAGTGTATGTTATCAAAATAGTCTTAACAATTTTGGATGTCATAATTATAGTCTTTTTTTATTATTAAGAGTCTTAAAGTTTTAATAGGGTCCATTTTTTTCTATGTATTTAGTTATTTTTTGTCAAAATTATCCAATATCCAAAAAGTCCAATTTTTTAAGGTCATCTAGAATCATTATCAAAATTGTAAAAATTATGGTGTGTTATTTTCCTCGACAAAATCATTCATTTTAGCTTCATTGACACTTTGGCTAAGTGAAGTAGCTTCATCAACTAGAGGTTGGAGGATATATAGAGGATGGAGGTCTTTCAACAACCTTTCATTAGTCATAAATGATGGGTCCACACCAATAATGTGGTGACATATTGTGTGGTGTGTTATTTTTGATTGTGTGGATTTTAATTTTTTCAATGTGGTATGGTAGTTACATTTATTTTCAGCATGTGTGAAAAATAAGAATAATTGTACCTATTCACTTGTGAATGATATTCCCATGTAACCCTTTTGTATATTTACATTGGAGAATGTTGATCTAAAAATCATTATATAAATCATGATGAAATGTTAGTGGTAAAAATGTGAAAACCATGTTGTAAAGTTAGTGGTAAACCTGAGAAAACCATTTTGTAAGGTTAGTGGTAAACCTAAGAAAAATAGTTTGTAAGGTTATTAGTGAACCTATGAAAACCATTTTTTAAGGTTATTGGTTGACCTAGAAAACCAATTGCAAATGAGTGTGAAGGAAGAGATGTATGGCACATGTATGCAAAGAATATCATGAGCACATGGAGGTGGCATGATATAATCAAAAAATGAGATATATTGTACCATGTAAAAACTATGGGGGGAATGTTAGAATTAGTTTTCACATTATAAAAATTTGGGTATTTACCAAGAGGTAAATAGTAATAGGTTTTTTAATTAGTATTTGGTATTAATATTTTTATAAACAATATTACGATATTAGATAGAATATAGTATTGTTGAGGTATATTGTTATAACAATATATCGTATATAGGTTTGCATAATCATATGATTTTAGGTTAGAAAAATTAGTGGAGAGATTATTAAAATGATATTCCTATATATTTTTAGTATATTGTATGAGTTTGGCATGTATAAATATTATCAGAGTGTGTAGAATTATCAGAGCATGAAGAAAAAATATATTGTGTGTTGAAATAATTCTTAGTGTGTTTGACTCAATTTCACAGTGCATGAGTTAAATCTTGGTGTAGTCTCCTAATATACCTAAAAAATACTCATTGTACATATAATATGTGGACTTTGGTTAATATTTCTCAAAAGATTTAGTGATAGGCCAAATAACCATGTCTATTACTGCAAGTTTTTAGAACAAACTTTTATAGGTTCACTAAGAGAGGTGAAGTTTCTTCTCTGATATTATGTTATAGGTGGTGGTATTTGAAGTGTGATTATTTTTTGTGGATGGAGGTTTATGGATAGGATGTGGTTGAACCATTTTCACACACCTTGATTCTATCACACTGTCACCTATTACATTCTTGTTCTTGTTAAAAATTTTAGGTTTCTCTGTTAAGGTACTTCCTTGATCTTGATTTTGATAATATATTTTGATTAAACATATTTTAATCAATTCATTTTATATCTACACCCAATTTTAAATGATATCATCAAAGTTATTAGCACAATGTGGTCATAAATGAAAGGACATTTCTCCATTTATATTAGAAAAAAATGTGCTTACCAACTACTTTTTAGGGAGAAAATGTGGAACTTAATGGATAGGCCTTTCCATCCATGTAAAAAGGAGGTAAAGATTTCCCCACTTCATTGTTTGGTATTACAAAAGTCAAACATGTTCAATTCATGATCCAAGTTATAAGAGAAATGTTTGAAAAAACACCACTCATACAAATCATCAAAGGTTATAATTGATCCTTTGGATAAGCAAAGGAACCATTCCAATGCTTGGTGCCCAAACTATGGGAAAATAGGCAAAGCAAATAGATGTGGTTATATTCCACTTCTTGGAAATCCAAAAATAATTATTTAATGTGTTCTCTTGGGTCACCTTTCCATTTGTATTTATCAAAATTTGGTGCCTCAAAATGAGGTAGGAAAGGGACTTGTATAATACTGGTATCAAATGGGAAAGGGCATACCTCTTCAAAGATGATTTTTTTGATTTATTTTCCCACTTGTAATTGTTATCACTCTAAATCACACCTTATAGGAGGTTATGTAGGCCTTCCTCATTTAGACGATACAATGGGAGCACTCTAAGGTTATGGGTCACCTATAGATTGAGTAATCCTCCAGATAAGTTTGGCTTCCTATGATGGATCACCTAGACTAATGTTAAACTAATAAACTTGTAGGAAAAGGGAGAAAGATAACATAACATAACTAAAAACATTAATAAAGGTTATGCACCAATGATTTAAGCTGCATACACTAGATTCTTAACAACACTAAATGACTCAAAATTTATTGAAACTTTCTTACATTCTCCTCAAAATAGGCTATTCCTACATCAATATTTCATACGAAGGTTATGTTTCTATGTACAGGGTATTAAAGGGATAAATAAAGGGCCCAAAATAAAACACAATTAGTTGTTTTACATAACAATGCACTGGCTTAGATAATTTCAACACAATGTACCTATATAAAACTCAACCTATTAATAATAAGGTGAAAATAAAGGACATAAAAGAGGAAAAACAACTTCTATCACAAATGTAGATCAACTAAGCATAAAAATCATACAAGTGTATCAACATAAGGAAGGTAAATTTTAGCCTTATATTAATCAAAAGTCTTGAAAATCAAGTATCACAAAAAGGTAGAGTTTAGTTATACAAAAATAGGCATCCTAAATGGAACAATTTTTGCACAATTTTTTTGTTAAAAGAGAGTCTTTTTTATTACAATTTTTCCTACTTAAATAGGAAAAAATGGAGAGTTTGGGCTATTGACTGGTCATACTCATTAATGGGGTGGTTAAAAATTTAAATAATGACTAGAGAAGGTAGTCAATGAAGTGAGAATATCTTCATGGGAATTCCAAGCCATGCCTAAGCAACTGCCTGCCACATCCCCCTAGCCTACAAATTATCCTTTGTCTGTTTGTAGATACATTTATTCCCATGATGAATTTGACTAGATTTAATTTCCATCTCATCATTTTCTGACATTTATATTAAGTTGTGCCATGATTGTATAGATCAAGACACTCAACGATTGATTCTTATGAACCAATTCAGTTACACATTTTGATCATGGGTTTTGATGCCTAAACGGCTGAAATGGGCCATCAAATTTATTATAAATAATGCCAACATAGATGTTATAAAATTATTCAATGGTGGGTTTCAATCACATATCCTTTTATCACTCTTTTTTTACTTAGCCAAAGATCTAAGTGTTTTTCATTTCATTAAAGTTTTAATAGTTTCATATTCCATTTGGTTTCCACTTATCACCTTTGTTGGGTGAATATTTTTTTAGTCAGCTATCTGATTGAGCAAAATAGGTCTTATCATCCACAACAAGGGAGATTGGTCAGCCCAGTGTGTAGTTTTACTACATCAGAGGTGGAAAAATATCTCCTCTCATCAAGGGGAGGTTCCCTATAAATATGCAAGAGCTATATATATGTGTGTGTATATATATATATATATATATATATATATATATATATATATATATATGTATGTATGTATGTATGTATGTATGTATGTAGGAAATAACACTCAGGGGTAGGATAAGCCATCTATATCTCTTTTTTTAGAGATGATATTCACAAACAGAGGAGAAAATATTGATGAAGACACTGAAGGCACTTCTCTTCTTTTAGAAGTGATCTTGTAGGGAATAACAGGAGTTCTTTCAGGTAGTAAAATTAACTAGTAACCAAGGGCGTAGTAACTAGTAGCCTGAGATATAGCACAAAGTCTCCACCTCAACTTCCCAAGAGAGAGATACGAAGGACAATGAGGACACAAATTCATCCCAAGGTCCTTTACACAAAAATAGAATACAAAGGATAATGAGGGCACAAAGTCATCCCAAGATCATTTACACAAGAACAAAAAGAAAAAAACACTAAAGGCAATTATGGGGGCACAAAGTCTCCACAGTCAGCTTCAGGACACCTTCCTGATTACTTTCACTAATTCTTCTTACCAAATTAAATAAAAAATAACACATTCAAAAGATAGACATAAGAACAATCTCCTAAAATGATACAAGTTATGACAACACAAAGTCTACAAACAACTTGCTTTCTCATTTAGATAAAATGATATGAACAACAATCTGAGCTCAAAGTCTTAGTATTCACCTTTCAATTTGGGTAGAGTTTTACTTTTATATTGGGAATATCTCCTTTAGAATGATATAAGAGATTACAATATATAGTAGCCAAGAAAGACTCAATGCTTTGTTCCATATAATGGCCCATGTTGTGCATTCAATTGCTTGAATGCATTTTTAGGTTTGTCAAAGGACTGTGATGAAAACAAGGTGGCTATCTTAACTATGGTGTGTCATTTCATCCCATATGTCTTCTCCTAAGTCTAGATCATTTGGTTTGTCCCCTCTGACATTTGTGTATCTATCCATTTTGTCTTTAATCCAAAGGAGACCAACAAGCTATGCCTTCAATGTTTGCAAGCTCATAAATCTACTTTGTAGACTGTTCCAGCTACAAAAATAACTTCTAACTAGATATTTTCCTCTTTGTCTCTTCCTACTATGATTTGAGCTCTTAGGCTATCTTTTCGATCAGTCACTTGGTTCTCCCTTTAAGTTTTGCACTTTATTTGAATTTCAACGGATATTCCCTTACTTTAAATTTGACGTCTACGGGGCTATTAATGGTCGCTAGCCACTTGAACCATGTTGAACCTTAAACCTTTGAACCTACTAAAAGTACATTGGTTTATCAATTCATTTTATCTCTTTTGTTCCATCACTTCTTGGTTCAATTTATTTCTCGCTCCTTGGTTGAACCATCCATTGAACCACCTATTTTCTACTTCTTTCCTTGACTAAGGCCCCCTTTGATCCTTTGAACCCATGAACCATTGAAATTTGAACTCTTTCAGTTCAAGGTTCAATCGACTCATTGGTTCATCCTTTGTCCATCACTTCCTTGTTCTTTCTAAGCTCTTTGATCTTCATTGCACTAGTTGAACCTTTGAACCTGTGAACTCATTGAACTTTTTGGTTCAAGGTTCAATGGTTCAATCAGTTCATTCTTTTTATTTGGCTAAGTCTTTTTTATCTTTTTGAACCAAACACATTGAACTATTTGGTCATTGAACCCATTGAATCAATGAACCAAAATGGTTCAAGGTTTAATGGTTCAATGGTTTAATGCATCATTTCTCTCTAAGTGCTTTGAAGCCATGAAAATTTGAAGTGGTTGAACTTTTAACTTGACAAATGCATTCAACTCTTGATGATGACATTGAACCTTGTCATTGAACCAAACATGAAATTGCTTAAGTGTTGAGAGATTGTTTCTTCCTGTAGAGTCTATAAAAATCAACCTATGAAGTCCATAGTTTTCTCTAAGTTTTCTCTCGAGCCTTGAAAGAGTCCATAGAATCCTGCCTGCGGAGTCTATAGAAATGAGCCTATGGAGTCCGTAGTTTCAAGCCTACAGAGTCCATAGATTTTTTGAAAATCTTGAAGAATGGAGAATTTGAATGCACAGAATAATTTTTGAAAAGGAAAGAGAGGATTTTGGTCTGTTGAACCAAAGTAGTTCATATGTTTTTCCCAAAAAGAGTGATATTTTTGGGGGACAATAGTTGGCTCCAGTTGGGGAACTTCCTTCAGTTGAAAACTTGGAGCAATTGAGGGGAGTAGAATCCTGAAACTCTAGTGCCTTGAAGTATGCCATTGGGCTATGGATTCATGCTACCCAAAAAAGAAAGGCACTAAAAAATAAAATAGACAAAAGCAAAAAAAAAGATGATACAAATATATATATATATATACAGGTGAACTTATTTGATACTTCAAGAATTGAAGTGATTCAGACACTACCCATTGTGACATAATGAAAATGGCATTCCATCTTGATAAACCAGTAGGAAACCATTTTATCCCCAGAATCAGTGACAGGCAAATGGAACTCTCCACTAGGAATCACATTTTTTGTGCACTCCTTTTGGCTCTCTCTTCTTGCTCCATGTCAAGACATGGTCTTCTCTCTGAAAACTGTAACTCCTTGCTCTCTTGGTGAAGATTTTCTTTTGCTGACTTTGGAGCGTAGTAATATGGTCCACTACCATAACTCACTATTCTGCTAGTTTAGTTTAGCACATGATTTGATTGTTAGCATCAAAATCCTGATAAAACATCAGTTCAACATCTCCTTTGGTGTGAAGGAGTTTGGCATCTTCATCCTGAGCAGCGTTTAATCCGAGTAACAGAGATTCATAATCGATAGTGTTATTGGTGTTACTAAATTGCAACTCATGTGAAGGAGGAAGAATATCTCCTTGGGGAGATATCAACACAATCCTAGCTCTTGAACTAGTAGAGTAAATGTTGCCATCGAATTCCTAGATCCAAGCATCATCAGAAACTGATTTTCTATCAGATTTTTTTTCATTAGAGAGGGAAGATCTTTTTTCATCTATACTACACCCTACCAATTCTTCTGATGTTTTGCTTGAATAAATCTTTGGATCACCACCTATAAGACTTTCATTTACTGTAATAGGAATGTCTTTAGTAGACAAAAAATAGTTACCCCTACTTGAAGACTCAAACAAAATTTAAGCTTCAAAGATCGACATTTGGGTGACAACATATTTTGCCCCTTTTTCAAGAAGCAGCCTCTACATGATGCCTTTGATAGGGATATTTAGTTCAAATAGGTCCATGCTCAATTCTCCTCCAACATCCTTGCAAAAATTTTGCCTAAGAAAGATGCCATATGAGGCTAGGACGTCAACCACCAAGACTGTCATCTTGATTCTCTTTTCTGGAAAGGCAACAAATGTAAATTAGGCATCCTTGATTTGTCCCAACAGTGGCACTTTTTTGTTCTCCATGGAGAAACAACTCCCAAATGTCTTGGTTAGTGTGATACCAAGAGATTCTACCAGTTTGGCAAGCATGATGTTGTTTAAAGCTCTGGAATCAATGATGTAGTTGCTCAGCTTGTGACTGTTTATTATGAATGAGACATTACCAAGAGCAGTAGGGGGAGTAATGACAAGGTTATTCTAGGTGGATGTGGGAGTCATTTTTGGAATAGATAGTCTTGTAGGGATGGTTTTATTCTTCACACATTCCACTAACCTATCCAACTGCTCAGGGTTGGATTGCAGGAATTCAAATTCAGACATTTGAATTTTAGTTTTCTTGACATGGTTGATTATGTCAAATGACTGAAATGGACTAGGAAGAGAGGATGGGAGTTCATCCTTTTGGTTTTTGGGAGGGGGAAGACTGGCCTACAAAGTTGAATTTGAAGGTGCATAAATGTTTGGGGTACTTACTTTTTTAGCAACCACTGGGTCCTTTGGCTGAAAAGGTAGAGAAGTTCCCCGCTTAGCAATTGAAATTGTAGGCTAAGCTTGCTCCTCTATTTTTTCTTTATCATCTTTCTGGGCTGACTAATTCTTGGATTGGGTGAACATAGTGTATGATCCCTCCACATCTTCACCTTCACTTCTGGGTTCATCTTGGTAATTCAAAAAACCAATGTTAGAGTCGCCAGTTGATTCTTCTTGGTCTGCTGTAAAGAGATCAACATCATTTTCTTGATCAAACTCAAGTTGGAAAGAGAAATCATGTTCATTTTCTAGATATCCAACTGTTGAGCTGGTTAGAGGCACTTCAAGGGTAAGGTTCCTTTATGGGGGAGGAAGATGATTTGGCTGCCCTTGATTCCTGGTAGCATTGCCCTTATATGGTTGATTCTAAAATTTCCTCCTTGGCATATCCTAATTAGGAGGAGAAGACATACCTTGGGCCATTTGACTTTTCAAGGCTAGTAATTCATTTGATAGCTTTTTCACCATTTGATCAGTGGTGGTTGTAGATGAATTCTCAGAAGATGAAGAAGATTTACCTCTGTTTAGTTTTCTCCTTATCTTTTTTGACAAGATAAGGTCATCTTCTACCTTAGTAGCCAAGTCTTGAGCAGTAGCAAGGTCTATGTGTCTATCCCATCTTAGCAAAAAACTCACTTCAAGCAGCTGTGAGTTGATGAAGAAACACTTGAGATTCTCAGGTGTCAGCTGGGTGATCATGGGAATCCTATTCCTTAGCTTATCGAACTTGGCAATGAAGTCCCTCATAGGTTCATGGGGCTCATTCTTTATCTGTGTGAGCTAGGCCAATAAGGCATGTGCATTCTCTATAGGCTTGAACCTTGCTTTGAATTTGGCTTTAAGTGTGTCCCAATTAGTCATTGATCTAGCTTGTAGATGGTAGAACTAGTCTATAGCA
This sequence comes from Torreya grandis, assembly GCA_037957365.1. Taxonomy (NCBI): domain Eukaryota; kingdom Viridiplantae; phylum Streptophyta; class Pinopsida; order Cupressales; family Taxaceae; genus Torreya; species Torreya grandis. Next base: position 1,994,991 of record JARHVA010000083.1, on the reverse strand, counting down.
GCACCTTGTAGTGTTTCCATGAAAAGCCTGACTGCCACATCCTCAAATTCCACCCCTATTATGCCATAGGCTATGCTGAAAGTTGCAATGTGTTCATCAGGGTGGACTCTCCCATCACCAAAAAAATTGGTTAAATTCTTCCTTGAACTATGTGGAAGTTCATGCAAAGGTGGAGTCAAATTAAGTGGGCCAAATGAGTTACCCTAGGGGCATTGAACTATCATGATGGGATTATGTAGAAGTAGGATCACAAATCTGGGTAGAGTGTGGATGGGCAAAGCTCTACTAAAAGTAGAAAAGGAAGCTCTGCCTTGTGTTGGTGACTTGGTAAGGGTAGGAGGAAGACTCCTAGTTCATTGAATTTGAGGTTGTGGAGGAAATAAATCAAAATTACTCTGCTGCACCAACTCAAAAGCAAGGTCAACAACACCTTGAGATTTTTGGCTTTTGGTATAACGTAGAGTTACCAGATTACTCTCTCTCTCTCTCTCTCTCTCTATATATATATATATATATATATATATATATATATATATATATATGTAAGAAATAACACTCAAGGTTAGGATAAGCCATCCATCTCTCTTTTTTTAGAGATGATGTTCACAAATAGAGGAGAAAATATTGATGAAGACATTGAAGGCACTTCTCTTCTTTTAGAAGTGATCTTGTAGGGAATAGTAGGAGTTCTTTCAGGTAGTAAAAGTAACTGGTAACCAAGGGCATAATAACCAGCAGCTTGAGATGTAGCACAAAGTCTCCACCTCAACTGCCCAAGAGTGAGACACAAAGGACAATGAGGGCACAAAGTCATCCCAAGGTCCTTTACACAAAAATAGAATACAAAGGATAATGAGGGAACAAATTCATCCCAAGATCTTTTACACAAGAACAAAAAGAAAACACACTAAAGGCAATTGTGGGGGCACAAAGTCTCTCCACAGTCAGCTTCAGGACACCTTCCTGATTACTTTCACTAATTCTACTTGCCAAATTAAATAAACAAGAACACATTCAAAAGACAGACATAATAAAAATCTCCTAAAATGATACAAGCTATGACAACACAAAGTCTGCAAACAACTTACTTTCTCATTCAGATAAAATGATATGAACAATAATTTGAGCTCAAAGTCTCAGTATTCACCTTTCAATTTGGGTAGAGTTTTGATTCTGTATTGGGAATATCTCCTTTACAATGATATAAGAGATTACAATATATAGCAACCAAGAAAGATTTGGCACTTTGTTCCATAGAACGGCCCATGCTATGCATTCAATGCCTTAAATGCATTTCTGGGTTTGTCAAAGGACTGCATTAAAAATAGGGTGGCTATCTTAACTATGGCATGTCATTTCATCCCATATGTCTTCTCTTAAGTCTAGATCATCTGGTCCATCCCCTCTGATATTTGTGCAACTGTCCATTTTGTATTTACTCCAAAGGAGACCAATAGACCACACCTTCAATGTTTGTAGGCTCAAAAATCTACTTTACAGACTGTTTCAGCTACTGAAATAGCTTCTACGTAGATATTTTCCTCTTTATCTCTTCCTACTACAATTTAAGCTCTTAGGCTATCTTTTTAGTTAGTCGCTTGGTTCTTCCTTTAAGTTTTGAACTTTATTTGAATTTTAACAGATATTCCCTTACTTTAAATTTGACGTCCGCGGGGCTGTCAATGGTCACTTTCCACTTGAACCATGTTGAACCTTAAACCTTTGAACCTGATAATAGTACATTAGTTTATCAGTTCATTCTATCTCTTTTGTTCCATTGCTTCCTAGTTTAATTGCTTTCTCGATCCTTGGTTGAACCATCCGTTGAACCACCTGTTTGTTGCTTCTTTCCTTGACTAAGGCCACCTTTGAACCTTTGAACGCATGAACCATTGAACTTTGAACTCTTTTGGTTCAAGGTTTAATCAGTTCATTGGTTCATCCTTTGTCTGTCACTTCCTTGTTCTTTCTAATCTATTTGATCTTCATCACACTAGTTAAACCTTTGAACCTATGAACTCGTTGAACCTTTTGGTTCAAGGTTCAATGGTTCAATCGGTTCATTCTTTTTATTTGGCTAAGTCCTTTTGATCTCTTTGAACCAAACGCATTGAACCATTTGGTCATTGAACCCATTAAATCGATGAACCAAAATGGTTCAAGGTTCAATAGTTCAATGGTTTAATTCATCATTTTTTGCTAAGTGTTTTTAAGCCATGGAACTTTGAAGTGGTTGGACTTTGAACTTGAAAAATGCGTTCAACTCTTGTCGACGACGTTGAACCTTGTCATTGAACCAACCTTGAAATCGCTTAAGTGTTGAGAGCTTATTTCTTCCTGCAGAGTCCATAGGATTTTGGTTTGTTGAACCAAAGTAGTTCATATGTTGTTCCCAAAAAGAGTGATATTTTTGGGAGACAACAACCTTCTCACTCACCTAGGAGTGTTGTTGCTTTGAACTTGGCAGATGGGTTTGGGATGTCGAGTTGATGGAATTGTGCCATGTGGTATAATCTTACTTAACCACTAATCTAACATATTCTTTATCTACATAGACTATCTTAGGGCTTCGTGTCATTAGGTTTTCATCACATGGCATCATCCCACTAACCCATTTACCTTGGCACTTTGCTGACATCATTTTCCTTAAGTAACTTTTGAAGAATTAACTAAGTTTTAATGAATTTTTTGAATAGGCCTAGGGATATGGAATGATAACATGTGGCTAAAGGAGGATTTAAAATATAAATAAATTACAAAGTCTAAAAACACTTTGCCTTCATAATTTTCTATTTGGATTATGCCATTGTAGGTCCTACTTTTCCACCTGATAGCCATGTGGCCTTTCTTCAATCCCCTAGGCATTCGAGTTTTTGGCCTCACCTTCATAATTATGATATCTCAATAATTTTTCATGTGGCCTATTATCATTAACCTAAATATTGGATATATTTAACTATATGGAGGGCTCTAAGATGTTGAGTCACTAGGATTTTGCTACATGACATCATTTAGCTATCCAAGAGCTTCAAATCTCTGGTGACATGGTGTTTTTCCTTAAAAAATTTGAAGAATAAAATAAGTGTCTATATGATTTATTATTCATAGATTATAATTACCCTAAATATTTTGACATATTTGAGGGGCCTTGCCTTCAAATTTTTGATCTGTAGCAAAAGTTCTGACTATTTTGGTCTTCAACATTTTGTGTAGAATAAAAGTTCTGACTTATTTTTGCAATAGTTTTTTTGAAAATTTAATCTGAGTATTTTATCCTAAGAATGAGACTTATAAAATCCTTATGGGTTCCCTTAGAGTCTTTCTATGTAAAATTTTGTCAAAATAATTGTTCTAAGTAGCTAAGCCTTCAAAACATTTATCCAAACAAAAATTATGGTTATCTCAACATAATTTTTATGAAGAGTATAAAATTGTAAAAATTCATCCAAAGGAATTTGGTATTTGGGATTTTTATTTGGAACTAAAGTTCTAACTCTTCTCTATGAAATTATATCCAAAGATTGAACTCTTTGAAAATATGCTAAGTCTAAAGACTTAGCTATTTTTCTTGAACTCAGCTAGAATTTAAAGAACCTTCCCTGTTAAACTCAAAGCTTTAAACTGAAAGTTGCTCCTTCATGGTGACAAAAATGGTCAACATTCTTGGTGACCTCTATGGGTATGATTACCTAATAAGAAGTAATACAATAGACTTCAAGCAATTCATTAGGTATGGAGTCATAAGAGCATCTAAACTCTTCATTTTAAACATTCAACCCTAATGTAATTTGCTTGGCATAAACTAAACAACTAGATTAAAAATGAGATTCACCTTTAAATGAACAAAAAAAATAAAAGGGAAGAAACAAAAAATGTGTAGAAGAACTTAGAGGAAATAAAAATAACTAACTAACATGCAACAACCCTTGGAGGAAATAAAGCAACTAAACTACTATATACAAGGATTCTAAAAACCCTCAAGAATAATGTTTCAAATGAATCCCATTAACTAGGATTGGAAGCTCTTCCCCACTTAGTTTCAAGAACTAAAAGGAATTTAAGGGTTTGAAGTTAGATATGACATAAGGTCCATTTCATAAGGAATCAATCTTTGTATGTTTTTAGGCCTTTATTTTATCTGCATCTCACTTGATCACCAAATATCTTGCATGAAAACTTATATCAATGGTATTATTATCAAAGGTCCTCTTAGTTTAGGCCTGTTGAATCTCTATGGTGTGCACAACTTCCACTCTAGTTTCTTTGAGCTCTATTAGCTCAGATAATATCACTATGATGGGCTCACTATCAATTATTTCTAACTAATAGGTGAGTTCTAGTGAAGGCAACTTGAGGAATATAGGAAACTTGGCTTCCTTCCAATAAACTAGCATGAAGGGTGAATTCCCCAATGATATCTTGAGCATTATTTGATTGGCCCAAAAGGTTGTCTTGAGTTTTTTGTGCCAAGTTTCTTGATTGTGGTCCATGGTCCTTTCGATAATGTGAATCAAATTTTTGTTAGTTAACTCAACTAGACCATTAATGACCTTGGGGTTAATAATTTGAGGAAGTGCTTAGATGAATGTTGTGCTAGACTATCCACTCACTAATCTTGGTTCAATGGAAGGCTAATGTAGTGTCAAATATGATGGTGGCTAGAACAAAAAATATTGTTATAATGCTCTCATATAAATCTATAATTGATTCCTCATAGGCCTTTTTAAGCACCATTACCTCTGTCTACCTCATGGAATAATTTATGGTTATGAGGATCCACTCATGTCCTACACTTGATGATAGATTTATATTTTGGATGAAGTCCATGCCCCATTACGTAAAGGGATAATCAACTTGTATTGGTGCAATGGGAAAGATGCTAACCTCTACTTGCTTATAAATAAGGCACATTTTTTACAATTTCTTAACCCATCCATACACATTTATGAATAGATTAGGCTAGTAATAACCTACCCTAATTATCTTCATAGTCCTTGGATCAAAGTGTCCACCAAATGGTCCATCATGAAATTCCTCTAGGACCCTATCAATTTGGCTTGTCTTTATACATATTAATATAATACCATTTACATCTTTCCTAAATAGGATACTATCTATCAGATATAAGGGATTGAATGTAATCTAAAAACCCTTCTCTTAGCCTTTTTAAATCCTTGAGGGCACTCACTAATTTGGAGAAAGTTAACAATATCTTGGGTCCAACAAATGGGCAATGAAGGTACAACTAGATGGTGTCCATCTTGGAGTAATAAGACAACATTCTTATCATTCTATAAATTTGAATCCAACTATTCATAAAAACCTATGCTTCTTACCAAATTTATGACTTTAATATCCACATCATACTCTATCACCTTTTTAATCCACCCTACCTTCTTCTCATTCAAATAATTACTTAGGAGGAACTCTTTGACACTTGGGTGAGAGACAAATAAATGAATCTTATTGTTAGACATAAAGTTTCTAAACTTATTATATCAATCAACACTTATTTTTTGACAAAGGAATAATTTACCTCATAACCTTATAATCCTTGGTTAAATTAATCTATTGGTTGTTCCATGTCTCCATCATTTTTTTGCACCAACATATATGAAACAATGTCCATATGTCCAAAGGCATATAGATTAAAGTTTTTTTTATAAATATGGATTCATAAGGGTAGGATCCTATACTATGGTTTTATTAATTACTTCAAAGCTATATTTCCTTTCCTTGGACCAGTGGAATATCTAGTTCTTATTCAACATAATAGTTAGAAGCTTTGTAAGATTGACAAAATCAGGAACAAAAATTATAACCAAATTAATCCTTCTTAATAAGTTTTGTAGCACCTTATTGTGATTAGGTAGGGATAATGTTATAATGGTGCTTACCCTTTCAGGGTCTATTGTAATCCCTTCTTTAGATACAATGTGGCCTAGAAGTTTGCCTTTATGGAATAAAAAATACACTTCTCAGGGTTGAATGAGAACCCAAACTACTTGCATCTCTTAAAGACTTGCCTAAAATGAGTTAGATGATCATGAACATGTCTATAAAATACTATAATATCATCAAGATAGATAAGTACAATATCATTGATTATTCCTTAGAATGCCATGTCCATGGCTCTCTAAAAAGTTTCCCCTAAATTAGATAAACCAACGAGCATTTTTATGTAGGCATAAGTTTCCCATTTGGGATGGAGGTTGTCTTGAACTGATCATTTTCTTTCACTAGAATCTAATTATATCTAAAAAATCCATCTAAGTGGGAAAATCATTATGGACCTACCACTATTTTCAATATCTACTCCATGGAAGGTAATGGGTAGTGATCTTTCAATGAATCTCGATATAGGTCCCTAAAATTAACACACAACTTTATTTATCCATTATTTTTTCCTACTATGGACCAATTTTTCAACCCAAGATGAATGCTTAATTATGAATATGATATTAGCCTCTATCAACTTGGTCAACTCTTTCCTCATGAGAGGCTCTATCTTGGGTTTATAGGGCTCTATTTCTGCCTAACTGGCTTGGTATCAAAAATCAAATCTATAGTGTGTTGTGTTAAACTAGGGTCAAACCCTTTGAGATCATTGTATTCCCATGTAAATATGTTCTCAAACACTTGTTAGAGTTTAACAAAATCATGCTTCTCTTCTTTGTTACATACCTTATTGAGGTATATGAGTCTATTCTTAAAGATGGCAACTCATTCATAGTGTTATTTATTGATCTTCATGTTCACTTTATCTCATTTAGAATAATAATCAAAACTAAAAAAATTTCAAGTGTGATCATCCCCTTTGTAAGTAGGTTTGACTTCAACTGAATGACCTAGTCATCATATTTCTACTATAATTTATCCTGATTTCTTGCAAAAAAAAGCTTTTCCTATAGTAAGAGGACAATCTATTGATCACTATCAAACACCTACCAATATGTGGTTTTATTAGGTATGGAAAGTATCACAAACAACTTGATAGTTATTATATCTTATCACATTTTATGTCATTTGGAATGTCAAACTAAGCACCAATAGTAGTCAATTTATCAACTTGTTTACTCATTTCTCTTGGGTTGGATTGGATGTTGAATGCTTTAAAATCCTTTATGATTTCCAAACCTCTATGTTTATAGGACTTCAATAACTTATTTTTTGTTACGTTCTACCCTCTTAATTATTTCATAACCAATTCACTATCTCCAAATACTTGGAAATGTTTAATCCATCCCTTCTTGGCCCATTGGAGACCATGGGCAATAGCTTCATACTTAGTAGAATTGTTGGTACAACTAAAATGAAACCTTAGAGAAAAAAAATACTTTTCCTTCAAGGGATACACTAACATGACACCTCCTCCTGATCCATGTCTAATTATATATCTATCATTCATCATTCTTCACAATATTTAGAATGAGAGAATCTTCTTCATGAAAATAATAGTCACCTATACCAGCCTCTTAAATGATCCTATAGGGATCAAATTCATGATGATCAGTCCCCCATTCATCAAACCAAAAATCAAGTGTGCCTTCAAGGTGTGTACTTAGTTAGCCTGATAGGATGGTCTTCTTGGTCAAAGAGTGTATAATTGGAATTTATGACATTCAACACATAAGGTTTAATATGATTCCTAGAAATTTAATTAGATCTAATGGTGACTCTAGTGTCATACCTAGTTTTAAATATCATGTAAGACCAATCATATGATAAATACCCTCTAATCATAGCAGTAAATTCCTTTAAAAGACATAAGGTAAAGTATGGAGGGAGATCAATTATGAAAAAATCTTGGGGAATGGAAAATATAAGATAATCATGCAAGGGGATGTCTAAAATATTTATGACACCAATGGTATTTCTGTATTTTCTATCCAACTAAACTACTCTTTTAGAGAGTGGCTCACATTCCAAATCTAATTGGTTTGCTATCTAATTTAGCATCACTGAGTTGCTAGCCCTTGAATCTATTTTAAAATCATGTTATAAATGACTGCCAATGATCAAAGAAACATAGAATGATGGAGGTTTAATTCCTTTATTTAATTAACCTTATTTTGGCTAAGGGGTATTTTTTAGCACTACCTTTGGTCATTATTTTAATGACTCTTTTGAAAGACCAGGGTTAGACAAAGTTTCTTATAACATGTCCTTTTATCCTAAAATGGATAAATACTCCTACATGGGTATATTCACATGCATTTTCTTTATATGTTCAAGAATATTAAATGGGGAAGTACCAACCTTTTGTTGTACTTTGGTAGAAATAAAATATTCTTGCACTTGTGTCGATTGAGGATGTCTCTTAGGATATTCTTTCCTTACTATATTTATTACATATTTAGAACTAAAGTAGGATAAATAACCTCTCAGAACATTGAATAATATGATGTAGGATACTCATTAGTTACTGGCTCAATCTCCATAGCCCTTTTCTTGGATCTATGATTGGCTACCACACCTAAAGAAGAAGCCTAGTTTTGACCTTACAACTAATTTACTCCACAATGCTCATTCCTTTACAAATTTATAACTGTAGCATCACTTTACACTAGATCTTAAGAATTATGTGGTTTTGGTGGTGCTTCAGCTTGTGTCTCTTGAGGTAATTTTATGCTTTGAACCATTAATGTTTGGTTGAGGACACCATTAGGATAGGTGGTTTGGTAGTGGATAAGATTACAAGGAAAACACCACTCATATTCCTATATTAGATTATTTTGGATAGCTACTAAGGCCTTAGATGATTTGGAATAATTAGGGTTAAAATATTGATAAGGATTTACAGGGGTAATTTTTCCTTGACCTTGGAGATTTACATGATATGGTAGACTATTATTTTGATAAGGCCCTTGATATGGAGGTCTATTATTCTGGTAAGGCTGGTAAAGTGCTTGATATGGCCTATAATTTTGAGCATGATGCCTTTTAAGAGGAATCAATATATTTCCAAGAGTCTGGAGAAGGTTTTTAACCTCTTGTAAGTCACTTGATGGGCTAAGAACATTTTTATCTTAGATTCGTGGCTAGCTACTTAGTATTGGAATATGTGTTAATATAGGTATTTGAGGTGGAAAATGGGATGAATTTATATTAAAAGTGGAATTTAAGGCCTTGGTGTATTTTTCCCAACCTAAATAAGACTATTTTTAGTCATAATGGATACCTCATTAGCATTTGGTAATGTTCTACCGCCCATTGATTGGATCATCATAGAGACATCACTATTCATGGATTTAAGATAATAAATAAAAACATATGCAGGTGTAAGACTTACAAATAATGGGATCATATCCCATGTTCTCTAAAAACTAAGACTTCAATCAATGATGTACTAATGTGGTGATCTCTTAATAGTAGTCAACTATTTGACCAAGGACAAATGGTCTAATTTATCTTCAAACTATTTGCATAAAGCTTATCCTAATCCATCCCATGAATTGATAGAGTTAGGATTCAAGATCATATTCCATTTGAGATCCTTCCCTTTGAATGAGGATGCTAAAATACTAATACAAAATTTCTCCTTAGTAACATGATGCACTGAATAGATATTAACAATATCTTTAATATGCTCTATAAGTGTGGTAGTATCTTGTAATGAAATTACTTAGATGTTCACATAGAATGATTTTATATTACATAGAATAAGCAAATATGAGAGATCACATAGTAATAATTGATATCAAAGTAGAATAATGTATAACATAGACAATCCACTTTGAGGGGGAAACCTCCAAAATAATGCACTAAGATAAAAATACTTAACATGATCAAATATTAACCACTACCTCATATATATATTTTGCTTATCCATGGTTATTCCATAGGATGACCTAACTAAGAACATAGAGAAATGTAATAAGAATATAAAAGAGGTATGTAAGCCATAATTCATCCACACATATCCCAAGACATGCCAAAGGTTAAGGGCATAACATGCCCCTCCCCTTCAAAATAATGTTGTCATTAATGTTGAGTAAACTCTAGATATTGCTACACAAAGGATTCATCCTCCCAGGTGACATATTCATAGGGTAGATTATTCCATTTGATTAGGTACTCCTTAATCGCTCTAGACTGCAACTGCTTATTACATAATTTAAGGATTGCCTAAGATCAAGAATAACTCTTCCTTCCTCATCCAATTCTGGTAACTTAGTTTAAGTATAAACTTTGTGTCTAATGACTTTGTTTAGACATGATATGTGAAATACTAGATGTATGCAAGTGGAGGAAGGAAACTCTAACTTGTAGGCCACACTACAAATTTTCTACAAGATTTGATAAGGCCCATAATACTTAGGGGAACATTATTATCCTTTTTTATTGTTTTAATGGAATTTGATTATAAGGATGTAAGAAAAAAATACCTAATCACCAATGTCAAAATGTCATTCACTCTTGTGTTGATCTACCTGTTGTTTCATGTGATTCTAGGTCATGGAAAAATCTTCATGCAAACTGGCAAGGACCTTCTATTGATGGTAAATATGTTCTTCAACTGCACAAACCTTAAGATGGACCTTCAAGTTTAAAGTGATGGATGGAGGGTGGTATCCATATAGTGTCAAAAAAGGAGACATTTTGGAAGAACTATGAACAAAAGTATTATACCACCATTTAACAAGTGGCAACCAATGAACCCATTTATCCTATTTATCAAAAATAAAATAATGGAGATATTCTTCCAGACATTTGTTGACTACCTTAGTTTGTCCATCTAATTGAGGATGATAGGATGAATTATGAGCTAACTAGGTTCCCAAACATGCAAATAACTCAATCCAAAAATTATTAGTGAAGATGGGATCTCTATCACTAACAATGATCTTAGGGGTAACATGCAATTTTTGAACTATATTGAAAAAAAGTAGAAGCTATTGTACTAGCAAAAAATGGTTGTGATAAAGAACATAAATGAGCATGCTTACTGAGCCAATCCACCACAACCATGATAAATTTTTTACCATTAGATATTTATAACCCTATAATTAAATCCATAGACACCTCTTCCCAATGTTGGCTAGGGATGGATAAATGTTATAAAAGACCTGGTGTTTTGATGGTTTCTCCTTTATTTTGTTGATAGATCATTCATTCAACCACATATTTATAGACATCCCCCTTGCGTCCTTCCCTAAATAAATCTTTCTTGATTTTATGATAGGTTTTCAAAAATCTTGAATGACCCCCAATTAGAGTTACATGAATTTCTTGAAGGATTTTTTGTTTAGGAAGAGAATTATTACATAGGTATAATCCATCTTTAACCATAAAGCATCACCCTTCCATGTGAATTTTTCAAATCCACCCAAACCTTGCTAAAGATTCTAAATCAAATCATGGGTAGCATTATCCTTGTCCCATTCTGATCATGCTTCCTCTAGCCAATCTACCTATAAAATGATCATACCATATAACAATGCCTCAACTAATTCATCCTTCCTAGATAGTGCATTTGCCACTGCATTGTCTTTGCCTTTCTTGTAAACTATTTCAAAATCATAGCCTAACATCTTAGTTACCTATTTTTGTTGTTCTTCAAATGATAAATGTTGCTCTAAAAAATATTTGAGATTGTCATGATCAATCTTTACTTGAAGGTGATGACCTATCAAATAAGGTCTCCATTGTTTGACTGCATGAAAAATGGCCATCATTTTCTTATCATAAATGGGCTTGTGCTGATTTTTACCCTTTAGTTGATGACTTTCAAATTCCATTGGTATACCTTATTGCATGAGTACAACACCCATGCCATACCCAAATGCATCATATTCAACCACAAAAGTCTTGAAAAAATTAGGAGTAGCCAACACTAGAGTGGTGCACATAGCCAATTTCAATTGTTCAAATGCCCTAGTATCTATATCAATCCATTAAAAGGAGTATTTATTTAACAAATATGTGAGCAATGTTGTAATGATACCATAATTTTTGAAAAACCTATGATAGTAACCAGTTAGCCCTAGAAATCCCCTTAGTTACTTAAGAGTCTTAGGAATTGGCCAGTCCACCATTGCTTGTATTTTTTTAGGATCCACTTTTACTCCTGTATGTGAAACTAGATGACCCAAATACTCAATCTCATAAGCTTCAAAATTATATTCGGAAGGTTTGGCATACAACTAATGTTGTTCCAAAATTGAGAGTATCTATTTTATATGGTGTAAATGGTCTTCCCAATTTTTAATGTAAATGAGGATATCAGCAAAAAATATCAAACTAAATTTCCTCAAAAATGGCCTAAAAATAGTATTCATCAAACTCTAAAAGGTGGATGGTGCATTTTTTAGCCCAAAATGCAAAACCAAAAACTCATAATGGCCCTCATGAGTCTTGAATGCAATTTTGGGTATGTCTTCATCATGGATATAGATTTGATGATACCCAAAACATAGATCTAACTTGGTAAAATAGAGAGCACCATTTAATTCATCTAGCAAATCATCAATTATAGGAATATGAAACTTATCTTTGATAGTGTACTTGTTGATTTCCCTATAGTCAGGGCACATCCTCCAAGTGTCATCTTTATTTTTCACCATGACAACTGGTGAATAATATTCACTTTGGGTATGGTGAATGATGCCTACATCCAACATCTCTTATACCATCTTTTTAATTTCACTTTTTTGGGCATATGGATACCTATATGGCTTGATGTTGGGTGGTGTACTACCAGGAATAAGTTTGATAACATGATCATGCATGAATCTAGGTGGAAGTCTTTTTGACATGTCACCAAAAATAATTGAATGGGCATCAATCACTTATTCCAGATCAAAAGGTATAGATAGATGAGTTGGATGAACTTCCATGGAAAATAAGTGAGCTATAAATCCTTGAACACCCTTTTAAAGAATCTTTGTCATTTGATGGGAGCTAATAAGTTGTGGAGATTTATCCCTTAATCCCCTTAGCTCAAATTTCCTTCCCTCAAAATGAAAATGCATGAATAATTCCTCAAAATTCATCTCAATAGTGCCTAAATTGGTGAGCCATTATACTCCTAAAATAATGTCAGTTCCCCCATGGAAATAGAAAACATAGGAGAATCTAACAAGTAGTCTCCCATGGCCAACTTAATATTATGGCATTTTCTTGAGAAGATAACAATACCACCAGCTACAATCATGACCTAAAATTTTGGAGTGGAATAAATGAAATAGTTCAAGTGAGCATCCAACTTATTATTGATGAAGTTGTGTGTGCTCCTAGAATTAATCAAAATAGTGACCTATTTTTTTAGGAAACCCACCACCTTAAGAGTTTGAGGAGTACTAATACCTAAAAGGTCAAGATAGGAAATAGTAGGTTGAGAGTCTTTAGATTCCTTCTCAAGACCTTCTTCATCCTCACTGAGTGCATCCTCATCATCATCATCATCCTCATTATCACCTTTGATGTAAAATAACTTATTTTTATCATAATGATGGCCTTTAATCCATTTGATATCACAACCATAACACAAATATTTGGCTCACTTCTCAATTTTTCAAGGTTTTAGTCTGGTGGGTTGAGGATATGATGTTGTTGGAAAGGTGCAATCCTGACTAGTAGTAAAGGTTTTCCATTTGACCATCTCTTTTTCCTCTACCAAATGTGCATGTGGGATAACTTCTGATATAGATGTTGGGTTAAACATTCAAACCTCTAATGAGATGTTATATTTGAGACCACTCAAAAATAAATCAATCAAATTTTATTTAGTGATGTCTTCCACCCATAAGGATAGATTCTAAAACTGATGAATATAATCCTTCACAACTCCTAATTATCATAGTTTGGATAACTAAATAAAGTAGTTCTTAGATATATTATTCTAATAATGAGCCAATAAATCATTAGTGAAAATATACCATGTAATAGGAGCACCATTCTTTTTCTTTTGAGCACATAACCAGTGATACCAAATGAACTGCTCAAGTTCCAGATATAGAGAAGCCACTATCACCTTCTAAGAACTAGGATTTTGATGTAGATCAAATAAATTCTCAAGTTGGGTAATCCAAGTGAGAGGATACTTACCATCAAACTTATGCATGTCCACTTTGGGAAACATCAGTTTTACACTAAAATTAAAATTGTTAGTATTGAGAGGAGGAGGACCTGAATGATGAAGTGGAGGGTTGTTTGACTATAACTGAGATGAAAGAGCAGCCAATGAATTAGTGATCTAATTAAATTGATTGTGAACCCCTTTAATCTCTTTATGAATCCCTAAAACATTAGTTTAAAATGAAACAAAGTCATCATGCTAAACTAAGCCCTTTATGTTAGCTTGGAGTTGAGAAATCAATGGATTTGAGGTTCTAGATTTTATGTCACCAACAGAAGGAGTCTTAGGAGTTTTTTGCCCACAATTTCATCTCCTTGTAGAAGTAATGGCCATATCTAAACCCTAAGAGTTTTTTTTCCCCCAAAAAAAGTGTACTAAAGGATGATACCATTATAATCACCTCGCCAAGATGAATCTAATGATTGACTTTTTGTACTAGGGTAAACACTTTCAATATAAAGTGTACTAGTGGAATATACCATCATGATCATCTTATCAAGACAAATCTAATGATGAAAATTGTGTAAAATAAAATTATTTTTCTAGACTTTAAATTTTTAAAAAAAAAAGTGTTTTGAACAATACTGCATTGATAGAAAAAAATAATTCTTCTCAAATTGCAAGTTATGCTTTTTCACTCCTTCCCCTCACAAAAGTCATGCCTCACCAAATCAAAAAATAAAATAAAACACTAGAAACTTTCCCAAATCAAAGATCTGATATCACTTTTAATGAAATTACTTAGATGTTCACATAAAATGATTTTATATCACATATAATAAGCAAATATGAGAGATCACACAACAATAATTGATAGTAGAGTAGAATATTAGATAATATAGCAAAGCTACTTTGAGGGGGAAACCTCTGAAACAATGCACTAATATTATAATACTTAACATGATGATGAAAGACTAACCAATACCTCCTATATATAGTCTACTTAGCCATGGTTATTTCATAAGTTGACCTAACTAAGAACACAGATAAATGTAACAAGAATATAAAATAGGTATGGAAGCCAAAAGTTAGCCACACATATCCCAAGACACACCAAAGGTTAAGGGCTTAACATATCCCCTCCAATGAAATGGGAAATACTTTTGAGGGATGAAATAGGTATATCATCATATTGGGCAAGGTTTAGTGGGATTCCTCTATTGAAATGATCAAAGGCTTAATTTCTAGGTAAAACCATGTAAAGGACTGGGAAAAATCTTGCTCTTGGTTGGGGAAATCTACCAAAAGGGGGTGTATATTGGGATCTTGAGAAAGGTTGTCTAAAGTATTTTGATATTCTTACAGGAGATAATGATGATTTAGTTACTCTTTTTTTGGAGGGTGTGGATAAATAAAAAAATAGAAATTACTTTTGAATAAGCTCTCATTGCTCTGGTCATGAAAATATTTTAGGCTAGGTCTATTAGGGAATCAAAAATGTTTAGAGTCACCAAGTGCTTATTTAATGTCTTCAACACTAAAGGTTACCAAGAGTATAACCAAATTATCAGTTAAAACCTTATAACTCAATGTATTTGAGTAGACATCCCAACAGGCATGCCAAAAATTGTTATCACTCTAAATTACACCATAGAGGAGGTTATTCAAGTCTTCCTCATTTAAATGATATAATGGGAACACTCTAAGGTTATGGGTCACCTATAGTTGGAGTGAACCTATGGAAAAGGCTGACTTCCTATGATGGATCACCTAGACTAATGCTAAACTACTACACTTGTAGTAAAAGGGAGAAAAAGAATAGAATGGAACCAACAAACTTAAGAAAGGTGATGCACCAATGATTTAGGCTCCCTCCACTAGCTTCTTAACAACACTAAATGACTCAAAATTGATTGAAAATTTATTACACTCCTCAAAATATGCTACTCATATATCAATATTTCATATTAATATTATGATTTTATGTATAAGGTATTGAAGGGACAATTGAAGGGCCTCAAATTAGACACAATCATTTAGTTTCCATAATAACTCACTGGTCTAGACAATTTCAACACAATATATAACCTCTATAAAACTCAACATACTGATAACAAGATGAAAACAAAGGACATACACTAGGTGTTGGAAATATTGTCATTGATGTCAAAGGTCTAGTATTGGTGATAAAGGCCACATAACATTTATTATCTAAAGGTGTTTTGAATGTTCATATTTTGGCTAAAGTGTGTTGATATTTATTTAATATGAATGAATATATTTTTGGCTAAAGTGTGTTGATATTTATTTAATATTAATGAATATATTTTTCATTGAATAAAGTTAAAATAAGGGCCCATGAAGAAGTCAAAGAGTCATAGGGTAAAGACAAAAGAGGAATGAGATGCATTTTCCCATGAAGAGTCATCTTGAGGAATTCCAAGAGTCACCAAATGAAGACAAAATAAGGGTGCAATTTCTCATGAAGGGATACTTTAAGGAATATTAAAAGCCATCAAGATACATACAAAATGGGAAAGGATGCATTTGCTCATGAAGGGTCACCATGTGAATTTTCAAATGCAAGGATTCAAAGGGTCATGTAAATGTGGTGTCATTTTCTATGAGGATTTAAGGGTCATAAAGGGTGAATGTCAAGGGTCATTTGGTAAGCTATAAATAAAGGCTTGGGAAGCTATTTGTAAGATGTGAAAAAGAGCATGGATTGTAATTGTTATATCTTGCTTAGAAGAGCATAGGAGAGAAAAGAAAGAGATATAGTAATGTGCTATCATTTATTGAGAAAGCAAAATTGAGAGATATTTGTATGGTATACACAATAGGGGTTAATGCTCATATGGGTTGGTGCTTATAAATTAGTTATTGTGTTGGTACTCAACAAAGGGGTTGGTGCTCTTAAAAGTTGGTGCTTGAGAATATTATAGTTTGAGTTGGTGCTCATTTATATACTTGAATTTTTTTTCCATGGTTTTTCTCACATTGGGTTTTCACATTAAAATATGGTGTCTCTCTCTCTCTCTCTTGTGTGGTGTTTATTGTTTTAGTTTTATTGCATATCTTGAATATATGGTTAAGTGGAATTTGATTAGTAAAATTTTATAAGATATATGATATACTAATTCATCCCCCCTTCTTAGTATATCTTATGCTTAACAATTGGTATCAGAGTAGGTTCCTTTTGAAAAAGTTCTATAGCTTGAAGGTAGATCAGGGAAAGCATGATGGCTAGATCACATGAAGGTTTTTCTAAAAATAAGGCACTTTTGTTTGATGGGACAAATTATGTTTTTTAGAGCATAAGGATGAGGACTTATTTGATGTCTCTTAGATTCAACATTTGGAAATCAGTTGTGGAAGAATTTGAAGAGCCATAGACACTTGTGACTACTCTAGAAAAAAAGAAGGAAAGTGAAAATAATGTTAAAGCTTTAAATGCTATTTTATGTGGTTTATGTGAATCAAAATTTGTTAAAGTTATGTAATGTAAATCTATCTGTGAGAGTTGGGTAAAGCTTGAAAATATTTACAAAGGTGATGGAAAGGTTCAAAAAGCTAAGCTCCAGACTTTTAGAAGATAGTTTGAGAGTTTGAAAATAGAAGAGGAAGAAAATATAGCGAGTTATCTTTTATGGGTTAATTAAATAGTAAATCAGATTCAAGGTCTTGGAGAAAATTTAGAAGAGTCAACGGTGGTATAAAAGGTTTTGAGATCTTTACCAATGAGATATGATGCAAAGGTTTTGGCAATCGAGGAGATAAAGGATCTTGCCAAGCTAAAGATGGATGAATTACACGGTATTCTTATGACATATGAGATGTGGACCAAAAAAGAGAAACCCTCAAAGAGGGAAGCTAATTTCAAGATATCAAGGAAAGAGAAAACCAAGATTCAAGAATCAAGTGACAGCTCTAGTGGTGAGGAAGATGATAATGGAGCTCAATTCATCCGCAAGCCTAAAAAGTGCATAGGTAAATATCAAAGAAAATTGCCATTTAAATGTTTTAAATGTGGTAAGATTGGAAATTTAACAAATACATGCCTAGATAAGAATAATGGTGACAATGAAGAAGGAAAGTCTACATATAAGAAAAACTTCAAAGGCAAATACAAGAAGAGATTCAAGAAGAGTTTATATTTTAAAGATCTTAGCTCAACCAAAGATAGTGGAGTTAGTGCCTCAGATGAAGAAGAGAATCTATTCATGACCATACATGAAGATGTATCCATATTAAAAATTGTAGATGATCAAGAAAAAGAACACAATGAAAGTGAGGATGAAGCCGAGGTGAATTTAGAAGGAAAAATCATTTATGCCTTAGAAGAATTAGAAGTTCTTAAGAAGAAGAATCAAATATTGAAGTACTAGATTGAGAAAAATGAAAAGGAGTCAAAGGAAATTATTGAAGATCTACAAGCACACTTTGAAGAAGCCAAAAATAATGAAAACGATCTAACAACATAGTTAAAAAAATTAAGTGAAGAATGTGAAAGGTATGTTATTGAAATTGCCTCTTTTAAGGAAGATATTGAGAAAGCATTCAATGATAAAGCAGTTAGTGATTAAAAATTTGATGATAACACTAACATATTAAATAATATATTGGAAAGTCAAAAGTCAATATCAGATAAGACAGGTATCAGATTTGAAAAGAAAAAGAGCTATTCTGAAGCTCTTACAAAAGAAGAAATAAAAGGGGAAGAAGTGAAGAATACAAAGGATATCTCAAACAAAGAAGGATGGAAGGAACAGAGCTACAAAAGATAATTAAGGAAAAGATACACAAATAGGTTATATTTTCATGGTTACTATTTTTATTGTAATGAATATGGTCATAAGAAAATAGAATGTTAGAAAAAAACTAATAATTTTAGAAACAAGGAGAAGGAAACTCATGTAGAGTCAAGTAGAGCCACAAATCTTTTGCTCCTCTATCAAGATTTGATGAAGAGGCCATAGTTTGTTACAAGTGAAATAATTTCAAACACATAGCTCAACATTATAGAAGTGTGTTCAATGAAGGACCAAAGTTTCAAAGTTCCATTCATCAAGAAAAAGGTTCAGATAGGTTCTATTAGTGTAGGTTTTTATTTTTCCCTATTTTTTAATTAGGGAAATTGTGTTTCTTGTGCATACTAGAGTTTTCCTACATTTGTGGGATAGGCTAGCTTATGTGGAGATGTGTGTCATAGATGTGTCATAAGAATGTCATAAGTAACTCCCTTGATGGGAGTTACTTCTCTATTTTTAGCACCTTGTCACCACCTTTCATGGAGGAGTTATAGAGTATTCTTGGGGTGCCTTGGCCACCTTTTGTGGAGGAGTTACTTACGTGCTCTCCTATATATATTCTTCACTTTGGCCATCTCATGTTAATTATATTTTGGTTTTCTCCATTTTGTCTTGTGCAATTTTCTTCTTGTATAATTTCAAATTACTTTAGCATCTATGTTTTGTGCACTTGCTTCATCTCATGTGATCACATCTCCATTGCATTCGCATTATCCAAATTCTAGCAACAACTCTGATATGGTATCAGAGCCACTCCAATAATCATGTGTCTGGTTATGCTATTAGTTTATTCTAAAATTCTTACTTTGCTTCCTTAGTAGTTTTTTTGTTTAACTCTGTTGCATTTGAGAGTTTTGGTAGAGTTTTTTGAAAACTCATGCAAATCCATACGGAAACTTGTTCAAAAAATTACTTTTGAGTTAGAATTTTCCAAGACATTTTGTTTAGATCTATTGTGGCTTCAGCAAGGCAGTGGAATTTCTTTTTTTCTGGCCATTCTATAGGAAAAAGATAGATCTCTGCAATCTGGTTCTGCTTCTTGGATGTTGGAGGGGCTGACTTTGTTGCAAGCTGCGACTTTGTTGTGAGCTACAGGTGCCACCTTTACTATGAGCTTCTTCACCAATGGCTGTAGGCACCACCTTTGTTTCAAGCTATAGGGGCTGCCCTTGTTGCAAGCTTCTTCATACCCCTGACATGTGCACCACCTCTGCTATGAGCTGCTTACAAGGGGCTTTCTTTCTTGATTGATTTCCTTGCTGTCTACCTTGTCTACACCATCAGCAATGCCACGCCAAGCTTCTGCAATGCCATGCCAAGTCCTTCCTGCAACACTTTCAGCAATAGCCATACCATCAGGCCGTACGGTGTCCAGTGTGTAGGTCTACAAATTATTCTTTTGTTTTTTTTTGCAAGCAAAATTTGGACTATTTTTTTGGTGCCCCTTCCTTGCTTGGCATCCCATGTGGGCCCTTGGACACTTGGCATCCATAAAATTGTCCTTTGCTTTATTTTTTTTAGTTAAAAATTGACTTGTAAAAAAAATCAGTCAATTTGACTGAATATTAAGTTTTTTAGACAGTTTGATAATTTGGGGGTTTACATTTAAAACTTGTATCTTCGCCTGTCAAAGATGAAGGGTGAGGTCCGGGTTGGCAAGAGGCCAATTCCCACTCACACAAACCTCCTTTGGATTCCTCATTCTGTGCTAAATCCAATGAGTGGTTGGAAGGCCACTTTCTCTCTCAAAACATGCATTTTTTAATGTTTTAGTGTTTTTTTTTGCAAAAGCACTAGTTTACGAGAAAATTAAACCTTTAATATCTTGCAAACGGTAGCTCAGATTTGGGTGCCATTTTTTGAAAAGGTATTTGTAATTCAATTCTTCATATCTTAGGCTTTTTATTTGTCAAAAATGTAGTATTTTATAAACTGCCTAAAATTTGGGTCTCTTAGGACGCATTTTCGACTAGATCCGACGTTCTGTTTGCTTAAGTCTTGCACTGATTGCTCTAAGACGCATTCTCGGCTGAGCCTCACATCTTTTAAGCGTGTATTTTCATATTTTGAGGGGCTCAACATTTTTGGGGGGTGTGATTGCTTTTCACAACTTGCAAATCTTTGCTTTCATTCTTCTTTCTACACAATTTCATAACTTGCAATCAACACAACTTCACCTAAATTTAGCTTAAAATGGATTATTTTCAACTTAAACCCCTAACACCCTTTAACTATCATGAATGGAAGGTTAAAATTTCAATCATTCTTAGAAGTAAAAGGCTGTATAGGATCACCATGGGTACTAAAGTAGAACCCAACACTGATGCTGAAAAGGTCAAGTGGTACAACCGTAGTGATGAAGCCTATGGATTACTAAGCTTATCTATGTCTCCAAAACTTCTCTTCCATGTAGAAACCTCCAAGACTTCCAAAGACATATGGGACACCTTATAACTCTTATTTGGGAAGCTTGATGAGATAAGAGGACATGAGCTTGAAAACAAACTCATAAGTCTAAATCCTAGCAACTTTGACACCCTACAGGACTTCTTCAATAAGTTTAAGGCCCTTAGATTGCAATTGAAATAATGTGGGATAGAGAAAAAAGATGATCAACTCATCCTTTCTATTCTTGCAAAGTTAGGTCCAAGCTATTCAGTGTTTGTCTCCACTTTCCATGCCACAAAAAGTGCCCTTGGCACTACATGGAAAATGCCTTCTTTGGATTCATTCATTGCTGACTTGACTAGGGAGAAAGATAAGCTAATTCAAATAGGCACAATTAAGTCTACTCAACCCCAAGCTTTGATAGCTGAAAATGGTAAGGATAAGACTTCAACAAAGGAGAAGAAGAAGAAAAATAAGGACCAGGAGAAGAAGAAAAAAAAACAATCCTACCAAAAACAACACTGAGTCTTCCTCTTCCAATGATAAACCTAAGAAGGAGAAGGTTAAGTGTGCCTATTGTAAAAATATAAGGCATGATGAACACAAATTCATGAAGAAACAAATAGATCACCTAACTCATCTTCTAGAGAAGCACAACATAGCTGTTCCTAAGTCCATCAAGCAGAATTCATCTACCCAAGATTCTACCAAGGCAAAAGGCAAGGGTAAGGAGAAAGAAAAGGGCAAGGCCCTTGTAGCTACTACAGATTCTAAATCATCATGGGTCATTGATTCGGGTGCTTCTCACCACATGGGCTCTTCACTAGTTGAGTTTTCTTCTTTAGAGCCTTGTAGCATGACTTTAATTAGTTTGGGTGATGACACTTCAATTTTTGTTGCTAGGAGAGGGTCGATTGAAATGGAAGGAGGAACATTCAATAATGTTCTAAGTGTTCCTTCTCTTTCAACCAATCTCCTATCAGTGTACCAAATCACTCACATTGGTCAAGGCATGAGAGTTGAGTTTTCACTAGATTTAATGGCTATCAGGGAGTTGCATAGTGATACTACAATGGCAGTGGGTAGGGTAGATCACCAAGAAAGGTTATACACCTTCTCACATTTTGCACCAGATTCTTCTCCAACAACATTGATGACTCATTCAAATGGAGTTAGAAAATTATGGCATGAGCATTTTGGCCACCTTAACTACCGCTACCTTGAGCAACTTTGCAAAAATGACATGGTCATTGGCTTGTCTCGTGTCCAATTCTCAAAAGGACTTTGTGAGGGGTGCTCCCTTGGGAAGCATCTCGAAGCAAAATTTGACAAATACAAAGCTTGGAGGGCTTCACAACCTTTGGAGTTAGTCCACAGTGATGTATCAGGACCTTTTCCCAAACCATCTTTCATAAGGACCAAGTACATCCTCACTTTCATTGATGATTTCTCTAGGTACACTTGGATATATTTTCTCAAACAAAATTCTGAAGTGTTTGAAAATTTTCTAGACTTCAAGGCTCTTGTTGAGAAACAGAGTGATAAATCCATCAAGGTTCTTTGAATTGATAATGGAGGGGAGTATGTTAGCAATAGGTTTGAGTAGTTTTGCACCATAGAGGGGATTGATTTACAACGTATAGTCACTTACAGTCCTTCATAGAATGGGGTTGTAGAATGTAAAAATAGGTTCTTAAAAGAGATGGGTAGCTGTATGATTCACTCTAAATCCTTAGCACCATAGTACTAGGCCAAAGCCATCAATTATGCTTGAAACATTCAAAATAGGGTTCCTCATAAAGCTTTGAAAGGGATAACACCCTTTGAAGCTTGGCATAAAAGGAAACCTGATGTTGAGCACCTTAGGGTTTTTAGATCCCCAACCATGGTCTGCATTCTGAAAAAGAAACACAAAGCTATGGAACGTTAGTCTAATCCTTACATCTTTGTAAGATATCTAGATGGTATTAAGGGGTATCACCTTCTAGATCTAGTCACTCATGAGTTGTTCATCGAGAGAAGTGTCCATTTTTAGGAGAGTCCTAGAGACTCAACACTTGACACTTCCTCTCCCTCATTGGATCTACTTCTTTATGATTATTCCTCATTAGATTCAAATCAGCCACAATAGGTTCTTGAGACAGAGACATCTTCTTCTTCTTTGAGTTCAGATAGTGAGGACAGTGATGCAGAGTCATCCACCTCTAGTCAATCAGAGAATGAGGAGTTAGCACCTGACTCACCCACTTCTGGGCCACTTTGGGCTAGACAGACACTTGAGAGTGCTGGCACTTGGGCAAGAGATCCTACAGATGATAGACGTACTAGGGGGGATTTTTAGAGAGATCCACATGCCTTCTTTGCTTTAGTTTTAGATCCACACACTTTTTCAGAGGCATCTGGGGTACCTAAGTGGTATAGTGCTCTGGAGGAAGAATATTCTTCCTTAATCAAAAATCACACTTGGAATTTGACTTCACTTCCTAAGGGAAGAAAGATGGTTCGATGTAGGTGGATATATCAGACCAAGTTTGCAGCAGATGGGTCGATTGATAAGTACAAGGTGTGATTGGTCACCAAGGGTTTCTCACAAGTGGCAGGCATTAAATATTCAGAGACCTTTGCACTCATTTCAAAGATGACTTCTATTTGACTCACCTTGGCTATTGCCACATCACATGGTTGGGATGTGAACCAAATGGATGTGAAGAGTGCCTTTCTTCATGAATACCTAGAGGAGGAGATTTACATGGAGCAACCACCAAGATTTGTTCAAGATTCTTCCTTAGTATGTAGACTTAGTAAATCTATCTATGGCCTCAAATAGGCCCCTCAGGCTTGGTATGCCAAGATGGATTCCTTCCTTCTCATAGTGGTTTTCACTAGGTGCCATTTTGACTCCAATGTCTACTTCTTACGGCAAGATGATTCGCTCCTAATTTTGGTTATATATGTTGATGACCTTTTGATCACCAGGAGTTCTTCATCAGCTATTGCAGCAATGAAGGCATCTCTCCAAGATAGATTTGACATGATAGACTTGGGTTTCTTGCACTACTTTCTTAGCATCAAGATCTCACAGTCAGATTCAGGGATTTCTCTTGCATAGCCTAAGTATGCTCTTGACTTATTGGCTCAGTTTCACATGGCTAATTATAAGCCATCTCTAACTCCCTTTCTATCAGGAGTCAAGCTTGAGGCTGACTATTCTTCACCATTGGTTGATGCCACTCGGTATCACCAACTTATTGGTAGTCTCATCTACTTGACTCACACCAAGCTTGACATATCATATACAGTGGGACTTGTCTCTAGATTTATGCAAGAACCTCATAAGCTACATTGTAAAGTAGCTAATAGGATCTTGCATTACATATAGGGTTCACATAGATACAAGATTCATTATAGATTTGGCATATAGGTTGACTTTATTGGATATACAGATTCAGACTGGGCTGGCAATTCACAAACTCACAAGTCCACTTCTGGTTATAGTTTCTCTCTAGGTTTAGGTCCTATCAGTTGGTCTAGCAAGAAGCAAAATGTTATTGCTATATCATCCACAGAGTCAGAGTACAGGGGAGCTATTAATGTAGCTGCTGAGGTTATTTGGCTTTAAGGGATGCTTTTTAAGTTTGGCATTCCTATCAAGCAACCCACCATCATTTATTGTGACAACCAGAGTACCATTCAGATTTTTTAGGAATCTAGCTTAGCACCAATGGACCAAGCACATAGAGATTCACATGCATTTCATTTGGGAGCTTATTCATAGTTAGGTCATTGACTTGATATTTTGCCAGTCTTCGAAGCAGGTTGCAAACATCTTCACCAAACCTTTCATTGAGAGCAAGTTCATTCATCTATGAGCTCTTCTTAGGGTGCGGTCCACATCTACAACATCATCATCTTTGGGGGGGCCCACTAGCCTCTTCTTTCTTTTATGTCTCTCTTTTGGGGAGGGGGAGTTTTTTTCCTACGATTTTTCTCATTTTCTCTATCTTATGGGAGATTGTATTTGTACATGGGTACCTCATCAGCCCTAGTTGCCAGGACCCATTTTATATTTCCACACTGCCCACCTAAGCTGTGTTTATGGGGGGGTATTAGTGTAGGTTTTTATTTTTCCCTATTTGTTAATTAGAGAAATTGTATTTCTTGTGCATACTAGAGTTTTCCTACATTTGTGAGATAGGCTAGCTTATGTGGAGATGTGTGTCATAGATGTGTCATAGGTGTCATAAGAATGTCATAAGTAACTCCCTTGATGGGAGTTACTTCTCTATTCTTAGCACCTTGTCACCACCTTTCATGGAGGATTTACAGTCTATTCTTGGGGTGCCTTGGCCACCTATTGTGGAGGAGTTACTTATGTGCTCTCCTATATGTATTCTTCACTTTGGCCATCTCATGTTAATCAGATTTTGATTTTCTCCATTTTGTCTTGTGTAATTTATCTTCTTGTATAATTTCAAATTGCTTTAGCATCTATGTGGTGTGCACTTGATTCATCTCATGTGATCACATCTCCATTGCATTCACATTATCCAAATTCTAGAAACAACTCCGATAGGTTCATGGTAGAATAAATAACCTGAAGATTCTATGTTAGTGCAAACAGCTCTGCATGCAAGAAATGAAGAACAACCATGGTTTATTGGCAGTGGATGTTTGAGGCACATGATAGGAGACAAGATAAAGTTCATAACTCTAAAGAAGATCAATGGTGTCATAGTGAAATTTAGAGATAAAAATACTACTAGGATAACCAAAAAGGTACTTTGAGTTTGGATAATGGTAGAACCAAGACTAAGAATGTATTATATGTAGAAGGTCTTAAGCATTATCTATTGAGTGTAAGTTAAATATGTGATCAGGGATGCAAAATATTGTGAGATTAGAATAAAATATTCAAACGAGTTGATTGTAGATGCTCAGAGGATAGGAAATAATTTATATGTGTTATCAGATATCTTCACAAAAGCATAATCAAAGGACACATTCAAGGATCTATGAGAAGAGTTGGGAGTAATTTATTTAGCTTCTTGCCATTGAGTATAATCATCAGTTGAGGGGGAGATAAGTGTTATTTATAGGATAGGCCATTTTCCATTAATGTTAAAGGGGGAAAAGTGCAAAATAAGGGGTAGGTATAGGTATAGAAATAGGTACAAGATGATACAATAAGGGGGAGTTATTGTATGTTTTTTAGTTTGGCTATATATATATATATATATATATATATATATATATATATATATATATATATAGGTTGGCATGTGTAGTACAGTTTTTAGGATGTGGAAATTTTAGTTTGAGGTTTCCATCAATGATAAAGGGAGAGATTATTGGAAATATTTTCATTGATGTCAAATGTCTAGCATTGGTGATAAAGGCCCCATTGCATTTACTGTCTAAAGGTGTTTTTAATGTTCATATTTTGGATAAAGTGTGTTGATATTTATTTAATATCAATGAATATATTTTTGGCTACATAAAGTCAAAATAAGGGCCCATGAAGAAGTCAAAGATTCACAAGGTAAAGACAAAATAGGAATGAGATGCATTTTCCCATGAAGAGTCATCTTGAAGAATTATAAGAGTCACTGAGTGAAGACAAAAGAGGAAGGGCACAATTTCTCATGAAGGGACACTTTGAGGAATATGAAAAGTCACCAAGATAAAGATAAAAGGGTAAAGGACACATTTTCTCATGAAGGATCACCATGTTCAAATGCAAGGATTTTAAGGGTCATGGAAATGTGGTGCCATTTTCCATGAGGATTGAAGGGTCACAAAGGGTGAATGCCAATGGTCATTTGGTAAGATATAAATAAAGGCTTGGGAAGCCATTTGTAAGATGCAAAAAAGAGCATGGTTCATAATTAATATATCTTTCTTAGAAGAGCATAGGAGAGAAAATAAAGAGATATAGTAATGTACTATCATTTTTTGAGAAAGCAACATTGAGATATATTTGTGTGGTATACACAATAGGGGTTGGCGATCCTATGGGTTGGTTCTCACAAATTAGTTGTTGTGTTGGTGCTTATAAAAGGGGTTGGTGCTCCTACAAGTTGGTGCTTGTGAATATTGTAATTTGATTTTGTGCTCATTCATATACTTGAGATTGTTTTCCATGGTTTTTCCCACATTAGGTTTCCACATTAAATTATCTCTCTCTCTCTCTCTCTCTCTCTCTCTCTCTCTCTCTCTCTCTCTCTCTCTCTCTCTCTCTCTCTCTCTCTCTCTCTCTCTCTCTCTCTCTCTCTCTCTCTCTCTCTCTCTCTCTCGTGTGGTGTTTATTATTTTAGTTTTATTGCATATCTTGAATGTATGGTTAAGTGGAATTTGATTAAGTAAAATTTTATAAGATATATGATATATTGATTTACCCCCTCCACTCTTAGTATATCCTGTGCTTAATAGTAGGAAGAATAACTTCTATCACAAATGTAGATAAACCAAGCATCAAAATCACACAAGCATATTATTGTCACCAAATATTTCACCTTAGAAGAGGGTGTTCAAGCCTCTTCTATATTTGGGAAACATGGGAATACTTCTAGGTATGTGAGTGTACCTATAGTGGAAGTGAGCCTCTAGATTTACGGGCTAGCTCCCTAAATGTGTCTTGGAATGCTTATCACCTAAACTAGTTGATTACTTATGGGGGAAAGGGGTATAAGTTACATGGAATAAACATATTAAAGGGTGATTCATCAATATGTTTTCCACATGGCCATTATACTTCCTATAATAAGAAATAAGGCATACAAGCTAACTTTCAATTCTTAAGAGATCCTAACATGAGTGTTTCAATATGGACGTGAGATGCATGAAGGCTATCCAAGGTAAGTGAACCATAGGCTAGTTGAAAACACTAAGGCTCATTGTATACTTAAAAGATAGACCCATACACTTGAAAACACTTCATATGATTAGATAAGGAGAAGAAAAGACAAGATATTATTACTTTTCATCACCATATATAACTTTACACACTTAAACAATTATTCATGAACTCAAAACAAAACTTGCATTAATGTTCAAAGGAAAAATACAAGGTCATTCTATTAGGGCTTCACCATACATGAAGTGGAATTAGATTATAAAGGCCAAAATGGAAGCTACTTATAGAAATTTAAAGAGAGGAGAAAAGAAAGAAGTTCAAGAGCCACTAAGACAAATGTCCAATTGATAACCAATTACATTATAGGGGGCTAGAGTATGAAATAGACCATGAATATATTCTAAGACAAATGTCCATATAAACCATGTCAAACTCTTCCAAAATAGTGCAAATAATCTTTAGCTTGCCTTTGTGAAACTGCCTTCATCATAGATCATCTCTTGAGAATTTGAAACTAAATGAGGAGAGTCAACACATATTCTATGATAGTCACATACATTTTCCAAGTTGTTAGATATATCTTAGAAACTTGCATTTACCATCTAAAGTCACTCATTACTTTCCTAGACTTCATTCTTTACATTTGGAAGTCACTATTTGTCTTGGACCTGAACTAAGCTCTCATGGTAGTGTATGATTCTAAAATGCTTACTCCATTACAGAGTCCTTTGAGCCTACATTATTGCCTATGTGGCATTCCCTTTCTATGTTTCTCATTACATTTTTTAATTTTTTATATCATCATTTGAACATATATCCCATCTTGTCTATGTAGAGTCTAGTCAAATTTACTCAGTTGACCCCACTTAGAGTTTCTTTACTTTGAATTTCAATGTTGGTCATTGATCACTAACCTAGGGTCTTGAGATCATGAAATCTATTATTGTTATGTTTAATCTGAGATCCTTGACCTTTGACTCTCACTCATGACATTAGATTTATTTGCATGATCAAATGTGCACCATAGATCTTTAGGACCCACTGATACTGTCAGATCATCCACTCTATTGATTTTGGTGTACGATGGAATGTTAACCATTGGATCTAGCTCCATTTAAACCCAAATGGATATTTATCATGGATGAAATTAGACATCTATACTCCCATAATTTGACATTTATGTAACCATATTTGACATCTACATAACCATCAAAATTTTACTCCAAATGATTATTTTCCATGAATTAAACTTAACATCCACAAGACTGTCAATAACATCTACAAGACTATTAATTATGTCTTCATGACCATCAATTTTTGAATGTCAATTATTTTTTGTCTGGGCTCATTTTTTACATTTGCATGAAGTCATAATCTACTAGATCAACTTTTCCAAAACAATTCAAATCTATCAGAGCTTTTATTTCATGTAATTTCCTCAAGCTCTTTGTCTTTGGGACAATTTCCCTACAAAATGATGGCTTTAGAATTTTTACATCAACTAATTTTCCCAAAATAATATGGGTCATTAGGCTTTATGCTTCAAACATTTTTTTCGAAAGAATATGTCCTTAGCCTTTTGTATTGGAATTTTTTTTTGAAAGAAATCAGACTTAGCTCTTTTTTTAAGGATGAAATGTCTGAAAGAATTATGTATTTGAGAAATTTTCTTAGACAATTTTATTGAAAGAAATACTACATTTGGAACTTTGTATCAGGCATTTTTCTAGACTAAAATGAGTCTTCAAAATTTTTGATTTGGCCAATTTTCTTAACAAGTCCCCAACACTTAGCCAAAAAAGTGAAAACAACTACATCAAAAGAATTATTAGTACTTAGCCTGAATACATGAAAGAATTTGTACTTCACCAAATAAAATGGAAAAGAATTTCCAAGTACCAAACAAGTCTTTAAGTCTGCAAGTTCTTCTAGATTTATTATAGCAATTGTCGCTTGATATTTGAAAGCTCAAACAAAATTTCATAGTTTTGTGCAAACTTGTTCCATGCTCTAACTGAAATGAACACTATGAAAACCTACCACTTTCATATATGACTCTAAAATGATTCCTAAGATATAAAATGGCACAAGGATTATACCAGACCATGACCAAGACTAGAAACACATGAACTAACATTTAATATAACTACACAATACCCTATAATGTTATAATAATCACCTATACAATAATTTGACTATAGGGGGGTTGACCCATTTTGACTTGAGGTAAAAATGGTCAACATATTTGGTGATTTCCCAAGGGAATCATGATTTCTACACCATAATTAGTTGCCTAATCCTATCCATTGGGATATGGAGTCACATTTATAATAGGTTTGACATATAATTTTTTTTAAACAACACACAAAACATAAGAAAACCAATAAGAAGAAACACACAAGACAAGAAAATAAGAAAAAAGACACTTGTGCTTCATTATCACTTAGGGAACACAACACACACAAATTTAAAAATGAAATCAAGCACTAACTAACATGGTATGAAAACTTCCTCCAGGATCAAAGGGCAAGTTTGAAACCTCTCTTGCTTCATGACATGAAGGAATGAATGAAGCATGCAACCTTTTACCTTTTGACATTTATGTCTCCATCTTATTCATGTTGTTTGCCAACTTTATTGGCATGATGTTTAATGATAACCAAGAAGCTCCATATATGCTAGCTATGAAATTGATCTCTTCTTACATCCAAATAGCCTCAACTTTCTCATATGATTCCTCAACTATGACCTCCAATGGTGGTTAAATAAGGATGTCCTTTATGGTTTAAATAGTGTCCTCAATAATATTGGATTTTTCTTCATTTGTAACTTATTCAATCTCATCAAGGATCTCTAAATAGTTTACCCAATTTTTTTCCTTATCCTCCATGGAAAATGTTTTCTCCACCTTCTCATGTACTTTGCCCTTAATGTACAAGTTTGAAAATATGACAATCCTCTTAGCCTTTATTTTCTCCTTGATAGATTGTACTTGATGTTTGGAAGCATCAAAATCTTCTTTTTCATGATCCAATACCTTTGGATATGGCTCAGTATCAGGTGGGTCTCTTGACTATTCTTGAGGTACAATAAATTCCACCTTACCCTCACTTTCCATGTCTAGAATCTCTTGGACACTAGCATCATTAGATTGCTTTATGATAAAAAATTATTGATCAATAAAATGATCTTCATCTTTATGCTTTATGGAATGCTTTTCAACATGATCATTCATATTTTTAATAACCTTTCCATTAGCTATAAAATCACTTGGAGAAAAAAGAGACTTACCAACTTGTCAAACTCTTTGCATATGGCACTGAGCTTTTAACATAGTTCCTATTCATTTATAACATGAGACATTTCTCCATGAATATTAAGACAATCATAAGCATGGTTTTTGGAGTCATTATCCAAATTATATGTAGACTTCTTGGGAGGAGTAACCTTACTGAGCTGATCAAACTCATGACATATGAAATCAAACTTTTAGCACAAGTCATTTTCATCAACCTCATGAGTGTCATCTTCAAGAGACATTTCATCTATCTTGGTCTAATGAGACTCTCTTAGGGATAAAACTTCTTAAGGAGTGACTTGACCTTCTTCCTTGATAGTACACTCCACTTCATGCTTGATATGGTCATCTATAACTTCATGATTAGACATGAAATCTTCTTCAAATGCCTCTCTCTTCAAGTCTTGTCCACATTAATCATGGAAATCTATAATAGGATATTTAATATGTTTATTTTCATTTAAAAAGGAAATATTAAACTTTTGGTTACCAAGGGAAGTCCCTATGGTGATTTCCTCCTCATAGTCACTCATGACATCCTCTTAGTCAGCCTTAACTTGGATTTTCTCCATTTCACTTGCTTCTCTCAAGATGGGATCATGTGAAAGAGATAGAATATGAGATGTAATGAAAGGTTTATGGATTGGAGATGAAGTGTGAGGTGAAGGATTGAGATTGGATTTAGGAAAGAGAAAATCAATAGTAAGCTCATAGGGAAGTGAATTTTTGGACTGATTAGAAGGATAAACATTTACATAAGTAGGAGTTACATCTTTCTAATAGTTGTCTTGAAATTATTTAATACCACATCATGTTCACCTTTGAGCTCTTTATCCTCCCACATACTTAGCCTTTCTATTGATCATGTAAGGCACTTCTTTTCCAAGTCTATTTGTTATTTGATTTCACATTGAGTTCCTTCTACCTCTTCAAGCATCCATAAATTCTATATGTAACCTTGGGTAGTAATTCTCAAACATTCCATGAGATGATCAAGGAGCACATCATACTCATAATCCCATGTTCTCATATTTTCTTCATTATCTAGTAACTCTAGTATGGATGCTAATAAAGACTTGATATAGGATGGAAAAAATGAAGGAGGAGGAGGGTAATGATGAGGATCAAGACCAACTTCATTTTATTATATTCTAGTTTATAGGAATCTACATATTACCTTGTAATACCTTTTTATACAATTCATGTAAACATATTACTCCTCATGGCAAGACTCATAGGAATAATCTTGAGGTTCATAGGCATCATGGTATGCTTGATAGGGTTGATATTGGGGCCAATAAGGAGGTATTTCTTGATATGTATCTTGGTAGCCTTCCTCATAGGGTTTTCCAATAACATGGTTTCTATATGGGGGGGGGGGGGGGTGCTACCCTAGCTCATAAGATTAATAGCCATTTTGATAGGACTATTGGGGAGTATACTATGGTTCATAGAAAGGTTGATAAGGAGGTCCATGGTAGGGATATTCACCATAGTTATTCATGTTAACCTCATGTATCAAATGAAATGTAAAAAACTAATCAAAACTTCAACTAAAGATACCTAGATTGCTTAAAACTATCATTTATCATTTGGAGTCACCATTGGTGTGAGATTTTTTTATTCCAAAAGTTGATTGAGGAAAGACACACCAATAATATTTTCACTCTCTTAGACCTTGGTCCCACCAGGCATGCCAAAACTATTATCACCAAATATTACACCTTATAATAGCGTGTCAAGCCCCATCCATATTTGGGTAACATGGGAACACTTCCAGGTATGTGGGTGTACCTATAGTGGAAATGAACCTCTACATGTAAGTGCTAGTTTCCTAAATGTGTCTTGGAATGCTTATCACCTAAACTATTAGATTGTTTGTGGGGAAAAGGGGTAGAAGTTGCATGAAATAAACATATTCTAAAGGGTGTTGCACCAATATGTTTTCCACATGACCATTTTACTTCCTACACTAATAAACAAGGCATACAAGCTAACTTCAAATTATTAAGGGATCCTAACATGAGTGTTTCAATATGGATGTGAAATGCATGAAGGCTATCCAAAGTAAGTGAACCATAGGCTAGTTGAAAACACTAAGGATCATTATACACTTAAAAGACAAATCCATACACTTTACAACACTTCATATGACTTTATAGAATAATAAATCTTACATAAATATGAGAGGATAAGGAAAAGAAATCATAGGATATTATCACTTTGCATCACCATATATCACTTTACACACTTAGAAAAAATTTCATGAACACAAAACTAAACTCGTATTAATGTTCAAAGGTAAAATACTCACTTTGCATCACCATATATCACTTTTCACACTTAGAAAATTATTCATGAACACAAAAACAAACTTGTATTAATGTTCAAAGGTAAAATACAAGGTCATTTTAGTAGGGATTTGCCATACATGGAGTGGAATTAGATTACAAAGGCCAAAATGGCAACTACTTTTAGAATTTATTTAAGAGGAGAAAAGAAAGAAGTTTAAGAGTCATTAGGATACATGTCCAATTGATAATGGGTTACATTTCAAGGGGATGGAGTATGAAACAGACCATGAATGTCTTTTAAGATAAATTTCCATATAAACGATGAAAAACTCTTTCAAATCAATGTAGAGAATCTTTAGCTAGCCTTTGTGAAACTATCTTCATCATAGATCATCTCTTGAGAATTTAAAATTAAACTAGGAGAGTCAACACATATGGTATGATAGTCAAAAATATTTTCCATATTGTTATCTATCTTCTATATATTTGTATTTACCATCTATATTTACTCATTGATTTTCTAGAATTCATTTTTTACATCTGGTAGTCACTATTTATCTTAGACCTTGACTAAGCTCTTATGATAACATATGAGTCTGAAATGCTTGCTCCATTACAAAGTATTTTGATCCTAAATGATTGCCTATGTGGAACTCCCTTACAATATTGATCATTCCATTTTTTAATTTTATCTATCACCATTTGAACATGTAACCCATCTTATCCATTTGGAGTCTAGTCAAATTTGCTCAGTTGACTCCACCTAGAATTTCTCTGCTTCAACTTTTGATGCTAGCCATCGATCCCTAAATCAAGGTCCTAAGATCATGACATCTATTAGTTTTGAATTTTATCTAAGATCCTTAAACTTTTAATCTTTCTCATGGTGTTGGATTTACTTTCATGATTAAATATGCACCATAGATCTTTGGGACCCACTGATACTATTAGATCATTCACTTCATTGATCTTGGTGTAAGATGGAATACTGACCGTTGGATTTAGATCCATTTAAACCTAAATGGATATTTACCATGGATTGAATTTGAAATCTTCACTCCTATCATTTGATGTCCATGAAACCATATTTTACATCTGCATGATTTCCAAAATTATACCCCCAATGATTATTTTTCGTGACTTAAATTTGATGTCTACATGATTGTTAATGATGTCTGCAAGACTGTCAATGATGTTTGTGTGACCATCAATTTTTAAACACCAATGAGATTTTGCCTAGGATCATTTTTGACATTTTCATGAATTCCATACTCTAACATATCAAATTTCTTAAAACATTTTAATTCGATCAGAGCTATTGTTGTGGGTAATTTTCTCAAGCTCTTTATCTTTAGGAAAATTTACTTGCAAGAATGATGTCTTTGGACTTTTTACATCAACCAATTTTCTCAAAAAGACATGGGTCATTATGGTTTATGTTTAAGACATTTTATCTAAAAGAATATATCTTTAGCTTTTTGTATCAGATATTTTATCTGAAATAAATTAGACTTAGCTCTTTTTCC
This sequence comes from Torreya grandis, assembly GCA_037957365.1. Lineage (NCBI taxonomy): Eukaryota > Viridiplantae > Streptophyta > Pinopsida > Cupressales > Taxaceae > Torreya > Torreya grandis. Next base: position 1,959,801 of record JARHVA010000083.1, on the reverse strand, counting down.
ATAGATGAAATGTTTAAAAGAATTCTGTCTTTGGGAAAATTGCTTGGACAATTTTCCTAAAAGAAATAGTACTTTGGGAAATTTTTAGTGGGAATTTTTCCCAATTGAAATGAGTCTTTGGAAATTTTGATTCAGACAATTTTCTTGACAAGTCCCCAACACTTAGCCAAAAAACTAGAAACAATTACACCAAAAGAATTATTAGGACTTAGCTTGAATACTCAAAGGAATTTATACTTTGCCAAATAAAATGTGAAAAAAATCCCAAGTACCAAACAAGTATTCAAGTCTAAAAGTTCTTATGAATTTGTTCTAGAAAATATTTCTTGATTTTTGAAAGTGTTCTGCTTGTTTTCTACACCCCTTGAATTTTTCAAAATATATACTTGTTGCCATAGAGATGACCCTGTCATGAAGCCTAAAACTATGTCGGGGACCCTATTGATTTATAGTATTTTAAAATGAATTATTTATTGTGAAATGGTAATGATTGATTGGTAAATTTTATTTATGTTTTAAATGGTTTCAAAAATCATGGTGGACTAATAAATAAAATATGCATATATAGTTATAACATGTGATCAGTTATTCATCTTCAGTTTAGTTTTGATAGTTTCAGTTAATCAATGGGATTTCAATTTTTAGTCATTTAAGTTGGTTTATAATGTTAATTTAATCTTCTTAGTTGATATGATTATTGAGATAGAACAAAAAATGGTGATATGGTATCTAGAAAACATCACATTTACATCCAAGGGTTATTCTAAAAATACAAATTTAGTAAATGATTCATTTTCATGGTGATATGATTGGGATATTTATAGTTTAATGTGTTCAGTTGATTATATGATTCTACCACACTAATTTTTATATCTTAAAATTTATATTTCTTTACTTTATTACCAAATACATAGTGACATCATTGACATTCTAAGTTTAGTTATTTCAAGATTTAACTAATAATCAAATTTGATGATCATAATTCTCAGAGCATATATATCATCCTTTGATTTATGTGTAAGAAGATGATTGGTTGATGAGAATTTAATGACATAAAATTCCTTTGAAAAACATTATATACATTTGCATAATGTTATTTTCTCTTGATTAAATATCTTTAGAAACCACCTAAAAGGGGTCCTTTTTTTTATCACATAGTTTATTTTTAAGATTAAGGGGTCATAATACCAAGGTTTGATTTTGATTTCATCCTAAAATGTGTGTTTGGTATAAAGAATTAATTATAATTTCAAGTGTCTTATATCATGTTACTTCGTTAATCAATGATTGTAAATTTCTTTGTGAAATATATATACAAGTCTTAAGACCCTAACATAGGCGGTTGATGAGTTAGTGTCTAGTTGGCATTTGATCCCTCGTAGCATGGTCAAGTTAGCAAAGGCATTTATGTTTTCAAACATAATATTGATGCTTTAAGATCAAGATGGGGATTTTGTGGTATGTTAGAATTTATGACTAATTGATATCCTTGAGTCACGAGAATTAGTTGAATGTTTAGCTAAGGTTTAGTGTGAAGAAATGATGTCTCTAATTTTGGTTATTTTAATAAATAATTTGATGGAATTGTTAAGTACATAATGAATAATTTCAATCTAATGAAAATAAAGCATGTCATGTAATTGGTTACAACAGTGAAGTTGGCAAATAAAAGTTATAATTTTCTTTGGTTATTATTATTCACTCCAAGCTTGTTTGTAGAAGCCAAGCTCTGGTCTTTTAGCGTTGTGGAGAAGTTTTGGAGATTTCAAGAATATATCAAGTATGCATATGTTAGTTATAATTAGTATTTTTCAAAAATATTATGCTAATGAATAAAGGTTTATGATGAAATGATAAAATTTTGAGACTTTATTTTGAATAACTCTAAAGAATGTGAGAACTAGTTTAAGGTTTTGGTAAACCTTCTTGCATGATATTGTTAAAAGAGTATTTGGGTTCTTTGTCCTTACATGTTTAAAGTTGTTTTCATTGGTACATGGTTTTAATTGAACAAATGATAGTTTTTAGTAGTGAGATTTTGTGAATAGTTACTATCAATTATCAAAACACATGAGTCTTTGTGGAATAGTAAGTATCGAACACTCTATGTTTAGTTTGTGATGAAATTAGTTTTGGTTATGTTTATCTTAAGATATAATTGAAAGTTTTTAAAGTATTGATGCAATTGGTTTTTATTTTTATCTTCGAAGCATCTTTGTAAAAAAAATCAATTTTTTTTTGGTTTCAACATGTTTGAGGTTGATTTTGATTTTATGGGAAGTCAAAAGGTTGGATTTTGGGTTTTGGTCACCATGTAGATATAAAGATGATTGTTTTGGTTATGAAAAATTTGTCAGATAGATTAGTATAAAGGTTTTAAAAAGTGCCTTAGATTAGTTTGTGATTAATCTCTTCTTGAATGAATGAATTTGAGAGGATTTGGTGAAATTTCTTTGAGAACTAGCAGTTTCATTTTTATTCAAGATTTGATCATGGAAAAATAAAATATAAAGTTGAGTTTAGAAAATGAAAAGGCATACTAAGAAATTTTGTTAAGCTGAGCACATAAAATATATTGAGGATTTGATGATTGTTTTTAGATGTTCTTCATTGTGATCAAGGGTTTAGTGAAATATGGATAAAAGATGAAATTATTGGGTTTATTATTTACATGCAAATAAAAGGTTAGTATCTTATGGCATAATTTATGTGCATTTGTTAAAATTCTATTGATTTTCCTTGATCATCCAAAAGGTTGTCTTCTACATAGTTTATGTTGAATTTAGTCATGTATATATAAATATGTCTACCTTGTTTGTTGAGTTGTAGATCTAAAAGCTTCATCAAATGAGTAAATTGTAGGTTGCTAGAGTTACACAGTCGCCAGCATTGGTCAGGAGTGACTGACATCGGTCAAGGGTCGACTGGGAGCTGTCGGCGTTAGTTATGGATCGGCCGACGTCGGTCATGTGCAGACAGGTAGGGACCAATGTCAGTTACCTGTGTGTCTAAAAAGTCTATTTTCATGGATGAATAGATTGTTTGCATGATTAGATTAACTGTTGGTATTGAGTCTGCATTTCTATTTTTGGCAGGACTGATTTGAACCCTTGATTAAGAGGTAAATCTAACAGTGGAGAATGCATGCTCATGTTTCATAATATTATATAATAGGATTAGATATTCATAACTTATTGAATAGTACAAGACATTTATTATATATGTGTATCAATCTAGGTTGTTGGAATTAATTGTAATTGATAGAAAAAACTCTTGAGGGAAAGAGATCTGTACATCTAAGAGGTGTGAGAAGAAAGTGTGATTTTCTTAATTATATTTCCTTCTGGAAGAGTTTAATACAAGTTTTCAGGGTGGTTTCTTGTATCTCTTATTCTTTGCTATTTCTGATTCTAGTTACTTATTATTCTGGTTTAATTTCGTGTTTAGTTGCTTACATAAAAATAATCAAGTTTGTTGGTTGATCCCCAACAAGTGGTATCAGAGCTCAGGTTGACTAACAAGTGTTTTAGATCTAGTTAGTGTTTGTTGATTATAGGTCACTCACAGGGGTTTCTATTTGAGTGAGAGAAGCAATGGCAGAAAAAAGTAAACTGAGAATGGAGAAGTTTAATGGAAAGAATTACCAATTATGGAGAATGCAGATAGAAGATTATCTGTATCAAAAAGATATGTACTTACCATTAGGTGGGGTTTCAAAGAAGCCCACATACATGGAAGATGAAGAATGGGAAGTTCTTGATAGAAAGGCTCTTAGATCTATAAGATTGAGTCTGGCATCTACTGTGATATCTAATTTATCACAGGCAAAGTCAATGGTAGAGTTAATGACTACTTTAGCAAATTTATATGAAAAACCCTCAGCTTCAAATAAGGTATATCTTATGAAGTAGTTATTTAATTTGCAAATGCAGGAAGGCGGATATGTATCTAATCATCTAAATGATTTCCATGGAATTGTAAATCAATTAAATTCAGTCAAAATAGTTTTTGATGATGAAATTAAAGCTCTATTAATCTTATGCTCTTTACCTAAAAGCTGGCATAGCTTGGTAATGGCAATTAGTAATACTGCATCTGCTTCAAATATTTTAAAAGTAGATGATGTTGTTAGTGTAATTTTGAATGAAGAAATTTGTAGGAAAAGCACAGAGAAAACCTCAGAGAATTCTTTAAGTTTTGAAAGTAGGGGAAGACAAAAAGAGAAGAGCAAGCATTGGAGATCAAGGTCTAAGTCAAAGATGAGAGGTAGATCCAAATCCAGAAATGGCAGGAAGATAACCTACTGGAATTGTGGAAAGATAGGGCATGCAAGGAAAGATTGTTGGTCAAAACATAAAGAAGACAATCAGCATGAAGGTAAAGAAGAAGCAAAAGTTGCAGGTGTTGTTGCACAAGATGCTCTTATATTCTCTTTGCATAATAATATAGAATCTTGGGTTTTAGATTCTGGTGCCTCTTTCCATGCAACCCCAAATAGAGAATATTTCAGTGACTATGTCCATGGAGATTTTGGAATAGTTTATTTAGGGGATGATGAGCCTTGTAAAATTGTTGGCAAAAGAAAAGTGCAGCTAAAAATGCAGAATGACAACACATGGGTGTTGAGAGATGTCAAGCATGTTCTCATCCTGAAGAGGAATCTGATTTCTACAGGAAATTTGGGGGATGAGGGTTGCATAGTAACTCTCACATCAGAATCTTGGAAGGTTTCCAAGGGTGCACTTGTATTGGCTAGAGGTAAGAGAGTAGGTACTCTCTATTTATGTAATTGTATTACTGATAATTCTCCTTTTGTATTATCTACTTTAGATGTAGATGCAAAGTTGTGGCACCAGAGGCTTGGCCACATGAGTGAGAAGGGAATGACTATTCTTAAGTCAAAAGGTAATCTTTCAGATTTAAAAAGCATAGATCTAGATTTTTGTGAGCACTATATTTTTGGGAAATAGAAGAGAGTGAGTTTTCTCAAGACTGGGTCAACAAAGAAGAAGCACAAGTTGGAGCTTGTTCACACAGACATGTGGGGACCAGCTCAGGTTGCTTCTATTGGAGGATCATAGTATTATGTTTCTTTCATTGATGATGCTACAAGAAAGGTATGTGTTTATTGCATAAGGAAGAAATCTGATGTTTTTGACACTTTTAAGATTTGGAAAGCTTTGGTTGAGAATGAAACAGGTATGATATTTAAGTGTCTTAGATCTGACAATGGTGGTGAGTTCTATATCTATAAGTTCAACTGGTATTGTTATATGAATAGAATATGCAGGCAAAGGATGGTTCCAAAGACACCTTAGCAAAATGGTGTTTTTGAAAAGATGAATAGAACAATATTAGAGCGTGTACGGAGTATGAGATTAAATGTTGGTTTGACCTTACAGTTTTGGGCAGAAGCTGTAGATACTGTAGTTTACCTGATTAACAGAGGACCCTCTACAGCTCTAGATGGTGGAATTCTAGAAGAGGCGTGGACAGGTAAAAAGGTAGATCTTTTATTTCTCAGAGTTTTTGGTTCTGAAGATTTTGTGCACATTGATAAGGAAAATAGAAAGAAGTTGGATGCTAAGTCTATGAGGTGCACATTTATTGGTTATGGCTCTGGAGATTTTGGATTCCAATTTTGGAATCTAGGAACTAACAAAATAATTAGGAGCCATGATGTTGTTTTCAATGAAAAAGTGATGTATAGTGATCAGGTTAAGAAGCTAAATAATTTTGAGTAGGGCCATGGAGATTTAGACGAGGTGACGATCCAAAATGAGCTCACTGGAAAGAATAATCACAGACAAGAAAACACAGAGACCGACATCGGTCAGGAAGGAACTGATGTCAGTAATACAGGAATTGACATCGGTCAGACAGTGATCGACATCAGTCAAGAAGGAACCAACGTCGATCATGTGGAACTGACGTCAGTCAATTACAGGCCTGGAGGTGACCGAGATCGGTCACTGTCAAAGAATTTGGGTGGATAGCGTGTTGTGAATGAGTCTCAGATGCCCATTAAGAGGTCATAAAGGGTAAGTAAACCTTCAATTTGATATTCCCCTTAATTATTCTATTTATTTCTTACTGACAGTGGAAAACTAGAGAGTTTTGATGAAGTAATATAGGTGGAATCCAGGAATCAGTGGGAGCTTGGCATGAATGAGGAAATTGATTCCTTGAAAGAGAACCAAACATGGGATTTAGTTGAGTTGCCAGTGGGAAAGAGAACACTGAAAAATAGATGGATCTACAGATTAAAGGAAGGAGAGAATGGATAGATGAGATATAAGGCCAGGTTGGTAGTGAAAGGATTTGCATAGAAACTAGGTATTGATTTTGGTGAAATTTTTTCTCCTGTAGTAAAAATGACTTCTATTTGGACTGTATTGCCTTTAGTTGCTATTGAGGATTTGCATCTTGAGCAGCTTGATGTTAAGACAACATTTCTTCATGGAAATTTGGATGAAGAAATATATATGGATCAGTCGGAAGGAGTTGAGGTCAAAGGTAAGGAGAAACTTGTGTGTAGATTGAAGAAAAGCTTGTATGGTCTCAAGCAAGTTTCTAGACAATGGTATTTGAAATTTGACAAGTTTATGACTGAGCATGGATTTAGTAGATGTCAATCTGACCATTGTGTTTATTTTAAGAGATTGGATAATGGTAAATATATTATCATGTTGCTGTATGTAGATGATATGCTTGTTGCAGGTTCACACATGCAGGATATCTCTGAGCTTAAGGTGAAATTAGCTCACACATTTGCCATGAAGGATTTGGGAGCAGCAAATAAAATCCTTGGCATGAGTATTAAGAGAGACAGGAAAAATCACAGGTTGATTTTGTCTCAAGAGGATTATGTGAACAAGGTGTTGAAACGGTTCAATATGCAGGATGCAAAACTGGTAAGCACACCTATGGCTAGACATTTCAAGTTGAGTAAAGAACAATGTCCTAATTCACATGATGAGGTAGAGTACATGAGTAGAGTTCCATATGCTTCCACAGTTGGGAGCTTAATGTATGCAATGGTATGTACTAGACTGGATATTGCCCAAGCAGTGGGAGTTGTCAGTAAGTATATGGCCAATCCAGGGAAGGAGCACTGGAAAGTAGTCCAGTGGATTCTTAGATATCTGAGAGGGACCAGTAGTAGGCATTTGTGCTATGGAGGGTCAAACACTTCTCTACATGGTTATGTAGATTCAGATATGGCAGGTGACTTGGATGGCAGGAGAAGCACCACAGGTTATGTTTTCACTGTTGGTGGAATGACGGTTAGCTGGATTTCAAAGTTGCAGAAGGTTGTTGCCTTGTCTACTATAGAGGCAAAATACATTATAGTCACAGAGGCTAACAAAGAGATGATATGGATGACACAGTTCATGGAAGAGCTAGGAAAGGAGCAAGAGAGTTGCAGATTATATAGTGATAGTCAAAGTGTAATTCATTTGGCTAAGAATTCAGCCTTTCATTTAAGAACCAAACATATACAGCTTAGGTACCACTTCATTAGACAGGTATTGAAGGATGGTGAGTTGAAGCTAGAAAAGATCCATATAGATAAGAACCCTGCTGATATGTTAACCAAGCCGGTAATAAAGGAGAAGTTGAATCTTCATTCAACTTTTGTTGGTATTCAAGATTGAGTTTGAAGATGGAGAAGCTAGAAGATGTTGCTGTACAGGTACTGGTTCAGCTGTTTATCTTCAAGTGGGAGATTGTTGAGTTATGGAGCTAAAAGCTTCACCAAATGAGTAAATTGTAGGTTACTAGAGTTACACAATTTCTAGCATCGATCAAGAGCGACTGACGTCGATCAGGGGTCAACTGGGAGCTGTCAGCATCGGTTATGGATTGGCCAATGTTGGTCATGTGTAGATAGGTAGGGACCGATGTCGGTTACCTATGCATCCAAAAAGTCTATTTTCATGGATGAACAAATTGTTTGCATGATTAGATTAACTGTTGGTATTGAGTCCACGTTTCTATTTTTGGTAGGACTGATTTGAACCCTTGATTAAGAGGTATATCTAACGGTGGAGAATGCATGCTCATGTTTCCTAATATTATATAATAGGATTAGATCTTCATAGCTTATTGAACAGTACAAGACATTTATTGTATATGTGTATCAATCCAGGTTATTGGAATTGATTGTAATTGATAGAGAAAACTCTTGAGGGAAAGAGATCTATACATCTGAGAGGTGTGAGAAGAAAGTGTGATTTTCTTCATTGTATTTCCTTCTGGAAGAGTTTAATACAAGTTTTTAGGGTGGTTTCTTGTATCTCTTATTCTTTGTTGTTTCTGATTCTAGTTACTTATTATTCTGGTTTAATTCCATGTTTAGTTGCTTACATAAAAGTAATCAAGTTTGTTGGTTGATCCCCAACATTGTTTTGAAATATTTTTCAAATGAAGAGACCAATAAATATATTTTGGTTCGGATTGGTATTGGACCTAGGGTTTATGTCTCAAGTTGAATCTATAAATAGTGTTTAAGAATTTATGTGGATAGAGAAGTAAATGATTTGGAAGTAGTAATGGATAGTTTTAGCATGGTATATTTTGAATATATCCAAAAATCATGCAAAGTTGTTAGGGTATGTTGAAATGGTTCTACATGTATTTGATAGTTTGCATCAAAAATATTTATAAAATAAGTAGTTTGCATATGTTTTAAAAATATATGATTCTGGGCTCAGGCATATATATGTGAATATTAGAATTCATGAGGTCACAAAATGGTTAGTCTAAGTTGATTATCTATTATGGTTTGATATGATAGTGATCATCTCATAAATCTAATCTAGTTTCAATATATAAAAAGTAATTGACAATGTTGGAAAATGGAATAATTATGTGAAAATATGAATTAGACCAGTTGGCTATGTTAGAAATGGTAATGGTATAAATCTCTATATGTATATGGATACTTTGAGTGGATGTAAAGATAATGAGAAAGACATGAGATTTTATTTGAAGTTCAATCTCAAAATTGAAGTTTTAAATTTTTTTTGAAAAATGGACACTGAGAATAAAATTCTTTGATGCCTTGAAGTGGATATTAGAATCTTATATTTATTTTTGAGGTTCAATATGGATTTATATATAGATATAGTATGATATGTTTTAGTCATAATGCATAGCTTCAATTGTTGAATTATTTCAATTTATAGTTTTGTCTCTTTGACTACTTATTTCTCGTGCTTAAATTTGATTGTTATCTTTCAGATTGTTTATTATGTGTAAGTGGGATGAGCCAATAAGAAGTAATGATGATAGAGGATGGGGATAAAATTCTAATAAAGGTGTTAGTCAAATTCTAGTAGAGTTTTTAATAGGGGTGGATTTCATGCAAGACATTTTGGGCTTAGATTTCATAGAGGCAAAAGAATGTCCATTCATTTTAATGCCTATGACCTTGAATTTTGGAATATTTTGAGTAATCTACCTATTAACCCAGCCAATAGGAGTTTCCATGAACATAGATTTGGAACCTGTGCACCTTCCTAAAGTAGTTCATCTCATCACTTAGAGCATGATCTTCATTTATTACCACTTTAGCCCCCTAATTTTAGAGGTGAACCAATTGATGATCTTTTGCCTACCAACTCATTGCCTGCTAATCAACCTACATAGTTTGAAGAAGAAACAACCCATGCAAAATATCTTAAAAATATGGCCAATCCTTTGGATGCACCTTCCTCTTCTCATGGAGACCTTGTTGGAAAATGTAGAAGGTTGAATTTATCTACTGCCCATAGTGAACCCCTTTTAAGGTCTAAGAGATTGAGTATGTGAAGTCATGGCTATGCTAGCAGAAGGAGGACCATAGATGTTCCACCTCAAACTATTGAAAAGAATACTAGTAGTCAAACTATACCTAAAGCACCAAGAGAAGTCATACTATTGAAAAGGATTCAACTAGAAATTGATGACAATACCACAAATACAAGGCTAAATTAGTGCCATTCCATGCTACTGAGATGGAGTACAATATTTGTCTTTTTGAATAGGACAAATAAGTAATTGAAATGTTGTTATATTTGGATGACTATTGGTCATTCAAAGGATAATTTCTATTTAGTATTGAACTTTTATATGGTAGGTATTGATATTTCAGTATGACACTTTGAATTTTAGACTTTGATAAATTTTGGTAAATACAACAATTTTGGAGTTTAACATAATTATTTATGCTAAGTTAATTAAATATGAGTTATTGTTTAAATATGAATAGAATTTATCAATTTATGATTTATTTATTTTATGATTGAAATGTATTATATTATATTACTTATTAATATGGGTCCCCACCCATTAAGATTAGTAACTCAGGTCTATTATTTTAATTGATCAAATTAAGACTTAAATAAGTTTTAGTTAATTTGTCCTTAACCAATTTTAGTTTATAATTAATTGACTTTGTTAAAATTCAATTAGTTAACATTAACTAATAACTAACTAAAGTTAGTTATAACTTATTTTACAACTAAGTTGAAGGTATAAGAAGAGATCAAGGACTCATTTGCAGATAGAAGCACAATAGGTATTGAAGACTTATTATTTTTTGAAGTTAATCATTTATCTCTTCTTTTATGTAATTTCTCTGAGATAGTATAACTTTTGCAAATAGATCCAATGGTACCTTATCTGATTGTTGAGTAATTTCTTATGCAACATAGGTATATATAGTTTTATTATTCATCTATTACTGATTATCTAGAGTTTTATAAGATTAATATCTTTTGATGATTGATATTTGTAGTCCTATGCATAGATTTAAAGTATTCAACCTAAATAATGATGATCATTTTACTATTTTGTGACATCTCATTGATCTATTTTGATTGCAAAGTTATCATTCAAAGTTTTGTAAAGAAAGTATGTTGGTTTTCTCAATGAAATTTATTTTTTTATACTAAGACAACTCTCTTTTTGAGACACACATCTTTGTAATTATTTGACTCTAACTTCAATATAAATAGATATTTCAAATTTAATATAAATCTGGTTGTTGTTTTATTTTGATTATTTTAGATATAGTTCTAATTTTTAGTTTAGTTTAGTTTGTTTCTTTTCTTTATTTAGATAGTTTTAGATTTTCTTAAGTTATTATTTCCTTGGTTTTCTACAGGGTGATATATTTAAATATCTATATCTTTATTATTTTCAATTTGTTAATATTTATATCTTCTAAGTTAATCTTTTATCTATTTTATCTTAAGTCTTTTATTCAACTTTGTTTAAAATATATTCTTAGTCTATTTTAATATGTAGATTAATCTCTTTTATTTTCATAAGCTTTTAGTTATTTCTTAATTAGTTTTCCTTATTTAGATTCAATTTTTTCCTTTAGTCTTTTTTTTATCTTTCATTGACTTTCTTTAGAATAATTTTTTTAATTATATTTTCTAGTTTACTTTAGATTAAGTTTAGTTTGTTTCTTAGTTAGGTTAATTTCCATCATTTCTTAGAAGTGTTTTCTTATTTAATTATTACAAGTTTACGTCTTATTTATATTAAATTTTGATCTTTTCTCTTTGTTTATCTTTGTTAGATTTTCTAAATTACTTCTGCTTAGGTTCTTTTCTTTATTGTTTCTTTAGTTATTTTCTTAGAAGAGTTATCTCAGTTAATTCTTACATTTTATTTTCTATTTTGTTTAGAATAAATCCTTTCTTAGTTGTTGTTTGTTCTAGTTTTTATCTTTGCTTTAGGATTAGTTGTTTACTTTGTTTATTAGTTTTTTTGCTGTTAGTTTTCTCTTTTGCTTATGTGTTTGTATCGTTCTCTCTCTCTTTTTGATCTATCTCTTCTATTTTTGGTTTCTTTAGAGTTAACTTGGGAAACATTGCAAGTAAGAAGCAAAGATATTATCTAAATACATATATATTATAGAATCATATTTTATTATTCAAGAGACTATCTAACTCATAAATTTTATCTATCAAATAGAATAGATTATAGATTCTTATCATAACTAATTCATGATTTGATAAATAGATTTTTTATTGTTATAATGGAATAAGTTGTCTGCATAACTTGTTGATTATTTCCCAAAATTTATAATAAAACCCCCTCATGTCTTTAGGATATTAGATGAACCTTTAGAACCCCCATGATTAGATTGATATGATTTCAACTTGACCTTTGTATTAGGTGAAATGGTTCATTCATTGATGGTAGAATTTTCATCGTCAACAAATTTGGCAACTCTACTGAAAAAATCATTTATAATTTTTTTTTTTTTAAGTTTTGTTTTCTTCTTGCTAATGATTATTAAAGCTCAAAAACCCTCCTATAATTGAACCTTTAATAAATTTAGAATATTATCAAGTTGATGTTTATTTTAATCTAATATGTTACGCTTGGTATAATCATCTTAAAAGTCTTCATCAAGTTATTGAAGTCATAAATCAAGAAGACTATATTGTTTAATTCAAAATTGATTGGTATTCAAATTTTACATGTGAGACTCAATGTGACATTTTGAAATTGAATAGGAGAATTCAAAAAGATAGAGATAGAGTTTTAGCTACTAATCCTAGGCCTAGAAGTCATTTTCTTTTTTATTCAATTCCATTTGATGATTTTATTGTGTTTGTTGAAATTACTTTGAAAAATATATAATTAGGTCAAAAAAATTAAGTTTAAGATAATAAATATTTTTAGGTAGAATATGTAGAGGCTTCCAATGGGAGATCAATTAATCAGGAATCAACTAGTGAGGAATTAGCTAGCCAAAAACCAACTAGCATAAAATCAGCTAGTGGAAGAACAACCAGTACTAGAATGGAGATTAGAAGATCTACTTAATGGATTACAGAATAATAAAGAGAAGGAAGAGCTCACTAAAGGTGAAGATTAATAATAATCTTAGTAAGAGCATCAAATAGATATAACACCATATATTTCTACTAATTTAATCAATGTTAGAAATCATCTAGGTAAGTTACCTTCTCTTAAGGGATTGAATATACCAAAAAAAATTGGTGCTACTAGAGAATCTTAGGAATATCACTTAGAATATTTTAGGTTTATTTTTTCCACTCTTGGGATAACTATTGAAAATATTTGTTTAATATTTTTTTCCCAAACATTAGAAGGAAAGATTTATTAAGCAATTGTTAGTTTGTCTACTAAAGTTATTGATAATTAGAAAGATGTAGAAGACTGGTTAGAGTTACCTTTTCATAAGGTCAAGGAAGATTTTAATTTATTTAATGATGTTTCAAATATTTCTTTGGATCCTAGTGAAATCATGTATCATTTTGTTTCTATATTCACCAAGCTACGCCAAAAAATCCCAAGTGATCTTAGACCATAAAAAAAATTGTCTAGACTTTATCTTTGTAATACTTTACCTTTAAAATATAAAATGGCTTTATAAGATAAAGATATTACTAAATATGATGAAACCATAAGATTTTTTATTGAATACAAAAATAATTTTAAGTGTGTATATTTCAAAGATAGGCTTACCATAGGCTTAAATTCAGATAATGCAGAAATTTTAAAAGCAATATAAAGTTTAGAAAATGAGTTGGTTGTTAAAAGGTAGCTAAATGATAAACCTTATTCTTCATATAAAGTCATAAAAAATGATGATATTTATTACTATTGAAATGTTTGTGAACTTGATCATAATCCTAAAACATGTTAGGCTATTATTAAATTTAAAAAGTATCTTCTTCAAGGAAAAGATGAAATAACTAAAGATTTAGCTTATAACATAAATACTCTTGATGATCCTTTGAAAAATGAGAATATTTATTCTATAAATACTATGAATAAATATTATAATCCTCTAAAAAATAATTAAACAACAAATGATAAATCTACTTCAGATGATAAAGGTAAATCAACTCAAAATAATGATAATGCTACTCAAAATAATATTTTTGTAACTAGATATAATAATACTTAGTATCAAAATTATAAATTGAAGAATTTTAGACAAACTGATGCTAAAACTTAAACATAATTGATGATTTATCAACAATTAAAGCTAGATTTTCTTTGTTGCAAGCTACTAGTCTTCTAGGACAATTAGATAAGATAAATGAAGCAGTAAAATATCCAAGAGATGATGCAAGTTCATAAAAGAAAAATAATTTTGAACATATTTATGCTCAACATTTTGACCCCCTTGTTAATTATATACCTCATTTCTATGTCACAGTTAAGATTGGAAATAAAATAATTTATAATTATATTTTAGACACAGGGGCTTCAAAGAATATCATGTTAAATGCATTGCAAACCAATTAGGTATTAAATGAAGTAGAAAGTAGGAAACATAATGGTTTCAATGCTATACAAACTAAGATCTATGGTAATTTTCATGACATAGTTATTAAAATTGTGAAGGATGAGCGTATTCGATGTATGACTAATATTCAAGTGTTATATATTCTTAATAATTATGCAATGTTTTTAGGAAGGGATTGGTCTAAACCCACCGGAGATTTCATTAGAAAAGATATAACTTGTGTTTTTGTTAATAATGAGATTGTGTTTATTAAAATGGAATATTTTTATGGTACCCTAATTGAATCACCTTCTTCATCTAACATTTTTTACATTTAAATTGGTATTAAAACTTATGAATTGTTGAATGTAGATAAACCAGAAAATCAGTATGAAGAAATATTTAAAAGAAATATTTTATGGTCTCTTTACTTAGATGGGGCTTGCTCTCAATAAGGTGGTAGTTTTAGAATTTTTCTCATATCTTCTATTGTTAAAATATTTTGTTATGCTTTCAAATTGTATTTTGAAAATACTAATAATATAAAAAAAATTGAAACATTATGTTTAGGATTAGAAAAAGCCATAGAATTAAATGTTAAACATTTAGAAGTTTTTGGAGATTTAGAACTAGTAGTAAGACAAATTCATAATATTTATAAGACCAATAAAACTCATTTACATCGATATAAATAAAAAATCTAGTCATTAATTGAGCAATTTGAAACTTTTAATATCATGCACATTCTTAGAGAATTTAATGTAAGAGATGATAAACTTGTAATTTATGATTTTAATCTAACTTTGAGTGAAATTGAGCCCACTACTAATTTTCCTTTAGTTGAAATTTTCTACCCTAATATTTTTTATTTGAATGATAGCTAGCCTATGTTTAGTTATAATGAGCATATAGATTTATTTCTTAAAGATAATTACTTTGGTCATGATGACTATGTACTTAATCGTGGAGATTATTTACAACTAAGTACTAACAAATTATCTACTGATTTAGTAAGCTTAAAATCTATGTTTTCACCTAATGATCAGCCAAAAATCTCTAGAATAGAAGAGCCATCAAAGATAATCATAGGTGAAACCACTCCCATAAACTTAGGCATTGAAGAAAATCCTAAGTATGTTTATTTAGGAATTCAAGTGACTAAAAATGAAAAGGTTAAGTTCATTAAATTATTTAAAGATTTTATTGACATCTTTGCATGGTCATACAAGGGCCTTAAAGGTTATGATAATAATTTTATTAAACATGACACTTTTATTAAGCCTATATCAAAATTATTAGGTAGAAAACATGAAGGATCAACTCTTTGTTAGAGGACACCATTAACAAAGAACTGGATAAGATTATCAATGTTGGTGTCATTTTTTCTGTAGAATATTTAGAATGGGTAGCTAATATAGTTCTAGTTAGAAATAAAAATTGTGATATTAGAATTTGTGTTGACTTTACATATTTAAATAAAGCAAGTGTAAAAGATAATTTTTCTCTATCTAGCATAGATCAGATTTTACAATAAGTTGTAAGATCTAAAATGATGTCTTTATTAGATAGATTTTTAGGTTATAATCAGATCTTTGTGAATCCTAATGGAAGACATAAAACTAATTTTACCACTCATAGAGGTACTTTTGCTTACAATTGAATGCCTTTTGGTTTGATGATTGCAGGAACCACTTTTCAAAGGGCCATAAATGTTGCTTTTGATGATTTAATAGGTATTGTTATTCAAGTATATTTAGATGATCTCACCATTCATTCTAAAAAAATAAACAAGAATTTAGATCATCTTCATGAAGTGTTCACAAGATGTAAAATGTTTGGCATTTATTTAAATCCAAAAAAGTCTATTTTTGGTGTGATTGTGGGAAAGTTGTTAGGCCACATAATCTCTAAAGAAGGTATATCTATTAACCCTGAATGTGTGAAAGTTATAAAGGAACTACCTCCTCCCAAGGATCAATCAAGTTTAAGATATTTCTTTGATAAGATTAATTTTGTTAGTAAATTTATTTCTAATTTTTTTGACAAATCTAATCCTTTACAATTGTTGTTTAAGAAACTACCTTCTCCCAAGGATCAATCAAGTTTAAGATCTTTCTTTGATAAGATTAATTTTGTTAGTAAATTTATTTCTAATTTTTTTGACAAATCTAATCCTTTACAATTGTTGTTTAAGAAAGATAAAATATATGTTTGGGATGAAAATGCTGAGTTAGCTTTTAATTCTGTTAAAAATATAATTATAAGTACTCTTATCCTTACTAAACTTGATTTGAAAAAAACATTTATCCTATACATTAATGCTAATGAAAAGGCTATAGGATCTGAAATAACTCAATAATTTGGAAATAATGAAGAGAAACCTATCAATTATATAAGCCAAGTCTTAAAAGATACAAAAACTAGGTACCACTTTATTGAGAAATTTGTTTTCTCACTTGTTTCCTCTTTGATTAAATTTAGATATTTATTGATGGAAAAAAGTTTTTGTGTGATCTAATGTACCTATATGTCATATATTTTAAAAAAACCAACTATTCAAAGAAGGATTTCTAAGTGGATCTTACGTATTTAAGAACGTGATCTTGAATTTAAAACTTCTAAAACTATTACAGGTAATGAAATAGAAAAACACTTAGCTGAGAATGTTTCCTTAGATATTAATGTCCTAGTTTTATAAGTTTATGAAAAATTAAATGCAAAACCACACTTTAAAACTATGGAAGTTGTTGAATTTTCTAAAAAATTTAAGTTTGGTCTTGAAATGAATGAATGGGACTATTTATTGGTTGAAGATGATTGGTATCATGATTTAGTTTATTATTTTTAGAATTAGTGTTGACCTAATAACTTAAATAAAAAAAAGGCATTCCTTAAGATTAAAATTATTAATTTTTTTTAAACCAATTTTTTTTGTTTTATTGTAATCACAATGGTGTGTTATTAAGATATTTTATGCATAATCAAACACAAAAAGCTCTTAGGAGCTACCATGAAGGAAGCTATGGTGGACATTACATTATAAAAAATATATCTTAAAAGATTTTGTGGGCTAGTTATTATTTTCCTACCTTGTTTTAAGATGCTTATAAGTTAGTTCATTCTTGTATGCCTTATCAATTATTTGTTGTAAGAGATAAAATACATGTAATTCCTTTAAATATGGTTATTCTTTTAAAAAAAATTACTAAATAGTGCATTGACTTTATTTCATATATTTATCCACCTTCACCTACAAGTCATAGATATATTTTGACAACCACAAATTATTTCACCAAGTGGCCTGATGCCAAAGCACGTAAAAGTTCAATAATAGGTGAAGTAATTTTTTTTAGAAAATTAGATTTTCTCTAGATTTGGATTTCCATATGAGATTATTTTAGATAATAGACCTGAATTCATTTCAAATGATTTCTTAAGAATTTTAGGACAATATTTTATTATTTCTAGTCATTTGTCTAAGTACTATCCACAAGAAAATAGACAGGTTGAGTCCACTAATAAAAATATGATTTCTATTATGAAAAAAAATAGTTTATGATAACAAAAGGAATTGGCATCTTAAGATTTTTGAATCCTTATGGGATGATAAGAATATTGTTAAGGTAGCAATTAGTTATTTGCCTTTCATGTTAGCATATGGGTTTGAAACTACTTTACCAATAGAATTTTAGATTTATTCAGTTAGAATTGCTTTACAATATGTAGTTGAAGATACAAATTTAATTGAACAGAGCTTACCTAATTTGGTAGGACTTGATGAATCCAAGGCAACAACATTACAAAAATTAGAGAAGACTAAACAAAAGTTAAATAATTTTTTGGATTAAAAGGTTTCTAGTAAAAAGTTTAATGTGGGTGACTTAGTTTTATATTGGGTCAAAGCCCATGAGGACCCTAGAAAATATTATAAGATTGATATATTATGGCTTGTACCTTACATAATTACCATAGTTTTTGGAAATAATGTTTTTCACCTTAAATATTTTGAAGGAAATTGGTTGTGGTATTCAATAAATGGCCATCACTTGAAATTATTTCATGATTAGTTATCTATTTCTTGCTTTTTTGCTTTGTTTTTCCTTTCCTTTATTTCATTGTTATGATTTTTTGTTCTAATTTGTCTTGTGTTTTGCTTTGATGCTCTTTGTTTTTGAAAAAGATCAATGAAATATTATGGAATGAGGAATATCACATTATGAAATAAGAATGGAAAGAATATATGAAAGTGTTGTAAGTATCATTCATTTTCAAAAATTACTCTTACAAATTCAATTTTTCATAATAAATGAATAATATGGCTAACTTATATTTGGGTTGTAGAAGTATTACTTAATTCTCATATTTTGTGCTTAAGGTATTTGTAATTGATTGTGAATCCAACCCAAACTTCCTTGTTATTCATTTCCCTTTCTTCATGCCATGTTAGCTGAACAATCCATCCCTTGCTTGGATTCATTATTTAAGGGGTTTGTGCTTAGCTACCTGGGAAATGATTTTCTTAGATCACACTCTCAAGGCACAATTTGCTTTAGCTAATAGGTTATTTATTGACACTCAAATTTATTATATAAAATTGACTAGCAAGGTTGTTAGTGTTATGCCTATTTTCTACACCCCTTAAATTTTATAAAATATATACTTTCTACCATAGAGATGACCCTATCATGAAGCCTAAAACTATGTCATGGACCCTATTGATTGATAGAATTTTTAGATGCATTCTTGATTATGAAATGGTAATGATTGATTAGTAAATTTTATTTATGTTTTAATTAGTTTCAAAAAGCATGGTAGACTAATGAATAAAATATGCATAAATAGTTATAACATGTGATCAGTTATCCAGCTTTAGTTTAATTTTTATAGGTTTAGTTATCAATGGGATTTCAGTTTTTAGTCATTTTAGTTTTTTTATAATTATAATTTAATCTTCTTATTTGATATTATTCTTTAAATAGAACAAAAAATGTTGATATGGTAGTTAGAAAACATCGCATTTAAATCCAAGGGTTATTTTAAAAATATAGATTTAGTAAATGATTCATTTTCATGGTGACATGATTGAGATATTTATAGTTTGATGTGTTTAGTTGATTGGATGATTCTACCACACTACTTTGTATAGGTTACAATTTATATTTATTTACTTGATTGCCAAATACATAGTGACTTCATCGGCATTCTAAGTTTAGTTGGTGAAAGATTTAAGTAATAATCAAATTTGATGATCATAATTCTCAGAGCATATATATCATCCTTTGATTTAAGTGTAAGATGATGATTGGTTGATGATGAGTCAATGAAATACATGTCCTTTGAAAAACATTATATACATTTACAGAATGTTATTTTCACTTGAATAAAGATCTTTAGAAATGAGCTAAAAGGGGTCTTTTTCTTTTATCACATAAGTCATTTTTAAGATTAAGCGGTCATAATACCAAGGTTTGATTTTGATTTCATCCTAAAATTTGTGTTTGGTCTAAGGAATTCATTATAATTTCAAGCATCTTAGATCGTGTTACTTAGTTAATCGGTGATTGTAAAGTTCTTTGTGAAATATATATAAAAGTCTTCAGACCCTAGCATAGCTGGTTGATGAGCTAGTGTCTAGTTGACATTTGATCCCTTGTAACATGGTCAAGTTAGCAAAGTCATTTATGTTTTCAAGCATAATATATTTTCTTCAAGATTGAGATGGGGATTTGGTGGTATGTTGGAATTTATGACTAACTGATATCCTCGAGTGAAAAGAATTAGTTGAATGTTTAGCTAAGGTTTAGTGTGAAGAAATTATGTCTCTAATTTTGGTTATTTTAATAAAAAAATTAATGGAATTTCTAAGTACACAATGAATAATTGTAAGCTAATGAAAATAAAGCACTTCATGTAGTTGGTTACAATAGTGAAGTTGGCAAATTCACTCCAAGCTTCTTTGCAGACACTGAACTCTAGTCTTTTGGGGTTGTGGAGAAGTTTTGGAGATTTTAGGAAATACCAAGTATGCCTATGCTAGTTTTGATCAGTATTTTTCAAAAAAATTCTGGTAATGAGTAAATGTTGATGATGAAATGATGAAATTTTGAGACTTTATTTTGAATAACTCTAAAGAATGTGAGAACTAGTTTAAGGTTTCAGTAAACCTTATTGCATGCAATTGTTATAAGAGTATTTGGGTTCTTTGTTTCTTGCATGTTTGAAGTTTTTATTAGTGGTACATGGTTTTATTTGAGAAAATGATCATTTTTAGTAGTGGGATTTTGTGAATAGTTACTACCAATTATCGAAACACACGAGTTTTTGTGAAATATTAAGTATCAAACACTTTATGTTTAGTTTGTGATGAAATTGGTTTTGGTTATGTTTATCTTCAGATATAATTGAAAGTTTTTAAAGTATCAATGCCATTGGTTTTTGTCTTCTAAGCATCTTTTTGAAAGAAATCAAATATTATTTTTTGGTTTTGACATGTTTGAGGTTGCTTTTGATTTTATGGAAAGTCAAAAGGTTGGATTTTGGGTTTTGGTCACCATGCAGATATAAAGATGATTATTTTGGTTATGAAATTTTTTTTAGATAGATTAGTATGAAGGTTTACAAAAAGTGCCTCAGATTAGTTTATGATTAATCTCTTCTTGAATGCATGAATTTGAGAGGATTTGGGTTTTATGAAATTTCTTTGAGAACCAACAGTTTCATTTTCATTTGAGATTTGACCATGGAAAAATAAAATATAAAGTTGAGTTTAGAAAATGAAAAGGCATACTAAGAAAGTTTTTTAAGTTGAGTACATGAAATATATTGAGGCTTTGATGATTGTTTTTAGATGTTATTCATTGCAGTCAAGGGTTTAGTGAAATATGGCTGAAAGATGGAATTCTTGGGTTTATTATTTGCATGAAAATAAAAGGTTCTTGTCTTATGGCATAATTTCTATGAATTTGTTAAAATTCTATTGATTTTACTTGATCATCCAAAAGGTTGTCTTCTACATAGTTTAAGTTATATTTAGTCATGCATATATAAAGATGTCTACCTTGTTATGAAATATTTGTCAGATGAATAGACTAATAAATATCTTTTGGTTTGGATTGGTATTGGACCTAGGGTTTATGTCCCAAGTTGAATATATGAATAGTGTTTAAACATTTATGTGGATAGAGAATTACACGATTTAGAATTAGTAATGGATAGTTTTAGCTTTATATATTTTTAATATATTAAAAAATCATGAAAAATTATTAGGGTATTTTGATATGGTTCTGCATGTATTTGATAGTCTGCATCAAACATATTTATAAAAGAATCAGTTTGCATATGTTATAAAATTAGATGATTCTAGGCTCATGCATATATATGTGAATATTAACATTTATGAGGTCACAAAATGGTTAGTTTCAGTTGATTATCTATTATGGTTTGATATGATAGTGATCATCTCAAAAATCTAGTCTAGTTTCATTATATAAAATGTGATTGACAGTGTTGGAAAATGAAATCATTATGTGAAAATATTAATTGGACCAATTGGCTATGTTGGAAATGGTAAAGGTATAAATCTATATATGCATATGGATAATTTGAGTGGATGAAAATCCAATGAGAAAGACATGAGATTTTATTTGAAGTTTAATCTCAAAATTGAAGTTTTAAGTTTTTCTTTAAAAATGGACATTGAGATTAAAATTATTTGATGCTTTGATGTGGATATTAGAATATTATATTTATTTATAAGGTTTAATATAGATTTAGATACATATATAGTGTGATATGTTTCAATAATAATATAGTTTTAATTTCAATTATTGAATTATTTTAGTTTGCAATTTTGTTTCTTTGGCTACTTATTTCTTGAGCTTAGATTTGATTATTATTTTTCAGATTGTTCATTATGTCTAGGTTTGATTAACCAATAGGAAGTAATGATGATTGAGGATGGTGAAAAAAATTTAATAGAGGTCTTAGTCAGTCAAATTCTCATAGAGGTTTTAATAGGGGTGGATTTTGTGCAGGATGTTTTGGGCCTAGATTTCATAAAGGCACAAGAATTTCCATTCACTTTGATGCCTATGACCCTAAACTTTGGAATATTCTGAGTAATCTATCTGTTAACCTAGCTAATAAGGGTTATATAGGTAATAGGGGTTTCTATGGCCATAGGATTGAAATCATGCACCTTCCCAAAGTAGTTTATCTCATCACTTAAAGCATGATCATTATTTCTTACCACTTCAGCCCCATAATTTTAGAGGTGACCCAATTGATGATCTTTTGCTTACCAACTAATTGCCTAATAATAATCCTACACAATTTGAAGTAGAAACAATCCATAATAAATATCTTAGGAAGATAGCCATTCCTTCAGATGCACCCTCCTCTTCTCATGGAGACCTTGATGGATAATGCATAAGGTTGATTTATCTAGTGCCCATAGTGAACCCCTTTTAAAGTCTAAGAGATTGAGTTTAGGAAGTCATGATTATGCCGGTAGAAGGAGTACCATGGATGTTTCACCTTAGACTACTAAAAAGAGGACTGCTAATCAAACTGAACCTAAAGCACCAAGAGAAGTCAGATTATTGAAAAGGATTAAGCTATAAATCAATGACAACACCATAGATACAGGGGCTAAATTGGTGGCATTCCCTACTAATGAGATGGAGTAAAACATTTGTCTTCATGAATAAGACAAATAATTAATTGAAGTGTTTTTAGGTTTGGAGGACTATTTATCATCCAAAGGATAATTTCTATTTAGTACTGAACTTTTACATGGTAGACATTGATATTTCAGTATGACATTTTGATATTTAGACTTTGATAAATTTTGGTAATTTTGGTGAATACAATAATTTTGAAATTTAATATAATTTTTTATTCTAAGTTAATTAAATATGAATTATGGTTTAAATATGAATAGAATTTATCAATTTTTTATTTATTTATTTTATGATTGATATGCATTCTAATATATTATTAATTAATATGGGTCCCCAACCATTAAGATTAGTACCCCAAGTCTACTATTTTTTAATTGATCAAATTAAAACTTAAATAAGTCTTAATTAATATATCCTTAACCACTTTTAGTTTCTAATTAATTAACTTTGTTAAAAGTTAATTAATTAACATTAACTAATAACTAACTAAAGTTAGTTATAAATTATTATACAACTAAATTGAAGTTATAAAAAGAGATTTAGGAATCATTTGAAGATAAAAGCACATGTATTGAAGACTTAAGTATTTTTTGAAGTCAATCATTTATCTCTTCTTTTTATGCAACTTCTCTAAGATAGTACAACTTTTTCAGATAGACCCAATGGTATCTTATCTGACAATTGAGTAATTGCTTAAGGAAAATAGGTATATCTAGTTTTATTTATCATCTTTTACTAATTATTTGAAGTTTTATAAGATTAGTATCTTTTGATGATTTCTATTTGTAGTCCTATACACAGATTTCAAGTATTCAACCTGAATAATGATGATCATTTCACTATTTTGTGACATCTCATTGATCTATTTTGATTGCAAAGCTGTCATTCAAATTTTTGTAGAGAAAGAATGTTGGTTTTCTAAATGAAATTTATATTTTTTTGATAAGATGAATCTCTTTTTGAGACTCACACATCTTTGTAATTATTTGACTCTAACTTCAATATAAATAGATCTTTCAAATTTCTTCTAAATCTGGATTTTGTTTCATTTTGATTATCTTAGATAAAGTTCTAATTTTTAGTTATTTTTTTTAGTTTAGTTTAGTTTATTTCTCTTCTTTATTTGGATAGTTTTAAATTTTCTTAATTTATTATTTCCTTGGTTTGTTACAGGTTGATATCTTTAAATATCTAGATCTTTATTCTTTTCAATTTGTTGTTAATATTTATATCTTCTAAGTTAATTTTTATATATTTTAGATTAAGTCTTTTATTCTACTTTGTTTAGAATATATTCTCAGTCTATTTTAATCTTTAGATTAATATCCTTTATTTTCCTAAGCTTTTAGTTATTTCTTAATTAGTTTTCCTTATTTAGATTCAATTTTGTCCTTCAATCTTTATTTATCTCTCATTGACTTTCTTTAGAATAATTTTCTTAATTAGATTTTCTATTTTACTTACTTTAGATTAAGTTTTGTTTTTTTCTTAGTTAGATTAATTTTCAACATTTCTTGGAAGTGTTTTTGTATTTAATTATTATAAGTTTATGTCTTGTTTATATTTAATTTTGATCTTGTTTCTTTGTTTATCTTTGTTAACTTGTCTAAATTACTTCTCCTTAGGTTCTTTTCTTTATTGTTTCTTTAGTTATTTTCTTAGAAGAGTTATCTTAGTTAAATCTTACATTTTATTTTTTGTTTTATTTAGAAAAAATCCTTTCTTAGTTGGTTGTCTATTCTAGTTTTTCTCTTTGCTTTAGGATTAGTTGTTTGATTTGTTTATTAGTTTATTTATTTTTAGTTTAGTCTTTTAACTCTCTCTCTCTCTCTCTCTCTCTCTCTCTCTCTCTCTCTCTCTCTCTCTCTCTCTCTCTCTCTCTCTCTCTCTCTCTCTCTCTCTAATCTATCTCTTCTATTTCTAGTTTCTTCAAAGTTAACTTGGAAAACATTGTAAATAAGAAGCAAAAATATTATCTAAATACAAATATATATTATAGAATTAAATTTATAATATTCAAGAGATTATATAACTCATAGGTTTTCTATGTCAAATAGAATAGATTACAAATTATTATCTTAACTAATTCATGATTCAATAATTAGTTTTTTTTAATTATTATAATGGAATAGTTGTCCTGATAACTTGTTGATTATTTCTTAGAATTTATAATATATACCCCTCACATCTTTAGGATCTTGGATAAACCTTTATAACCCCATGATTAGATTGGTATGATTCCAACTTGACCTTCATGATAGGCGAAAGGGTTGATTCATTGATGGTATAATTTCCATCAACAAAAAGCTCAAATAAACTTTCACAAGCTTGTACAAACCTATTCCAAACCTATTCCATGATTTGATTGAAATGAACACTATGAATACCTACCACTTTCATATATGACTCTAAAATGGTTCCTAAGATATCAAATGGTGCATGAATTAAACTAGACCATGACCAAGACTAGAAACGTATGAACTAACATCAAATATAACTACACAACACCTTATGATGTTATAATAAGCCCTTATACAAGATGTTGACTATAGGGGGTTGACTTGAGGTAAAAATGGTTAATATATATGGTGATTTCTCAAAGGTGGCATGCTTTTTATGCCATGACCAATTGCCTAATCCTATCAATTAGGCTATGGAGTCACATGTACAATAGGTTTGACATATAGATTGCCTTGAAAAATACACAAAACATAAAAAAACCAATAAGAAACAACACATAAGATTAAAAAAACTAAGAAAAAACACACTTTTGCTTCATGAGTACTTAGGGAACACAACACATAATTAAACAAACTGACTCAAGCACTAACTTACCTAAGATGAAAAATTCCTCCAAGATCAAAGGGGAAGTTTGAAACCTCTCTTACTTCATTACATGAAGGAATGAATGAATCATGTAGCTTTTTGACTTTTGACATTGATGTCTCTACCTTATTCATGTTGTTTGCCAACTTTATTGGCATGATGCTATATGAGAACCAAACATATCTAAATAAGATGGCTATGGAATTAAAATCTTATTTCATCCAAATATCCTAAATTTTCTCATATGGTTCCTTAGCTATGACCTCAAATGGTGGTTCAACAAGGATTTCCTTTTTGGTTTCCATAGTGTCCTCAATAAGATTGGATTTCTCTTCAGCTACAAATTATTCAAGTTCATCAAGGAGATCTGAATAGTCTACCCAATCTTGTTCATTACCCTCCATGGAAAAGTTTTTCTCTACCTTCTCATGTACTTGGCCCTTAATATACAAGTTTGAAAATATGACAATCCTTTTAGCCTTACTTTTCTCCTTCATAGATAGTACTTGATGTTTGAAAGCATCAATCTCTTCTTCTTCATGATACAATACCTTTGGATATGGATCAATATCAAGTGGGTCTCTTGATTTTTCTTGAGGTGCAATGACTTCTACCTTTCCCTCACTTTCTATGTCTACAATCTCTTAGACACTAGCATCATCATATTGCTTTATGGTAGTAGATTCTTGATCAATAAAATGACCTTAATCTTTATACTTAATGTAATAATTATCAACATGATTAATATTATTATTATAAAAATTATCATTAGATATAGAATCTCTTAGAGAAAAAAGAGATTTACCCAACTTGTCAAACTCTTTACATATGGCATTGATATTTTGCCATAGTTCCTCTTCATTCACAACATGCGAGATTTCTCTATGATTATTGAGACAATCATCAACATGATTTTTAGAGGCATTATCCAAATTAAATATAGATTTCTTTGGAAGATAAGTAACCTTATCAAAATGATCAAACTCATGACATATGAAATCAAACTTTTGCCACAAGTCATTTTCATCCACCTCATGAGTGTCATCTTCAAGATTCATTTCATTTATCTTGGTCTCATGAGACTTTATTAAGACTACAACTTATTAAGGAGTTGACTTGACCTTCTTCCTTGATAGTATACTCCACTTCATGCTTAAGATGGTCATCCACAAATTCATGATTAGACATGGAGTCTTCAAATGCCTCTCTCTTTAAGTCTTAACACATTCCTCATGAACAACTACAATATGATCTTCAATATGCTTCTTTTCATATAATAAGTTAGAATTACACTTGTGGTGACCAAGAAAAGTACCTATGGTTATTTCCTCAACATAGTCACTCGTGACATCCTCTTAGTTATCCTTGCCTCGGATTTGCTCCTCTTCATTTGTTTCTCTCAAGATGAGCTCATGTGAAGGATCTATAATATGAGATGTAGTGGAAGGTATATGGATTGGAGATGAAGTGTGAGGTGGAGGATAAGGCTTGAGAATGGATTTAGGAAAGATAAAAACACTAGCAAGCTCATAGGGAAGTGAATTATTAGATTGATTAGAAAGATAAACATTTACATAAGTAGGAGTTACATCTTGATAATAGTTTTCTTGGAATTATTCAATAGAATCATGTTAATATTTGATTTATTTGTCATCATACATACTTATCCTTTATATTGATAATTAAAGGCACTTCTTTGCCAAGTCCATTTGTTCTTTAATTTCACATTGACTTTATTCTACCTCTTCAAACATCTATAACTTCTACATGTAACCTTGGGTAGTACTTCTCAACCATTCCATGAGATGATCAGGGAGCACGTCATACCCATCATCCCATATTCTCATATTTTCTTCATTATCTAGTAACTCTGGTATAGATGCCAACAAAGACTTGATATATGATGAAAAAAATGAAGGAAGAGGAGGGTAATGATGGGGATCAAAACCAACTTCAATTTTTTTGTAATCTAGTCTATAAGAAAATACATATTGACTTGTGATACCTTTGTGTAAATTTCATGTAAACATTTGATTCCTCATGGTGAGACCTATAGGAGTACTATAGAGGTTCATAGGCATCATGGTATGGTTAATATGGCTCATATTAGGATTGAGAGGGAGGCATTTCTTAATAGGTATCTTGGTAGCCTTCCTCATAAGGATATATAATAACATGGTATCTATGTGGGAGAGGGGGGAATGGAGGATTATAGTGCTACCATGGCTCATAGGATTCATATTCATTTTGATAGAACTATTGGGGATTATATTTTGGTTCATATAAAGGCTAATAAGGAGGTATATGGTAGAGATATTCACCATAGTTTTTCATGTCAACCTCGTGTATCAAAGGAAATGTAAAAATTTGATCAAAACTTCAACTAAAGATACCTATAGTATTTAAAACCATAAGTTATCATTTGGAGTCACCATTGGTGCTAGGTTTTTTGCTTCTAAAATTTTATTAGAGGAAAGACACACCAACAATCTTTCCACTCTCTTGGACCTTGGTCACATTAGGCACGTTAGAACTATTATCAGCAAATATTGCACCCTAAAGAGGGTGATCAAGTCTCTTCCATATTTTAGAAACATGATATCAATTCTAGGTATGCGGATGTACCTATATTAGAAGTGAGCCTCTAGATTTAAGGGCTAGCTTACTGAATGTGTCTTGGAATGCTTGTCACCTAAACTAGTTGATTGCTTGTGGGAAAAAGGGGTATAATTTGCATGAAATAAACCTATTGTAAAGGTTTATACACAAAAATGTTTTCCACATGACCATTATACTTAATTCATAAATAAACAAGGCATATAAGCTAACTTCTAAGTCTTAAGAGGTTCTAACATGAGTGTTTCAATATAGAGGTGAGATGCATGAAGTCTATCTAAGGTAAGTAAACCATAGGCTTGTTAAAAATACTAAGGCTCATTATACACTTAAACGATAAACCCATGTATTTCAAAACACTTCATATAACCTACTATAATAATAAATCTTGCATAAAAATGAGAGGATAAGAAGAAAAAAGGATAGGAGATTATCACTTTGCATCACTTTACACACTTAAATAGTTATTCATAAACTTAAAATAAAACTTCCATTAATGTTCAAAGGC
This sequence comes from Torreya grandis, assembly GCA_037957365.1. Classification (NCBI taxonomy): domain Eukaryota; kingdom Viridiplantae; phylum Streptophyta; class Pinopsida; order Cupressales; family Taxaceae; genus Torreya; species Torreya grandis. The sequence continues at coordinate 1,930,901 of JARHVA010000083.1, read as the reverse complement.
AAAATACAAGGTCATACTAGTAGGGCTTCACCATACATGGAGTGGAATTAGATGACAAAGGCTACAATGGTAGCTATGTATAGAACTTAAAAGAGAGAAGAAAAAAAAGAAGTTCAAGAGTCACTAGGAGACATGTCTAATTGATAACTAATTGAATTATAAGAGGATTGAATATGAAATAGACCATAAATGTCTTATAAGATAAATTTCCATCTAAACCATGAAAAACTCTTCCAAAATGGTGCAAAGAATCTTTATCTAGCCTTTGTGAAACTATCTTCATCATAGATCATCTCTCGAGCATTTGAAACTGAACTAGGAGAGTCAACACATATGATATTATAGTCATAGACATTTTCCATGTTGTTATCTATCTTCTATACATTTGAATTTACCATATGTAGTCACTCATTGATTTCCTAGACATCATTATTTACATCTAGTAGTTATTGTTTATTTTGAACCTTGACTAAGTTCTCATGGTAGCGTATGAATCTAAAATGCTTTCTCTATTATAGAGTCCTTTGATCCTACATGACTACCTATGTGGCATTCCCTTACCATGTTGCTCATTCCATTTTTTAATTTGATTTGTCATAATTTTAACATGTAGCCCATCTTATCCATCTAGAGTCTAGTTAAATTTACCTATTTGACCCCACCTAGATTTTCTCTACTTCAACTTTTGACACTGGTTATTGATCACTGACTTGGGGTCTTAAGATCCTGACATTTATTAGTGTTGAATTTGATTGAAGCTCCTTAACCTTTGACTCTCACTCATGTTATTAGATATATTTGCATGATCAAATGTGCACCGTAGATCTTTAGGACCCATTGATATTATCAAATCATCCATTCTATTGATCTTAGTGTATGATAGAGCACTAACCATTGGATCTATCTCTATTTAAATCCAAATGGCTATTTACCATGTCTAAAATTTTACATCTATGCTCCCATCATTTAATGTCCATGTGATTGTATTTGGCATTTATGAGACCATAAATTTTTTCCCCCAATTATTATTTACCATGACTTAAATTTGACATCCACATGATTGTTAATGACATTTATGAGACCATTTATGATGTTTGCATGATCGTCACTTTTTGAACGCTATTGATTTTTTCTTGGGTTCATTTTTTATGTTTGCATGAACATCATACTTTGCTAGATTAACTTTCTTTAAATAATTCAATTCTATTAGAGATTTTTTTGTGGGTGATTTTCTTGGTCTCTTTGTCTTTGGGATAATTTCCCCACAAGAATAATGTATTTATACTTTCTACATCAGCCAATTTTCGTGAAATAATATGGGTCATCGAGCTTTATGTTTTAGACATTTTATCTAAAATAATATGTCCTTATCCTTTTATATTAGATAATTTGTCTAAAATAAATTAGACTTATCTCTTTTTCCATAGACGAAATGTCTAAAAGAATTTTATCTTCAAGAAAATTGCTCAAATAATTTTCCTAAAAGAAATAGTACTTTGGGAACTTTATATCAAGCATTTTTCCCAATTAAAATGAGTCTTCAAAATTTTTGATTCAACCAATTTTCCTGACAAGTTCCCAATACTTAGTTAAAAAATTAGAAATAATTGCACTAGAATAATTATTAGCACTTAGCCTGAATACCCAAAGGAATTTGTACTTTTCCAAATAAAATGGGAAAATTTCCCAAGTATTAAATAAGTATTTAAGTCTGTAGGTTCTTCTGGATTTGTTTTATCAACTGTCACTTGATATTTGAAAGCTCAAATAAACTTTCATAGGCTTTTGCAAACTTGTTCCATACTCTAACTAAAATGAACACTGTGAAAACCTACCACTTTCATATATGACTCTAAAATGATTCCTAAGATATCAAATGGCATAAGGATTAAATCAGACCATGACCATGACTAGAAACATATGAACTGACATCAAATAGAACTATGAACACCCTATAATGTTATAATAAGCCCCTATACAAGATTTTGAATATAGGGGGGTTAACCCATTTTAACTTGAGGTAAAAATAGTCAACACATATCAACATAAGGAAGGTAAATTTCAACCTTATATTGATTAAAAGGCTTGAAAATCCAATATTACAGAAAGGTAGAATTCAATTATACCCAAAACAAGGATCTTAAATGGAATAATTTTATAACATTTCTATGATAAAAAAGAGTCTTTCTTATTACAATTTTTCTTTCTTAAATAGGAAAATAATGGAGAGTTCAAGCTTTTGACTGGTCATACCCACTAATGGGGTATTTACAAATTCAAATAATGAATGGAAAAGGTGGTTCAGGAAGTGAGAATATCTTCTCACGAATGCTAAGTCAGGCCTAAGCAAGTGCCTTCCACATCCCCCTAGCCTAAAACTTATCCTTTATTTACTTGTGGATGCATTTATTCTTGTTATGAATTTGACTAGATTCCATTTCCCTCTCATCATTTTTCCTACAGTTTCATTAAGTTTCACCAAGATTATGAAGATTGGGCCATTCCAAGATTGATTCCTATGAATCAATTTAGTTACATAGTTTACTCATGTATTTTTATGCCCAAATACATGAAATAATCCTTCATATTTTACCAAAATAGTTCCAACATAGATGCCATCAAATTCTTTAGTGGCAGGTTCCAATCATGTGTCCTTTTCTCACTCATTCATTACTTGGCCAAAGCTCTAAGTGTTTTTCCTTTTGCTAAAGTTTAATAGTTTTCATGTTCCATTTGGTTTCCACTTGTCACCTTATTTCTCACTTAAGGGCCTTGATGCTTTGAACTTGGTGGATGGATCTAGGATGTTGGGTTGATGATATTGTGCAATGTAGCATCATCCTACTAACCCACTAGTTTGATAAATTTTTAAAGTTACACAAAATCTCCTAGGGATCTGAGTCTCTGATATTTCACCTCATGACATCATCCTATTCTCACTCAATTTTTTACCCTTGGAGAGTTTTTTCAATCCTCATCCAAATTGATTAAAACATTAGATTACATCTATGCCTATGGGTTGCCTATAGTAGAGGTAAATCTCTAGGTTTAAGGGCTAGCTCCCTAGATTAGTCTTTTGTTAGCTTATCACCTACATTAATTAATTGTTTGGATGAAAAGGGATATAATAACACAAAATTAACCTATTATAATGAGGTGATACACTAGATTTATCTCCACTAGACTATCATACACTTACACTATGAAATATGACTCATAATACTAGTTTCAACATCCTAGATTGATGTAACATAAGTGTTTCAAACATGAAGGTGATATGCATTGCTCTTCTCAAGGTGAATGAATAAGAGGTATAATTTTAGACACTAATTCTACTTGTTACACTTAGAGATATAAAAATACACTAACTACACTTCATGCGACCTATTAGAGAAAAAATTACTTGAACCAAACATGAAAAAGTAAAGAGAACACAAAGATAGATAGTTATCACTTGTCATTCCACTATGCACTACTTCACACACTTAGAAAAGAATTTATGAAATAAAAATAAGATTATAATCTTTTATTTTAAAGGTAAATATATTATTTAAACCATTAGGTCTTTGCCATACCAGGTGTGGACCCTTTACAAAGATAAGAAGGCTTGCATATATAGGGCATAAGAGAGGAGAGAGAAGTTGGATAGTCACAAGGCCAAGTGTCAAGACTTGGAAACTAGTTACAACATGAAATAAGGAGTTATAAAAGAGGCTATGAAGGTCTTCTTAGACAAGTTTACACCTGAAGTTCACCATTATCCCTCAAGTTGGCGTAAAGACCCTTCATGGTCCTTCTTGGAATTTCCCTCATGATGATGAGTAGTCTATCTATCCTAAAATACCTTAGAATGCCTTGGCACATATGATCTAAATTTAAGAGGTGAATATATGATTGTGATATTCATCTATACCTCTTTAATTGATGAACTTATCTTGGATAAATGTTGTTCAATGCTTGCAATCACTCATTATCCCTCCAGGATTGAATCTTCACACTTGTCACTTAAGTGACTTGAATTTATCCAAGAAATATCATTTAAGGAATTTAGGACATCTATTCAAAACCTCTTTGTCCTCTGGTCTATCAAATATACCTCAAAAGATTCAATGCCACTCTTCTCACTATCACACTTAGTAAGTCACATTTATTCTCACTATGTTATTCAAGACTATATGCAATGAAAATTATATAAAAGGTAATTTTATGCATCACTAAGGTGAGATATGAGTATGGGTATTTTTAAAAATTCCCTACACACCTCTTATTATGACTTTCATTCACTGATTCCCTTTTATACTTGCAATTCAACTCAAATCTTATAAAAAATCTAGATTTTGGTCTATCCGTACAAGTGATGGTATAAAATAAATAGATGGTGAGGATAATAATAGAGTTAAAATAATTTATAAATTACTTTATATGACATTTGACCAATTTTGGATCCATCTCCATTCATCTTTTCTCCATCAAGTTCATACAAGGGTTTTAAGAGGTTTTTAGTTCATCTATCTTCTTAAAAGTGGTTCATAAAATATGTACACTTAACCTTCACAAAAATTACACTAAGATAAATTTAAGGACCCCCCTCAACTATCCCTATCTTATTTAGGCACCATACACACCATTCATACAAATATGAACAAATGAAATTGGACCTTGAGCTTATATACTACATTTTGGATAGGCTTGAGAGATAATTAGGCCAAAAATATCACTCATGTGTTGTTCATTAAAAACCAATGATTCATTTGTAATCTCTCATATCACATAAATTCTCTCATATGTATTTTAAATATCTCATGTTCATATGAATGGAGTTAGGCACCTTAGGATTTGGGCCTAGTTTTAGGCCTAATAGGATTGCACTATGTATTTATGTTTATGAACACATGTGAAGGTTACAAATGGATATAATTGTTTATCCACAATTTTTTACATCTAAACCAATACTTTATATCATTCAATTGTCACTCAAGACTCTCCACTTGGTATTTTCACCTTTCATGAATTAGGTCTGTAGGTTACCTTATTTATGAAGTTCTATCTATCTGAGATAAAACATAGGGTATTTCCCCTATTTATTTGACCCAAATGATACTATGTATGTATTTATTAGGTCATCAATACCATATTTACAAATTTTCAAATCTTGATCACCTCTCTAGAGCTCTTAACATCAAATGTTATTAAGACTAGCTTCTAGGTTATGACTATGTGTAGGATTTTTAAGTAGAGTTGAACTTGTTTAACCTTTACCTATGTCAGAGTGTTTGGATTGATGATGATTTTAGAATTGATTTCAAATATTTAATTATTTACATATCCATCACTTCAATCTTTGGTAAGTCTTTAATTCACTTGGGTAGATTGTATGCAAAGTTTAATTGACTGAGTATAAGGTTCAAGACCTAGTTTAGTTTAACTTATGTTTTTTTCCCCTTACCTCTAAAAGTCACATGAATATGTGGTGTTAAAAAAATTATATTAGTTTCAATAAATTCACCCCTCTTACACCTCTATCTACCATTAAAACTACATTCTCCATTTTCGTAGGCTAGTCTATAGACTATCTCCAAACTATAGGTGTGCATCAGAGAAATCAAGAGTTTCCTATAGGTGGATACATGTCCAATTAGTGAAATTCATGATTTTGAGTTCCCCTTGAGGTCATTATGTCATTTATTACATATAATAAAAAATTTATACCTTGATACCATGTTATCATTCTTTACCATCAACACAATAGGTGTTACTTGCAAGTTGTAGGTCCATTTGGTCTTAATTGCACTGTAGTTTATTAAATATCTTTAGTAGAAGCTTGACTGGTTTGAAATCTCACCTACCATCACTCTCTATAAACTTGAACACTTCCTCTCATTTTCAAGAATTAAATCTAGGTCCATGCTAAAAGAATGGATCCATATTTCTTATCAAGACCTTATCAACCTTCACCATGAGATGCTACTTTGTGAGGCAGAATCCTCTTTTAGAGAGATTAAGGTAAACAATATCATTTAAAACTTTTTCAACTTACGAACATGAACCTATGTATTATTGTATATAATGGCTTCACCATTATCACAATGGTATTATCTTTGCTCTTAGACCTAATTAAAGGTCTAAATTTAGTTCAAACACCTCCATTTCAATACTATTCTACCTCATTTGTATTGAATTTAGACCACTATTTGAGACTACATGTAGGTTTATATGATATAGGACTATGTGCTATACTAGAACCTCATTATCACCCTGATAATATTTCACTAGGCTTGTGATCTTTGTTTGAGATCTCAGTTAGGTTCAAATATTTCAAACACCATTATGTTTCCTTTCATGTCTTGATCTTTCTTTTAGGTTTGAACATGAAACTTGTAGATTCCTGCTTCAAGGATACTTGATTGTATCAAGTGTCCTAAGCCTTAAATTTCATAAAATACACTCTTGAGACAAAAAAATAAATGAATAATATGATCAAACATGATCTATTAGGTTACAAATAAACATATTATCTTGTCTTGAACCCATTTACAAGAGGGTGAAACTCTATAACTAGAAACACTATTCTATATACTTCAATGGTGTCTTATTCTAGCTTGATGAGATGGTTTAACTTATTCCTTGATATATAGACTAAAAACCATATGATAAGGATGGTCATACTCTACAAGATCACATACACCACCTGGTTTACTCAGATCAATACAAATAGAAAAGGAAAATTGAGTTGTTGGGGATGTGTAATTAGTTTGAAGGCATCAACAATATTGGTGATTGTTCATGAAGCACAGACCATCAAACTTACAACTATGGCCATGGAATGCAATTAAACAGGGACCCATAACAACCACCAAGTTCATTTAGTGTAATTCCTCTCCTCTTATCTGTATTAATAGAAAACCATTAACCAATTTTAACTTGTCTAAGAGAGAGATGAGAGAGAGAGAGAGAGAGAGAGAGAGAGAGGTTAGTTTTTTCCATTTTTAGACCTATTTAAACCACTTGATCTTGTAAGTGAATTGTGGGATTATCAAGATATTTCCTTGAAGCCTTCCCATGTGCCATCTGAGCTATGTAATTCATATAACTAATTAAAACTATAATTTTTTCAATTTATCTTCTTGGATAGACATCAAGCCTAAAAATTTTTAGTTTGGAAACTAACTCTAACATGTACCTAATAGCAGACATGTTATCCTACCTCTATACATATTTTCATTGTGATATAAAATTGTATAATTCATAAAAATGACCTGAAAGGTGGTAAAAAGGCTATTGAGACAAGTGCACAAATATGACAAAGATGAAACATATTGTGTGACCTTAAAAAAAAAAATAGACCTATATTATGACCATGTTCAAACATATAATACCTCATGAAAGTTAGAATATGTAAGGGGTTTTTACCAAATTTGACCTAGGGTCAAATTTTGGCAATTTCTTAGGGATAACATGCCTATTATGTTAAGGACCAGTTACCTTCTCTTATCCTTGGGAAATGGATTCACCTATATAGTTCTATTGACATTGATAAGCCTTTAAACAAACACCAAAAACTCACACCACACACAACAAGGAAACAAACACAAAAATCAAGACACTAAACACAATCTTGTGTTCTCATGAATACTTAGGGAAAACACACACAACTCAAAGTAAGACACACACCTATCCTAGTATGTAAAATACCTCAATAAATTTTAGGTGAATAAACACTTTATTAATTTATTCAATTAGGGTTAAATACAATGTTTTCACTTGGATTTACACCTTTTGAGGAGATGTCTTAGCTCTCCTCATCCATGTGGCATAATTGAAACACCTATAGGTTATGGGTAGCCTAAAAATGATTTGAATCTCTAGATAGGGATAGATCCCTTGATGTACCAATTTTATATCACTACTACACCTATGGTTTCAATGAAAAGGGAGGAAAAACTAAAAGTAAACTATTCTAAAGGTAGTGATACACTAACTTGATTGATGACTACCAACCAACTATATGTCACACATGAGACCAAGAGACTAACTAGGCATACACTTCTCTAATTTGAATTTTATCACATCAGTATTTCATTATGATGTTGTGATGAATGTTTAGGCTAGGAATACTAGACAAGAGGCATAGAATGGAACTATTTAAATAGACTAGTTCACTTAACCTTGACACTTCATAGAACACTTCACATGACCTACAAAAAGAAGCTTTCAAGATGTAAATAGGTGAGAGAATGAGACAACAATGATAAGGAAACTACATTCATCACTAAGAAATATCAATAATTCAAGTGAAAAAACTATGAATAGTCATATAAGAGGTAAAATTATAGTATTTATTGATCCAATGGTATGAAAATGAGCAAGGCTTTGTCATACTAAGGTGGAGCATATCTTACAAAGGCCAAAATGGCTAGTTCTTATAGAACTTGAGAGAGAAGTGGGAAAAGAGGAGTCTAAAGGTCACAAGGACACTTTTAATGCTGAGGAAATGAGTTAAATGTGAATGAGAAGAGAATGTGAAACTGATCAAGCAAATTTAGGAATCATATGTGTCAATTCAAGGTATGAAAATCTTGAAATGTGGTATGAATTTCCTTCTGTTGGCTTAGAAAACTGCCTTCATCACTAACCCCTATTGTAACTTCCCAAAAATAAATAGGAATAGGTCTCATGATTGGAATGAGTGGTAATTGTTTCAAACATGTTTATCCATGCATTGGTTGCATTCCTATTCATCTAGAATCTTCTAAAACTGAGGCCTCACTACCTGTAGTAAAATAGATCCTCTTTCACACACCTTGCACACTTGGCTCCCAAAATGGCTTCAGTTTCTCATGGAAATATATAAAATTGAGTGGCTAACACTTGAAAATACCCTAAATTTCATTATATTTATTAGGTACACCTTAAATAGGTTTCCACTTGAAGTTCTCACACTTCTCACTATCTTGCTCACTTTGCTAGTTTTGAATGACTGAGATGAAATAAATAGTAGGAACACTTAATATTTTTTATGAAGAATTAAATATACATGGGGAGTTATCTTAAGTCCTAATATTCCTTATAAAGTTTATTTAATCTTTTTAAACCTCCTATAACCTGCACAATGCATAAAATAATCAAAAGAACCAATTTTCTACCTTGTCTATACAAAAAAGTTAGTACAAAAGTTAATGGAGGGAGTATATATAGATTCCTCTATAATATAAAATCATTTAAAAACCCATTTTTGTCCATTTGGATTCACTTCCTTCCTTGTTTTCCCAATTGGGTCCTTATCTAGGTTTTGCAAGGGTTTTGAGTGCTTTAGGCTCTTAAGCTTTATTCATAGAGATGAAACATTAGAATTAAAAACCAATTAAACAATATAAATGTTAAATACCTTTTTTAACATCTTAAAACTTCTTTTATCTCTATTCATAGTGTCTAATGAGATGTAAGCATTTCAACCTAGCCTATCCATCTTGTTTCTCCATTTCATATAGGCTTGAGTTGGTTCTAAACCAAAAGTCATTCTCCATTTGGTTCATATATGAGGTAAAAGGTTTAAAACCTTTGAAATTAACATAAAAACATTCCATAATCCATTTTAATGTTTACATAAGGCTAGAATTGAAAATGACCTCCTATTTGGATTTTAGGCCTAACCATACCTAAAAGGTCTACTTGCATACTTGAGGGTTTAGAGCACCCTATTGAAGTTATCCATTTTTTGTATGGTTTATAATGTTTTCCTAAGTGTGGTTTAGATTTTAAAACCTCATTACAAGTTTCAACTGTATCTTATCTCATCCTTTTACCTCCTTTCCTTAAAGATTGTAGGGGTTTGCACATAAGGGGAGTGCCCTCTATTTGAGACAAAACAAAGGGCACTTACCCTATTTTATCAAACCAATAAAATATTAGAGGGGATTATATAATTTATGGAGACCCTATAAACCAAATTTCATCTCTTGGTCTTAATATTTTACCTTCCAATTCATCAAAGACCCAAGATAGACTGTAGGTAATCAAATTGTACACAATGTTTCCATCATGTGGAATGTGTATTACCTATATAGAGCCCCTTATATATTATATGTCTATAATGAGAGCTCAATGAGAAAATCATGATAATAGTGGAGGGATTATAATCTTCATATATCCCTCCAACCTCTCACAACTCTTCTAGACACTTTGCCTAGTCAAGACTAAGTTCCATCTCTAACTATATTTCATATTATGGAAGGTACCTATAGGTAGTCCTATATGTTTAAGATTGAGGAAAATGTCTAAATAAAATTATTGAAAATTTCATGATTGCTTAATAATGGTTTGGACTTGTGATAACCTTGAATAGGCTATACCATCATCTAGGCATCATTCTTTGGTCTTATTGTCTGCATATAGTTAATTAAAACTGACTATGTTTTAGCCATTTGGACCTTGTAGGTGTGAATTCAACATTGGAAAATGAGTCATGTTATTTTGAGTTTATTTAATATCCTATAACTAATATCCAATAAAAACTATTTATATATATAGTCCTATTATTTATTAGATCCCATCATGAGCTTGGTAAACACCTACAGTCAGGTTATAAATAAGCATTTCAAGACCTAAAACACTTGTAGGTGCTGATAGAAATTGACACCTTGTTCCTCAGTCCTTATTGGAACATCCTTGAGTCAAAAATGTCTTATTCAACCTAACATGGTCATCCACTATATAATCATGTTTCAAATTGGTAGTTTGAATATAAAGATCTTCTTTATAGCTCAAAACCTGTAGGTTTCACTACCTAAAATTAGTGAATAAAAAGTGTAACTTTGAGGTTCTCAACGAACACCTTCCACTAATAATTTGGTCTCAAAAATTTTCATGGATCTTGTCATATGTGGAGGATACTAGGGAAGCACATCTAGATTGACTAGGATTCTTATCAACCTTGTTATATGACTTCCACAAAACTACCAAGTGCTCTATTTTCACATTTTGGGGATCATGTCCCAAAACTCAGTCACTTCACCCTTGATCAAAGTTTTCACTCCCATTTATCAACCTAAAACTTGAATTATGAATACCCTAATATACACAACATATTATGAATATAAAAAAATGTTTCATCTCATGATCCAACACTTTTCATGACACTTTTGATTCTCTGTTAAGCCTCTTGTAGGTGGTTATTTTCATACATAGGCAGTGAGTGTAAGTGGATAATGTGTACTATTTTTGTCTTCATGAATAGACCTAAATCTTTTAAAATTACTCAAATGGGTTTTTTTCATTATTAATACCTTTAAAATAGTTTCAAAACCTTTATTATAACATTATTTTCCCCTTTTAAGTACATGTAGGTGCACGCTCATGGTAGACTATGTAGAAGTATTGCACATGACTACAATAGTACCTTCTTTCTAATTTAGAGACTCAACTCACTACCTCATATTGTTATAATATGTTTAAAAAGCCTTGAAAACTTCATTATAATTTTTTATATGTTCTCATAGCCTCCAAAAGTCATGGCTAGGATTGAGGATGAGTTGGGCACTGACTATGTACCCAATTGAACTACAACCTCAATGATGCTCAAATTAGATGTTGAAAATTTTGAAATAAGGGTATTATCATAACCCAATTAGGATGAATGAGACACCATGCTACATTTTATTAAATCCATTTTAGATAAATAGACTTTTTTCAAATGGTGAAAATAGAGTGCAAGTCCACTGTCAACACCTTCCTACAAAGTGAGTTATTTGAGATACCAAAATATTTCCAAACATGAGACTAAGCATGGATAACATGAAATGAGATATTCAACATGATATGGAGATATAATCACCAAGTGATTTTTATGAAATAGTCCAAATGAGAGCAAAATCTATAGGGTATAGGAAACAGTGAGAAAAAAACATATTCAACTGTTAGAGATGGTTCATAAAGCATAGTTGACCAATATTATAATTATTATTATGGAAATGGATATATATAAGTTTAATTTCACCTCCCAAATATTTTTTACCTATAATTTCTCCAATTGATCATACCAAGCATAAACCTACTGACTGGTTCTATGTGTCTAAAATGGTGAAGGAGCATAATGGTTTTAGCTCAAATTTGGCACTTTCAAAGTATGTAAAGCACAAAAATGAGTCTAAGGAATTTTAAGAGTCATATCACAACCTTTTACCATGTGTCACACTCTCTTATGGGCTGTACAAGTGCTAAACTCTTGCATTTTTAGTTAATTTCCTATTTTTTAGTTTGATAACCTACAAGTTTCAGATGGGACTGACATTCCTGAGAGGTAATCTGACCTCTTAGATGTTTTAAATAATACTAATACATTTGGACACCTTGAAAACCATTCCACTTGCATTTATGACCCCTAAATGCCTACTAAATGACTCAAAGTGACATATTGACTAATTAGACCATGACTAAGGCTAACAAGGCATCAAATTACATAAAATGGACTTATAATACACCTTATGAGATAACACTAGACCCATATAAACATCTAAATATCAATTTTTTACCTATAAGGGGTCCAATTTGACCTATAATATCAAATTTGGTCAAAAAAATGGTGACTCATAGGGGTAGTATGCCTGTTATACTAAATATCAATAGCCTTATCCTATCCATGGGCTAAGGGATTCATCTAAAGTCTAATATAAAAAATAATACCTACCACTTGACAACAATGCCTTGAATAAGACAAGACAACTAATTACCTCAACTATATAAAACAAAGGACACACATAAGGTAAAGCAAACACACTAATAAGATACACACGTATGCTCAAAACACTTAAGAAAAATAGGAAACAAACAACTATGCACAGCTAGAAACTAAGCATCCTTCCTTTATAAGATTAAAAGGAAAGTTAATTGAATCTTCTTCTTCATGAGATGAATCATAATTCCAAGTGTGTTTCTCCTTAAATTGGATGCTTGGTAGATCAGACCTATTCCATTGTACTTCACTTGATCTGCTCTTAAGTAGATCATCCTTAAATAGTTATCTAATGTAAATATATTCCTCTTTAATTTGTATATAGACCTCATACTTCTTCCCATTCTTTATCTCATGATCAACTTATATCTTCTTGGTAGGCATGGCTTCAAGAGGAGTAGTTTTTTGTTCTTTGGAAGATTGAGGCCAATAGAAGCTTGTTCTATCCTTCAAAATTTTATGTGTTTCTCCCAACTAGTTGAGAGGATGATAACCCATTTTAATTATTTAAAACATATTATCATGAGATTCATATGCCTCTTGAAAGGGCAAATTTGAAAATTTGCATCTTCTTTGCATACCTACTTGAGTATCAAGGCTGCCTTCTCCATTTTTGACTAAATCATAGTCTCCTTGAAGAAGTGTATAACCTACTCCAATAATTGTAACCAATTCATATAAATACTTATTATATATTTTTTATTACCTATCTATGATATCTTAGATAGTGATGGAATAACCAATGATGATTTCCTCTTCTTTGGTAAAAGGAAAACATTCTTCAATATCAACACAATAAAAAAATTTGACATATGAAACCACCTCTTCTTCAACAATTAGAAAATATTGAGGTATCTCAAGTTGTATCTCAATTTTTAAAACCTAAATTTTCTTCTCAAGGACTACAAGATCTTCAATTTATTTCTCCTTCTTGGTGATGCCAATGTTAGGCATTTTGTAATCAGATGACCTAGTCCAATGAGGTTGCCAAGGAGTTTTATTTTATTTAAGAAAGATTTCTTAATTATTATCAACAAAATGTTAATCTTTAGGTTCCCACACCATATTTACATAAATACAAAGGTTTATATGGTGAGGATAAGATAAAATAATTGGTGGAGGTGGGACAAAGAACTCAACATCAAATTATGAATGAATTATAGGGGATCCTTTTGGGAGTTCTTAAGGAAGGGGAAGCAGACCTTGGGATAAATTAGCTTGGTTTTCTTCCTTCCATTTGATAATCAATTAAATTTAATCCTATCCATATTGATAACTCTCTTTTGGAAGGTTATATGGGGTAGTTTTAGGCATAGGATCTTCTTTTGGCTCTAAACCTTCCATCGGACCTTGACTCAACAATTTCATTCTTGGCTCTGACTCTTCAATTTGGTTGGCTAGGTTATCTTGTAAAAGTATCTATTGAAGTTAATATTAATCATCATAATCATATGGATTAAAAGAGGTTGATATGGAAAATAATATGTCTCTTTAGGAAGGGTGGGAGGGGCTTGCATAAGATCAAGTTCTTTCTCAACTTCACAATCTTTATCTAGGATTTTATCCCCTTTCTTTTGCCATGATTCCACTACCTTACTTAAGCTTAGGATATAAGTATTATGAGTCTCTTCTTGAGGTAGTGATTCAATTTGAGGAGTGGATAAAGTCTTCAAGAAACTTGGATTCTCCTTAGGCTTAGATTCTCCACCTTATCTCCAACTTGGGATTTCATATTTAGAATTCTCTTCTTGAGGTGGGGATGTAATGGGAGAGGGAAATGAGGGATTAAATTCCACTTCCTTTGCTAATGAGATGGTGTTTTGCATATGATTATTGGCTAACTCAATCTACCTATCAAGGTTTGTTTCAAAAACCAAGTTTGTCTTTCTAACTCTCTCTTCTAGTTGATTGGGAAAAAGATGATTTTGAAAGGCTTTATTGGGTTCATGAGTAGGAGTCAAGTAGAACTGACATAAATCTTGAGGAGGTGGATATGAGGGCTGATAGATTTTTTGAGACTATTCTTCATGAATTCTTAGCCTATCTTCCAAGGATGCAACTAGGTCACTCACATTTAGCATCTCACGTATGAGCCTTTACCAATTTGATCTCTCAATATGTGCCTACTCTCTTTTAAAAACCTCTAATGCATATCTCATATTATGAATGAGATTAATAGGAATATATATACCATTTCCCCTTTGTGTGTTAAGATCTATCATGTAACTCTCATATCCCAAGAGAGTTTTCTTGAAATTTGAAATGTACTAATTTGAGAAGTGACTAGGTTGACTAGGAGGAACAAGATATTGATAAGGTTAGTTATAAGATTGATACAACTCATGACAAGGTTGATAAGGGTAATATTGGAGATGGTAAGGGTCATGAAAAGGCTGATAAGAACCATATAAAGGATAATAGGGGATGTCATCAGCTTTAGATGTATCATCAACTTGTGTAAAATAATACTCAACACTAAAACTAGTCATGAAACTTAATTGGGAAGCAAGAACACAAAGAGAAAACTACAAATAATCTTCAAAAGGAAAACCTTGGTTGCTTGACTAGTTGATGTAAATTAAAATTCACCATTGATTCTTGGATATATTCCTTGAAAGGCTAATGTGTTGAAAGACAACACCAAAAATATTTCAACTTATTAGAAAATGAGTCCCATTGGGTGTGATAATAACTATTGTCACTTGGATTTACATTCTTTGAGGATATGTCTTAGCACTCCTCATCCAAGTGGCATAATTGAAACACCTCTAGACTATGGGTAGACTAAGAATGAGGTGAATCTCTAGATAGGGATAACTCCCTTTATGTACCACTTTTAGGTCACTATTACACCTATGCTTGCAAGGAAAAGGGAGAGAAAATTGAAAGTACACTATCTTGAAAGTGGTGATATACCAAATTGATTGATGACTACCAACCAGTTGCATGTTACACATGAGACTAAGAGACTAACTAGACATACACTTCTCTAATCTAAATCTTCTAACATTAGTATTTCATTATGAGGTTATGATGAATGTTTAGGATAAGAGGACTAGACAAGAGGCCTAAGATGGCACTATTTGAATAGAATAACTCACTTAACCTTGAAACTTCATAGAACACTTCACATGACCTATAAGAAGAAGCTTTTAAACTAAAAATAGGTGAGAAAATGAGACAACAATGTTAAGGAAATAATAGTCATCATTAATAAAGATCAATCATTCAAGTGAACATACTATGAATAGTCATAGAGAGCTAAAATTAGTAGTTTGTATTGATCTAATGGTATGTAAATGAGTAGGGCTTTGCCATACTCAGGTGGATCATATATTACAAAGGACAAAATGGTTAGTTCTTATAGAAATTAAGAGAGAAGTGGGAAAAGATGATTCCAAAGGTCATACTGACACTTGTCATGCTGAGAAAGGAGTTACATTTGCATGAGAATATAATGTGAAACTAATCATGCAAAGTTAGGAAACACAAGTGTCAATCCAAGGCATGAAATCTTGAAATTTGGTATGAAATTCCTTCTACTGGCTCAAAAAATTGACTTGATCACTCAACCCTATTGGTGTAGACACCTAAATTTGGCCACCAATAACCTCCAATTAAGCTTTTGACCAATTTCCATCGAAGTGCATAATTTAGCCTAAAAACACTAAAACATGTTAAATGATGTGAAACTAACATATTCAAGTGCCAATTTTTTCTAGAGTATCATTAAATGGGATAATATAATTTATGATCTAGCTAACTTTGATCAAATCATTTTGAGTCAAAATGCCAATTTTACACTTGGGTGCTCTAGATTGTTCTTTTATATCAAATTTCCTATATAATACACACACCTTTGTTATTTTTTGTTGTAAACATCTCAAATGGGATAATTAATCCAATTCATATAAAATCACATTCTAATTCCAATCCAGTCAAATTTTGGAGCAATAATAGAGCATTCTGATGAATTTGAGCAATTTGTGCACAAAGTGTTTAATCATGCTTAAGAGCTAGTTAAACCAAGTTAGATATTAATTAAAAATTACATGGAAACTTGTTGAATACTTGTTTTTAGAAATGAATATTAAATATCTACATCATCAGGTGACCTCATTTCTTGGGTATGCCATAAATGCCACAAATATCAAGATTCATGCCTGCCATGCCTCATTAAGACCCTCCATGCCTCATCAATTCCCTCTATACCTCTTAATTGCTCCTTTATACTAAATATTTATGAGACTATTTATGAATTTTAATTTCAAAATTGGATTAATCCTTGTTCACACATCTCAATCTTGAGATGGATGGTTTAGGTTGATTTTACCCATTTATAAAAATCTATAAATAGGAGGCCTTACCACATGAATTTTAAAAGTTTTTATAATGAAAATTTATAATGCATAAATTATTAAAAAATCTATTAAAATTATTGTTACCATGCCAAATTAATTCCAAGCCAATACAAGCCAAATCCAAAGGTGCCAAGAGGAGATGGAGGATAGTCAAGCTCCATTGCAATAGACTTCATGGCACAAGCTGAGCAAGCCACTATAAAAGCATTTGGAGCATCCAAGAAAGGTGAAGGATTCTTGTTTTTCCTTAATTTTTAGTTGTGTTTGTCATTTCTTTTGTTATTAATCTCACCCTAGTAACTAGGCATGAAGGTGTTAGTTTAGTGTGTTGTTTTTCAATTTGATTTGTTCATTTTGTCACTAATACAATACTAATCTCCTCTTCTAAGTCAAATTTCTAGTTCACATAATGACATGCCTAGTGGGACTTGAAGAGCTTCAAAAAATTGATCACAATGCTCCCTCAAGAAACTCACTAACTTTTGTTATGTAGAATCTTGGAGTGGGAGACTCAAAAGAGTGAAAAAATCAAGAAAAACATGTTTTTTTGTAACTGGCAGGTTTGACTGGACACAATCACAGGATTGTCTTAAAACTCATAGTATTCTCATTCAAACTCATGGTATTATTCTTATCCATTTTAAAATTTGGACTAATTATGTGTTTTTATACAAGGGTTAATAATACCACTACTTTAGAAGTCATGGGATTGCTTTACAACTCATGGGGTTGCTTAACCAAGTCACGATATTGTCTAATTATTAGCAGTTAAGCAACAATACCACAACTCATGAAGTGGCAGGATTATCCTTCTACTAGTGAGATCATCAAACCAAGTCATGGTATTATGACCAAACCACCTATGGTTTACAATACCACAACTTTTAAAGTTACAAGATTATCCTACAAGTAGCAAGATTGTCTTTCAAAGTCACAGTATTATGAATAAATGGTTAGCAGTTAGTTAAAATATTGTAACTCTTAAAGTTACGAGATTGTCTTGAAAGTAGTAGGATTGCTCTATCAAGTAGTGGTATTGCACCACTATGTCAACCTGAGAGATCATTTTCCTAAGTTGATTTTTTCATCTTAAAAAATGCTTCAAAGCTAAACCACTTGCTAACAATTTTCTTGTAAGCACAACTTGGAAAATTGCTAAAACATGTTTAAATCATCTTTTGAATGCTTTAAAATGAACTAGGAACAGTATTTTGGTGCTTAATATAACATTTAGGTGCTTAAGTTTTTTATCATTAATTTTTAAAGTTTATAATTTTAAGACAAAGGGGTCAAATGAACACCACTAAAATCTTTCATTTGGGCTTAAAATTGAACACACTTGCCAATTTTGTTTTCATTATTTCAATTAACACTTTATTTTTGAAAAATACAAGGATGTTGTGTGTATGATCTTATATTTGTCCCCTTTAGGGAACCCTTAGAATTAAAAGTGCTTTCTTTATTTGCAAATTGCGTAGTCCAAGGCATAGAAAGAATGTCATCTAAAGAACTCCCCAAAAAAACTCACAAAAGTATTGGGTGATCTTGAAAATGACCCTAAAGTGTTTCTATTTTATGATTTCTTTATTTTCATGTAAACTTGTATTGTGAGGGGGATGTCATTACCTCTCACAAATTATTTAGGGAATATTTGACATGAGGTTTCATCTCCTATCATTGAATTCATTTGGATCCATATTGGAGTTGCACAGGGATGTAATGGCACTTTGGACATCTCAGTACACTGAGCAAACAATAGGATGTAGTGGTTGTAAAAAAGACTAGACCTTTTTGCAACAAGCCAAGTGATACAAACCGAAAATTCATGCTTTTACTTTTCATTGTTTGATGTGAAATTCATTGTGTAATTGATTCCCCTAGAAAATTCAAAAACTTATAGATTTTAGATAAATACCCACTTTCCATGGAAGTATTGTTGGTGCAAGGTGAGCCTCAAGGCCCATGTCATAGTATTGTCATGTGAGAGAAGGGGGGTATAAAAAAATTAATATATAATGCACATTTACTTTTGGATGAACACTTAAAAACCTCTCAAATAATTTATATTGATAGATTCCAAAAATACCATACAACCTTATCAGTTTAGGATCTAAGAATGATTAATTAGTTGGTTTTATCCTAGATTAAAGTCTTGTTTGTAGTCAAAACTTGGTGTAAGCAAATAATGCAAGCCAAAAACATGGTCCCAAATTTTATTTGAATAAGGAGGCATTATACTGCCCATGTGAATCATCAATATGCCATGTTCAAAGTTCATCACAAAAATTAGAGTCATATCATCCACTTTGGTGCATTTATGCTACCCAATTGAGTCTAGACCTTTGTCAAAGTTGTTTAAGTCCTTCATTTATAATCTAAATTCAAAATTTCACCTTTATAAGCTCATAGGGTTGATGTGTTAAGTGGGTTCACCATTTTCACTAAACTTGAGGGAACTTAGGTTCAATTTCCAATTTGGGTTGAAGGTCGTTTAAGACTCATGATTGTTATCACCACTTAATAGACTTAAGTCATTTTATGCTAAATACTTGCACTTTTAGTCTATACATCACAACACTTTGAGTCAAGAAAGGTAGTGTTTAGCACAAAATTATCTTTTCCTTAGAGATTCTTTGAAACAAGCATTTTGTCACATCTTTTGGGTAGTCTAGCACTATTACGCTGTCTAAAACATTTCATATATTGTTTCATAGGCCCTCTTGTATAGAGTTCAAATTTATTCCTACATTTGTGAATCTTTATCTAGCACAGTTATGTCATTCACTTTTTATATATCTTATTTATCAAAATAACCAAGTTTTATACCATTATTTGTGAGAAAATAAGCTATCTCTAAATTGTCTTTTGTTTTATACCTTATACCTATTTGATTGAGTTTATGTCCAAGAATAAAATGCCTAGTGTTTGTTAGAGGTGTTTCAAATCTTTTACATTAAAAATTTCATCTATTTCAAATTCTATCTTTTAACTCAATTTGGCAAAGAGTCCTAATGCATGCCTTGTTTGAGCCTAGCTTTGGACACCATGTTTTGGCCAAAAGACCTAACAACTTTTAATTTCCTATATTAGACTAATTTGAAACACTTCGACTATAGCATTTAACATTTTTATTTTTGGTTCATTCACTTAATATTTTTTGTGTAAGATGTGTAATGTTAGACACTTAAAATTAGCTTGGGTTATCACAAATATTTACATAAAGCTTTCGATCCTTTTGATTAATCTAGACCAAGTTTGAACATTAGTTGTTAGATATTATCTTTTTAGATTTTGTATAACTCTCTAACCTTTTATTGTAAAAAAATTTACTATGGATCCAAACATGTATTCCTAGACTTATATTGGACTCATGTATAATCTAGGGATTAGTAATGTGGTTACATAGGAAGAAATGGTGCAAGACCCCTATGAAGATAATATTGCTTATGAGATGGATCGTTATCCCTCTTATAATAATCAATTATGGGCATAAATCCAAGATCCATTGGCTAACTATTTTAGAATAAGACCAAGAACACACCACATAATACCTAGCTACAATACCCATAACTGACAAACCAGTTCTTCAACAATCATGCTCTACTAATATTCCTTCCACATATGATATTTTGGTTAGAGCCATATAGGTAGGGGCCAAGTTTCCAGTAGACTTCCCCAATGAGAATTTACTAAGCCTAGTAAGAATTCCCCACAACATAATTTATGATCAACAAGATTCTTCTAGCAATCCTTTGGATCTAGTCTAAACAACATATTAGGACTCTAATATGCCTAAACATGTAAAAAACCTCATGGAAGACCACTTTAACCAAATGTATATGACATACCAAACCTACTTGAATCTAGCATGAAATTTTAATTAGATGACCATGGTGAACAAACCTCTTATTGACTTACTTCCTTCAATAGGAGTTTTGATAGAGTTAAATGGTCAAGATAATCAGAGTTTAGACCCATACATGAAAAACACTTTGGTAGATAACTTGCTATATATGCCCATTATTGAATAAGTATCTTCTAATTTTACATAAAATAATGAGAAAAATATAGTGGACAGTGTGCAAGCAATATCCAATCCAAATCAAAGTGGTACTAATACAAAAACAACTAGTCAAAAGCATGTGCCTATAGTTAATACCATGAGTGGACCATCATACTAGGGAGTAGGAGTTTCTACATCCCAACCTCAACCAGCTACTTCATCAAAGGTGCAACCAATGAGATTAGGTAGTCAACTAGTAACCAATATTACACCTCAACAATAGAATGTAATGAATCCTACTCCTCCTCAACAAGTGATGAGTAGTATTCCACAACATCAGGCATAATCTAGCGTACTGACACAATCAAGGCCAAACATATTACCACCTCAACAAGGGGAAACTAATGTTCCACCTCACCAAATAGTGACAAACATACCTCCTCAGTTGTAGACTAGTGTACTAATCTAAAACCAAATGATGACTAGCCAATAATGTGTAAATATTGGTCAGTGATAGATGTAAAATATTCAACATGCAGTCACTTCCCAATAAGTATTAATGCAATAAGGAGGCCCCCATATTTCTCAAGTACCTACTAGATTATAATTGGTTCAAAATGTGCCACAAGTTTAGAAATAGGGTCTTGGTTCATAAGTTCCCACTCAACAAAAAGTTTAATTAGTTGGAAGCATGTCCCTTTTCAACCAAAATAGGCATAGTATATTTATATCCCTCCATCCCAACCACAAAATCCTCTAAGTCAAACCTTTATATCCAACCCAAACCAAAATATCACACAACCAAATACATAATTTCAAGTATATCCTAATCCAACTATGTATATTCCTAGTTCATTTCCCAACCAAACCAATGTACCCTAATAGATCTCTCCATCATACCCTAGTCCAAGTGTCCTACTTATGACCTCATAATGTTCTCCCTCAAACCAATGTTCCTTCTAGTTTCCTATCCCAAGAATTGTAACAGATAAAGGATGAAATTATTTCCATTTAGGCTAGGAAATAGACTAAAACATTTAAGTAGGATGACACGTGTTATTATCCATTCAAAATGGAGTACTTGTAGATACCATTTCCTCTAGGATATAAACCATCAAAATTCAACAAATATAAAGGGAAATGTGACCTTAAGGCCCATTTAATCGAGTTCTTTGTCACATGTCAACCAATGGCATATAACTATATACCTTTTATTGTTTTTTCCAAGGAGCTTGGCTGGACAAGCCTTGGAGTGGTTTTTAAAGTTTCCCATGAATTTAGTAATAGATTTTGATGATCTTTCTAATAATTTTGTGCAGCACTTTTTCTATAATCTTGAACATGAAATTTCATTGGTTGACTTAATACAAGCAAAATAAAAAGTTGGTGAGAGTTTTTCAAGTTATCTATAGTGATGGAGAGCCCTTGCAAGCCAATTCACCCATAGTTTACCAGATAAACAATTAGCCATTGTGTTTACTAAAAATTTGCACAGTGAGATAGCTTATCATCTAAAACTACAATGTGCACATACTGTCAAGGAGATCATTGACAAAGGCTTGTTGATTGAGTGATCCCTTATTAATAAATGGGTCATCAAGCTTACTTCAACTAATAAAAATCAAGATACCAATAAGGGAAGCGGCCAAAACCAACATCCAATCCAAGCACAAACATCACAACTAGTACATGCCAATAACCAAGATAGACCAAAGTAATTCAATCACAATATGAATGTTGTGGGTAATGGAGTAACTGAGTCATGTCATGTCCAAATAGGGAAAACATTATTTATACCACCTTTTTAGCTTACTCCTACCCAATAACCTCTCCAACCAATGCCACAAGCACAACAACCAAGACTCATGTAATGAATACAACAACCTTTACCATTACAAACCCCTCTTCTAAGGAGAAATGTGCCTACACATGATGTTTTTAGTGTCTTGTGAGAGCCTTTTGAGTCTATATTTTGGAAACTTGTCACTACTAATATAATTATTTGGCCTATACCAAAGCATTATCTACAAGGCATTCCTTATCCTGATTGGTACCATGAAAATGAATTCTATGAATATCATTTGGTTAATAGGCATAATCTATGAAGATGTGTGAAAATCAAGCATTTTATTGAGAATCTATTGGAGAATTGGGAGATAAAATTGGATAATGGTGCTTCCACCTCCAATAAAACTCTTGGGATTTATCAAAACCCATTTCCCCAACATAACACACAGCAACAACAACAACAACACTAGTCGGTGAAATAATAAAATCAATAGTATCAAAATCAAAGGCCAAACTAGTAGAAATAGCAGAATCAACAATAGAACCCACAATGTCAGAACAATGGATAAAACCAAGGTTAGAATGGTAAAAACCAACAAACCTACCATGCAATTACACATGACTACAATAGGGTTATAGGTCATATTATAGGGGGTAGTATTAATACCATCTCCATTAATCCTAGCCTGAGCACTAATCAATCTAGACCATTGTTAAACAATACCACTCAACCAAATTACATGGATAATCCTTTTTTGACCTAGGACCACACATGTGTGAACTAGTAAATTGAGAATTCCACTTTTGGACCCTATACTGATAACTTGCCCTTGCCATGTGACCACATACAAGGGTACTAGTAATTAAGACTTATCTTATCTAGTCCTACACCATTCCCAACATTTGTTAGGAATTATGGTCTAGCATCTAATCTTGATTGTGAAATCACAACTTGGAGTTCAAATATTACTATCCCAATCCCACAACCATCTACCACTTTACCTGTTATCCAACCAACCATTTAGCCTCAAAATAAACCATTCACCATTGACCAAGATAAGAATTTTGATATTGTGAAATAATTACATAAGACACCAGCACAAATTTCTATTTTAGATTTACTGTGAGAATAAATAATCCACAAGAACATTTTGAATGAGTTTTTAACCCAATCCACTATTAACAGTGACATATTCCTTGATAAATTTCAAGCTTTGGTTGGACACCTAGCTTTAGCCCAACAAGTCACATTCAACCAAAGTGATATGTCTTCTCTTGGCTTGCTCTATAATAATCCCTTTTACATAGAAGTTTATGTAAAGTAACATAAAGTGAAACATGTCCTTATAGACAATGGATCAAGCCTCAACATAGTGTATCTAAATCTCATCAAGATTCTTGGGTACATAATGGTAGATCTCTAGCTAGAAATGATAACTATCAGAGCCTATGATAATCAAGAAAGAGAATCACAAGGCACCATTATCTTACCAATTATCATTGGGCCTTTGACCCATGATACACTTTTCCATGTGCTTGATCTTGAGTTATCATATAATATGCTTCTAGGTAGGCCTTGGTTACATGATATTCATGTAGTCCCATCAACACTACACCAATGTATCAAGTTCTCCCACTCAGGGATGGAAGTGATTATTCCAGGAGATTTACACCCATATGAACACTGCAAACATCTCGAGGCCAAGTTTCAAAGATACAATTACCAATATGACATGAATCTAAATTCCAAGTAGGATAAAGGAAAGGCCATACTTATTGATCCTCCACAAGATAATTACATAGATCCCAATACCTTGGATTCCCTTTCCCATATGATGCCTCCTGAAGCTTTCAATCATTTTACCATTTCAACTAATGGCCAAGGGGATTATGATACCTTCCATATTTCCAAGCTTCCCTAGAATCTAAAGACCTTTAGGTGACCTAAAAATACCCCACACATGCACTGGAAACAAAATAATAAAGATAAGGGACCTATCATATTGGTATGAGCATCTGGTCTAGAACCAAATCCTCTTGAAGGGGATGAATCAGGTTCTACAATGATAACCAAGTTGATTATTATAAGAGTGAAAAGTATCTTATTCCTAATAGGATCATGAAGCATCAAGATTATGAAGGAAGAGGCCTCAGATTAAATCAACAAGGAACCATTGAGCCAATTTCCATGACTAAGTAAAAAATACCCTATGGACTTGGATTTAAACTGCCTAGGGGTGACCCCACATATCTTATTCAAGTTCCATCACTAGTGACTAGTGATGATGATGCTGATAACAAAGTAGATTCTGATCATAGCCTCATATTTGATGACCTAGATGAAACTAACCTATTAGATAATAATTTCATTTTTACTCTTACCCCGATCATTTGTCATAACCCATTACCATTATACTATCCTCAACTAATATATTGGGACCAATAAGAATCTAATTTTTTGATTGATGAGTTTTAGAACGATGAGGCATTCTATGATTTTTTAGGCCTTAGAGATAACATTCTGTTGGGAGATCATAAATTAGGATTATCGAATAAATAAGATCCTAAAACCTATTTTAGAAAGTTGGTGAACACCCTTATCTAAAAACAAATAAGTAAAACATTGAGGTCCCAAAGTGAAAACCTCTTTGGGGCACTTTTTGACCAGGGAAAAAGTAAAGATAAAGCCCAGTCTAGTGGTGAAAACCTATTTTATGGACCATTAGATGGGGGTGTTCATTCTTATTTGAATTTAGATGAGGAAACCACCAACAATGAACTTGCTTATGGATTTGAGTTTAGTTTTACATAGAAATATGTATTTGATTGAATTCTTCAAAACTTTCCAACTATTTTTGTCACATGGATAGATCTCCCATTGGGGGACTTAGATTCATCATGCCTAAGAGATGTTGAAGAGCAAGTCTTAATAGAAGACCCTGATATAGTCCAAAAGTTCAAGTCTTTGCCTACTATCTTAGAAGATGGTTTAACCTTTCTAGTCAAAGATACAATGAAGGTAAACATCAGGACTCCATCAGACTTGAAATAGATAAAATTAGCCATGTACCTCACTAAGGCGCAACATGAAGTCTTTGCAGCTCTATCAAGAGAATTTGTAGATATATTTACATGGGCTTATTCTGACAAGCCAGGTTTGGACCCCACCTTGGTTCTACACCACCTTGTGGTCAATCTTGATGCCAAACTAGTGAAATAAAAGCTGTATAAGATTCATCTTTACATTGTTATCTTGGTAAAGAAAGAGTTAGAAAAACTCTTAGAAGCAAGATGTATTTAGTCCATTGACTACTCAAAATGGATATCTAATGTTATACATATTAGTAAAAATCCTAAAAGAATTAGAATTTGTACTTATTTTTGAGACAAATAAATATTATCTTAAGGATGAATTTCTATTGCCCAATATTAACACAATTATCAACTCCATAATAGGTTATGAAATGTTTTCACTCATAGATGGATTTTTAGGATACAACCAGATCAAAATAGCACTAGAAGACTAATATAAAATAGCATTCACCACTCCATGGGGAACATTTTGTTATCAAGTAATGTCATTTGGTCTTAAGAATGTTGGAGATACATATCAAAGGGACATGACTATCATATTCCATGATATGATGTATGATATTGTTGAAGACTATGTCGACAACATATTAGGAAAATCTAGAATTAGGGTCGAGCATCCAGTAGTGATACATAAGATATTTGAAATATTGTGGGAGTATAAAGTTAGACTCAATCCAAAAAATTGTGTTTGGAGTAACCTCAATAAATTTACTTAGATTCATTATTTCTCATAGGGGCATTGAAGTTGATCCAGCCAAAGTCCATGCTATAATCGAGATGTCATCACCAACCAATTTGAAGCAACTATGTAGTTTGTAAGATCTAGTCAATATAATTCTTCATCTCTCAATTAGTAGACAAGTGTCATCCATTTACACATATTCTAAAGAAAGGAGTTGCATTTCACTGGGATGACCATTGCCAAACAAATTTTCAACAACTCAAGGACTATCTAGTTAATCCCCTTGTTTTGTTACACCCTATGCCAAGAAGGCCATTCTTATTATATCTATCATCTACCAATAATGCCTTGGGGGCACTTTTGGCTCAACATGATAATAATGGAAAAGAGCATGTAGTATACTACTTAAGTTGTACTTTGGTCATATATGAACACAATTATGTATCTATTAAAAAATCTTATTTAGACATGGTTTTCATAGCTCAAAAACTCTACCAATACATGTTGAATAATAATACCATGGTAATTTCAAAAGTAGATCCACTAAAGCATCTATTTATAAAATAAATTTACAAGGTAGAAGGGCCAAATGGATCATTCTTCTTAGTGAGTTTGAAATAGAGTATGTCAATCAGAAGGTAATTAAAGGCTAGGTCCTTATAGATCAACTTGCTAAATCACCCCTCACAAACACAAATCCACTCACATTTCATTTTCTTGATGAATCCATAATGATGATCATTGACACACCTATTTAGGAGTAGCACTAGAAGTTATATTTTGATGGTTCATTTACTACACATGGATCAGGGGTAGGCCTCTTATTTATTACACCATAGGGGAATCTAATTCCTAAATCATTCATAATTAGTTTTCCTTTTACAAAAAATATGGCCAAGTCTGAAGCACTTATGATAGGACTTTGATAGGTAGTACACTAGAATATATCTCATCTCCAAGTTTATGGTAATTCTTATTTAATCATCAATCAAGTCACAGACCATTTCCAAACCAAATATGACAAGATAGTTCCATATAAGGCTATGGTTGATACCCTAAAGTATAAAATTAAATATCCAATTTGAGCATATACCAAAGGCTAGTAATATAGCTAAAGATGTCATGGGTATCATTGGATCTCTAATTTGACAAATAAACAAATCTATAGAGTATTAGTTCCTCATCGAGAAATTGGTCACACCAGCTCATGAACCTTAAACTATTTCAATGATATGTGATATTGTTGGTCCTAATTCTATGTGATACTCAAACCTTTAAAACTACCTTCATGACTAAGTTCTACCACCTAGCCTATCTCAAAAACAAACCAAAGCCTTTATCCATCAATCCACTTGTTATACTCAACTCGGATCCACCCTTTACTACCATAGTTTTGATGGAACTTTACTTCATTATTTAACTTCAATAGAGTCTACACTAGCATTAAGAGAAGTTCATGAAGGGATATATGGAGCTCTTTCTAGTGGGGTAGTACTATCTAAAAATATATTGCATACTGGTTATTATTGGCCCATGATGGATGTAGATGTAGTTGCATATGTAAAGAAGTGTGACAAATGTCAACATCATGCTAATATGATTCATGCCCCAGCCCAAACTCTGAAATTGATGTTGATACCATGGTCATTTTCTACATGGGGACTTGACATCATTAAGAAGATCAACCCCACTTCATCTGATGGCCATAAACATATCTGTACCACCACTGAGTATTTCATTAATTTGAAGTTATACCCTTCACTTCGTGATTGGAAATCAAATTTCAAAGTTCATTTTTATCCATCTCATTTATTATTATGGTATCCCCTCTAACATCATATCTGATAATGGAGGATCATTCAATAATAAGGATGTCAATAAGCTATGTATTGAATACAACATCACACAACATTTTTCTATGGCATATTACCCTCAAGTTAATGCCAAGCCAAAGCATCAAATTAAACCATTGCCAATATGTCAATGATGTTGATCATGATTGATACCTGTAAATATTCCCTACCCTTTGGGCATACTATACCAATCATCATAACCCCACAAGAGTCACTCCATATTCACTTGTTTATGGTACTAAATCCATCCTTCCCATTGAGGTTAAATTACCTTTACTATGCATATCTTTCAAGCATGTCCTAGTTGATCATCACTATCGAGTAGCTCACCTATAGGAGCTATACCTACTTGATGAAAAATTCATAGCTACACTCAATAATCTTTAGGCATATCATAACTAACTCAAAGGCCACTATAATCAAAATTTCAATTATAGAACATTTGAACTTGGTGATCTTGTTCTTAGAGAAAACCAAAATAATATCATGGTTGAGAAGAAGCATAAAGGTAAATTCAAACCAAACTAGATATGACCTTTCATCATTACTGGAGATTATGGATCAGGAGCATACAAGCTCACCACACCAAATGGTGATGAACTTTTTGAGCTGATGAATATTACTCACATCAAGTGGTATTATGCTTGAGTTCTATGGTGTATTATCTATAAGGACCATTTCATTTGTGCCATTTTATGACTATTCTTCTTTGTACAATATCATGCTTATCATTTTGTTTAGCCCATTCCATCTGCTTTACATTTTCGATCTATCGACCAAATGTGTTTTAAATCCTAACCCATTTGACCTTGGATTTTTCCATTCATTATAATTTTTTATCACTAAGGAATCTAATCAATTTCATCAGCTATTTCAAATACTTCAGATAGAGATCATATTTTGGAGTAGTATGAAAAAGTTTTGGTAGTTGCATCTTTCATTTGTTATTCCTTTTTTATCACTAGTCTTGCTACTAATTATAACTACATTTAGACAAATTAGTACCTTTGATCCATGCCATTATGTCTTAGTTATAACTTCCTATGGGCAAACTAAGGGTAATATTTATTTATTGAGCCTTGACATACCAACTTGCCACTTCCTATGTCATACTATGCCTTTTTACCAACTGTGCCTATTTTGTTTGAATTCACTGCTACACTAGTCAAACTCCTCCACTGTAGGGTGGAACTATAATGACTTGAGGTCCTACGCTAGGAATATGTAGGTAGTGATCGATATTTGTTGAGGTCAGCTCAGTCACCCTTTCCACCATGCTCTTACCATTTTGTGAGCAACCTAAGTTTGAATGCTCTCATCATTTTGTGAGTAACATAAGTTAAACACTCTCTCCATTTTGTGAGCTTGAACCATTTAGTGTCTCATCATTCTTAATCAAGTTGAGATACTTAAAAAATTCTAAAAACATTTGTAAAAGCATTAAAAACTAAAAACACTGACCACTTCTTTGCCTTAAGGATTCTAGGAACCCTTACTAAGTTGTAATCAAAATCACTTGTTTCTTAGTTTCCCCATATTTTTAGGCCTTTTGCTCTCATAAACTTTCCATTTTGTAAGACTATTCCTATTCTTATATCACATCTATTCTATTTATTTTCATTAGTTATCATATTCTTCCCATTCCTTGGGAGAACTACATTTGGCCTAAAGTTTTTTATTGGATATTAAATCCATGGAAATATGTAAGAAGCACCCACTTGCCTAGTGCATATGGAGACAACTCAGTGACCCCCTTCTTTTTTATTCTATTCCCCTATTTTGTTCATTTGTTAAGTTGTCACCTATTTTCTAGGGGCAATGTTTATATGGTTTCTATTATGTTGTTTGTTTGTTTGTTTGTTTGTCTTTACTTATTTTGTTTGTCTATTTGCTTTCAACACTATTGCCTTGATTTGGTTTATGTGTGTTAATTAGGTGATTTATTTCCCACACTTATACTTGAATCCATATATATTAATATGTTTACATTTTCATCATGGTTTCTATCATTGGTGCATTGTTTTTTATTGAGTATTGAATTATGAGATTCAATCCTTATACATATTTTAGTCAAGTCCTTATGATCTTATACCATGATGCCTATCGACATGTGCTACAACAAACCTCAACTCCAATAATTCTATTTAGTAATGGTGGCATCAACATCTCTTCAGCACTGACATCCTGATTCAATCCCAATCATATCCCAAATAGAGTAATTAACCACGAAAGAATTTCAACCTTTATTAGTTTGGATGAGCATCTCCCTATTAATAGGTTGTTCAAATTCATCATTACCCTTTGTGTTAAGTTATAATCATCCTCAACCAAGTTTTTTATGTTTTCCATAATTGAGATCCAATGATTATAACCACCTATGGGAAAATCATTGCATACTATCCCAACTACATTTCTCAATGATTATAACCACCTTTGGGCAAATCATTGTATTGTCACCACTTTATGTTTCTACCCATAAAATGACACATTGTTATCTTGTTTTTTAATCCTAACTAGGGAAGTTCCATCTTCTCAATGATTATAATCACTTTTGGGAAAATCATTGTGTTATCATACCACGTTGCCAATATCAGGGTACAATCCTTATAACTACCTTTGGGAAAACCATTGTACACCATCCCACTTGCATTCTTAGTGATTTTGAATACTTTTTCAAAATCATTATGTTCTCACCCTATTGTCTTCATATGTTTGGTCCCCTCATTTTGATTCTTTCTTTTTGAGGGATAGTTTGCCAACCTTGTGTCAACTATTCCCTCAAGGGGGTATCATATAATTAGTTTATCATCATTGCAGTTGTAGATATATGGGACCTTTTCATTCTTTAAGAAGATGTTACTATGATCATATCTTTCAATGCATTCCCAAATAGGGGAAAACTGTAGACACATAAATTTGTCCACTAATAACTTCCAATTAGGCTTTTGACTAATTTCCACTCAAGTGCATAATTTCACCTAAAAACACTAAAACATGCTAAATGATGTGAAATTGACATATTCAAGTGTCAATTTTGGCTAGAGTATCATTAAATGGGATAATGAAATTTATGAGATAGCTAAATTTGATCAAATCATTTATATTTAGATGTAGACACCTAAATTTGGCCACCAATAACCTCTAATTAGGCTTTTGACCAATTTCCATCAAAGTGCAAAATTTGGCCTAAAAACACTAAAACATGCTAAATGATGTGAAATTGACATATTAAAGTGCCAATTTTGGCTAGAATATCATTAAATGGGATAATATAATTTATGGGCTAGCTAACTTTGATCAAATCATTTCAAGTCAAAATGCTAATTTTGCACCTGGGTGCTTTGGATTGCTCTTTTCTATCATATTTATTGTATGGGACACGAGCCTTTGTTATTTTTTGTTGTTAAAATCCCAAATGGGATAATGGATCTAATGCATCTAACATCACATTCTAATTCTAATATAGTCAAATTTTAGACCAATAATAAGGCATTCTAATCAATTTGAGTAATTTGTACATAAAATGCTTAATCATGCTTAAGATCTAGTTAAACCAAGTTAGAACCTAATTAATAATTCCATGTAAACTTGTTGAATACTTTTTTTTATAAATTAATATTGAATATATACATTATCAGGTGACCTCCTTTCTTGGGAAGACATCCTTAGGCCATAAATGCCACAAATATTAGGATTCATGCATCCCATGCCTCATTAAGACCCTCCATGCATCTTAATTAATCCTTTATCCCAAATATTGATGAGCCTATTTATGAATTTTAATTTCAAAATTGGATTAATCCTTAACCACACATCTCAATCTTGAGATGGATGGTTCAGGTTGATTCTACCCATTTACAAAAATCTATAAATAGGAGGCCTTGCCACATGAATTTTAAAAGTCTTGATAATGCAAAGTTATAACTCAAAAATGATTCCAAAATATATTTTAATTAGTGCTACCATTCCAAATTTATTCCAAGCCAAGCCAAATCCAAAGGTACCAAGAGGATATGGATGATAGTCAAGCTCCATTGCAACAGACTTCATGAGCATAAATTGAGCAAGCCACTATAAAAGCACTTGGAGCATCCAAGGAAGGTGAAGGATTATTGTTTTTCCTTAATTTTTATTTATGTTTTTCATTTTTTTTGTTATTAATACCACCTTATTAACTAGGCATGAAGGTGTTAGTTTAGTGTGTTATTTGTCAATTTGCTTTGTTCATTTTATCACTAACACAATACTAATCTCCACTTCTTAGTCAAATTGTAAGTTCATAATTGGAACATCCTAAAACTAACTAGGGTTAGGTATCATTATTGAAATAAGAGGGAAGGGTTTCATACATGCTTATCCATGCATTGGATGCATTCCTAGTCATCTAAAATCTTTTGGAAGTGAGCCATCACTGCCTCTAATCAAAGAAACACATTTTTCACACACCTTACACACTTGACTCCCAAAATGGCTTTAGTTTATCATGAAAATATATAAAAAGGAGTGTATGAAAAATTTTAATACCATCCATGTCCTATATTTCTTAGGTACACCTTAAATAGGCTTCCACTTGAAGTTCTCACACTTCTCACTATCTTGCTCACTTTGCTAGTTTTGACTGGTTAAGATGAAATAATTAGTATAAACACTTAGGAGTTTTTTTGAAGCATTAAATGGAAATTTTTATTTATCTTAACTCTCAATATTCCTTTCAAATTTTATTTCATCTCTTGAAACCTCCTAGAACATTTACAATGCATAAAATGGTTAAAATAACCAATTTTGTACCCTATCCATACAGATAGGTCAGAAAAAACATTGATGGGGGGAAGATATGAAGAGTAATTTATAATATCATATCATTTCCCAATCCATTTTTTTCCATTTGGATGCACTTCCTTCCTTGTTTTCCCAATTGGGTCCTTATCTAGGGTTTGTAAGGGTTTTGAGTGCTTTGGGATCTTAAGCTTTGTTCAGAGAGATGAAATGTTAGAATTACAAACCAATTACACAAGATAAATTTTCATGACCTTTCTTAACATCTCAAAACTTCTTGGATCTCCATGCATAGTGTCCAAGGAGATGTAAGCATTTCAACCTAACCTGTCAAGCTTATTTCTCCATTTCTTGTAAGCTTGAGTTGGATCTTAGCCAAAAGTGGCTCTCTATTTGGTTCATCTATAAGGTGAAAAGCTTTAATACATTTAAAATTATCCTAAAAATAATCCAAAATCCTTTGTAATTTTTACCTAAGGTTATAATTTAAAATGACCTCTCATTTGGATTTTAGGTCTAACCATGCCTAACAAGGTTGTTTGCATACTTGAGGGTTTATAGCACCCTATTAAAGTTATCCCTTATATGCATGGTTTATCATGTTTTCCTAAGTGTGGTTTAGATTTTTAGACCTCCTTAAAAGGTCCAACTAGCTCCTATCTCATCCTTTTACCTCATTTCCTTAAAGACTACAGGGGTTTGGACATAAGGTGAGTGCCCTCTATCTAAGACAAAATAGAGGGAAATTACCCTCTTTTATTAGACCAATCATATATTTTATGGGATTATCCAAGTGATGGAGACCCTATAAACCAAATTTCATCCCTTTTTCTTATGATTTGACCTTCCAATTCCCTAAAGACCCAGGATAGACTAAAGGTAAGCAGACTATGCACAACGTTTCTATCATATGAAATGTGTATTACATATCTAGAGACCTTTATCTATTATATGTATATCATGAGAGATAAATAAGACAATAATTATAATAGTGGAGGGATTCCAATATTCATCTATCCTTCCAACCTCTCACATACTCTTCCATACACCTTGCCTAGTCAAGACTAAGTTCCATCTCTGACTATATTTCTTGTTTTGAAGGGTACCTATAGGTAGTCCTATATATTTAATCTTTAATAAAATGTATATAAACCTTTATTAAATATTCCAAGATCATTTAATAATTATTTATACTTGTGTTCACCTTGCCTAGGATAGACCATCATATAGGCATCATGCTTTAGTCTTACCATCTACCTATAATTTATTAAAACTGACTGTGGTTTAGCCATTTAGACCCTATAGGTGTGAAATCAAAATTTTAAAATGAGTCATGTTATTTTGATTTTATTAAATATCTTATAACTAATCTCTAATGATAATTATTTATAGATATAGGCCTATTATCTATTGGCTCCCATCATGAGCTTGGTAAACACCTATAGTCAAGTTGTAGGTAAGCATTTCAGGACCTAAGACACCTGTAGGTGTTGATGGAACTTGACACATTTTTTCTCAGTCCTTATTGTCACATATTTAAGGCAAAAATTTATTCTTCAACCTATCATGGTTATCCATTATGTAATCATGTTTCAACTTGGTAGTTTGAATGTAAATATCTTCTTTATAGCTCAAAACCTATAGGTTTCATTGCCTAAAATTATTGGATAAAAGTGTAAATTTGAGTTTCTAAATAACCACCTTCACTAATAATTTGTCCTCCAAGTTTTGCATGGCTCTTTATGAGGCCACCAGTTGATTTATTTTATAGCCTCATCCATACCTAGTATATATATTTTTCTATGTAAATCCCCATAACCATCCATGACTCATGTAAATGAATGAATGAATTTAAGATTTTATGTGTGCATTGATATGTGTGTGTGTGTGTGTGTGGTATGTTATGTTTTAAATTAATGATGTTTTTTATTTGATTAGATTATACTTGTGTAACTTTATTTAAAAAACATTTGAAGGGTAACATAAGACTATAGGAATCTTATTTGGGCACAACACTTATATAGAATCCCATAATGAAATAGGATTCCACCTGTAGGTTGTCCACAAAAACTATTGGCTTCCACCTACGTGGTGCTCATAGAAACTATTGGCTTCTGCCTATAGGGTGCCCATAGCAACTACTAGTTTATACATGTAGGTTGCCTATAGAAACTACATGCTTTCACCTACAGGAGCTTGTATCTAATATGTAGAACATATCTATTTTTATGATAAGATGTGATTAGATCTTAAGGACATATCCAGTTGTCTTAGAAACCAAGTGGATGATTGAAGAGGATCCTCCATAGCTGTTATATGAACTCCTCACATGTAAATAATCTTGGATGTGCTACAAAAGATGAGTAAGACAAGGATAATGGAAAGGAGACAAAAAGAAGTAAAACATCAAAATAATATATATTATCCTTAACCCAGTCAAGCCTAAAATAAGTAACTTTAGTTACTAACCACCTGAAGGTTGACTGGGGTAGTTCTCAAAGTATTTATACCTTTCCTAGTCTAGTATTCTTGATTGGAACTAATAAATTTCATTATGTATTTAATGGTAGAACCTAGTTTACATTGATAATAGATAATAACAGAGTAGTAGAATTGTATAATTCATTGCATTCTAAATATTGTAATCTTTTGTAGAAATCTTTAATTACTACAGATCTAAGTAATGAGAAGGTTGATTATGTAAGAATATTTTTTAAGTCTCTTGAAGAAGGATTGGAACTCAATTTTGAACAAGGAAGGGCCCCTTGAAAGGAGTGTCAGTGAATATCTTGACCCTCTTTAGTTTAAGTGTGTTGTGTAAGTTTATTTCATTATTAGTTTGATTATATAAATTATGATGCATGTGTGATTCATAAGTGTGAATATTTTTGTATTTTTGTTATAATAATTTCATAGTATAACTATCTAGTGAATTCAATATAAGTTTATTTTACTACAACTAGTAGTCAAGATAATCTATGGATCAATAATTCATATATAGTGATGACATCCTTGAAAATCCTACATACCTTGGGTTGACAATTAATATTAATCAGACTCAAGAATCTGGTGTTAACTGGGTAATAAGTCTACATAACATTTTGGTATTGTTTTTAGGGAGGGTGTCAATTATTACTTTCTAAATCAATTATTGCTTTTCAAGATTAATTGATGCACTATCCTACCTACACTATCCTACCCAGTTGGGCATGTTGAGTGAGGGCACTATGGTGTATTATGCCGATGTCTAAGTTTCTAGATGTTGATGGTGTAAAATTTTTTGGATGCACTATCCTACCCAGTTGGGCAATTTGAATGAGGTCACTACGGTGTCTTATGCCAGATGTCTAAGTTTCTAGATGTTGATGGTGCACAAATTTGAATGCCTCTTTTTAATCTTATGATTTACTTAGTTAATGGTTTTTTTTAGAATTTACTTTCCTACAAGAGTGATTTACATTTTTCAAAGTGTGCCTTTCATTTCATATTTTCTAGATTAATTTTCTTGCTTTCATTTCTTTCTTTTTAGGGTAATTTTACTGCTTTCATTTCCTACTTTTTAGGTTATTTTTTTTTTTTTTCATTTCCTACTTTCTAGGGTAATTTTATTACTTTATAGGTTAATTTTCCTGCTTTCATTTCCTATTTTCTAGAGTAATTTTTCCACTTTCATTAGATAACTTTACTACTTTTTATAAGTAAAATTTCAATTCTAGTCATTTTGATTTTTGTACTCCTTTATTTCTCTACATTTTATTTTTTTTAAATTCTGAACAACCCCCTAGAACACATTAAAAACAAAAAAAAACACTAACCCTATGCAGAAAGAAATAGGATAGTTGAAGGAGTGGCTTAACATTTATGCAAAGAGAAAGAGATTCTCAAGGGATATTCCTACCAAACAAGCCATTAGTTACTATTGGGAAAGAACCACAAGTAGTTATAGAAACTAAGAATCCTATTGAAAAATATACCATAAGTCAGAGGGATCTTGAATAAGGAAACACTACAAACTGAAGGAGATAGCTTGCAGAAGAATTACTATTGGCTTTGAAAGAGGAAATAAAAGTAGAAGAAGCATTAACTGAGTTGGTAATAAAAAATGAGGGAGAAGAAATACATGAACCAAACACTCTAAGAAGTAACATTAGATCAACATTCCAACAAGGTTTTCTTAAGCAAATCAAAGAAAGCTCAGGAGAGTCTTCAGACTTTTCATCTAGTAAAAGTAATATGGATCAATAGATAAACATTTAATATCATGCTGATGAAGGGACTGATATATAATTTGAAGACATAATCTTGATTACCTTTGGTATCCATATCACAATAAAATCCATCATGAATGGAGAAATAAACTTTGTGGATGACAGTAGGACTCTAGACAGTTACTTTTGAATTTCCTATTTCATATGCAATAGGTGTAATACAAATAAATAATATCCAACCATTAGCCTTACCCAATTTTAGAGGTATATTATCAAAATATATGGACACTTTTTCATTTGAATTTGATATCCTCTATATAATCTATGACTATAGGCAGGATGCACAAAAATTGACACTTTTTCTAGCCACCTTCAAAGACTTAGCACTTCACTTGTTCATGGGACTGGGTAGTAATTCAATCCACACTTGGAAGGACATGAAAAAGAAATTTTTGTCTAAGTATCAAGAATATGGATGAGGAATAAATTATATAAGAAATGACATCTTCAAGATGACTCAAGAAGAGGATGAATCTTTGGAAGACTATGTTCAACGGCTCATGTTCAATGTACAAAAATTCAAGCAAAGTGAACTAGAAAAAGAGCCTCTAAAACTCATCTTCCTAAAATGAGTCTAAGAAGATTATCTAAAATCCTTGGACTTAATTGAGTGGGGAAATATCTCCCACCTACCATTCATAAACATCAAGGAGTTGAGAAATAATTATTCTAGGTATGCCATAAACAAAGTTAGGGGTAACAAGCTTCCACTGGTAGTTGCAAGTGTCCTATCAAAATCTAAAGTTAGTAACCTATTACAAGACATGAAATAAGATCACATTAGTCACTTGGCCACCCAACTAGATAGATTACACTTAAGGCAAAAATAATCAGCCTTAGATCAAGCTTTAACCATCTATTATCCACATTCTAAGAAAAAGAAGATAGATTGTAGGTGTCATGAGGTTTCGGGATAAAGTAGTTAACATCATAGTTAAAGAAATAAAAATAGTAGAGATACACATTATAGGAGGAGATGGGTAACATATTTTATATGTTGGACACAAATAAATCCATGGATTTAATGACCATCTTATCTAGGTATGGGATAAAATCCACCTTTTTTAAATTCTACCTCCTTTACTTAACAATTTATGGATTTAATGACCATCTTATCTAGGTATGGGATAAAATCCACCTTTTTTAAATTCTACCTCCTTTACTTAACAATTTCCAAATACTACTCCCAATTGGACTAGTCCATAGAAAAATGTCTCACCTCCTAATTCTAATTGGTAGCCACCTTAGACAAGCTACCCCACTACCTCTTGGTAGCCTCTATAAAATATATCCCCACCTTGGATATAATCCTAGAAACCACCCCAAGGCCCACCCTTCACAAACTAATGGTAGTAACCCTAGAGACCCAATCAACCCTAAAGAAACCATTAAGGAGGATTCCCTCCACAATAGAAACAATAACCTCCTACTCTTATGCCCAATACACAAGCTACACCCAAGCCTAACCAGCTCCCTACCTAACCTATATAAAATCTGACAAATAAGTTAGTGTAATCGATATTCAATACTGAATCTGTTCAGTACCCAACATATGTAGTGAACATCCATGAAGGTCATGTACACTCAAGGAAAGTTATGCCACCCCAACCCCACCCATAATAATGGAGTCAAATTAGGAAAATTTAGAAGATCATGATAACCCACCTTCACCACTACAAGAACTCTCTGAACTAATAAATAAAGTCGTTGATGATACAACCCCACCATTTCCAAAACATCTTAGCCTTCAGCACTATGTAATTGAGCCTAAATTTGATTTCATAAGACAAATCAAGAATTTGTGTTAAAATTCCTCTCTTCCAGGCCATCAAGGATGTGCCCATATATTCTAAAGTTGTTAGAGACTTATGTCTACATAAACCTATAAGGAAAAAGAAGAATCCTAATATAGTGCATGTGATTGGCTAGTTGGTAGACATTATGCTGGGAAACACCCTATAAAATAAATATTCAAATCTAGGATGTCCAGTAGTAACAATCTAGATCCATGACCAGTAGTTATCTAATACATTGATAGACCTAGGGACTACAATAAATATAATGACAAATGAAATCATGAACAAACTATAGTTTAATAATATTCATCCCACATTTATAATGGTACAAATGCTTTACAAGTCTATAATCAGACCAGAATGAGTCATTGAATATCTTATCATTACTATAGATTCTTAGGAGTATCCTAAAAATTTCATTATGCTACAACCAAAGTCTAATTTGGGTGGATACCCTCTTATCTTAGGATGACCTTGGCTTGCCACAGTTGATGCCTTCATTAATTTTATATTAGGTAACATGTTGATATCCAATGGTAACCACACTAAGAAGTTGGTCCTCTATCCTCTAGTAGAGATAGGCTTGGCACTAGAGCATATGTTATGGGCTGAAGAAGATGAGGCAAACCAACCTCCCTTGATTCTTATATTTACCATAGATTATGTATGCACCTTGGTTGATCAAGAGGAAGATATAATTCTCTTCAATATTATCTGAAATAATTACCAAACTCATTTTGTAGATCTCAACCACCTGTAATGTGTTGAGTGCCCATTTTCTAACCTCTAGGAAGAAGATAATTCTAATGCATCTATACAAGAAATATTCCACTAGCTATTACTTCATAGTTGTAACCAAACTAGATCCATCAATAATATATAAATGATGAAATCAATCTCAAAATAAATTGAAATCTCTCCAGGAAAAACATTGCTTATTAATAGCAAGTTGGAGTTAAATGAGAAAAAGCACCTAGTCAACATGTTGCATGGAAACCAATGCACTTTTGCATGAGATTATGAGGATATGCAAGGAATCAGACTAGAAACATGCACACATAATATGTATATCAAATAAGAGTATCAACCAATTAGATAACCATAATGTAGGATAAATCTAGCTCTTAGAGAAATAGTCAAAGTGAAATTGTAGAAACTCTTGACCACTAGAATTATATATCCCATCTTAGATAGTGAATGGGTTTCACCATTGGTAATTATACCAAATAAAAATGTGTAATGGTGTGTATACATAGATTACAAGGAAATTAATACAAAAACTAGAAAGGATCACTTTCCTCCACCCTTCATTGATCAAGTGTTGGACACACTAGCAGGAAAAAAATATTTTGCCTTTATGGATGGCTTCAACAGTTACAACTAGATTAAAATTGCTCTTGAGGATTAGGAGAAGACCAAATTAACTTTTCCCTAAGGTACTTATGCTTATGATATATTACCTTTTAGGCTGTGTAACACTCCTACAAAATTCTAAAGGGTTGTCTTGAGTATCTTTGTAGATATGGCTAATGAATGTGTAGAAATATATTTGGATGACTTCACTATTTATGGAGAAACATTTGATGAGTGCCTGAAGACCCTAGAGAAAGTGATGAAATGTTTTTAGGAGCACCATTTGTCTTTAAGTCACATAAATTTTACATGCTTATGACTGAAGGCATTATCTTATGCCACCATATATTTTTTGAAGGAATTAATGTTGACCCTATAAAAATCAACATCATAAAAAACTTGCCTATTCTTCAGAAATAGAAAGATGTCAAGAGTTTTTTAGGACATGGTGGTTA
Source organism: Torreya grandis (assembly GCA_037957365.1). Classification (NCBI taxonomy): domain Eukaryota; kingdom Viridiplantae; phylum Streptophyta; class Pinopsida; order Cupressales; family Taxaceae; genus Torreya; species Torreya grandis. Next base: position 1,889,746 of record JARHVA010000083.1, on the reverse strand, counting down.
TTACAAGAGATTTATCAATAATTTTCTCAAATTAGCAACACCATTATTCACTCTCCTCACTAAAAAACCTAAATTCATATGGACTCCTATTTGTGATACAATCTTCAAATAATTAAAGTAATTATTAACCACCACCATTCTTTTGTGTTGTCCTGATTGGAAGCTTCCCTTCTATATTCACACAGATGCTTTAGATACTATCCTAGGAGTAATGCTAGGCCAAAAAAAGGAAACACTCAATTATGCAATATATTTTGTAAGTAATAATCTTCAGGTAGTAGAATTAAATTACATGATGACTAAAAAAGAGTTATTGGTAGTAGTCTATGCTAACAACAAGTTTTGTCACTACATAACAAGGTATCAAGTCTTTATTTATATAGACCATGCAAGCATTAGGTACCTTATGAATAAACTAGGTATCCTAGGTAGAGTGATAAGATGGCTAATCTTATTATAAGAATTTGATCTAACTATTGTAGATAAGCCTAGTAAGGACAAAGTCATGACTAACTTCTTATCATGACTACAATCCCCTCAAGAAGATACCATAGTGGATGACTCATTTTCATATGAGCACCTATTCACCCTCACCCTTACCACATTTTGGTATGCTGATATTGCTAACTACCTTGCAATAGGTTTACTTCCATAACACTTCTTTCCTAAATAAAAAATAGCTTTGATTCATAAAAGTGGCAGGTATTCATGGTTGTCTAGATTCCTTTTCTATATTAGGCCTGACTCCATCATTAGAAGATGTCTCAAAAAATATGAAGTTCCATATATCCTCAAATCCTACTTGATGAACCCTATGAAGGACACTTTATAGCCAAGGGTACAATAGTAAAAATATTGAATACAAGATATTATTGGTCCTCACTTCATAAAGATGTAATAAGGTACATTTCTCATTATGATAGATGTTAGTATATAGAGAGATCCACACATTTAGATGAGATGTATTTACAACCTAAAATGGTGCTTGAAGCATTTGAAAACCTATTTTGGGAATTTTTGGTAGTTTTTTAGTAGAAAACCAGTCTATTGGTTGTCTAGAACTATAAAATAGGCCTAAATAGAAAACTAGCTTGTTGGCTATTTAGGGGTAAAAATCAAAATGAAAAATAAACAATCATTTTGAGAAAAACTATTCATCTTCCTCTAATTACCATGGGTTATTCTATAACTGCTATAGGAAGCCCCCTCAATATTGTTATAAGCACCTTTATCAATAAAGGTCTTCCTTTAGCTACTATGGGCTATTTTGTAGCTACTTTAGGCACCTTCCCCCTAGTTGGGCACAACTTTGTAGTTGTTATAGGTTCCACCTATAGCTACTACAAGTACATCCTAACACCTATATACACCTCTCTAGTACATGTAGGTTAGTTATTCATAAACTTTAAGCTATGCCTTTGGATATGGGATTTTAAGCAATACATGGAAGACACTAGACAAGCTAGATGAGAATTAAAGGAGGATTAGAGCATAAAAATCAAAACATTTCTAAGGAATACCTCTAAATAACAAGGTAAGAGCCACAACAAAGGCATATACTTCCAATCTCTATTTGGAGTGTTGTAGACCAAAATTTATGGCTATAGGGACACACATGAACTACTTTCAGCTTATGGTCATTTCATGGAGATGATTTCACTATGTCAAATAGTTAGATATAATATTTTTTAGATCACATGTCCTAAGTTTGAAAACCCTACTAGTTGTTATGGAAAAGGTTCACTAGGCATAAAATATATAGGGAGTAAGACAACATCGAGATAAATCATCAACAATATCATGTAGAGGAAGATCATAAATAAGCAAAACCCTCATCTACCCTCTTCCATGTTCATAAAATACACAAAGATCCACAGTGACCACCTTGTGGTAGGAGGGTAATAATCTATCATTCCATTATAAAATCCATGCTTCAATTCCATATAGGTTGTCATGATTCCGTGCAAGTTGTTGAGGGCATCATAGAAGGCTCACATCTTGTGATCTCATGATTACTCAAGGGGCCCACTTCAATCAAGTTATAACTACCATTATAATCATTGCATTCTAGAAAATACTCACATGTAACTTTCCTCTATCTAACCCTAGGCAAATTATTAAAAAGGTATGACATATCTTTTGGTCATAGAAAAGCATTTTTTATTCTTAATATAACATGTATTATATTGAAAATCATATTTAATCATTAACAAGTCATTCATTAAGTCTTATATTCACTCACACTCATACCCTCATCATGATCATGTCCTCTCTCTTTCTTTCCTATTAATTTCACGTCACTTGGGGACAAGTGACACCTCATGTGGGAGGGGGAGAATGCTATAGGAAATCAATTCCATGCACTTCAAGATAATCCATACATTCTAATTAAATTCCCATGATGACACCATAAAATAAATGGGGAAAATAATCATTTTTATTATTTTTACTTGTGAGTAAAACCCATTCAAACAAAGCTAAAGCATGACATTAACTGCAACCTATAACCACAAATGATCATTATTGAAAAAACCTACTTTGATACAAGTAAAATTATTGAAATTAAACTGAGTGTGTTGATAATTATTAATTGAAAGGGTCATTATAAATCTAAACCTAATTATAATGGGAGGGTTAGTTGTGAGAATGGAACCCATAGATCATAAGCAACTTCAAGGAGGCCCAGCCAGCTAGGCTATCTTCAATAGAGTTGGATGGATCAATTATTTAAATAAATTATAGCATGTCTCAATACCCCTTGCTATGGAATTTATAGGGTCCCTTATAAGAGATAAAACTACTATATATGACATTACATTTATAGTCACTAAAGAACTATTAAGATAGGCAATTGGGTTATCAAGTATAGGAGAAAACTGGGAGGACAAACCCAAAGGTGAAGAAGTCAGATAACATTTTTTTAGGGAGATGAAAGGCTAGTGGTAAATAAAGGTGGTGTGGAGATACTTAGTCTACCTATATCCTGGAGGGAATTAGCCTCATACATCATCAGAGATATAACCTATGAAGGAAGTTATTCTCTAATTTATACTCTCCAATTTAATTTTTTGAATCACATAAGGCATGATAGGACCATTAATGTTCCAAACCACCTATGTAACATTTTTAAAAAATGTCCAAAGAATAGCATAAGGGGGTTTATAAATCCTTATCTTATCATATCTATATCTATAGATGATAGCTAAACATGGAATAAACACTATTAGACCTAGCCTTAGCTGGGAACAATTTCTAACCCTAGATACTGACAAACCTTATCAAGAAGAGGGAAATAATGAGGAGGAATCTCTTAAAGAGAAGGCCTAATAGACTACATAAGAGGGTAATATAATCACTAGTGTTACTATACATCCCATAGCCACTGAAGGTTCATCTTAAATTACTATAGCCAAAAGAAGGAGAAGGAAACTAGTCCTACCTCCTGATATAGAGGAGGAAAATACACCTACACAAATTGGGTAGAATATTCCTTATCCCACTATTTCCATTGTCTCCTCACCAAGGATTGATTCTTCCACCATGGATACTTCAAGGGAAGAGGAAGTTCTTCCATCAACTATTGCATAAGAAGAATAGGCTCCAACAACTACCCCTCCTAAAAAGAAGAATAAAATTGAAGAAAAGAAACCCATTGTATCAAGAAGAAAGACACATCCTTATAGGATATCTTAGAGAATTAAGAAAAAAAATACAACCCTAGCCCCCTCACCTATAGACATCGGTGAGGATGAAAATGAAAAATAAAAAGTCCAAGATTTGAAAGACCTCTGATGGGTTCAAGATTGTAGAATGGTCTACTAAAGAGGAATCTACCAAGGAAGAAGAAGTACAGTCACCTAAGCAACCTAGATTCACTGAGAAAGACATGGATTTTCTCTGACACATTGGGTACACAGAAGAAGAGATAAGAATGACATATTAGCCAATAAAAGAAGAAGAATTGATTGAAGAAAATACCATGGAATAAAAATAAAAACAAGAAGTAATTACTCATGACCAAGAGTTCCAAACCTTGGAACAAGACATGAAAGAAATATATAGGCTAAGGAATGAGATAACATAGTTGAATGGCAAGAGAGGCTTGGAAACACTTTTGGGGGTAGAAAAATTTATAGAACTATCTATGGAAAAAGAAAGGTTATTGGAAGAACCTACAATAACTTCCTTTGAAGCACCTATAACAACTTCAAATACCTTGCCCATAGATAACTTTAGTGTACCCTCAGAATCACTTGTAGAAGATAATGCTTTGGATTTGGTACCTTTCTAAAATAGATTTTATCCTCCATTGAACACTACAAAAATGCCTATAGTAGAGGAAGTAATTGATGTGGATCTTTCAGCTACTAGGCCAGTAGAAACTGATGACCTCATGAATTTTCTTGAATAAAAATTTAGTGATGATGAAACTTACCATAAGGAGTTGGTACAAAGATTTAAGGTTTATGTTGAAATAAGAGAGTAGCAAAATGACTTAAAAGAAAGCCTAAAAAAGGTTGAAACTAGGATCAATTATTTGAAATAAAAGATTACTAAATGCATGAAACCACTAAATTATTAATGGAGTGTAGATAACTTTATAGGTTGTATGATGTCTACTTAGAAGAAATATGGCTTAAATTCAAATATGACAGGATCTGTAATGATCAATCCTACATGGTTTGTGACCCTAAATCTTTATTTGAAGTCTATAGACATGTTGACCTTGATCTTCAAGCATAGTTGAGTAAATTTTACATACACCAGTATGTTTTACCCCATGATAAAAATTAGAATCCAAATATATACTTGGGGGATGTCCAACTGAATGCATTTAATTCATATATCCTTAATGGAACATGAATAAATAAATCGGTGGAGTATCAAGAAAAAGAAAAGGAAGCCACCTTAATGATTAGGGGTGGATCAGATAATCCAAAATTTATAATAGATGAATGGATCTCCTTCATGAACTCAGATACTCCATAAAAATAGGTTATAAGGAAAAAAGTAGAGGTTCAGAATCACTACTTGAATCTTATAGAGGGAGATAGAAATTAGATTTTTGTTTCTTGTTCTCACAAATGGGTAGAACTCTATGATTCTTTGAAAATAAGGGAACCTTATTCCCCTCAATACCTTAGTGAGGCCATAAAAAAGGTATACATATATATTGAGCTTGTTAGGAGGAGAAGGATAAAATGGTTGGGGTTGATGTTTCAACCAGTTAATAAAGAGGTAGAGAAGAAAATATGGAAGAACATTGATGATGATAAAGGTTTATATATCTTTGAATGGATGAGCTACACTGACCCACTACATTTCATAAAATTATATGATTTCAAAATGTATCCAAGGCTTGTTTGAGGTCAAGTAAGAGGTTACGTAGGGGGTGTGATGAGGCCACCAATTTTTTTATTTTATAGCTCCATGACTCATGCAAATGAATGAATGAATTTATGATTTTATGTGTGCATTGATACATATATATGTTATGTTATGAATTAATGATGTTTTTTCTTTGATTAGATTATACTTGTGTAACCTTATTTAACAAATACTTGAAGGGTAACATAAGACTGCAAGAATATTATATGGGCACAACACTTATAGAGAAGCTTTTAGTAAAAGGAGCTTCCACCTGTAGTTTAACCATAGAAACTTATAGATTCCACCTATAGGTTGCCTATAATAACTACTATCTTACACCTATAGGTTTTCCATAGGAATTATTGGATTCTACTTATAGATTTCCTATATCAACTATTAGCTTCCACCTATAGGGTGACCATATAAACTACTAGATTCTACTTGTAGGGTACCTATAGCAACTATTGGTTTTGACCTACAAGTTACCTATAACAACTATAAGCTTTCACTTATAGGAACCCACAACCACTACATAGAACATAACTATTATTGTTATAATATGTGATTAGCTCTTTAGAACACATCCATCTATCTTAGGAACTAAGTGGATGATTGAAGAGGATCCTCCATAGCTATTGTATAGACTCCTCACATGAAAATAATCTTGGATGTGCTACCAAAGATGAGTAAGACAAGGATAATGGAAAGGAAACAAAAAGAAGTAAAATACCAAAATAGTATATATTGTCCTTAACCCAGTTAGGGCTAAAACAAGTAACTTTAGTTACTAACCACTTGAAGATTGACTAGGGTAGTTCCTAAATTATTTGTACCTTTCTTAGTTTAGTTTTCTTGGTTGGAGATGATAAATTGACTTATGTATTTAATGATATAACCTAGATTAGATTGATAATAGATAATAATAGAGTATTAGAATTGTAGAAGTTATTACAATCTAAATATTGTAATCTGTTATAGCAATCTTTAATTGATATAGATCTGAGTAATGAGAAGGTTGATTCTATAAGAATCTTTTGTAAGTCTCTCATAGAAGGATCGGAACTTAGTTCTGAATGAGGAAGGCCCCCCTCGAAAGGAGTTATAGTGAAGATCCTAACCTTCTTTAGTTTAAGTGTGTTGTGTAAGTTTATTTTATTATTAGTTTGATTATATAAAGTATGATATATGTATGATTCATAAGTGTGAATATTTATATATTTTGGTTATAACAATTTCATAGTATAACTATTTGGTGAATTCAATATAATTTCATTGTACTACAACTAGTAAGAAAGATAATCTATGGACCAATAATGCATATATAGTGTTGACATCCTTGAAAAGTCTACATACCTTGGGTTGATAATTAATGTTAATCAGACTCAAGATTTAAGTGTGTTGTGTAAGTTCATTATATTATTAGTTTGATTATATAAAGTGTGATACATGTATGATTCATAAGTGTGAATATTTTTATATTTATGTTATAATGATTTTATAGTATAACTATATGGTGAATTCAATATAATTTCATTGTACTACAACTAGTAAGATAATCTATGGATCAATAATGCATATATAATGTTGACATCCTTGAAAATATACGTACCTTGGGTTGATAATTAATGTTAATCAAACTCAAAAATTTGGTATTAACTAGGTAATAAGTCTACATAATAGCTCTTGTCCTATGTGGAGGATATTAGGAAACCACATCTAAATTCACTAATAGTCTTAGCAAACTTGCTATATGACTTTCACAAAACTGCTAGGTGCTTTATTTTCACATTTTGGGGATTATGTCCCAGAACTCAGTCACTTCACCCTTGATCAAGATTTTAACTCCCATTTATCAACATAACACTTCAAGTATGAATTAATTAATCTACATAACCTATTAGTAATCTAAATAAAGGTTTCATCTCATGATCCAACACTTCTCATGACACCTTTGATTCTCTGTTATGCCACCTATAGGTAGTTATTCTCATACACAGGAAGTGTTTGTAAGTGGATAATGTGTACTATTTTTGACTTCATGAATAGACCTAACTCTTTTTAAAATAATTAAATGTGTGTCTATAATTATGACTACCTTGAAAATAGCTTCAAAACCTTTATTATAACATGTTTTTCCCCTTTGAAGCACCTATAAGTGCACATTCATGGTAGACTGTGTATAAGTATTGCACATGACTACAACATTACCTTATTTCTCATTTAGAGACTCAAATAATTACCTCATGTTGATATAATATGTTTAAAAATCCTTGAAATATTCATTATACTTTTATATATGTTTTCATAGCCTTCATAGGTCATGGCTAGGACTAAGGATGAGCTGGGAGCTAATTGTGTACCTATTAAACTACAACCTCAATGACTCTCACCTTGGAGGTTGAAAATTTTGAAATAAGAGTATTATCATAACTACCTTGGGATGAATTATACACCATGATACATTAGATTAAACCCATTGTAGAGAAAGAGACTTTATACAAATGGTGAAAAAGGAGTCCAAGTCCACTATCAACCCTTCCTACAAAGTGAGTTGTTTGAGCTATCAAAATCTTTCCAAACATGATACAAAGCATATATAACATTAAAATATATATATTAAACATAATATATAGATATAATCACCAAGTTATATATACAAAATAGTCCAAACAAGAACAAAACCTATAAGGTACAGGAAATAGTGAGTAGGAAAACACAGTCAAATTGTTAGAGATGGTTCATAAAGAATAGTTGACCAATATTCAAATTTTTTTTATGTAAATGGATATATATGAGTGTAATTTCATCTCCAAAATGCATTTTAATTAGAATTTCTCCAACTAATCGTACCAAGCACAAACTTGCTAACTAGTTTTATGTGTCTAGAAGGGCGAAGAAGGAGTAAAATGGTTTTAACTCAAATTTAGAACTTATAGAGTATTCCAAGCATGTAAATGAGTTTAATATTCATATCATAACCTTTTACCATGTGTCACACTCTCTTATGGGCTATACAAGTGCCAAACACTTCCTTTTTCAGTTGATATCTTGATTTTTAGTTAGATAACCTACAAGTTTTATATGGGACTGACATTCATGATAGGGAATATAACATATTGTATGTTTGAATTAATAATAATACACTTGGACACATTTAAAACTATTCCACTTTCATTTATGACCTAAATACCTACTAAATGACTCAAAGTGACATATTGACTAATTAGACCATGACTAAGGCTAACAAGGCATTAAATTACATCAAATGAACTTATAATACACCCTATGACATAATAGTAGACCCATAAAAATATCTCTAAAGATCAAGTTTTTACCTATAGGGGGCCCAATTTGACCTACAGGGTCAAATTTGGTTAATAGACAATGTTTCTTACATCATTTCTACTCCATGATAACAAACTCTCATATGATGAATATTTATCAATGAACACTTGCTTATGGATATATTCAAATGACTTACCATATTTTTAGATTATATTAGTAGAAATTTTGTCTTTTATATCCGTCATGAACACTCCATCTATCTTTCCAAGAGGCTTGTTTGATCTTGTAGCCTACTTGACCTTTGTCATGTCCACTTGGCACTCCTTGATATAGTCATTAGAAGCCATAAAAGTTGTATCAACTTCACCTTCTTCTATAAAATAATGCACTTGACATATAGAACCATCAAATTATCTCCTTGTTACTCCAACATGTCTGGAAGTGATTCAACATTAAACTACTCCTTAACCATAAATATTTTTACTTTGGCCTCATTACACTCTTGCATGGATACAACCTTTTTGATAGTGGTTTGAAACTCATTATCATGCTCAATAAGACACTCTCCTTCATGTTTATAAGGTTCATTAATAACCTTACTATCATGTTCATGATTCTTATGAAGGGTAGTTAGCTTACTTAGTTGTTCAAACTCTTGAACTATGGTATGGAACTACTACCATAGATCATATTCTTCTTCATGGTTGTTGCATTCATGGACTCCTCTATCTTGGGTAGAGAGAATGGTATTGTATTCCTCATTATAATGATCTACCATACTTTTAAAACCATCATCATCATGCATATGAATAAGGTAATTACCCTTAGTAACTTGTTAAAATGAATTATTAAAGCTTACCTTAGAATGTTCATCACCTTCATCATGGATGATGTATGTGCCAAGGTTTGTCTCTTCAATGAAAGTATATGGATCATGTACATAAGTGTCAGCACTATACTCATATAGGAAAATATCAAAGATACCTTCAAAAATGATCCATCATCCATAGCATACTCTTCTTGATCATTGATGGTACAATTCAAATTAGAGCTTACCTCTACATATGTCTCAATTTGAAACTCGGACAATGGCTATGTTCTAATAGTCACCTTTGCTCCATACCTTGTTTTAAAGGTAAATAAGGATCAATCATATGAGAGATATCATTCTTTTATGTAATAAAAAATGCATCATTTCTATAAATCAATTCTAACTCAGATAAGATAGATCATACCACATACTTCCAATTGGGGATATGTTTGTTAATAAGGATCATGACCAATATGGGGATCTACTAAACCTAATTAGGGGATCTCTTACTACAATACACCATGATAAGGAGGGTTAAAAATCCTCTAGTATAACACAATCATGCAATAACTCTAAGGGGGTCTTGATTTTTGATATTTCACCTATATAAATAATAAGTAAAGTAAATCTAATCTAGTGCTCATCAAAGCTTGTGGCATAAAGTAGCAGTTAGAAACAATAAAACTAAACATATATCAAAGATATATACTCATGTCAATGTATATGAAATCCTAATTCATGGAATAAAAACACAAATCCATATCTATCTACTCTTACAAAGGAAAAATAAAGTTAGGAATACTTATCTTTGAATATGAATCCACCAAACCTCAATCTCTCCCTTGGTCAAGGTGCTTCACAAGAGGTTTTTATGGTATGTAAGGATAATAAAGAAAAATAATCTCTAGGATACACAACATATCAATACATCCAAATACTCCTCCACAAGACAATATTTGTATCTCCAAAGAAAGTATGAAACCCTAAGCTTTACTTCTCAATTAGAATGGTCAATAAGCATATGTTCATTTTATCTTACTTCTTATTCTACTTATTATTAATAAATGATGGAAATGAGCTTGTATTTATAGGTATATTTACCCTTGATCCTTCCAAAAATCTTGGCTAACAAGGTTGACCTAGTTGACCTAGAACAATTTTGAACAATAATTCACTAGGTCCCGATCTAGGTCAGTCAAAGGCTAACCTAATTCCTAAGTGAAAATATCTTAAAACTTTACAAGGTCGACCCAGTCAACATAGCACATCCAAATGACAAAATGGGATTTAGGTGAGGAAAAGGAGGATAAAATGTAGTAAATTCTTAGAATGGGTACAATAAAGAAGAACGATCTTTTGGGTAGTGGTTTTATGAGATAAGTGTGTAGATAATAAGTGGCAAAAGGGATAATAATCTTATGAAGCACTAATGGTTTTCCCACCCCTTTCTTGGTAGACCCTTTAAGGTATGCACTTAGATATTGAGAATCAACAGGTTCTTAAAGATATAAAGTGTCAATAATCAATAAAATTTTGAAAATATTATGTGTATACATATGCCCCACTTGAATCTCATCATATGTTAGATGAGTGCAATGTAGGATGGTGCTTTAGGAAATAGAACATGATAACACATAATGTTGATGCTAAGTAAGATGCAGTAAGGATAAAATAAGATAAATAGAAGGATAGAATTTAAAAACACATACTTTCAATTACCTTAGTTTCGTAAATAAATAAGTAGAGTGCAAGAGAAGTGAATGTTTCTGATGTGAAGAACATTAGGTGAACCTGTTGAAGTTAGTGCAAAAAATAGCCAAAAATTGAAATTTTTGAAAAAGAGTCATATTATAGTGGAAATTATTCTCTACATCATCATGATTCTATAAAATTTTATGGTTTGGAAAATGGATGAGTAAAAATAAAGATAGAGACAAAATAAGGAATCTGATAGAAAAGATTTGAAAGATTAAGATTTTTGAAAAGTGATTTTAAATAGGTTAAAATGAAATTTATTTTTTATTTTTGAATTGTAAAGGAGAGAAAAAGAGCTCTGAGAGGGACCTCCAAAGGTGGTGGCAGGTGCAAGATAGGTAGGCAATTAAGAATCTCAAGCTAGTTTTTGAATATTTTTGTGAATTAAGTGTATTTTTAGAAATTTGTGTTTTTAAGCATTTCTAGACATCAAAATGAAACAAAATTAGAATCTAAACTTAGAAAAACTAATTATGGAAATGGGTTTGAAGGGTTTGGGGAAATAACTACCAGAAGGCACTTATTTCATAAAATGTAAGGGTTTGATAGGAAAAATAACTAGGTCAACCCAATTGACCTAGTAGGCTAAAAAGTGATAAAATCCATAGTGTTGACCTAGTATGTTTATGCCTGTACTGACGTAGTTTGGTTTTTAGACTACCAACCTAGTATATTTTTTCCAATTAAGTAAAAAAGTCTAGTATGATAATGTAGTACTAAGGGGGGAAATAAGAGGATTGACTTAGATTTTTAAGTTAACCAGGTTAGAATAGGGAAATTTTGGTCAAAGTAGTGTTTGACCAAAGAATCAAAATAATATGAAAATACATACAAAAGGCCAAAAGAGTGATAAAAGGTCTTGGAATGACTGATTAATGGATAAAAGGGCTGAGTAGGCTAGAAACAGGTCTAATTGATTAAATATGAATAGATTGAAGCAATTTAGGCTTATTTTTGTACTTGAAAAGAAGGTGTTTTGATTATACATGACATGGAGGATCTAATAAATATTTTGGTTTTTTTTATTATAGGGATGTTAGAGATTTTGGAATTTGGTGGATGAAACATGGCTCCTAGAATTATTAGAATGTTTATCGATAGAGGATAGAGCCATGTTGATTTATTTGGGCCTAGGCATCATAGTAGATTTGTGTAGGATACCCCTTAACTAAGATCTATTAGTCATTTTCTTGGGATGTTGAGAATGATTGATTAACACCTTCAAGTAGGACGTAGAGGGAGATAATATAAATTTGGGTATCACCTTGAAGGATGTGCATACCATCCTAGGATTTCCCATAAAAAAGATATCGATAGTCATAGGAGTCCCTGATAGTGAAGAGAGGAGATCCTTAGACATTTGGGTGATGGGTTCAAATATGATACACCCTAGATTGAGGGTGAATATTTTTGATGTATATAAAACATAGATTTTGGATATCTAAAAGGCTATGATAGGACTTGTGATAGCATGAGTGATGTGTCATAAGTTGGATGGTAAGGTTCTACTCTTTATGATAGCCTTGAGTTGTATGATATTAAAAGAGAGGGTGTTATATGACCTAGGATCTATCATCTAAGTATAACTCATGCATGGCATGTATGTATTTCTATCCAATGGGTAAAAGTTAGTAGGACTGATCATATTATTGATAACATTGATCTATAAGAGGTTCTCCATGTATCAAATGATTAGGTTACCCCATGTGGTTGATGATAGATCACCTTGGATTTAAAGATGGAGATAGGACTAGGTAGCATAGGTCATGCCCTACTTAATAATGTTATAGATAGTGAGATGAGTGAATATAGCATGGTAGTATTATGAGCACATAACAATAATATGGCCTAGTTAAGAGGTAGTATCACTAGTTTTGGCATGGATAGAGGTGACATGGAACTACACCTAGTAAATGAAGCCATATCTGATGGCATGAGTACCAGGATAGATGGGATTACCTCACCCAATGGTGTTGATAGTGGTACCCATGTTTTGGGTCTGACATGTGAGAGAGTCATGGGGGAGAGGAGGACTAGGGCCTCTAGTGGTGAGGTTGATGCTCAAGACACATCATGAGAGACCATGTATTAGTTGATCATGATAGTTAGTAGAGTGAGAGGAAATGGGTACAGAGGTAGGAGCATCAGAGGTACCACCACTAGCTCCACTATAGGAGGATCAACAACCATCATAGATATGGTGTCAATAAAGGTATCAAAAGTAGGAGAGAGTAGAGACTATCACCATCTTAGATGACCTAGTAGGCAGGCTAGAGTAGAGTTGGATGATAGAGAGACCATCTAGGCATAGCCTAAGATGGGAATGAGTGATAAATATATGATTTATTTTTAAGAGGTGAGTGATAGAGGAGGTTATTGGAAGCTGCATGGATGGGGAGATTATGCTTGATGGTCATGTAGATGGTGAGATAGTAGGGGTCGAGACATAGATAGGTAATAAAATGTGATTAAATTTTACTTAAGTTTACTTAAAATAGACTAGAGATAGATGGATTTTGAAAATTATTAGTGATTTAATATCTATCTAGTGTGATTTTTGAAGGTGTCATAGAGGATGAGGAGATTAGATGGGTGTCCCTAGTGAGGGGAACACTCCATGATGTCTTAGACAAGGTTCTAATGCTATATGACCCTGATACACTAGAGGATCCTAGGGTACCATCTACCCCAACTTAGGTGAGTTAGTTCAAACTAGTTGAAGAGGTCATGATGTAGCTATGAGTGTATAGAGAGGGGTGCAGGAGATATATGGGCATGACAACCCTTGGTTGAAGAGAGAGATGCACATCTACTAATAGTGACATAGATGACATAGGCATATGCCAAAGAAAGAGTGACAAATGTAGTGACCCTAAACCATATAACATAGGTACAAGAGTAAGAGAGAGTGACACATCTAGCAACCCTGGCCTAGTTGGCATAGGTGCAGGCTCAGGTATCTCATCTATAGGGGTAGGTGTCAAGAATGAGATCTTTGATAGCATCATTATAACATTTTATTTGGAGGGGTTAGACCAAGGAATCTATAGGAAGCATGGATATGCCATGTTAGATGTAGGAATGGGCCCATCCATAGAGATGGAACATTGTATATGTTTGGATTATTGTATTAAAGCTCATGATATATATAGATGTTTCATTTTTGTAGTTGAATATTTGATTGCATGTGTTTATCATTATGGTTTTGGTTGTTTATACTTGGATATATTTATTTGTAGCACATGTATTTATTTGTTTTTTGTATATTCTATGGGAAATATATGCGGTGTGGTTTATTTTATAGTATTATGTAGAACACATGCATGGTTAAAAAGAAATAGGCAAAAATGACTTGGTAAAATATAATCAATCAAAAATTTAATACACACTATTTCAAGTTGTGAAATGTGTAATGATAAGAAAAATGACTAAGTATAAAGAACCAAATGGTGGTAAACAAGATGGTAAAAATTTTGTTTTTAAACCAAATGAAATATTTGTCACCAAATTAAAACAAGTAAAATAACACTAAATCACGTTAGGAAGTATGAAAATAATGTAATAAAGTAGAAAGCACGTGAAAGGACAAATGGTATAAATAAAAATCAATTAAATAAATAAATTATACTAAATCACATTTGGAAGTATAAGAGAAAAAAAAATTGGCAAAATTGGTCTTAAATTTATCACACTAAGTCAAGTTGGTAAGTATATAAAATTCAATAAATGGTTGGATTCTTACATGCAATTAGAAAATAAGAAGAGAAAAGTGAAAGGGAAATAAATTAATCATAAAACATAATAAATAAATATGGTAATCATATATATGACATGTAACTTCATGATTAATCACATCTTATCTCATATTAGACACATGTAATTTTGATTGTGACTTAGATTATTAGAATTTTTTTTGAGGAAGGCTAGGTCCTATCTATGGTCTTAAACTGCAACTTACAAAGGGAGCACCAATGAGGTGGAATTTAATATGAAAATATATAGATAAAGGATGTTGGTAATAAGAATGTTAAATTATGGTAATTTGTGAGGAAGGCCATGTCTTATCCATGGTCTTACAATGCAACTCACAAATGGAATCCCAAGGGGAGTGATCAATGAAAATAATTATATTTCTCAAGAGGAAATATGAGGAATGTAGGGAATGAAAAAAAGGTAATGTAAAAATCATAGCATAGGCATCTTATGAGAATACCTTAGGAGACAGGAGGCATACTAAGGACATGAGAAGACACTAAGTGACTAGTGACCATTAATGTACAAAGGAAACATGTTCTCCATAGACACAAAGCTATGTAGGAAAATGAGTGTGATACTAAGATAAATTCATGAAGGTATATTGGTATAATAAAATTAAAATTAACCTACCTTCCCATGATGTGTTCTCCATTCCTTAGGACCCCGTACATAGTCATTGGTCTACTACAAAAATTGGGTACTTGCATGAGAAAGTAAGTAGCACTAAAATATTTTTTCTATTCTCATTTTCTAATCTATTTGCCTACTACACCCTAATGGAACTCACCTCTACCTTTAGGCCAAATATGGAGTTCAAGCTTCAACTATAATAAGGATATGTGCTTTGAATCAGATCTTGTAGTGTGATTTGACTTTTAATAATTTGAAATGTTTTTGCCTGCTATATCATTATTTTTTGTTTAATGATTTGTATTTTAAATGTTTGTAAGGATTTTTAAGATTCATCCTCCATATATAATTAGAATGATCAAACATGAGATATAGATTTATATACATGAATGAGCTATAGGCTTCGGATAAAATAGGATAAGTAACCAAAGACAAGACTGACTAGGACACTTAGTAATAATGAACCAACATGTTATCTCAAGTCTCAACTATGTATATTCTTAGTTTTTGAAAAGGGAAAATGGAGATCCAAAAGTGGAAAAATGTAAGGAGAATATAATGAGAGTAATTTTTTATTATTTGATCACATGGTAAAGAGGGAATGATTAAAGTGAACCATGTTTATATAACCAAGTCACAATGACAATTATCCATGAAAAATAGATATAAAAAAACAAAAAATAGGGAAGAGAAAAAAAGAGAGGTTTTAAGAAATAAAATCATGAAGGAAAATAAAACAATGATAAATAAGACATCCATAATAAAACATAAGTGACAATATAAGCAATATAGATTGAAAAAGTAAAGTCACCATGTAAGATAAATAAGAATTTGACACAATGTCAAATGATATAACAAATAGATAAAGATAGGATTGGAGCACATGTACAATCCAAATTTAAATGTAAAAGCACCATGCATGTGCTCATAAATATTAATAAATCTTCCCACACACATTATCCAGAACATCTAATAAGTCTATATGAAGCTGGATGAAAAATGTTGTTAATGTCTTGTTAATCTTTAGCTAAAATTGGGAAAATACTTCTCATCTAATATCCTCAACCGAAAAAGTAGGAATGCTTGATGGATCATTCTAAGGAGGGATATTAGGTAAAGAATGCTTAGAATAATGTATGGGAGTAGACTTTATGGGAGATGTGGGAATCACTAGTGGAGAAGGATCCATAGGTGAGGGAAGGTCCATGGGTGAAGGAGTCACAGGTAGAAGAACATGAGATAACAAAGGGACCATAGGAGGGGATGGAACCATGGGAGAATAAGGGGGAGCCTTAATGTGGGAATGACATATGGGATGAATGGTATAAGGTTTGAGAATAGATATAAAGTGATCTTTAAGGTGTTGCTAAAGGATGTAGTAATGATCAATGTGATGGGTGCCACATTGGTGCCAAAGACAATACACTTCTCCATACTTATGAATATACTCAAGTAATAAATTTGGGGGAGGTATGGATTTGTCTAAATATTGAGAGGAATAAGGATGAAAAGTATCAATATATTATCACAGCTTGTAATAGTGCATGGAATAATGATTATCTATTTTTTGAAAGTAACAGATACACCTATGAGTAGGCTTACTATAAGTACCCATAGGAGGAGGTGTAATAAGAACATAAGGAGCTTGGGAAGGCTTGTTGACCCATTTGGTGGGAAATAGAGCCATCTAAGGTAAATGAGTTAGAACATCAACAAGATAAGGTGATGGTGGGGAAATAATAGGACTAAGCTCAATGAAAGTTGTGATGGGATTGGAAGCAGGGATAAACTCAACAATAATAGGAGAAAAATGGGCTCAACTATAGTGAGAGTAAGGATAAAATTAACTATATAAAGATAAGGAATAGGATATAATTTGGGATATACTAAGGGTGGGGTCTACGAAAGGTCAAATAAGGGTTGCATTCATCTCAGGGATAAGTAAGATATAGGGTTTAAGGTAACTATCACAGTGGTAAGGCCCAATTATAGCACAATCTATGATTAAAAATTAGAGGTGTTAGCACAATCTCTACCATACATTAAAGAGGAAAAATAATAAAATTATAAATGATGGAACATGGGAAAAATCACTAAAATACTAAAGCAAAGAAGAACAATAATGAATAATCTCAGCATCATGGGCTTAAATAAGATTGCTTAGGAATGGATCATCTAAGGTGTAACCATCATCATAGTTAGGGGTGTGAAAATAAATGACATAAGTAGAGATGATTTTACTATCTGATGAAGTGTGGTAAATATAATGTTGAGTCTTAGTCAAGACAATAGGAATATCATCATAAGGAGATTTGTGAGAATGAGGCTACAAAGAAGTAGGAAGCTAAGAGATGAGATGAGGTGAGAGATTATAAGTTTTAATATTTAGGTTGATCTCATTAGGCTCATCATCATCATAATCTAAGAGGTTAGGGGGAATATTTCTAATGAGTTTGGGATGATCATTGTAACCTTGAGTTGATTTGATGGGAAAGTTGAATCATTGAGACTTATGAAATGGAACACTAGCCAAAGGTTCAAGAATAGGAATCTTGAAGACACCATGGTCTTGGAATTGTTCAAAATTCCAAGAGTTAGTGTCACCTTAAATCCTATATATGGCTCCATTATGAGGAAATTTAATGAATTGGTAAGTGAAATAAATAACTGTTCTCATATGATGAGTCCACAGCCTACCAAGAAAAATGTTATAAGAAAGAGAAAAGTTAAATATCATCACCTTCACATGAATGGTTACAGGTGGGATGGTAATGGGAAGCCACACATAACCTAAAGGAGTAATTTTAATTTGATCATATCCTTATCATGTATTGTTCATGGATTTGAGATTGTATTTAGAATATCCAAGAGTTTTGATAATATCAAGAAAGGAAACATTGGTAATGGAAACCTCGTCAATCAAGGCACACTTGACTTGGATATCACCAACTTGGACACTAATGAATAGATGAGGATCATTCACATAAATAATAATCTCATCATTAATCATAGAAGTGATGGGAAATTAAGTAAATAGAAGTGTCCATTATTTCATCAACATGGATGGACATATTTTCATATTATTATAGTATGATATCTTCAAATATAGATAAGGTTTTTTTGTATCCTACTAGGGGAGGATAAAGGATGTTCATTTAAAATAATATTTGCATAATATGGTTTCAATGATGTGGAGAAGTCCTCATAAGCTTAAGGAATGGAATTTGAGATAGGAGAATAGTGAGTTCCATGATGGGATCCCACTCATCATAACCCATAATAAGGTTGTTAGAAATAGGTGCATAATGTTAAAGGAGGTCCTCAGAAGGAGGAATTTAAGTGCATTGGAATTTGTGTTGATAATAAGAAGAAGATTTATAAAAAGGTTGTAAATTATGTTGTAAAAATGAAGCATTTGGTTTAGGTTGGTGTTGAGAATTGGTAGAAGAATTATTGATACAAACTTAATTATCATTGATGTAAGGTAAAGAATATGGATGGATGGTATAAATAGAATGGGAAGTGTTGCCCAAGGGAGGAGTTATAAGTGTTTCATAAAATTTTATAAGGTCATCTTAACCCAATTCATTTAAATGAGTTAGAGAAGAATCCTAGATAACACAAAATGTGTGAGATAATGGAGGAGTGTATATAGGTTGAGTATCAATAAAAGAAACACCCCTTCACATATTAGTCATATTAACCACATTATTCATGGGTCAGGTCAACAATAATTTATACATTATTGGTGGAAGGGGTGGCCTTATCTTTCATATCTTGATTAGGTTGGTTATTAGGAAGAGGGTCTTTATAGATAGCCAAATGAACATTAGCTTGATTTAAGGCTTGATATTTAGTATGAGTTTCATGGTCCTTAAAATCAATTTCATAGGCTTGTTGACATTTCCAAATGATATAATAATGATCAAAATTAAGACCAAGAAGAAAATCCATAACTAAATTATGAAGCTACCTACAGGTCTCATGAGAATGACCCCAACTATCATGAAACCAATAAAACTTGTTAGGATCATACCTAGATTTCATAAGATGAGTGGGATCAAGTTCTCATGGTAAATTCCTAGGTAGATGATTATGTAATTCAGATTAGGATATGGGTTTGTGAACATTAATGTTATTAGGTGAAGATAAATGAGGATTGGTATATTGTCGAGAAGAAGGAGCTAGTTTTGAGGATTGGTTAGGAACAATATCTTGAACAGTGTGAATGGTATTAGAAGAGTCTTTGACACCATCATTGGTATAATTATGATTCTTGTTCTTAAGTAAGAGATGAGGACCCATAAAAGGTTAGGGTGGCTTGAATTGATGCATAATAAAATCTTGATGTTTATCTTAGTCAATAGCTTCCTTCAAAGTACGTG
Source organism: Torreya grandis (assembly GCA_037957365.1). Taxonomy (NCBI): domain Eukaryota; kingdom Viridiplantae; phylum Streptophyta; class Pinopsida; order Cupressales; family Taxaceae; genus Torreya; species Torreya grandis. The sequence goes on along the minus strand of JARHVA010000083.1, from coordinate 1,869,754 downwards.
GAGAGAGAGTGTTGACTCAATATTATAATTTGGGAAAAAGAGAATTGGTAAATAAATGGAAAAGGTTATCATTGGCCATGTTATGTTCATATTTGTTGGACAATGTTTTCTATCTTTTAACATAATTTTGGGAAATTTCATTTTCAAGTTGTTTACAATTTATGAAGTGGGCTAAAGTGTTTTGTAGAAGATCACTAGTTTGGAACTCTTAGACTAGAGAACTTACTAAATCTTCCAAACTATTAGTAGAATGAGTTTTAATTTAGTTTTATCAATCTAAATCATCACCCATGAGGGTTTTGTCTAAGAGATTGGTAGTGTCATGTGTATTCAATTTGACCTAATAACTATAAATATTTCTAAATGTTTTAAGATGAAGGGTAGGATTAGTTGATCTATTATAATAAATGTTAGGTGTGATACCTCCTATATCAATATTAGCAATTTGGGTGGTAAGAGGCTCATTTTGAAAATGGTTAATGGTTTTATTGACCAAAGGAGATTGAGGGATGAGATTGCCTTGGGAATCTCAAAGAGGAGGAGGAGGAAATTTTTGATTATGTGTGCCCCAAGTCATTGGTTGAGGGTGGGTTTGAAGATATATAAGGTGATTTTGAATTTTCATCATTTGATTTGTATTATGAGCTTGAAAATTATTCATTTGATTGAGTGTTTGTAACAAGATCTAGTGGGTTTGATTAGAATTTTTAAAATTATTTGAAGTATTAGAGTTGGTATTAGTGGCTTGGATACCATTATTGGTGTTGATAGGAGCTTGAAAGGAATTATGATAATGTGAGGCACTAGTATAAAATTTTGCTTGTGTGGAAAAATATGGACTAGTGAAGGGATGAGAAGAGGAAGTACTAGAAGAATGATTACCTTGGGTAGAAAATGATGAACTCATAGAAGGATCAAGGATAGTGGATCTTATAAGAGGACCACTAGATGTAGAACCTACCATATTAGTGGAGACACTCAGAATGGAGGTAGAATAAGTTAAATAAGAAGAGGTCATGGTATGAGAAGGGGTCATAATCAAGTGAAGAGGATGAGAATCAAAGAAAGTTGTACCCCCAAATCCATTTGAGAATGTGTGAGTAGGTGAATAAGGCTCTTTAGATTGAAAACTAATCATGAGATGGTAAATGGTAGAGGGATCTCTTCCTTTATGTTGAGGAAATTTGGAGATAAATAAAAGTATTTCAGGGGTATACTCTAATTTGGGTTGTTCTTCTAGGGAGAAGAGAGGATTAATTTATGAGTAGGAATTAGGAGGGGTCCCATAGTTCATTACGTCAGTGGCTATGTGAAAATTAATCTCATCCAAGATAAGAACCCTACTTTGTGTATGGGATACCCTATGAGGATTGCCTAAACTCATCATGTTTTTTGAATCTAACTAAGTGTTGTCTTTAAATAAAATATGCATGATGAAGGAGAAAGACTAAACCAGGAAAAAGAGATGAGAAATCAAGGATATAATAAGTGATATAAACTATATAGAGTCAATTATATTGACTCAGCACAGGGAACAGGGCCTACAAACTATACAAGGTTGACTAGGTCAACCTAACACAATAGATAAAGGCTAAAAAAGTGTACAAGGTTGATTGGGTTGACCTAGCACAATAGATAGGGAAAAATAGATAGTCTATAAGAGATTGTGTCGATATAAATGACTATGTTATAAGTAAAATCACTTATAGGGGTGAATCAGTGATGAAAAATAATCCAATTCAATTCCTAACTCTTAAACATTCAACACATATAATCATGATGAATACAAATTAACCATTGAAATGAGCAAATAATATATAGAAAGATCAAGCACATAACACATGATATATGTAGGAACCCCTATTAGGGGATTAAAACCACTAAAACTTGCATGATGTACTATAATCCTATAAAATAATATCCAACATTTAGACCAACACCAACTGATCAAGGACCAACTATCCATTAATTTAGTGAGACATCCATCCCATAAGGAGAACCAACCCCCTAGGTAACCAAACACCAATCCATCTACCATTATGTACTATGATGATGAACTTATTTTAGTTGCTCTCTTTCCCTTTAATACTCTAACAAACTTGCATACACAAATAATGCATCCAAAACACCCTTTTAGATCACTCTTCTCTTATTAAAACATACACAATCAAGAAACCTAAAAAAATTATATAATAACATAAAAAAATAAACTATAGGTCATGAACACAATTCTCAACCTGCTTTGCTCTTCAATCCATCTACTAAACACACTCACTCAGTCTACCTCTTCTAGGATCATTAGTTCCAGTGACCTATTTTTTCACCTTCATCACCTTGATAAGATAAGAATTATTTATCCTCTTCACTCTCTATTATTCCTTAATGACCCATAACTTCTCTTTCAAATTTTCTCTCCTTTGCTTGGATCCACACTATGTCAACTAGCATAATTAGTCTAATTAGACCTTGTACTTATACCACTCTCTTAATTTAAACCATATTGGTCAACCAAGATGATTTACACATTTATTATAAATTTTAAATAGTTATTCTTACACATTTAATGTAATAACCACACACTCCTTAGGTCATCCATTACCTCATTAGCCCCAAACCACCATTAAGTCTTGGTGAGACCTAAAACAATTAGGTCTTCATACTCACACATTACTTATGAGACTAATCAAACCATCTGAGTCATTTACCAATGATTAAAACACATAAAACCTATTTAAATCATCTCCTTTATTAATCCCATATGGTTCCATGCCACCTGAAACACTAACTCACACCTTGAACCTACAAATTAGGTCTCTTTGCTCTTTAGGCTTTCATATATAGGAAGCATATTCTTAAAATTTTGAAGCAAATACTCAAATATTTCTCAAGTAAATATTATTATATCACATTTTTTAACTATTAAATCCATTATATACGTCTCCATGTGATTTATACACTTAAAAATAGGATCTAAGCACTCAAATCAACTCTCTCAAAGTGACCATTCAGAATAGTCACACACAGTCAAAATATAGTCAACCTATTTTGACTCTATATAATTGATCAATGGCATATAATGACATAAAATACTTTATAATAATGATTTGAGACTTATAAAATATCTTCATACTCATTTTATTCTTCAATTTTGCTCAGAATACCTTCAACTTGCCTCTGTAAGATGGTCACTCAAACAGCCAGTACATTCAACAAACACAGTCAACTTCTAAGTAATTATTCATAATAAATATGGATTATTAAAATCTAAAAAATACATAAAAATAGTATTAATATATTTTTAAACACTCTCCAATAGTTATTTCATCTTGAAACATCAAAATACTATCAATAACAACTCAAATATCCTTCTTGGGTCATTTGTAGAACATAGTCAAACACATATTCAACTTTAAAGTTCAATTTCTACAACTGTAATAACATCCAAATATTATAATAAATTTTTTTGGATGTTCCTTTAATTCCTCTAAAAATTTTAATTTTACACCACCATAAAATTCTATTTGTATCAAAATATATAGTTCAAACACTGTAGACTAGTTTTCCCTCTTTAATTTTAATATTCAAATTCCAATAGTCATTGTGTAAATGTTAAACATCAGACACTTTAACCTCATCTCATGCTCCATGGAAAATTTTAACAAATTTGATCCATATATAGCCTTGGGATTATCTTGATATTTATCTTGTAATTCTCACCATTGATCTTATATCCTCACCTTCATGATCATTCCACTTGGTAGCTCTATGTGCCTTATGCACACCCTGTACCCTTCAATCAATGCACTTATACCACTTGGTAGTTCTACATGAAATCTGAGAATAATTTGTATTATTTAATTAACACATGTTTTTTATCTCTAACTACATGATCATACTCTCATCATTGGATCTTCATCTGACAGATTAGATACTGATCATAGATCTGCTGCTCAGACTCCGTGATTATGACACATGTCACTAGTGCATGTAATCTTGACAATTTGAATTTGATACATTCCATTAGATCCTTATACATTAAAAGTAAATTATTTATGTGTGTGTGTGTGTGTGTGTGTATATATATATATATATATATATCTTTATTAAACTCTCACTATTAGATATCCTCTTGCAAATTTGACTAAGGATATAAACTTAGTGAACTTTGTCTGAGAGGCCAACTTTGTACCTTAATAACTTTTGATATGCTCATCCTCATGACTTAAAAATTGAAATACAATATCACCTTTCATACGATAATCCATCCATGTATAAAAAATATCTTGAAACCTTCACATGTGTGAAATATTATGTCATCAATCTACTCACTTAGCTTTATCTGTCAAGATGATTACTTGAACCTAGATCTTCATATGACTACTCTAATGAAATACGTTCACTTACATAAGAACTCCAAGAACTCATAACAACACATATTATATATAAAACATGTTCATATAATCAATATAATACATAAATTAACTCACTAAGTCAAACACTGAAGAACCATGTAGGAACATTTTAAGCATATTAAAGCACACTTTGTCATTGTCATTCTAGCACACATGACACCTCAACAACATCCTTGGTCACCTTGGATACATCATTGAAAAACCTAAAAAAATATCCCCCTTTTTCATTTATATCAAAAACCAATACAAATCTTATTCTTAGACTCTATTTCTTTCTTCAAGTACTTTCTCCCCCTTTGACACAATGATAAAGTAGGCTCAACTCCTAATCATGTAGACCTGAAAAGACTTCAAAGACCAATAATAGGAAAGGAACACCTATAATATATAATAAATAATCCCCATAACATTATTCATACCTTTTATTACCTTGATTTTCTCAAACATACTCAAAACACAACACTCTTCTTGACCATACATAGCTCTGAGCTTAGGTATCCTTTGAGCACCTTCAGACCAACTTAAGGATACCTCCATACAACACACTTTCCTTCATACATTCTCACTTAAGGATACCTCCATGATTATCAATATATGAACAAGACAATCTTAAAACAATAAATATGCACATAAAACAACTAACAAACTCATTTAGGAACAACCATACCTTTGTCATTTGGGGAAAATGACCAAAGACCACTCTTCTCTTCACTAGGCTTGCTTAGAAGCCTAGGAGCCCTACCTAAACCTTGAAACATCCATATAATTATGTGTATGCACCTTCAAGGATTTAAATTATATATCTGAAGTACACTCATGTTCCCCCTCATTCATGCCAAAAATCATCTTCCAACTCTACTTCTACAACATAGCTCCTTCACAAACCATCTTTCAGTCAACATCAACACTTGAAACTTATATCACACATGTAGGTTAATAAAAAACACTTATTGACCAATATTTGAGGTCACACACCTTGGAGAACCCATAGGCCCTTCATATAGGTTTTGACCTACTTGCTCTTAAGCCAAAACTAGGAAAACCTAAGAGTACTTAAAAAGCTTCAACTTGCACACAAAAGATCTTAAAACATAAAAAGCACATATAACACACCTAAATGAGGTCAAAACACATTTATTTCCCACTAAGACACATTTAAAACTTATAATTCTTAAAATTACACCTAAAAATCTCCATATCTAGCCTATAGACCTTGTACATACAATAGTCAACATGCCAAAAAACCAGAAACTAATCATGACAACATTATGAGATCACACAACCACTTCATCCACTTTGCCAAACAAAGCTATACTGATCTCAACTTTATTTTTTTAATCAAATTCTACTACATAGTCCCCTGGGACCTGACCATTTAAAAATCTCCCCCTTTTTTGTTTATGCATGAAGATTTAATACATTATCAAAGCACCTGACTTGGTTTGATCAAGTCATCATATCAACATGCTTGAGTTTACATCTATAGCATACTTCTTCATATCTTCACCATGATTGGAACATCTCACATATGTTCCCCCTCACATCATGCACAACTCTTTAAGTCTATAAAACCATCTGAGTTAACTCCCCCTAATTCCATGGTTAACCTAGATCAAGACATCTTCAACAAGTCCTCTCAATGAACTAGGTCTGCTAGTAACACTTCAACATTGTCCACACTTACTTGATTAGACACCTAGAGATATTCATTTCCTACCTACACATCTTACACACAGAGTTTCATTCTTCACCACTTTGACCAACAAGATGACAAATAATATAATGGCTGATAAAATATTTTGCATACCTTGAAACATTTTTTTGTCTAATTGGCTTCTTCATTTTGCCTTTGACCCGATTTGACTTATTATCCTTCATACTACCATATTCTTTGCCTTGTTCTGATCTCTTTTATTTTTCTTCAATCTTGCCTATCTTGACTATGACCTTTTCATGCTCATCCCTTAGGGAAACAAAATTAGTCTTCAATTGAACAGATTCATCTTCTTTATCTCTCATGCTTGAACTTGTATCCTCTAATTGAATTCTAATATCTCTTATTATCTCTTTATCCTCCTTATCCTTTTTGGCCATGTCATCTTTTAATCTACATGATTGTTCTTCCGTAAACTTTATAGAATCAAGATTTGACTTCAACTCATCAAGCTCATCTTGCTTTGAACTCAAATTGACATTTGTCTCTTCTAACTGAGTCTTAGTATGTATACATTATTCCTCTTTTGAACTCAAATTTGTCTTTATAACCCTTAATTTATCCTCAAGAATGTTGATCTTCTCTTTATCATCTTTTGATTTTGATCTTGCCTTTTCCATAGACTTGATCAATTCTTGATTCTCCTTTTCCTTACTCATGGATTTGCCTCACAAACTCCCCTCAAGAAATCTAACTTGTACTTCAAGACCTTTGATCATATTCCTCATTTATAATTCCTCTTATTTTTGTCCTTTAGTTCACCAAGTGCACTCATGAGCTTAGCTTCTAGATCAAATTCTTCTTCCTCGCTATCACAACAAACTTCATCATTAAACATGATGATATTTTCCCCCATATTATAGCTTATATCACCTTCAAGTGGTTTAAACTTGTATACAAGGTCCTAATCTGATACCAATTATTAGAGGCAAAATCACTAAAGGGGATGAATCAGTGATGTCAGATAATCCAATTTAATTCCCAACTCTTAAACATTCAACACATACAATCATGATGCATACAAATTAACCATTGTAATGAATAAATAAGATATAACAAGATCAAACACATAACACATGATATTTTTGGAAACCCTATTGGGGGATAAAATCCAATGAACCCTGTAAGATGGACTACAATCCTATAACATAAGATCCAATATTTAGACCAACACCAATTGATCAAGGAACACCTATCCCTTAATTTAGTGAGACACCCATCCCATACGGAGGAACCAACCCCCTAGGAAACCAAGCACCAACCAAAATAACTTGATATTATCTCCACCTATAATCTAATGTCTTCTAAAACTAATGATGAACTTATCTTACTTGCTCTCTTTCCCTTTTACACTCTCATAAACTTGACTACATAAGCAATGTATCCAAAACACCCTTTTGGATCACTCTTCATTTATTATCACATATAAAATTAAAAAAACCTAAAAAAATTCTATCACAACATTATCAACATAACCTTTAGGTCATGCACATAATACTCAACCTACTCTTCTCTTCAATCCATCCAGGAAACACACTCACTCAATCAGCCTATAGGGCTTACTCACTTAATCTACCTCTTCTAGGCTCATTAGGTCTAATGACCTATGTGTTCACCTTAATCACCTTGATCAAACAAGAATTATTGATCCTATTCACTCCCTATTATTCCTCAATCACCTTTACCTTCTCTTTCAAATTTTCTCTCATTCACTTGGTTCCACACTATGTCAACTAGTAGAATTAGTCCAATTAGACCTTGTACTTATACCAATCTCTTCATTTATCCCATATTGGTCAACCAATATTCTTTACACATTTTTTATACCTTTGAAATATGTCCTCATACACATTACATGTAAGAACCACACACTCATTAGGTTGACCATTACCTCATTAGCCCCAATCCACCATTAAGTCTTAGTGAGACCTAAAACAATTAGGTCTTCATACTCACACGTTACATGTGAGACTACTTGTACCACCTACATCCTTTATAAATGATTCAAACACATCAAACCTATTTCTAATATCTCTTTTATTACACCCATATGGGTCCATGCCACATATAATATCAACTCACACCTTGAACTTGCCAATTAGGTCTCTTTACTCTTTAGGCTTGCATACACAGGAAAAATAGTCTCAAATTTATGAAGTAACTACTTAAATATTTCACAAATCCATATGATTATATCACATGGGTTAACCTTTCATAACCTTAGATACATCTCCACGTGTTTTATACACTTCAACATAGGATCTAAGCACTCAAATCAACTCTCTCAAAGTGACCATTCAGACTGGTCACACACAGTCAAAATACAGTCAAGCTATTTTGACTCTCCATAACTTCTTAAGGGCATATCATGACATCAAATACTTTAACATAATCCTTTGAGATTTATAAAACATATTCATACTAATTTTATTCTTAAATTTTACTTAGAACATCTTCAACTTACCTCTGCAAGATGGTCACTCAAACTACCAATACATTCAACAAACATAATCAACTTCTAGGTAATTGTTCATAATGAATATGGATTATTAAAACCTCCAAAATCCATATAGATAGTGTTCATAGATTCTAAAACACTCTCCAATATTTATTTCATCTTGAAACATAAAAATAATATCAAGAAAAACTCAAATATCCTTCTCTTTTTACACCTTGAAGTCCTCCACAAATTTTACCTAGATCAAAAGATATAGTTCAAACACTATAGACAAGTTTTCCCTTGTTAATTTGAATATTCAAATTCCAACGGTCATTGTGAAAATTCTAAACATCAAAAAATTTAACCTCATCTCATGTTCCTTCAAAAAATTTAACAAACACACTCTATATATCTCCTTAGGAGTAACCTAATCTTTATCTTGCAATGCTCATCATTGATCTTAAATCCTTGCCTCTATAATCATGTCACTTGGTAGCTCTACATGCCTTTTTTACACCCTATACGCTTAATTCAATGCACTTATGCCACTTGGTATTTCTATGTGAAATCTAAGAATCTTTTAATTTATTTACTTAACACATGCCATTGATCTCTAACTTCACAATCATACTCTCACTATTGGATCTTCATCTGATAGATTAGATGCTCATCGTAGATCTGCTATTCAGACTCTATGATTATGAAACATGTCACTAATGTGTGAAATATTTAAAATTTCAATTTGATCCACATTTTTATATCCTTATATAGTTATACTAAATTTTCATTATATATATTCATCTCTCGATTAAATGCTCACTATTATATCTCCTCTTAGAAATTTGGCTAAGTATAGAAACTTAGTGAACTCTATCTAAGAGGCCAACTTTTCACCTTAATAACTTTTGCTATGCTCATCCTCATGACCTAAAAATTAAACCATAAGACCAAATTTTATATTAAAATCCATTCATATAGTAAATAACTCTTGAAACCTTCACATGTGTGAAATATGACATCATCAATCTACTCACTTAGCTTTATCTATCAAGATGGCTAATTTAACCTAGATCTTCATATGACTACTATAATGAAATCCATTCACTTTCATAATCACTCCAAGAAATCATGACACCCCATAGGGTATCTTCAACATGTTCATATCATTAATATCATCCATCAATTGCCTCACTAAGTTAAACACTAAAGAATCATGTAGGAACATTTGAAGCACATTAAATCACACTTTATCATTATCATTCTAACACACATGACACCTCATCAAAACCCTTGGTCACCTTGGAGACATCATTGAGAAACCTCTATCATTATGTATTGAAATATGAATAATTTTTCAAGTATTTTGAAAAGCAAGAACTAGAGGGAAACACACAATCAATTGGATCAATGAGATTGATCCAATTGAGGCATATAACACAAAACCTTGCACCAATGCTAGCTAATGAAATTTTTTGTACTATAAAATACAATTAAGCAAAGATCAAAAAATCAACTTGAAAAGTAAAAGATAATAAGTGGTCAACCTAATTTTTTTTAGATTATTAGAATATGGTTTTAAGATGTGAGTGGAAGTTGGTTATAAGCAAGGAAATAGGAAGTAATTTAAGGATACTTTTAGGATGTTTGGGTTGAAAGGGATATATATTGGCAATGGTACATGCTTAGTATTTGGGCCTACCCCCTCACTTCACACACCATAGTGATAAGGGTGTTGGGTGCTTAGCCAAACTATATCATTAACCACATGTTTATACTTGGCCAAAAAACCAAGTTGGATTCCCCCTTGGTGATGAAATCCAAGTAGGTTTGCCTTGGGTAGACAATTATTAAAATTCTTGTTAATATTTTATGATTTGGTTATGTGTGCATAAAAGAAAAAATAGTGAAACTAAATGGTATATTGAAAACCACCTAATTAGACTATGTTATTTATTCTAAGCATGCAAGTAACAAAAAATGAAAGTGTGAGATAATTACTACCATAAAAAGGTTAATTATAACTTTGAAACATAGTACAATATTGATTTAGTTGATAGTGTATGTAGAGAATACATAACAAGGTCGATAGGTCACCCTTGTACTATGGAAGTCAAAAGTTAAAAAATGATCTATGTCAATAGATTTGACCTAGCTTTCCAAATGGAATATAGAATATAAAACTACATCAATAGGGTTGACCTAATTGACTGTACAAGGGTATTTTTAAAGACTATAAAATATGAAAAATAGAATTGTATGGAAAGAGAGAGAAAGATAGAAAGGAACCTTGGTGGGTTGAAGGATGCAGAAAAGTGAGATTATTATTAAATAACCTTCATAAATACTTTAAAATTATACTATGTCAACTAGGTCAACCAACATTTTCATAAACTTGTTACTAAGTGTTTTAAATGTACAGGGTTGATTGGGTCAACCTAGTAGTCTAAATCTAATGCCTAAAAGTATACAAGGTTGACTAAGTTGACCTAGTAGTCTAAACTAGAATTCTAAAAAACATACACAAATAGAACAAAATCATTTTGATGCAACTATGTGTCAAACCTACACATAGAATTTAGTATTGTGTCAATGCATTCGACCAAGCATCATGATGAAAATAAGTGACATAAATTCTACAAGGGTTAGATTCATGTCAGGTTCACTAGAATATATGCAATAAAAAATGCATCATGTATATAAATCAATGCTAACTTGGATAATATAAATCATACCACACACTTTCGATTAGGGATACATTTTTTAATATGGAGCATGACCAATATGGGTATATATTAGACTTGATTAGGGGATCTCTTACCACAATACACCATGATAAGGAGGATTCCAAAGCCTCCAATCTAACATAATCATGCAATAACCCTAAGGGGGTCGTGAGTTTTGATATTTAACCTATACTAATAATAATTAAAGTAAATATAATCTATTTCTCACAAAATATTGTGGCATAAAGTGGGAGATATAAAAAATGAAACTAAACATGCATATAAGACATATATTCATGTCAAAGTATATAGAATCCTAATGCATGGAAGAGAAGCATAAATTTATATCTATTTACTCTTATATAGGAAAAATAAAGTTAGGAATACTTACCTTTGAATATGAACCCACCAAGCCTCATTATCTCCTTTAGACAAGGTGCTTTGTAAGAGGTTATTGTGGTATGTAAGGATAACAAAGACAAATAAACTCTAGGATACACAACCTATCAATACATCCCAAAGACCTATCCATAAAAAATATCCATATCTCCATAGAAAGTATGAAATCCTAATCTTTAATTCTCAATTAGAATGGTCAATAAGCATATTTCCATTCTCTCTTACTTCTTATTTCACTTCTTTTTAATAAATGATGGGAATGAACTTGTATTTATAGGTAGATTTGACCCTTAACCCTTTTAAAAATCCTAGTCGATAAGGTCAACCTAGTTGACCTAGCATAATTTTAGTTAATAATTCACTAGGTCTTGAGCTAGGTTGGCTAAATCTTAACCTAATTCCTAAGTGAAAATATCCCAAAACTATATAGGGTCAACCCAATTGACCTAACACAATTGACTGATAAAATGGGATTTAGGTAAGGAAAAGGAGGATAAAATATAGCAAAATCATAGAATGGGTACAATAGAGAAGAATAAGCTTAGAGGTGATGGTTTTAGGAGATAAGTGTGTATATAATAAGTGGCAAAAGGGATAAAAATCATATGAAGCACTAATGGTATGCCCACCCCTTTCTCGGTGCACCCCTTAAGGCATCCATTCAAAGAGATTGAGACCCAATGGGTTCCTTTTAGATAAAAAGTGTAAATAATTGATAAAATTTTGAAAAAATTATGTTTATACACTTCTATCTTGGCATTGAGGTCCCTTGATAGGCAAATAGCAAAGTTGGTAGGCAGATCTACCACCACTATGTCTTAAAAGATTGAAAAGCTTAGATATCCATACAAGAAAACTCTCAAACTTTTGATAAGACCTATTGAACTAGTTAGTGTCCCATAAATTTGCAACACTCTTTTTCTATATGGATCATATTTCAAGCCCAACTTGTCTACCACAATCTTGGGCATAATTGAGGTAATTTCCCCACTATCCATAATGCAATTATGAATAAACTTGTCTCCCATAATGAGTATAAGATATAAAGGTGGGGGATTTATATATTTAGTTGAAGGTTTAACATTGTGATTAGGATAATTAGTAAGGGACACATCACCATGTATTTATGGTTAAGGATTGATGTGGATTTGGGATAGCTACTCTTGAAGAATCTCCTTTTGACTAGGCATGGAGTACTTCCCAAAGAGATATATTAGTCTTAGCATTCTTTAAGGAATCGATGATATTAAAAGAAGGAGAAATCACCTTTTCTTTCATTATTAAAGGAAAATAAGTTTTTTGATCTTGAGTCAACGGATTACTTTGAGTCACCCTCCCTACATTATGATTTTGAAGAGGTGCAGGACTTGTATGGACTATCGCATTTGAATTCGCACCTTTCTACCTTATAGGAGGGTTATTTGGACTTATGTAAACACCATGAACATCTCCCAAATATTTAATATTTGATATTGTGTTAGATACAACTAATTTTCTTTGATTTTGGAAAAATGTATCTTCCACTTTAAAGTTTACAAGGCTCACTCCTTGAGGCTACCATCGTTCATTTATTTTTGTTTTCATGAAGTTTTCATCTTCTTCTATCAATTGAGGAGTAGGTACTCATTGAGATACCAAATATTATCCCTCTCCTTAATTGGCATTCATATATTATCCTTGAATCTTCCATTCTTCTCTTTGAACCAAGTTACTAAGGAATAGAACCATTGATCTTGTATTAGGGGTAGAGGTTAGATTATAGGCATTGGGTGGCTTATTAAAGTTAGGATTACCTTGTAAACTCCCTTGACCATATTTCTAAGGTGGGAATATATTTTATTATGGAGGATAGTAATAGGGTTCTTGTTTAACTCCATATTGTATATTTAGTTGCCTAACTTGAGCTTATAAGGCCTTAGATATTGCCTCCCAATCAATTGTATCTTTTGATTTCTTTGAGGTAACTCTAGACTTGTTATTTTTAACTTGGGATTGGAGCAAGACTTTGAGGAGAAACAAACATGTTGGGAAGAATAATCATAGATATTTTTGGAGGGAGATTATTAGCTTTTATTAACCATTCTCAACTCTAATAGCTATGTCATAAGATTCAGGCAAAGTGTACCCACCCATGAAATGAAATATGACAGATATATCAGTCCCAATAGCTCTTAGGTATGTTGGGAAAATAAAACTTATAAGGAGTCTCATGGGAGGTGGAATCCTATACCATGTTATTGAAAACCTCTCATTGAAGTCATGCATAGTTTATTTAAGAGCTCTTTTAATCACATTCAGCTGGTGAATGAGTGATGTATGATCACTCTTGTCTTTAAACCTTTCGGTTAAGAACTCTCCAAACTCATCCCAAGTGGTGATACATCCTCCCAAAAATGTTCTATACCAATCAAGGTATTTCCCCCTAAGAGACATGGTAAGTAATATGACTTCAATGTTAAATTTAATGACATTATGGGAATTTTAGAAGTTAGAAATGTCCCTAATATGTGCACTTGGGGTGATAAGACTTTACCCATTGAAAGTGGGAACACTCTTGGTGGCATTAAGGGGTTATATCATCATAGGCATTGAGGTGTATATGATTTTTAGTATTAAAGGCTAGGAAAGCATGTTGCTTATCCATGTTGTCCTCAAATTCTTCTTCATTCTCCTACTCTTCTTGACTTGTAAGTCTTTTTGTTCTTCAAATGTCAATATGGAATAAGGATGTTGAACTTCAAGAGGAAGGTTAGGTTGAGGGAGTGTATTTATAGGATTTTTACCTCTACTATTAGTTTACCTAGTAAAGATCATGAAGTATAAATAAAAGGAAAAAGAAAACTTGGTATACAACCAAATATTACCTTTAATGGAGTCACCAAATGCTAATTAGAACACATGTATGCAATTTTGATGTTGTCAAAATCAATATTCACCTTGATAATATATGCTTGAGACAATAGTCCCATAGGGCATGCCATAAATGTTGTCACTCAGTATCACACCCTTGGAGAGGTTATCCAAGCCTACTCAAAATTGAGTAAAACATTAGATTAAATCTAGGCATATGGGTTGCCTATAGTAGAGGTACACCTCTAGGTTTAAGGAATAGCTCCATAAATTAGTATTTTGGTAGATTATCACCTACATTAATTACTTACATGGATGAAAAGGGATATAAGGAACATAAAATTAACCTATTCTAATGAGGTGATACACTAGATTGATCTCCACTAGACTACCATACACTTACACTATGAAAGATGACTCATAATACTAGTTTTGACATCCCAAATTGCTCTAACATAAGTATTTTAAATATGGAGGTGATATGTGTTGTACTTCTCAAGGTGAATTAATAAGAAGTTTGATTACAGACACTAATGATACTCCTTACACTTATAGATAGACAAACACACTAACTACACTTCATGTGACCTATTAGAGAGAGAACTACTTGCAACAAACATGAAAGATTATAGATAACACAAGTATATATATTTATCACTTTTCATTCCAATATTCACTACTTCACACACTTATAAAATAAGTTATGAAATCAAAACCAAATTAGAAATATTTTATTTTAAAGGCAAATATAATATTCAAACCATTAGGGCTTCTCCATACTAGGTGTGGATCCTTTAAAAATCCAAAGAGGCTTGCATATATAGATCATAAGAGATGAGAGAGAAGAAGAGAAGTTGGATAGTGACATTACCAAGTGCCAAGATTTGGAAGCTAGTCACTCATTATCCCTATAGGCTTGAAGCTTCACACTTGTCACTTAAATGACTTATAGTTGTCCAAAAAATGTCTTTATAGGAATGTATGACATATATTTAAAACCTATTTGTCCTTTGGTCTATCAAATTGAACTCAAAATATTCAATGTTACTCTTCTCACTATCACACTTAGGTAGTCACATTTCTTCTCACTATGTTATTCAAGACTGCTTGAAATGAAAAGTCTAAAAGAGGTACTTTCATGCATCACTAAGATGAGATATAAGTATGGGGAGTTATAACAAGTCCATAAACACCTCTTAAATTTAATTTCATTCACTAATTCCACTCTGTACCTATAATTCAACTCAAATCCTATAGAAACCCCAGATTTTGAACTATTTGTACAAGTGATGTTATGGAAAAACTAGATGGTAAGGAGCCTAAGAGAGTGCCAATCATGTTAAAATCACTTTCTAGGCCATTTTTCCACTTCTAGATGCATCCTTATTCATATTTTATCCATCAAGTTCATATGAGGGTTTTAGGAGGGTTTTAGGTCATCTATCTTCTTATCGATGATTCATAAAATCTAGATGCTTAATCTTAAAAAAAATCCACTAAGATCAAGATGATGACACCACTCAACTATCCCTATCTAATTTACTTACCATGCACACCATACTTATATATATTAGCAAATAAAATTGGACCTCAAACTCCTACACTGCATTCTAGATAGGCTTGAGAGAGAATTAGGCCAAAAATATAACTCCTATGTTATTCCATGTAAAACAATGTTTCCTTTAGACTCTCCCCTTAAGGCTCTCATATGGCTTGGAAAGATCTCATGATCATCTAAGCCTAATAGGCATGTACTATGTATTTTTGTATATAACCACCTATGAAGGTTCTAAATGGATATAAATATTTATCTACACTTTTTTACATCCAACCCAACCCTATATATCATTCAATGGTCACTCAAGACTCTCCACTTTATCTTTTCACCTTTCATGCTTTAGGTCTGTAGGTTACCTTGTTTATAAATTTCCCTCTATATAAGATAAAATAAAGGGTACTTACCTTATTAATTTGACCCAAACAAGACTATAGATGGATTTATTGGGTCATGACAAACATATGTACAAATTTTCAAATCTTGATCACCTCTTTGGAGCTCTTAACATCAAATGTTCTCAAGACTAGCTTCTAGGTTATGACTAAGTGCAATATTTTTAGGCAGAGTTGAACTTGTTCTACCTTCACTTTAGTTAGAGTGTTTGGAATAATAACTTGATTTGATAAATTCATTTAAATCTATGTATTTACATAGACATCACTTCAATATTTTATAAGTCTTTAAGTCACTTGGGTAGACTATATGCTATGACTATATGCAGAGTTTAATTGACTAAGTATAAGGTTTAAGACCCAATTTAGTTTAACTTATGTTATTTTACCCTTGCATATGGAATTCACATGAAGATGTGGTGTTATAAAACTTAAATTTGGATCAATACATTCACCTCTCTTACACCTCTATCTACCATCAAAACTACATTCTCCATTTATTTAGGCTAGTCCATAGAGTGTCTCCAAACTGTAGGTGGATACATGTCCAATCACTATAATTCATGATTTTGAGTTCCCCTTAAGGTCATTAGGTCATTTATTACCTCAAATCAAACATTTATACCTTAAGACCATGTTGTCATTCCTTACCATCAACACAATAGATGTTAGTTTCAAGTTGTAGGTCTATTTGGTCTCAATTACACTCTAGTTCATTGAATATCTTTAGTAGAAGCTTGACTGGTTTAAAATATCACCTACCATCACTCTATCTTGACCTAAACACTTCCTCTCATGTTCAATAATGACATTTAGGTATAGGCTACAAGAATAGATCCATAGGGATTATCAAGACCTTATCAACTTTCACCATGAGATGCTACTTTATGAGGCAAAATCCTCTTTTAGAGAAATTAAGGTAAACAATCTCATTTAAAAATTTCTAAACTTGTGAATATGAACCTAGGTATAACTATATATAATGGTCTCACCATAATCAAAATGGTCTTCTCTATGCTCTCATACCTAATTTAATTTCCCAATTGAGTTTGAAAACCTCCATTTAAAAACTATTCTACCTTATTTGTATTAACTTCAGACCACTATTTGAGACTGCCTATAGGTCTATATGATATAGGACTATGTGTTATGGTAAAACCTAATTATCACCCTAATAACCTTTCACCATGTTCATGATATTTTTGTGTGATCTCAGTTTTGTTCAAAACTTTCAAACACCATTATGCTTCCTTTCATGTCTTGATCCTTCTTTCAAGTTTGAACATGAAACCTGTAAATGTCTACTTCAAGGCTATTTTATTATATCAAGTGTCCTATTCCTTTTATTTCATCCATGACACTATTGAGACCAAAAATTCCATGAATAATATGATCAAACATTCTATATGAGATTTCAAACAAACATATTAGCTTGTCCTAAATCTATTTATAGGAGGGTGAAACTCTGTAACTAGCAATACTATTTTGTAGACTTCAATGGTGTCTTCTTCTAGCTTGATGAGATGGTTTAACTTATTCCTTGATATCCACACATGAAAACCCAAATTAAAACCATATGATAAGGATGGTCATACTCTTCAAGATCACATACACCATTTGGTTTACTCAAATCAATGCAAACAAAGAAGGAAAATTTAGGTGTTGGGGATGTGCAAATAGTTTGAAGGCATCAACAATATTAGTGATTATTCATGAAGAAACAAACATAAAAATTAAAATTATACACATGTAATGTAAGTACACAGGGACCCCCAATAGCTACTAAGTGCATTTATTCTAACCCTCTCATCCTATCCCTACTAACAAAAAACCACTGACCTATTTTGACTTATCCAAGAGAGTGATGGAAGAAAGAGGTTGTTTTTTTTTACTTTTATGGACCTTTTTGAACTCTTTATCTTAGAATTTAATTGTGGTTATCTCAAGAGACTTCCCTAAATCCTTCCCACATGCCATCTGAGCTATGTAATCTATACAACTATCTAAAACTACCATGTTTACAATTTATCTTCTTGGATAGACATTAAACCTACAATTTTTCAATTTGGAAATTAACTCTAACACTTAATTGACATCATCTATGATAACCAACCTCTTGACACATTTTCATTGTGATATTAAATTGTATAATTCATAAAAATGACCCAAAAGGTGGTAAAAATGCTATTAAGACAAGTGTACAAATATGCCAAAGATTAAACATATTGTGTAACCATAAGAATATAACTAGACCATGTATAGCATGTTAAAACATAGAAAACCTCATGAAATTTTTAATATGTAATGGGTTTTGACCAAATTTGACCTAGGGTCAAATTTAGTCAATACATCCCACTAACCTGCTCATTTTGGCACTTTGCTGATGTCATTTTCCCCCATACAAATTTTGAAGAATCAATTAAGTATTAAATAATTTTTTAAATAGGCTTAAGGATGTGGAATGATGACACATGGCACTGGAAGGATTTTGAATATGAACAAATGACTAAGTCTTAAAGTACTTTGACTTTGCAATTTTCTATTTGGACTCTACCTTTGTAGGTTCTACTTTTCCACTGAGAATCCATGTGGCCTTTATTTATTCACATAGGAATTAACATTTTTGGCCTTGCCTTAAAAATTATGGGTTCCCAAGAAGTCACCACATGGTGTCTTCTTGTTCACTTAGAGATTGGAGAGCTCGAACAAAATGGAGGGATTTGGGATGCCAAGTCACCAAGATTTCACCATATGGCATCATCCCATTATCCTAGATCTTGAAATCTCTATTAACATGGATTTTTCCCCAATAAATTTTGAATAATAAACTTCTTATTAATATGCTTTCTTATTTTCAAATTTTACTCCACCTAAATATTTTAGCATCTTTGAGGGGCCTTACCATTAGAATTTTTGTCTACAGCAAAAGTTCTCACTTTTTTGGTCTTTGGAATTTTTATGTTCAACATTTTATGTAGAACAAAAGTTTTGACGTGTTTCTACAAAAAAATTTACAAACATTTCCTCTAAGCATTTTCTCTAAAGAACCAAACTTAGAAACTCTTTGTATAATCCTTTGGATCCTTTTTGTGCAAAATTTTATTGGAATAATTATTCTATGGACCTAAGCCTTTAGAATTTTTATCTAAATAAAAGTTCCAATTTTCTAAATGAAGAGTAGAAATGTGGACAAATTCTTTTGAAGTCATTTGGTCTTTGGCATTTTTATTCAAAACTAAATTTTTGACTCTTCTTTGAAACATTTTATCCAAAGACCAAAATCTTTGAAAATATGCTAAGTCTAAAGACTTAGCCATTTTTCCTAAAATTAGCTATAATTTTAAAAACCTTTGCTATTAAACTCAAAGCTTTGAATTGAAGGCTACTCCTTCACGATTACCAAAAAATGGTCAATATTATTGGCAACCTCTATGTGTATACTTGCCTGATAAGTAAGAATCTAGTAGCCTTCAAGAAATCCATTGGGCATGGAGTTATAGGAGCATCCAAAATCTTCATTCTAAACATTCAAACTTAATACAATCATCTCAACTTGAATTAAACTAAAAATTGAGATTCACCTTTAAATGGATAAAAAAATCAAAAGGGAAGAAACAACAAAAGTGCCAAAGTACTTTGAGTAAATAAGAACAACTGACTAATTTATAGTAACACTTGGAGTAAATAATTTAATTAAACTACTATGTACAAATATTATAAAAAACCTCAAGAACAATGTTTCAAATTAATCCCATTCACTAGGATTAGAATCTCTTCTGCACTTAGCTTGGAGAGATGAAATACATTGGATGGTTTATAGCTAGTTATGACATAAGGGATGCTCTATAAGGCATCAAACTTTATATGCTTTCTAGCCTTTCGTATCTACATCCTACTTGAGCACCAAATATCCTTTATGAAAACTTTTGTCAGTGGCCCTCTTATCAAAGGTCTTCTTAGTTTGGGCCTACTAAAGTTCTATGATGTGTGTAGCTTGTGCTCTAGTTTCTTTTATCTCTATTTGCTATGCTAATTTCATTATGATGGGCTTACTCTTGAGTAGTTTTAATTGATGGGTTAGTTTTAGTGAATGTAACTCGAGGGACATAGGCAACTTGGCTTCCCTCCCATAGACTAGCATGAATGGAGAATTCCCTAATGCTTTATTGGGCATGATCTTATTGATCCAAAGGATTATCTTGATTTTTGTGTGCTAAGTTTATTGATTGTGCTCCATGGTCCTTTTGATAATGCAAATCAATTTTTTGTTCATTGAATTAGCTACACCATTACCTTGGGGGTAATAGTTTGAGGAGGTGCTTATATGGATGTTGTGTTGAACCACCCACTCACTGATCTTGGTTCTAAAGAAGGCCAATGTCTTTTCAAAAATGATGGTGGATGAAACACCAAATCTCATTATAATGCTCTCATAGAAATCTAGAATTGATGCCTCATTAGCCTCTTTAAGCACCACTACCTCCATACACCTTATGAAATAATCTATGGCCATGAGGATCCACTTATATCCTATACTTTATGGTGGATTTATCTTCCTGATGAAGTCCAAGCCCCACTATGCAAAGTGTTGATCAGATTGTATTGGGCACGGTAGGAAGGTTGCTAACCTTTATTTGCCTAAAAATAAGGTGATTTTTTTACAATTTTTAACCCATACATACACATATTTAAATATATTAGGCCAATAATAGCATACCCTTCTTATTTTTATGCTTGTAATCCTTAGATAAAAGTGTGCATCAGATGGTCCATCATGAAATTCGTCTAGAACCTAATCATTCTAGCTTGACTCTATACATATTAACAAAAGATAATGTACATATTTCCCAAATAGGATACCATCTATAGAACATAATGGATTAACTAGAATATAAAAAATATTCTCTTGGCCTTATTCAATCCTTGAGGGTAGTCACTAATCTAGAAGAAGTTGACCATATCTTGGTTCTAACTAGTGGCCAATGAAGGTACAACTGGATGTTGTCCATCTTGAATCACTAAGACAACATTCTTATCATTCTACAAATTTAAATTCAACTTCTTAAAAAAACCTCTACCTCTTACCAAATTTTTTACTTTAATGCCCACATCATACTCCATCACCTTGATAATCCCCCACCCTCTTCTCATTTAAATATTTGCTTAAGAGGAACTATTTGACACATTGATGAGAGATAAGTAAATGTACCTTATTGTTATATTGTAAGTGTCTAAACTTATTCAAACTTATTATAATAGTTAACACTTGTTTTTAAACAAAGGAATACTTTACCTCATAACCTTCTAAGCCCTGGCTAAAGACAACTATTGGTTACTCCATGTCTTCATCATTTTTCTATACTATCATAGCTAAAACAATGTCCATACATCCAAAGGCATAGAGAGTAAAGTATTTGGATAAATATAGATTCATAAGGGTATGAGCCTATGATATGGCTTGCTTAATTGATTAGAATCTATATTTCCTTTCCTTATACCATTATAATATTTGGTTCTTCTTCAACATAGAAGTTAGAGGCTTTGCAATATTGGAAAAATTAGGAACAAACCTTTGAATGAAATTAATCCTTCCTAAGAAGCTCTGTAGCCCCTTCTTATGATTAGGCAAGGATAATGGTATAATCACACTTACCCTTTAAGGGTTAATTTTAATACCTTATTTGGATACAATATAGCCTAGAAGCTTACCTTAATGGAATAAAAAATACATTTCTTAGGATTGAGTGAGACCCCAAACTACCTGTATCTCTTAAATACTTATTTGAGATGAGTCAGATGATAATCAACATGTTTAAAAAATACTATAATATCATCAAGATAGATAAGTACAATATCATTGATTAGTCCTTGGAATTCCATTTTTATGGCTCTCTAAAAATTTGTCCCTACATTAGATAAACCAAAGGGCATTTTTATTTAGGCACAATTTCCCCATTTGGTGGTGAATTCCATCTTAAAATAATCCTCTTCATTCACTAAAATTTGATTATATCCATAAAATCCATCCAAGAGGGAAAAACATTATGCACCTACCAACATTTTCAATATTTATGTCAAATTCATTGAAGGAATGCATTATGTATATACAAGATCTAGAATAAAATTGATAAGCAAAGCATATAATGAATACATCAACACATGATAAAAGAGTTACCATGGGAAAACCTTAAATAGGTAAAAAAAACCCACCAATGTGATATTCATTAATATGAGAAACCAATCCAACCCTAATACAATTCCTCTCAATCTCACTTCCTCTCTGTGCTTTCACAAAACCTTGTTCACTCAAAATCATATCAAGATCAAATTAATTTACTATAGGGGTAAAACCCTATTTATAAAATTCATAAGGGGAAGTGACCATTTTGAAATAATGGGTCCATCCATCCCTAAATCACATTTAATAAAATTTGGTAAGAATTAAATAATTATAATATTCTTATTTATTTAACCAAGGTTTTTATCTCAGGTTAATAAATAATATATTATTCATTATTTAATTAACACCAAGGTGAGATAAGGGTTAATAAAACACCACTTAATCATTAAATGTTCTAACAATCTACTCCATAGAAGGCAGTGGGTAGTGATATTTTAATGAAGCTCGATTTAGGTCCATAAAATCAACACACAACCTTATTTCTCCATTATTTTTCTTTAAAAGGACCAAGTTTTTAACCTAGATGAATGCTTAACTAGGATGATGATCCTAAACTCTATCAACTTGGTCAACTATTTCCTCATGAGAGGATTTATCTTGGGGTTTATGGGCCTATATTTCTTCCTAGTTGAGTTGGCATCAAAAATCAACTCTATAATGTTTTATGCCAAACTAGGGTCAAACACTTTGATACATTGTATTCCCATGCAAATATGTCCTCAGAGTCTTGGCATAGTTTAATGAATGCATGATTCTCTTCTTTGTCACATGCATTACTGAGGTGGAGTCATCTATTCTTGAAGATGGAAACTCATTCATAGTTTTCTTGCTTGATCTTCATGTTCACTTTCTCTCTTCTGGCCTAATCATCAACACTAAAAAAATTTCAAGTTTGATCAAACCCTTTGAAAGTATATTTGACTTCAACTAGATGACCTGGTCATCATATTGTTGCTACAATTTATCCTAATTTCTTGTAAAAAAATTAGCTTGTTCTTGCAGGAAAAGGACAATATGTTGATCACAGTCAAACACCTACTAATTGGTGGTGTTATTAGGTATAGAATGTCTCATAACAATATTTATATGTTGTTGTATCTTATCACTTTTAATTTCATCTAGAATGTGAAATTGAGCACCAATAACATCTAGTCTATTAGCTTGTTTATTCATTCTTCTTGGGATAAATTGGATGTTTAATGCTTTAAAGTCCTTGAGGTACCAAACTTTGTGTTTATAGGACTTCAATAACTAATTATACTATGCTTCATTCAATTCGATATGAGTTAACATTTATATTTACAAATCAAATTTGAGTTAGCCTTTAATCATAATTCACACACATTTTAGAAATGGATTGCTTAGCATATGATCTTGAGTTTATTTTTTCAATCTTAGATACTTGAACAAGTTTAGTTGGTTTTTTGGATTTAGATTTTAATTTGGAAATGTTTGATCTTATAGGACTCACTTTAATGTTTAAGTATGCCTTGAATATTTTGATGTGGTTTGGCCTGATTCAAGAATTTGAATTTGTCTTGAATTAATCTAGATTTGAGATTGGTCAAAGATTGAGGTTTAACTTTGTGTGATTTTTTATTTAAGTGTTGAATCAAGTTTAACCTTGGATCTTAACATAGTTTGAAATTTTGATTTTGAAATGTCTAAATTTGACTTGATTCAAGTTGAAATTTGCCTTTGAATATGTTTTAATTCAAGATTTGACTTTGAAAAAGTTTGACTTTGACTTGATTCAAATTGATTTTGGAATTTGACTTTGTTTAAATTCAATATTTGAATTTGAAAACATTTAAATTTAACTTGATTCAATTTGACATTTTAATTTGATTTTTTTATTTCAAGAGTTAAATTTGAAAAGGTTTAACTTTGAATTGACATTGGAAGGTTGAATTAAAAAGGTTTGTCCTAACTTGAATTGATTTGGAAAAGATGGACCATATATGAATAATTTATTTTCAATTACATATCGGTCAAAATAGACATGATTAGGTTTAGGAAATGGATAAAATTGGACATAGTGACAATATAATGTAGATAATATAACATTAATGTTGGATGTAATGACTCTTGATTTTGATAGAGTAATGTTTTAATTCATAACATTGTAATTAAATATTACAAGGTTAAACTTAGGAAATTTAAACTTGTTTGAGGTTTATGGAATAACACACAATACATGTATTTATAATAAATAAGCAAGCACACAAGTACAATCCCTATGCTTAGTAGTAAATGGGTATATAACATAATCATTAGCCCATCGATATAATTAGAAAATTAATGAAAATTTTGGTCTCCTAACCCTTAGTAAGTGTATATATTTGATGGGTAGTTTTCAGGAATGGTTTTCCCTATATTGGGTGTCGTTTGTAGTCAGAGGTTTTAAGCTAGGAAAAAATAGGCTTAACTAGGTGAATCCCCTATATACCTTGCAGTACAATGGGGCTCAATTCTATGAAAGAGGGTGATATATATATATATATATATATATATATATATATATATATATATATATATATATATATATATATTGAAAGGATTTAATCCCTTTATAGCCACTCCAGTCATGAGATTTTAATGGAGTGTCACCAAAAATTATTCCTCAAGACTATTATCTAATAACCCGGTGTTAGAGATAAACTCATTACCTTCATGGCTATGCTTAAAACACACAACCACTTGGCCAATATTGATATATCCTTTTATTTTATATACCTTATTAGAACACAAGGTTTTTATATATACTAGGGGATGAAATTCTTATCATCATGCCCTACAAACTTACGGTTGGTGATGAAGGTCCAACTTGTGTAGCCAAAAATAGAAAAGGAAGAAAATATATTTGTAATCCTCAAGGTCCCATGAGGGGAAAAAAGAGAGCATACATATAATATATTTAAAAATGGGAAAAGATAACTTAAATTTTTTTCATCACCCAATATCCTGAAATTGGGAAAGTGAAGAGCATACACATGTCAAACTATGACAAATAAAGACATAAACACAAAATTAAACTCAAACTATTAGTTTTAAGCATAAATTTTTTTTTTTCTTTTTAGAGAATTAAAATAAAATTTTGAGTGTTTGGTTGAATAATTATGTCTTTGATAGGTAAAATTCTACAAAAAATAGGTTGGTAGTCTCAAATATGATCTTTGACAAGCATATGAAGTCTCAAAAGTTAATGTTTTAGGTCTATGTCTAAATTTTTACCATTCTAAAGAGTGATTCCATAATTATACAAATATATTAGGCCATTCCAATCATCAATTCCATTATTCTATAGAAAACATAAAATATAAAACATAGAACTATGGTTTCATCATTTAGGTTAGTAAATCTACCACTACGTAGAATGTTTCTACTATTGTAAACCATAATTACGCTATTATGAATAAGGATATTTATAATAAATAAAACAAAGAAACAAAAATCATAAAACAAAATTTCTACTATTATTTGTCATAATTTTTCTACGACGTATTTCAATTTCATTGATTTGAACCATGTTTCTATCGATCCTACAAAATAAACAACTTACCAGAATAGATGCAATTATGTCATCATACACCATAATTTATCCACTATGTAGAGTGATTTCACTAATCCCTATAAACACAATTATAATTATGTTTTTAATAATTTGAAATACTTGTACATCATTTATAATGATCGTATTAGTGTTATTAGGAGCATTTTTGTTGATTCTATAAAATAAATAAATAAAAATAAGTGTTTTCATCATTTTGTGTCATGATATGGCTTTTATCAGGATTGATTCTATTGATTCTAAAAAATATCCATAAACAAAATGTATTTTTACCATTTCATGTCACAATTTCATTGTTATCATGAACATTTATGACAATTAGTAGAATGTTTTTACCATTATACTAGAAACATGAATTTTGACAATTTTGAAGGAAAAAAAGGGAAATTAGCTCAAATTTTGGACTAAATTTCAGCCTATAATGATGATAAGATATTTCAAATCTGATTATGGAGTACTAATTCCATCGAGCATACCATATATAACACATGATTACAAAGGTTAGTTTTAGGTTAGTTCAAAATCAAAAATAATTGAAAACATATCACTAACCTAAGCATGCATCCTCAGATTGAGCAAGACTAAGAAGAAAGAAAATAAACAAGAAATCAAACACAATCACTATATCTATTTTTTTATTACCTTTTTGAAAAGAGTGATGTGATTGATTGTAGTTGAAAAAGGGATTGTACAAGTCACATGGGAAATCTAACAACCTAGCCCCTTGAAAAATAGATGATGACTGATGAGGAGGATTGAATATTTTTGTGAAGACTTGGGCAACACTTTGTTGTCAATATAAAGCTTATTGATATTGAAGTGTGACCCTTCAATTTATAAATTTTAGGATCAATTGTGACTATTGATCTTAGATGAAGATTAATTATGGAGGATCAATCCTATAATAGAAGACACACATTTAATGTTATGACATGGAATGTCTAAGAACTTGTAAGAAGATCTATTCATGAGAGTTTGAGTGTGTGATTGCATGTCATATACCTTTCTTGAATAATTATTATGTTTCATTGAATTTACCTCGGGAATATCAATTTGAATTTTTGGAAAATTATTTTTAAATTTCCAACTGGGTGGATGATGTAGTAAATTAAGGTTTATTTAAATGTTGGTAAATATGACATGTGCATTCCATGTAATTTCCCATTAATGATGAGACTATTTAATTAAAAAACATTAATTAACTAATGTGATGTGATGTGATTTTATGGGATTAGTGTGATCATGGAAGAATAGATTAATTACTCATGGGGGGATGAATAGTGATTGACTAGGGATGTTAGTGTGGATAGATGAATACTTACCCAATTAAGGGATTATGTTAATGTGGATAAAGAGATAGTTAAAATTGACATGAAGTGTTTGATTTTAATTATATTCAATATCCTTCTCTTTTTATCATGTCTATATCTGATCTAATTCATGTAGATATACATACAGTTATTATTGACATGGAGACTATTTTGTTTGTCTAAGGACAATGCTTCTAATTTATTATGTAGAATATAGATTGGGTCAACATAATTTATATAATTACCACTTTACTTTACAGAGGCTAAAAATATACCTTATCTTGATGCTTGAAGGAAACATAATCAACGACCAAAAAATATCACAATAATATTCTTTGCATCTAAATCTATAGTTAATTCTTGATAGAGCAGTTATTTAGAAGAGGTGGGGGCTATAAATTAACATGATTGACTATTCTACTTGTATCATTTATTGATTAAGACATGCATCTCCCCATCATTATGAATAATAAAATCTAAAACCACACCCAAGCCAAACAAATCCAACCCAAAAATCAATCAACCAAACACAAACATGTACCATATCATTTCATTTACCATTCCTTTTATCATTATCACATACCTAGCTAGTAACTTTACCACTTGGGGGAAACCCTCTCAACATTCTTCTTTATCATCCTATCATTCCACTATCCTATCACTTATCCATCCTTATAGTCCATTTTATTTACTAAAACATGTTTTGATCTATCCTATCCTAGCCTATTTGACCTTTATTCATCCATTGGTTCCACTTTCAGCACAAAGATTTAGATTAGTTTTAGTATTATTTCAAGAATTCTAGATAGAGGTTGTATTTTGGAGTAGTAAGATATAAGTTTTGGTAGTTTCACCCTTCATTTCTTGTTCTCTTCTAATCATGTTTGCTTATGTAAGCTTGATTATAACCACCTATAGGAAAATTAGTGTTTCATTAGTCTTGCTACTAATTATAACTGCTTCTAGAAAAATTAGTATCATTGATCTAATTCATTATTTCTTACTTATAACCACCTATGGGCAAACTAGGGAAATAATTGTTTATTATGCATTGACATACCAACTATCCATTCCTATGCCATACTATGACATCATACCAACTATGCCTCTTTTATTTGAACTGGTTACTACACTAGTCAGATTCTTCCATTGAATGGTGGAACTACTATGACCTAGGGCCATTTTGAGACTATGTGAGTCATGTTTGATTCACATTTAGGTCATCTTAATCCCACTTTTACATCACACTCTTGCCATTTTATGAGCATCGATTCAATTTTTCCATGCTCTCATTGTTTTACAATCTTGAACCATGTAGTATCTCATAATTCTTAATCAATTTGAGCTACTCAAAATTCTAAAAACATTCATAAAATTTCAAAATCCAAAAACACTTGTCTTGTTCAAGCCTAATAAGTTATCCTCGATTCACCCCACTGGGGAAAATCCATTATAGGATGTTTTTTTATTGCTTTTATTTTTAGGTATTCTATATGTTTATTCACTTTGTTATTTGTTTGATTTTAACACTATTGCCTCAAATCAATTTATGTGTTCATTGGGTGATTCCTTGCACATTATTCTTGAGTCCATCCATATTCAAAATTTAACATTATCATCATGGTTTTTATCATTGGTGCATTATTTTCAATTGTTTATTTTATTGGGAGTCAGTCTTTGTGCACATTTGTCCAAGTTATCATAGTGTTCTATCATGATATATACCATCATGTGTTACATCAAAAATCAGCTTCAAGAAGGTCTACAAGTAATGGAGCTATAGATGTTTTTATTTGGTACCTTGGCAAATCCTTTCACCCATCTTGATCAAATCAACCCATTGACCATTTTAGTTCTATTAATGCTAATAAGAATGTGCATCTCCACTTTAACAGGTATAACTAAATCATTTTTATTGATTAATCTTATTCTTCTATTCATCTCTTTCATCACTTTACATCATTGTATGCTTTGTTGTTTGTGGATTCTTTAGTCATTAGACCATAGCACCTATGTTTGTGCCCCCTCATATTTAATCTATGCAATAAGTTATATCCTTGACTTATGCTTATTAATCTACCCTCACTGGGGCACAGTCATCAAATCAAACATCATCTTTATCTAATCTAGGTAATCTTAATGATTATAACTACCTATGATAAAATCATTATTTTGAATTTTACTCTTGATTATAATCACCTTTGGGTAAATTAGTAATTTTTTAAATCAATGCATACAATCATTTTCTTGTTTGGATTAATCTCAACCATGGGTTAGTTCCACCTTTCTTCTTGTTTATTTTTGAGGGACCTCCCATCCACATATGTGAAAACCACTCCCTTAAAGGGGCATCATCCTAGGATCCCCAAACATTCTTTGGAGTTTTTTCTTCAATCATCATCTTCTTGGAAAATAGGCATTTTCTCATTATTTGAGAAGACATTATTGTGTCTATAGCTTGCAACACCTTTCCAAATAGGGGAAAATTTTAGACACCTAAGTACCAATGGCATCTTATCTGACCTTAGACCAATTCTTACCAACCATTGACCATTTATCCTAAGAATTTCTAAATGTCTCAAATTTGGTTTTATAACCATGAAATAAATCAATTTAGCCTATTAATTAATTAAATTAAACAAATGCACCATCAATTAATTTAAAATCATTCAAAAATTTCAAATATCCTAAAAAGGGTTAATCAATACCAAATTCTAATAAAATCCTAATCAAAGCCTAATTGAATTCATCCATGAATAATTAAATCAATTATCAAAAATAAAAATTCAAATATCAAGAGTATCTTAAAAGCTTATAATTACCTTTTTTGAGTTGTCACTTGTGGAAAATATCAAAAAAAATTCCTAAGAATATGCCAAACACACCTTTCAAACTCAACCAAGGTTCCAATTTAACCCATTCTAAATGATTTTTAAATTAATAAATACAAGCCTAAACCTCTTCATTTAGAGAGATTGAAAGATAGTAAAGTTATAATGCTAGAGTTGATCCATAAAGCAAATGTATAGTGTTATAATGCCAAAATCAAGCCAAGCCAATCTAGGCATGGTGCCAAGAGGTGATGGAGATAGCCAAGCCCCATTTATGAAGACATTTTTAACATAATCTGAGCAAACCAATGAAGAAATCATTTGGAACTCTCAAGGAAGGTAAAGATTATTGTTATTTGCATTTTAGTTGGGTTTTCAATTGTTGTTTATTCATTAAGCTCCCTCTAAGATCTAGGCTTAGATATTTTAATATGTTAGTGTGTTGATTTCATGGATTTATGAAATAACACTTGATCTCTTTGTAAAATTCCTTGATCATAAAAATTGGCATCAAACATGAGGTCAAGGAACTATTAGTTTTTGGTATTTCATAACTAGTAGTTAATCAAGTCGAAAGTAAATATCAATACAAATTATATCATCTTAAGAATGTTGTATAGTTTTTAATGATGTCATGAAAGTGTATAGGTGAGTGGATAAAGAGCCTTGATAGTCTAAGTGGCAATGACAAAGTGTGCAATGTACATGTCTTAGTATGCTTGAAGTGTGATTGGTTGATCTTATATTTTGGCATGGTTATAGATGTTCAAGGATGAGTATGGACTATTGAACATGTTTAAAATGTTCCTAAGATGTTTTATAATCTTTGAGGGATTATGTTCATGATTGGATTTCATCTAGTTGATCATTATTGTCATCTAGACATTTTGGGTCTAGTAACAAAAAATCTGAGTAGGTAGTTTGATGACATCACTATTACCACATGTAGATGAGTATGGGGGAGTTGGTCATATGGTTGTGATGAAATTAGTCCTTAGTTGATATGTGATAAATATTATGTCATACACCTAAACATATTAAAAGATACATGGGTGTAAATTTTGGCTCTTAGGCAGTTTGACAATATTTTGCCATACTTAGCCAATTTTGCATGAGGAAGGAAAGAGTCTAGTAAGCAGCCAATTTTGCATGAGGAAGGAAAGAGTCCAGTAAGCAATTTGATGGTGTCATATCTCACACATGTGGATGTTTCAATATAAGATGATCATATGGGTCTATTTAGTTTTGTGCCTAGTTGATTTATGCTAAATTTTATGTCAAGCATTAGAGTGCGATTAAAGATATGCATGTTTAAAGTTAGCCTCCCAAATAAGTTTTTGACATAGTTGACTCTGTGAGCAGATAAATTTGAGTGAGAATTTTTATGTCATTTTATATCACACATGTGAGGATTATAGGATAATTTTGTTATATTTTTATATTTTCCTATGTAATGAGATCATATGGTCCAAATTTTAGAACTTGCGAGTGAGCAAGGCAAACCTTATGACTATGTAAAGTTGGCCTTCTAGGCATATCTTAATGGTCCCCATACTTAGTCTATTTTGCACAAAGATAAAGATTAGGAATAAATGAATATCTAATGTCTCATGGGAAATCCTACAATGAATATATATAGTGCATATTAATTTAAATAGGTCAAAGTGTTTGTTGGTTAATGAAGGTAAAGATCGAGCTCCTTACAAAAGGATTAATAGAGTGTGTTTGTTTCAAGGACTCAAAAATCAATGAGATGAGGGAAAGTGATTAATGGCTAATAGTATAAGTGCTTAGAAATAATGTGAGGGTGCTAAGTGTCATGATCACAGGGGTTATAAGCAATATTTAATGGTAAGAGTTACATGATAAGGACCTAACTGATCTGCAGAGATAAATGGTGCACAATGAGTCAACATTGCTAGATTACACAATATGAGGTCAACTTGTTCAAGGTTTAACATTTGGCATTGGTTGAATATGTGTTAAAGTTTGAGATTAATATAATAATATAAATAGTGTATGTTTAATTTGACTAGTGAGGACATGAGATATAAGCAAGGTGTTTGAGGTTTAACTGTGACCATTTGCAATTAAATATTTGAATTTGCAAAGGAAAAACCAATGCTTTGTTTTTTGGCCATATCTTTAGATCTAGATAAAATTTGTTCATGGTGTAAAACAAAAAATGGCATATAATTCCAATACACATCTATCAATATATATTTTAAGATCTGAAAGTGTGTACAATCATAATTATGAAGTTTCAAAGTTGATTATGTGTTTGTGCTTGTTTTACTAGTGACCCAAGAAGGATAATTAATCTTGTGTAGATGTTGTTTCGATGTTTGATGATTAATTGTCTATTTGGGAGTCTTTTAGACTCCATTATGATCATATGTGTGCATTATTAATGTTTTACCAATTGTATATGATATAAACAAAGGTTTAGAAGTTGACTATGTAATCATTCATGGTGACTGTGTGCACAAAATGTTGTTTGAGTAAATTGTGCTTAAGCAAAAGGGTACTATGTTGGTTGTTAGAACTTAAGGGGGACCTATAGATCATATTTAATGATTCCATGATTTTTTAAATGGTCTTGTGTTATTTTTTTGTTTAATAAAGTTTTAAAGAAGTGAAGGGGTTCACATGAGACCTATAAGAGCTACAAGGGCCTTATTAAAAGGTGTAGCTACTTAAAGGTGACCCATATATGCTATGGCCAACCTATGAATATTTTTTTGAGTCATGTATTGATTTTAGAGATGTATTAATGGCTAAGTCATACCTAATTTCTGACCAAGGTGTTCATTATCAAGTATGTTCTATAAATAGTGCAATCAAAGATGGTGATTTATAAACTTGAGTGAGAGACTTGGGAGAGGTTTGTGCATGTGAATTATGGATTGAAAGAGTGTTAGAGTGACATATGGATGATTTTAAGATTAAAATATATTGAGGAATATTTTTATGACCTGTAGGAAATAATTCTATTGGCAGAATAGTGCTCTTATAGTTTGAGTATGAACAAAGGTGAAGAGTGATAATTAGAGGTCCATCATCAGGTGTTGAAGACATCAGTTCAAAGGTGGATGTGTTCATATGTGTTATTATGGTATCTTATCATCTAAGGTGGTTTAAACCTCCTTACAAAGTAAAAATTAGTAAAATTTTGGTTGTTGTGTTAGCTTATCTAGATAGGTGTTGTAGTACCTTATGGGATTGTAGTCTTTATAAATAGGGATTGTAGTTCCTTGATCAGTTGAAACTAGTCTAAATTGATTCTTGTTATTATAAGATAGTAGTACAATTTTAGGTTTCAATAGGTTTTATCCCCAAGAGGGTTTCCCACATATGTCATGTGTTATTTGATTGATCTTGCATTATCTCTTTTGCTCATTGTTATGAATAATGTGTATGCTTCATGAATGCTTATGGTAACTGATTAATTATTTGTAAATATTAAAATTAAATTTAGATTATTTGGGCTCACTTATTCACCCCCCAGTTATTTTACCTCTAATAATTGGTATCAGATAAGGTCCTTTGGTAAAGGCTTAATAGCTTGAAGGTGATCCAAGGTATAATATGGGTAGTCATCAAGGAGGTTTCTCTACTAAGCAAGAACCAATGTTAAATGGATCCAATTATTCTTTTTAGAGTGAAATAATGAAGACATACATTATGTACATAGGGTTTGATGTATGGAAATCTATTGTGGATGGTTATGTTACTCCTACTAATCTCCATCTAGTGTTATAGATAAGTAACTATTTGAGAATAATTCTAAGTAAATGAATCCCATCAATTATAGGTTTATAAATATTGAGTTCACCAAATTAATACATTGTAAATATACTAAAGAGATATGGGATAAAATTCATATCATTTATGAAGGAGATTCAAAGGTCAAACTTGCTAAATTATAGACTCATATAAGAAAATTTGAGAGTCTCTACATCAAAGAAGATTGTAGATCATCAGATGAGAGTGAAGACAGTAACTCAGAATATGATCATGAAGATGATGGTCCTAATAAGTATGAAGCTCTATTCATGTCTGAGGAAGTAATTTACACACATAAAAAGGAGTCTACTTAGAGTGATTCAGATGATGATGAAGATGAGGTGGACTATGAGACTGTATTGATGAATGTTCTTGAAGAACTAAATATTGAGAATAAAATCAATAAGAAAATGAAATATAAACTCAAGGACTATGAGGAGAAATTCATTATGTTTGAGGCAAGAATGGTCGAAGACTCTAGGGAGCATGATTGTGTTGTCATGTTTCTTAATTCTAAATTGGAATCTATGTCTAAAATTATAAGAGCCAAAGAATAAGAATGTTCAATGTATGCTTCTAAGATTGTATCTTTGAAAGATGAGTTATATAAATATGCAAGCAAGGTGAAATCATTTTTCAAGTTTGATAAAAATTTTAATAATCTGGATGATCTCCTAAAGAGTCAAAAATTAGCTAGTGCCAAATCTAGACTAGGTTTTAATGAAGATCCCAAAGTTGATAATCAAGTTAACATGAATATTAATAAGAACAAGGTGGATTAGTATTTAAATACAAATCATGAGATAAGGAATGAAAGTGATAGAAAAATTAAGACAAATCATATTAGATAGCCAAATGCCATGAGGTATTCAAGATTCAATGGTTATTATTTCACATGTAATCAATTTGGGCATAAATATAGAGAATGAAAAAGACCTTTTATAAATGAGTTTTCATGGGAATATGATGGGGTTCATTAGTCAAAATAAGTGATCAAAATTAAGTGTTTAAACTGTCTTGATGTGGGACACTTTGCAAACCATTGTCCACATAAAATTAGACAAGGTGAGTCCTCTTCAAAGGGAGGTTATTTTGTTTGTCATGAAAAAGGACATATTGAAAGTTTCTATCCAAACATGGTAAGACAAACCATGTTTCCATCAATGATTATGATGTGCTAAAATTTTGAATAGAGAGGTCACATTACTAGATTCTACAAATAAAAGCCATCAAGTCAAAATGAGTTAAAATAGGCTTCTAGAGTGCAAGGAAGAAGGCAAGTTAACATATGGAATCCAAAGGTGACAAGTGTGAGTCATGATGATTATATAGGTCCAAGTAATCTATTTTATATGGTGGAGAAATCTATAAAAGTTAAAGAGTGACAAGATGTCTCATTATCTGCTCATGTTGAGAATGAAGAGATCAAGCTCAAGGAGAAGACCAAGATATTGGTTGAGGCTAGTTCTGAGGTGTGTATTGATCTAAGTGAACATCATTTTATTACTGAGCATGTATAATGTAAAGAACATCAATTATTTTTGCCTACTAATGAGGTTCCAAACTACAAGATAGATTCTTCAATGAAAAGGTATGTCATGAATCTTTGTTTTCTCCATGTATTATCAATCCAATTTTAGAATAAAAGGAAAATGTTGTAGTATTTGATCATGTTGCTTCTATTAATCCTAAGATAAGAAGAAGAACTATAAGTATCAGATGACCAAGGAGAATAATGAATATGAGGAGTTGTGGCAAACTCCTAGTTTTACATTTTTCTAGGACATTGTGAAGTAGGGTATCTATGTCTATGCTTCTTAGGAGACATATTTCTTATAGATAAGTTTTGTAGAAAAGTTTCCTTGTTTAGATAATGTGCCTAGTCATGTGTTTATAAATCAATCCAAGTCAGTTCTATCCTTGATGTAGCTAGGTGAAAGTATAGTAGATGTCTGTGGCACATGACATTTAAATGCACCACTATGTTGGCATCAATTTCACATAAGGTGCAAGCCTTGTGCACCCAACCAAATCACAATAGTGAAGGGATCAAGGCCCACATTGGGCTATTTTAAACATGGTGCAACCATAGTCTCAATGTTACTTAATCATTTATAAAATAGGCTTAGGTGGTCTATCGATGCATGTCATCTTGGAACAAATTAGGAGGTGCAAGCCTATTCAAGGGCATAAGTCTTTTGGCTTGAGTTCAAGTTAGGATGGGTATAGCTCTTAATGGTGAAATTAATAGGTATAGACAACTAAGTGTCATTTAGTTGCTTATCCAAGTCAAGGGAATGGCTCATGTTTAGATACTAACCCTTCAAGTTATCACTCTAGGCATAGTTATTATGGCCTAGGCACATACCAATTTTAACACTTAGATGATTTTACAAGTATTATAAAGTCACTAAATGATACAATGATGCCATTAGTGACTTAGAATAGACATTTACATTGAATTACATAAAAATAATGAAAACTATATCATTATTCATATAGAACTTAAGTCATAATTATATAATAGTGCTAAACTATATGAAAGGATTCAACAAACAAGTAAATATACAACATCATTTCTATCAACTCAAATTTTGTTAACATAAATTACAGTTTGTATGAAAATAGAGTACATGATCATCTAAGTTATACTACAAGCCCAATTTCTCACAAGAAATATTGGGTGAGACATGGTGATTCTCTAAAGTATTCATGTTGTTTTTAAGCCAAAATGCATGTATAATCCTAGAGCTAACCTTGCAAAACTTCACTACCTTAATGTCACCTCCTTTTCTTCTTTAAGTTCAAGCTCATTTTTATTAGCAGAGGAGCATATTCTTTCTAGGTCGGATGGGTGCACATTAGGTGTTGACTTTTCATTGGGGGTCATTATACCACTAGTTCCACTACTCTAACACCCTAAATCTCCAACTTCCATGTGCAAGCACTCAAAGATATTCTCCTTCAAAATTGGGTGCTAATCACCTACCTGCTAGTTGGTATAGGATCCATAAGGATCCTCCCAACTAGAACCAAAAGGAAAAAAATATTAACCATCACCAATTATTACCTTGCATTGAGATCTACTAAGTTGACATGGTCCACTAAGTAGCACAAAAAGGGGCCCAACATTACCCCATAAAAAACTTATAGTCCATCCTCAGACTAGTTTTTCAACACTTCTATTGCATAAATTTTGGGTGTACTTTACTATAGCTCTAACTTTAAGTTTTTAAAGCCCTAAATGTTAAGCTTGATCTCTTCGATGATGTCATATATTTTTATCAATGCAACCTCGAGAGCAGATATATCCATGATCTTCATTTATTTTTTGATGGCTTCTAATCCTTCCTTAGCTCTCTTCACCCTACCATCTAAAATTTCCCCTTGCTCACTTACCTTTGTTTTAAAGGTGCGAAAGAGCACTTCCAAGTCTTTTTCCTAGGTTTTTAGATTAGCACTTAAGGTGTTGACCTGTGCCATAACTTGAGCATACTTGGTCCTACCCACAATTAAATCATGCTTCATCAAATCATCCTTCTCCTCTTTCACCTTCTAAAAGTTCACATCAATTACAAACACTTGAGTGGTGAAGTTGAAAAAGATGGCATCCACTTCTTCCACATCCTCTTTTAATTTGGTAAAGAGATCCTCCACTGTATCAAGATTTTTGTTTACCTCTCTTCTAATCGCTTCATAGGGGTCTTCTTATTCCTCTATCATTAACTTCATCCAAGGGAGAATTTTTCCTACTAGTGCATAGACTTTATCAACTTCTTTCATTTTTGAAGTATCAACACCATCTAAAAAGGATGGCTCTACTTCTTTGGCATGCTCAACCAACTACCAAAGTTTGAGTTTTATTATCTTCAATTCTTCCTCTACCTCTTGTATAATTTATTTCCACTTATTGGCATGAACATAATTGATGATTTTATTACATGATACTAATGATTTATTCTTGAGGAGTGTATTCACTGACCTTACAAGTTTCATATCCCTAGTATTTACAAGCTAGTAGTCATGTCCCTCTTCTAGTTTCTTGGCATTTCAAATTGCCTTTGTCGATACATTGAACTGAGGTTCATATATGTAGTATTTAAGAGCCTAATAAACTTGATGGTGTATTAGGGTCATGGTATTTTTGGGGTGCATGTAATCCATCATGTAAAATTCATCATCTTCGATGAACCCCCTATATGATTTTTCCCTATGGCTTGGCTCATACTCCTCTTCCTTAGCCAGCTCCTCTTTTTCACTAGCACTAGTGCCTTCTCTAGTATTTTCCTCTTATATATCTTCTTTTTTTGTATTATTATTATTCTTTTACTAGGGGTTCTTCATTATAATTCTCCCCTTGGTCCATCTCCTCTCTTTCCTCAGCACTAATTTTACCATCTTATTTCTAGAGGGATTCTTCCTCAAACTTTTCCTCCTTGTCTATGTAGACACCTAAAATAAGAACATAATAGTTTTTAGTGTCATACTACTATTGGAAATTTATATAGACCCTTTTATAACTTAACATTACCAAACCCCCTTAAAACACATCATCTAATTCACCCCTTTTTACTTTAGGCCTATGGCCATCGATGGTTAGGGTAATCATCAATGGTTAGCCTAACTATTGAAAGTTGGGTTCCCCACCTTGCCTTAAAATTTTAAAATTTTACCAATTATTTGTTCAAGATTAGCAAATACAAAAAATGGCAACTTGTCTTTAAAACAAATCTTTTAAAGCTATGAAAATAGGTATATCTATCCTCTATCAAATTGGTAACTTCCTTTATTTCATTTAGTAACTTCTACCTATAAAAGGGGTAGAGGAGGAAGTGAGAAGGGGAGATCAATCAGTCATCAGGAATTCAAGCTTTCTTGTAGATATCCAATGTCTATACCAATGAGTAAGCATCATCACTAGAGTCTTGAAACTCTATTAAAATCACTCTAAAAATACCAAAGCACCATTACTCTAGTTTCATCACTCTAGGATTCTTCCATTCAATTATAGGTTATTCTTTCCTAGCCAAAGAGGAGTTCCCACTTTCATTTGGATTCATGTGCACATTTCACCAAGTATTATTCTACACACCCTACTACTAGATATATTTTATTTAGTTTCAAAATTAAGAAATGAGGAAAATAAATTGAAACATTTTGGCATGCCGAATGGGACTCAGTTCCCTTTTTATTCCTTTATTACTTTCTCATTGAATGAAATCTAAAAACTTATTTTTGGGCATAAAATAAACCTTATACATTCATTAATTGCTTACTAATCTTAGTTCATCTAGTAACTTAGGAGGCAAAGTAGTTTATCATGGATTTCACATTTGTTATCACACACTAAACCAAACCATAAAATAATTAACACATAAAAACATATGTGAGACAAGGCCCAACTAGGATTTCATCACCTAGCGGTAACCTTACCCCTTCTCGACTATCCTACTTAGATTTCAACACCAAAGGGAGAACCAACTCAGCTCTCTAGTTAAGTATAAACTCTGAACTCATTATATTTTGACTAAGCACCTAACACTCTTATTGCTACAGGATCGTGAAGTGAGGGGTATGCCCTAATATCAAACCACATACTAAAGTTTAACACAATTTTTCTCTATTTTGAGTGCTTAAACAACCTAAAACCAACCATATATTACCACTTTCATACTTGATTTACAATCTAAACTCCCTCTTCACACTCTCTAAGGCATAATCCAAAAGTGTTTTAAAAGGAATCCTAGGATAAATGCACTTTTAGTGTATGCACTAATTTCTTTGAGTTATTTTAGTTACTCTTTGTTCAAGGTGTGCATTTCATCATAATATCCCCCAATTTCTCATATGGTCTTGACTAGACAACAACTAAGAATTCAAACCAACCAACCACCACCATCCTCTTCTTTCTCTATGGAGTACAATTCTAATGATGAGGGGTTACCTCATTTTTACCCCCTCCTACCCAAATTCTAGTTGTATCTAAGGTAATGTTGACTTCACCACCTTCCTTGACAACAATAAGGTAAATCTTCAACACTACCTTAGCACCATGCCTCATTGTAATTCATTGCTTCATTTCCCCCTACTGACCCTTCTTATGGAATGTCATCCCATCTTATGGTGAGTACTACCTCAACCCAACCTTTGCTAACCCGAGCCTCATCTTCTTCCAACATTCAATCCACCACCACTACCCAAACCTAATCTAATATTCTGACCTCCAACCAAACACCTCCTACTACACCCCATAATTCACATGTAGGTTAAAATTTACCTTTAGTTACCTATACTCCACTTACCACAAAAGTATCTTCTACCCATATTTCTAACCTTCCTTCAATGGTAACCAATCCCTTAACCACTACCTTGTTTTAGAATCTAGTGCTTTCTATACCACAAACACTTATACCTATCATCACTAGAGTCATCACCCAACCTCAACCTACCCAACCTCCACTTACCACCTCAACCATATCTTTTAACCAACCTACATCCATTCCCCAACAAGTACCTATGACAACCTATCAATATGGGTACATACCACCTTCCACTCAACCATTTGTGCCTATCAACTCACATGTAGCACCATCTCAACATCTTTTTACCACTTACCAATATGTGGCCTCTTTAGTCCCTTCTACCACTTATCCTTATATAGTTTCCACTCAATCCCAATAGAATGTACCCCTCAATTACACATCTTCCCAACCTCAGCTAGATTTGATCAAGACGCTAATGGAAAAAATGACTAACTTGGAGTCATGTATTTCTGGATCTCATAAATTTATCCTATGACCAAATTTTCAATGAACCTATCCATCCATTTGCATTCACTCTTATCCTCCTCAATGGGAATTCCCTAAATTTTCCAAATTCCAAGGCAAGAATGATCCCCAACAACATCTAAGAGCATTCCATAATTCTTGTTAATCAATCACATATGATGATGCTCTCCTCCTCCAAACCTTCCCAATGTATTTATCAAGACCTACCCTTGATTGGTATATCTCTCTCCCTACACATTCCATCTTTTCCTTCTCCCAAATAGCCCAAATATTTTTAGAACATTTCTTGGTAAACATAACTAAAAAGGTTTCCATAACTAACCTCTACTTTATCAAACAATTTGATGATGAATCAATTATTAATTTTGTGGATACATGGAGAGGCCTCATTAATCAACTCTATTTCACCTTACCCCAACAAAAATTAATCAAAATTTTCTCTATGGGTTGTGCTAAGCATATTATACCTACTCTTCAAGTTCAAACCTTCCAAACATTTGATGAGGCATTCACCATGGCAAGAAAAATAAAAAATTGTGCCATTGATGAAGGGAAACTAAAATTATGGAATAAAAATTCTAATTTAAAACCCAATGACCCTCCCTGTACTAAATCCACTAGCCAATCTAATAATAAGGCAAAAACATATACAAATTTGATGGTTCTAAAAATTGTCCCACCTCCAACTGTTAACCAATCACATCAAAAAAAATCTTCCAAACCTCCTTATCAATAAAATCAAACCCAAAATCAATGCATCAAAGACAATATACTCCCATTGGGGATTCATATGCATATATTTTGGATAAATTTCTCAAGACCAACCTTATCCAACTTCCACCAATTAAACCACCCCAAAAATTTGATTCTTCTCACCCTATACCCAGGTGGTATAACAAAAATGACCATTGTGCCTTTCATCAAACTATTGGACATGATATTGATAGATGTAATACCTTTAAAATTCTTATCCAAAATCTAATTTATAGTGGGGAACTCATGTTTGATAACCCCAATGCACCCCTTAATTAATCTATTGACATTTTATGTAAGCCTTTCCCAAATC
Organism: Torreya grandis; assembly: GCA_037957365.1. Lineage (NCBI taxonomy): Eukaryota > Viridiplantae > Streptophyta > Pinopsida > Cupressales > Taxaceae > Torreya > Torreya grandis. The sequence continues at coordinate 1,827,733 of JARHVA010000083.1, read as the reverse complement.
ATGCTCCATCCACCCAACATCATGACAGTAAACCCGAATCTTCTAACTCCCATGAGGCACATAAAATCAATGTTATTATTAATGTGCCCATCATTGAAGAGATCAATACCACTATTACCCAAATAAAATAATCTAACCTACCTTTAGAGACCCAAATGGAGGAATCATCAATCTCTCCTTTTGTACTTGATGTGACCATGGCTTTATCTATCCCTCCTTTGGTAGAAACACCCAAGGAGTCAACCATTGATTCAACCACTTCCTCCACCCCTCTAACCCAAGAATCACCTATTTATTTGAACATCCAAGCCAGGGAAGAAACCATACCTATTCTTTCCCTTGAGAATACCACACCTACCTCTCCTATCATAGAACCAACTTTGGAAACCATTCCCCAAAAGGCGGTCACCTCATCTACCTAATTGCTACCTTTGGAACCTTCCACCAAAGATACCAATAATAAAATAACTCTTTCTTCACCTAGGGGATTAAGCTATGAAACTAAATATCATGGAATTACCCCCATTTATAAGCACTTTTCCAAGTTGGTCCAAAGTTTAGTGTTCACATCCCAGCCTAACTATGATAGAGATACCTTTTGGCACAAACTTGGCCTTCTTTATCAAAACAAATACAACTCCTCAACTTAATTTGAGTCCACACTTAAACCCATTGTTGGCTGATTTACACCCCCAGGTTTTCACCTTTCAAATTTAGCCAAGTCCAATACTTAGTTTTTCTTTAGAAGAAATGTTCTTGTTTAAGCCTTTAAGGAATTCCTTCAAGGTTTTGTTTTAAGCTTTACCAAATTCTTTCAAAAATTTTGTTTAAGGCTTTTCCTTAAAAGTATTTCTTTAGGTTTTCTTCCAGCCAAGTGCCAAATTCTTTTGGACAAACTGTCCACACAATTTTTTTGAAGGTACCTTAAATTTTCTCTGAAAGATATCTTCAAGCCAAAAGGGACCCTTTTAATTTTTTTGAAGGGCACTTTAATTTTTCTAAAGGGAACTTTCATTTTTTTGAAGGGTATTTTTCCTTTTGAACGGTCTGATTCAAATTTTTTGAAGGAAATTTTGTGGAGAAAGGGTACATTTCAAAAGTCTGAAGGGCACTTTAGTTTTTTTTATGGGCAATTTTCAACTTTTTTGAAGGACTCTTTCAAGCCAAAAAGGACCCTTGCAACTTTTATGAAGGGTATGTTGTAACTTTTCCAAAGGGACATTCTAAGGCTAAATGGACACTTTCAAATCTTCTAAAGGACCATGTCAATTTTTTGAAGGGCCAGACAAAAATTTTGAAGGAATTATTTTAGAGAAATTATCTGAAGAATTCTTTCAAAAAAATTGAAAAGGTGTTAAGGTCCATTTATTTCAGACATTTTATCTGATATAAATAGAGATCTTAAAGACACAAATTATTTTAGAAATATTGTTTGATGAATTCTTGTAGGAAAATTATCTACAAGAAAGGGTCAAGACAAAAATTCCAAAGGAAACACCCAAAAGGTGACATCCTACATAACGTCAATTTAAAACTATAAGAAATAGTCATTTCTATTCAAAAGACTTGGAGAGAACATGAGAGAAAAAAAAGCAATAAAAATGGATAGGTTAATGGTTTGAGTCATTTTTACCATAAAATTAACAAATATAGGTGTCCAAAAGATAACTAGAAATTAGAAAGAGCATTTTCTAACTACCATCATGAGTTCTAGCACTGTGATGTTTCAACTTTTCTATTTTTAGTTTCAAACTCTCATGGATGATCTTTGATAAAAGCAATTTATTTTTCCACTCCTGAAGGTTTGATGCCACTTGCCACCATTCTCATGACTCATTTTGGATAAGTAAGACTCTTGACATGGCATGTCTCACTCATCCATCTCTCTGATGGATCTGTAACTAAATTTCATGTCAATGACACATGTCCTTGTGCCTCTTTAGCTTCTCTTCTCTCTCTATTCCCTAAATTTATATAAATTGATCCATTTTGGCCATTACAATTAACCACATTTTTGGTATGGCAAATCCCTACTAAAATGACATTGCACTTTGATTTTGGACATTGAATACAAGACCAATTCTGAGTTGTAAACTTTTGTATAAGTATGTGAGTGATGTATAGTGGATCCAAGTGATAGCATCATCCTTAATCCCTTTATCCTTCATGTCTGATACAAAGGTTTTGCTATTAACAAGTCATGTGAAGTGTGTTAAATGCATTGAATTCTCTTTCAAGTATGTAATTGTATCTATGGTGTGTAATATGTCCCTTAGGTTGACCATTTTGTTGATTATCTCAAGCATGTTACCTTCACATTAAAACACTATGTTAGTATCTTTCAATGCATGGAATTAGTCTTATAAAGCATATTTATTCAGTATAAGTGTGAGAGTCAGTGGGATAAATTTTGGGTGGATCACCTCCTTAGCATAGTTTTCTATTTTATGCAAATTCTTGACTCTTTTCATGAACAAACATTATATTAGGTGATAGACACCTAGAGAATAATTTAGGTAGCTATCCCTTTTCAATCCTAGAGACTCATCTCTCTTACAAGTTCCCACAAACTTGAGGGATGATTCAATGTTGCATCAAATTGAAGGAGTTCCATAGAACATCCTAGGGTGCACAATTTGATGACAATACCCATTATTACCACCCTACCAACTACCTCTTCTAAAGTTGTAAATGAACTATCTCAAATACCTCTACCTAAAATTACCAGGTTACCTCATGTTTCTTTCACCAAACCAATCAATAATATAAGGATCCTTCCCACACCTAGTCACACTCACTCTCCTTTGAGATTGGGCTAAATTCCATCAACCCATCAAAGCCTAATCCAATTAAGTACCTTAAGAAGGAAGGCCTACCCAAACCTCCACCAAAAATAGTCCTATACCACCTTCTTCCAACCTACATTCCATTTTAAGACCCCATCCTTCTACCATTCTTGTTACCTATTCTTCTCCTAAGAAACCATCTCCTTTTTCCCTACCTATAATCACTAAACCCTCTAGTGCTTCATCATTCCTAACTAAATTATCCTCATCTACCTTCCCACCTATAACCAAACCTACTACATCCAAGTATTCAACTACCAATTCAATCATATCCAAGTAAACTCAATCAAAACCTCCAATCAAAATCACTCCCCTAACTACAACTTCCATGAATAAGCCTACACCCATTAAATCTCCCACTCCTAAAAAAAAACCTGCAACCTTCAACACCCTTGCTAGATTCCTACACAACTATTTCAAAAATTTTATTATAAACCTCCTCCATTAGCTTGCCTCCAGTTAAACATTTTGACCCCACTCATCCTAAACCAACCGATTTGATTTGCCTTTACCATAGGAATCCTAGACATGATACGAAGAATTACAAATCTCTCTAAACACATGTCCATACTTTGTTGGAAGAAGATGATCTATTGGAGGAGCCCTTTTTACCTCCACTTAAACTCTTACCATCAACCCAACCTACCCAACCTCTACCCACTATATCACTCCTACCTGAGATTAGAAAGGAGGAACTAAAGCAAATATTAAGTCTACTTATCTACACCATTTACATGGTTACCCATTCCTAGTCCCAACAGAAGGATAAGGTGAAAACCAATGTAACCATCCCATAGACTTACCCTTAAACCTCTTAACCTACCAACCAAACCCAAGTATCTCCATCTCTACCCTCATAAATATCAAAACCAAAAGTCTCTATTTTGGGAGCTCCACCTCCCAACCCCACTCCATTCATCTAATGGCTCGTGTTGAAAAAAATTCACCAAACACTGGTAAAAATGAGCCTTTATGATTTAATTATAACCTTCCCTCAACATTGTTAAGCATTAATTGAGGATCTGCATTTCACAAAGGTTCAGCTAGATGATCCACAACCTCTTTCATCCTTTGTTAGAGCCCTTTTCCAAGCCACCCTTATCACTTTTTAGGATTTAAAAATCCCACCTTTTTGTACTAAAGATCTTGATCCTCCCCTCTTAATTACAACATACATCAATCAAACCCATATCAAATGGGTAATGATTGATGGAGGAGTTAGCATCAACATCATTTCCTCTCATGCATATGATAAACTATAATTTCCCACAAACATAATTTCTAAGAATATAGTGGTCCTTCAATCTTTTAATGATGCTATAGCCACTACTTTGGGGTGGTTTTCCTACATATCCACATGGGGACTCATACCATTCCTGAATTTTTTTACATTGTCAAGGGAAAGTTTTAATATAATGTGTTACTTGGACATCTTTGGATTTGAAATATGAGTTGTGTGCCTTCTACCCTATACTGATGTGTCAAATTTGAGAATGAGGGAAAAGTTATTACAAAAAAATTAAACTTGATTCCCTTTGATTTTTGTAATATGACATATCAGCTTAATGATTTTCTTATTCCCCCTTCATCTTCCTCATAATCCACTTCTAACCAAAAGAGCTTGCCAACCCAAACCATCAACACTTATGCCCATAACAATGATGAAGCATCAAATATTGCAACCATCCTCTCCTCTCAGATTCTATTTGAGGACCCCTTACAATCCACTTTTAAATGACTCTCATTGGGGGAATATCAACTTTTAGCCTTAGATGCCTTCTTTACTCTGCATGAGTATGGGAATATTCAAAATGACCCTTCATATGACCCCAACATCAACACCATTATCCCCTTTGGGATTCCCAATAATCAAACCAATTTTGTCTATGGGGGACTTGATTGACCACTTATTGCTCCCACCACCACTCCATATATCCAACCATTTACCTCTAACTTTTCTTACCTAAGCAACCCATCCTTTGCCAAAACCTACCTTTATTAGTGTGCTTATAAGGGTTTTGGTCTTGGCCTCTATGAAGAAAGACCTCATGAGTTACTCATTATCAAAACCTAAAAACCTCATGATTTCTTTGGACTAGGGTTCAAACCACCAGAAGAAACCACATCACCAAAACCTATCACTACCACTATTGAAGAAATTCCATCCACACCAACCGTATCTTCCCAATTTGAAGAGTCTGACATCATCCCCTCTAACATTTTTTTTTTATCAATATCATTAGTTTCCCTCCCTAACATATCAAAAAGAGGGCCAAAACAAAACCATTCCTATCATCCACCAAGAAATGATTAAACATGACTCACCCACTATTAACACCATTCACCATCAAGATGACAATGCCATTCTCACCTGTCTTTGTGTGGAGGATTCTTTTATCCATAAATCTCTCCCTCTTAAGAACTAAACCATGATGAATCAATGAACCATTGATATTAATTTGGGTACTCAAGAGGACCCTCGTATCATCAAAATAGGCCAATCTGTAACCCCTAAAGAGCGGCATTACTACCCTTCTTTCCTTCATGACTTTAGCATAGAGTTTGCTTGGCCTTATCAATATATGCCTAGAATTTATCCTTATATTTCTCTCCATAACATCATCACTCATCCTAAAGTTAAGCTAGTTTGGCAAAAATTTCATCATATGCATCCCTATATAACTCTTCTCATCAAAGAAGAACTTCAACACCTCTTATTTGTTAACTTTATCTAGCCCATTACCTATCCACAATGGGTTTATAACATTGTCCCCATTACCAAACCTATAGGGGGCATTCACCTCTACATTAACATTCATGACCTTAATTTTGCTTGTCCTAAAGATGATTTTCCCCTACCTAGCATCAATCAACTTGTTGTTCTTATGACTGACCATGAAATGTTATCTTTCATAGATGGATTTTTGGGTTATAATCAAATATTAATTGCCCCTAAATATAAGCATAAAACTTATTTTATCAACCCATGGGGAAATTTTTTCTATTAGGTTATGCCCTTTGGACTAAATAACATAAGGGAAACCTATCAGTGGGCCATGACCTATATTTTTCATGAACTCATTAATAAAATTGTCAAAGATTATGTGGATGATCTCTTGGGGAAATCCAAACATTTCCAAGACCATCTAGTTGTTCTCACCATCATATTTTAATGATTAATCCATTATAATGTCAGGCTCAATCCAAAAAAGTGTATCTTTGGAGTCTTATAAGTAAAAATCCTTGGATTTATTGTCTCTTTTCATGGAAATGAAATAGATCCCACCAAGGTTAGAGCCATTTTTAAAATGTCGCCTCCTACCAACCTTACCCAAATTTTCATCCTAAAAGGCAAACTTTAGTCGATTTGATGCTTTATCTCCCAATTATCTGATAAATTCCAACCCTTCCACCACCTCCCAAAGAAAGACATCCCCTTAAAATGGACCAATGAATTCCAAAAAGAATTTGATGCAATCAAGGACTATCTTATTTCTCCACCTATCATCATTCCTCATAAGGAGGACCAACCATTTTATCTATATATATCTATCACTGATCATTATTTGGGGGCCATGCTCACTCATCATGATGGGTTGTCTACTACATCAATCACACCCTAATCAAATATGAAACCACACCACATGGGTGAGCATTGAGTTTATCAATCACCACATCATCTACCACTTTAATGTTCCTCATAAAATAGTCATTGATAATGGCAAGTCCTTTAAAAATATAAGAACTTTGTGATGCTTTTGGCATGATTTAAGCTTCTCCTCACCTTATCATCTATAAGAAAATGGACAAGTAAAATATTCCAACAAAACCCTCATCAAAATTCTCATAAATGTGTTCAGTGCTTCTAGTCAATATTTTCACTTCGATATCCCCTTTGCTTTATGGGCTTATCACACTAGTATCCAAATTGCTATAGGTGCAACACCTTTTTCTCTCATCTTTAGAGCTAAGGTAGTCTTGGCTCTTGAAGTCCAAATTTTATCACTTCATATATCCTTACATGAAATCCTATCTAAAATTGACTATCATCAAGAATACTTTGCATGCCTAGAGATTTTTGATGAGCATCACCTTGTCGCACTCAATCATCTTCATGTCTATCAAGAGCAAATCAAGCATGCATATAAAAAACATTTAAGAAAGTATGAATTCAACATCAGAGACATTGTCCTTAAATAAAATCAATATGTAACTAACATGAAGAAGACCAAGAAGGGAAAGTTTGATTTTAATTGGAAAGGACCCTACATTGTAACCCATAAGTATAGATCTGGTGCTTACCATTTATCCTCTCTTAAAGGCAAATCAAAACCTGAGCCAATTAAATATTCACATTTATATCTTTTCTATTGTTAAAAAGGATCAAACTCACTTCTATATCTAACTTAAGATCATCCATTAGTTTACAAGACCTTTTACCCCCTCACACTTACATCTTTTTTTCAGAACAATTGATTATAACTTGGAATCATGTGATTCATCCATCACAGATAAATCTTGATCCTAAGTATGGGTACCCTAGCTCTACCCATAACATGGTTTTCATGGATACTTTTCATCTTTATATAGATGGAATCCCATGATTAGTTGTTTCTCAACCCATCCCTTTCATTTACAAAATAACCTTTTATGTTAAAGTCTTGCATTCATATGGGCGGGTCTTTAAATCCAAGTAGACTTGTCCATGTCTAAATTCATAATTCAAAATCATAGTGTTGCAAACTTCTCCCTTAAAGGATAGCTAACTCATAATTCAAAATTATTTAAAATAGATTTCTCCCTTGAAGGATAGCTATTAAAGTCAAAATTTTAGACCACTCCTTTAAAGGATGGCTAAGATAAATCACATTAAGCTTCTTGTATTGATCAGCTTCAACAACATACTCCAATAAAAAAATTAATGAATAAAATTCTATCAAAATCAAAAAAATGTAAGCCACAATCAGCTCTTAGAAATTTTATTGGTAGACTTCTTGCATCGATCAATCTACCTAATATACCATAAAGCTACAATTAGCTCTTATACATGGCACTGGTATACTTCTCACATTGATCAATCTACACATTAATATAAGGCATAGACTTGTTTACTAAGACCTTTTGGTCACCTATATAAGGGCTAAGCTAACCCATAGTAGGATACCCTTTACCAATCACCCTCCTATCGATCACCCAAATTTCTTTCACTCCTCCCTAAACTCAAGGGACTATGAGCTTACTTGACACAAAGTGATCAAGACACCTTTGTTCTCAATCAAAGCATACTCTTGTGAAGCACTCGATGGGCTTGTGTTCACTAAGTCAATCTAACTATGGTTTCTTGTTGTTAGGTTCTTGTTAATTAGAATAACATTTCTCTTTCTTATCCATTTCTTGGGACATGTATTCCTTTTAACTTGATCAAACATTCTCATGACAAACACAATTTCACACCCTCTCCTACCATAACCTCAAAATAATACCAATAATATTATCAAGTTAAACCTACACTATCACATCTTACTAATAACACATTTTTGTGTCTCAATACATCACCTACAATATCATCACATCCATTTTTTTAAACTAATTTAAATTAAAATAGTTTAGTCACCACATTATCATCATGTCTTAACTAGCCAATCAACATAAGCATAATCTTTAAAAAAAATCATGACATAATCATCATTGTACATCAAAATCCTAATCCACATAATGGCATCATCATCATCATACCTAAACTAAAAAATCATAGAAAATAATCATGATTCTAATCATCAAAATTAATGTCACATCATAATCCTCACAACCATAATGACAAACATAATCATAAACATCATCATAATCATAACATAAATAATCATAAAAAATATTAGCATCCTCATCCACATGATCAACATAAACATGAAAATTATCATAAATATAATCATTAACATCATCATAATATAATAGTACATATATGTCTCTCTCATAAATACATCTCACCTCATCAGCATACATATTAGTATCAAAATATACATATAAAAAAATATACATCATTAAGTTATCATATATCAAAGAATTATAACACCATCACTAGAACCACATGTACCTACTCCACCATCTAGTGGTGGACCCCCCCATGTACCTACCTATGCTATAGTTAATGCCCACTGACCTGGTGTAGCTACTACTGGACCCCCAGCTAGGCTAGCCCTATAGTCCCTATATCTCATTATATCTGGTAACTAGGCTAACACTATAGCTTCATAATATCGGAGCTCCTTAATGGTGGTTAGTTACCATGTCCTTAGAATTGAGTCATTTATTCCTCCTCCTATTGAAGTCACCCCTACTCTCTATCTCATGACATCTCACTCTTGTGTGACTCACTCAAGGCTGACCCTCACCATATCTTGCTCTCCTATCAGAGTGGATACCTACCCTTGTAAAGTGACTATCTGTGCCTAAAACACAACCACCTATCATTGTAAACCTATCACCTAGGCTTGTGTCACTACAAAGGCTACCATTACCTAGCCATCTAGTCCTCTACCCTGTACCTATGTAAGATCAACCTCCATAGGTTGTTGGCCTATATTCCCCCATCCAAAATATATGGTCACATATCTAGCCTGATACCATCCCATATATGCATCAATCACTCCTACAACATCTATATGAGCTCTCACTAGAATATCCTCATAATATAACATAATAACATCTAATTATGACTCTAGAAGTGGGTTCTTTGCATCCTCCCTCCTATAACATTAAACATCTAGTGGTGTATCCTGCATCATCCCAAACTACCTCTAAACTTGATCTATTGGGATACACTTAGTCTCATCATCCCATTGGCCATAAACCCACTACCAACTTTACAATAATAGTGTGTGTTACCTATAACCTGTTTATAGGGGCCAACTCACATAAGCCCTCCATACAATATCTCTTAACATCAAGCCCTCTAAGGTATTTCAAAACCAATATATATCCCTCACTCCCAACTAGCCTTTGATAGTGAATAATCACCTCACCACCTCATGAAGCCAACCCTATAGTTAGTTGATGCATATCCATCCCATGGGAGCCCAAGTGGTCTTAGTACCTGTATGTGCTCATATGCCCAATAGTGGAGCATGAAGTTAATGTTGATTCCATATCATATCCATGCTATGAAGGACTAAATATCTCTATATATCTACACAATCAACACTATGGACCATCTAAAAATCATACCCCCTATAAGTATCTCTGTCAACACTCACAATAGCAAACATGGAAATTGGCTACTAGAATTTGGTACTACAAAGTAGGATACACCCATCTTCATCATGGTCAGAAGGCACATATATTATGGGGCCATTTAGCATAATGTACCATAGTACACTTCACCATTGTAGTACCTCACTTAGATTTAATCTGTACCATATATCATGTCCATGAAGTAATCTTGCTCATCGCTCTCAACATGGTATATCAGCTCCCCTTGAGTCAGTAGCTAAGTAATCCTATGAATGTCCTCCAATAGTATCAACATCTCCCTAATCAAAAATAGTAAGGTGTTTATAGTAGTGACCCATCTCTTTATGAGTGTCATAATCATTTTTGCATCATGTGGAAGGTATTGGTAGTGTCTCATGGCCCCTAATCCCACATCCTCCAACTGCCTCTACTCAACATCAATCATCCCATTGTGCAGCTCTATGAATATCCTAAGGAATTAGTCCCTAATCTAAATCCACTTATGGGCTTACATGAAAATCACCATAGTGTTAATATTTTTAATGGTTCCCTCTCTTACTTGACACACACCCTTCACCTTTATTTGTGCCCATCCTTGTTAACCTATAATTTCTACCTATGATCCACTTTTCCATTTTATAACCCATTTTACGCCCTCACATTGAATTCTCTCTTCATAAGCCCATCATCTAATTTTTTAACACATGGATTGACCCTCTTTTGGCTAACCACTGATGGTTCAAGGAACCATCCATGGTCCCTAGGTGTATTTGGACCGTTAGGGTCGACCGTCGATGGTTGGGTCCAACTATTGATGGTTACTATGTGTGACTACCAATAGTGAAAACCTATCACTTAGCCTTATTAACACAATCCCTAATCAAGCTCAACATACAAAAAATACATAAATTCCTACTTATTTATTTCCTATTTTCACTTACTCAACCTCCCCCCTCCTTTTTCTACCCATTTTCACCTGTAACTAAACCTATGGCATCCAAGCCTAGGCCTAGTGTTTTTCCCAACCTATTTTTACTTTCCCCAATATTCTCTACCATTTTCCTATACCTAAATTATTACCCTTTATAATATTTAAAACAAACCCTACCTCATTTCATGACCGGTGGAGTGGTCAGATCCCTCTCACCACTACTCAGCCACATCCTCATCTTCCCTCCATCACACTCAAACACATGCACTCAATCAATCAATACCTTCCACCTCAACACACATGATGCTTCACACACTTGACCAAATCACTCAAGATGCTAGATAACATTCACCATAAGTTAATGAGTGAAAATAACTTCTTGTTTTTACTTTTGACATTCAGATTTCTAAGGTTTCACCCTAAATGTCAATGGTTAGGGTAACCATCAATGATTTCTCCTTTGGGGCACCCTAACCATCGATATTTAAGATCCCTATCCTTATCCCAATACTATTCCAACCTTACCTTTCATCATCAACCTACCTCCTCCCTATGACTACATTTGGCCTAAAGTTCTTCTAGACATGCATATCCATAGAAATATGTAGGTAGCATCCACTCACCTTGTGCAATTAAAGTTAGCTTGACCACCTCTTCACACTAAACTTACCCACCCTATATCATGCCACATCCACTTCAATGTTGGTTTGTTTTTGACCTAAACTCTTCATGTCTTTCATGTTGAATTTGTGTTGTCCTTTGACCACACTAACAAAATTTTCCAAGTTAACTATTAGCATTTTGCACCACCTCATGTCTGACTTGACCACTTGGGTTGTTTTGTAAGAACACTTCCTAACAAAGATACATGTAACCTATCCCAACCTTGCTTAGATGGAATGAGAGGTATGACAAATCATTTATGACCAATACTATGAACTAGTTACCCTCTCTTGTCTTTCTACAACCTGACCTTATTTTATAACATTAACAATTTTCATCATTGCATGATCTGGATATCGCTCTTTGTCACTTTTTTGTATGAGATCATGTCTCCACTACCTAACCTCTTTCATGTCACCAACCTTATATCACCTATCAAACCCTGACCTAATTTTATCCTCACCTCAATAATCTCTTGGTTTGAGGGAGAATACCTCCTCCCATACTTAAGGAAACCATACCTAGACCTTGACTAGTTTCCTATTTTTGTTCTGTAGCTTGCCTAAATCTACACAATAAAAAGGGGGAAATATATAGACACCTAAAACCAACACATAATATTATTTAGTATCATAATAACATTGGACCTTTATCAATACCCTTTTATAACTTAACATTACCAAACCCCCTTAAAACACATCATCTAATTCACCCCTTTTTCCTCTAGGCCTACAACTATCAATAGTTAGGGTAACCATCAATGGTTGGGTTCCCCACCTTGCCTTAAAAATTTAAAATTTTTCTAGCTCTTTATGTGGGATTAGCAACTCCAAAAAATGACAACTTGTCTTTAAAATGAAGCTTTTAAAGCTATGAAAATAGGTAGCTTTATCTTCTATCAAATTGGTAACTTCCTTTATTTCATTCAGTAACTTTTTCCTATAAAAAGGGTAGAGGAAGTGAGAACCTCCTTACATGTCTTTGGTATGAACCTCCTTAGTGCCAACATCACTTTCCTCTTACCCCCATAGGTCCTATTATCTTCTCCATTTGATATTTTGAGGCACTAACATTACCTTATTTTACTTCAGGCACCCCTTCAAAACTAGGGCATGCCTTTTGTGTAGCTTCTTCTACCAGGCTAGAGCGGGTGTTAGGTGCCTCTTTGATTTATTTCTCCTTTCTAGGTTTTGTGCCAGAAACAACCTTTTCCTCTCTTTCTTTCTTCATTCTAGCCCTTTCTACTTGGACCACTTTCTCTTCTATTTATTTCAATTTTGTCCTTTTCTTCTTTAGCCTTTTTATTCTTAAATTTCCTTCTCTTGGCTTGTGTTTTGCATTTCTTCTCTTTTGCCTTTATCTCCATGGCCTCTATTTGATAAATTTTAGCTTGGGTCATTCCCTTGGCCCTCATGGCCTCTCATTTATAGTGTAACTCCAACACTATGTCAATTTGATCTTGGTCTAAGCCCATGTCCTCCCATTTGTGCTTCAAATCTTCTTTAGTTGGTTCACCTGAGGGTATTACTTCTCTATGTGCTTCCACCTCACTAGGATTTTCACCTATTTCTTCTTCCTTCCTCTCTTTCATCTCCCATGCATTGGTGTTTCTCCACTTCTTTCCTATGCTCTTTGGCCTCAACCATCTCAATGGCTTATTTTGACATTCTAGCCTTTGTCATTTCTTCTCTTCATTAATCTAACTCCTGTGCCTTTTACATGTTGGCTTCACTGAGGTTGAGTTTCCTCCATCTCTAAATCTTCTTCTTTAATTTAGTTTGAAGGGATGGAGAGGGGGTTTATTCATTTTATTAAGAGTTGTCTTCCTTGGGCATGATGTATATATCCCTCCCGATTGTTTATTCCTCCATCTCCTCTTACTCCTCTATGTAAGATAAGATTATTTTGGGTGCCATAAGAGGAAACTTCCCCTTATTCTTTTCCCTTACACTAGGGGAAGCCTTTACCATAAATCACATGTGCTTATTTATGGAATTTTAAGGAGGGGCTTCTTATTTTAAGGTGATCTTGAGCCTTATCCATTCCTATATCTCTTCCAAAGTCTCCCCCCTCTTCTTCTTGGGATATTTATTCTTCTCTATTGGCACCAATGTTCTTTCATCATTGATCCAAATTGGGGGGTATTCACTTTGCTTAGCACTAAATTCCTTTCATGGCTTCATCTCATAGTATAATCTATGGACGTGGTTGAGTATGGTTACCTCCTAAAGGGGTTAGATATCTAGGAGATTTGATTCATCCTTGATGGCCTTAATATCTATGTGAGTAACCAGTGCCTCATCTTTCACCTCTCCACATCTAGATCCTTTACTAGAATGTCTAACTATTTTGTATTGTGGATCTAGCACAACACATCCTTGAAGTATCTTATTGATAAGGCATAGGGGAGATTTAGCCACCTTGGTATGTTTCCATCAATAAATAAAAAATGCACTACACAATAGTGTTTTATTATGATAAAATTTATTATTCTGAACATACTCTAAAGGAGCCCCTAAAGGATGCACCATTCTAGAATGAAAGCCTCTATGTACTTCTTACACTACCCCATGATGTGAGTCTTATATTTGGCATTGAAAGAGAGGGGAATCATGAAGTCTTTATACTTCTATGTCAAGAAATCATTGTGCTCTAGATGGACCTAAAATTTGTTTATGTCCCCTTATAGAATCCTAATCTCTTCCATGATAATGATAATGAGAATGAGAATGGATCCCCGCCTAAATGTTCCTTTACCCTATGGCACTCTTATGCATTTTTCAAAAATACATTAGTTATAAATTTTTTAATATTGAAATGCTCACCCTACACCATATGATAGGTGATGTAAAGGTATGCCTTCATCACATCGGTCCATCGACCACCTATTCATAGTTTGGAGCTAATGAGGCATATTACCACCCTTATTTCAAGGTCCTTGCACTCTTTTATGGGGAATGTGAAACCCCCATTGAATTAATTTAGGAGTTGGGCTACATGCTCCACCTATTAATCATCATCCATCACCTAATGGATGTCCTTATTAGTATATAGGAACCCAGTTATTCTCTTTATCAACTATGCCAAAATCTGCATGTGCCTCCTTGCAAAGTAGATATGATCCTTGTGGATGCATGAGAGTAGGAATTGTACCATCTCATCTAGCTTCTCAAAGAATGGAAACTCATAAAATTGAGCTGTAGTGAAAGTAATCAATTTTTCCTAGATTGAGACATCAAATAGGGCATCACCTTGTGTTGTCTTTTATCCTATGTCCACCATCTAATCTTATGCAAGGTCCTAAAGATGATTAGATGTGTGATGGTTATATTATTTTAACTAGTAGATGTGTGAAAAAGAGTGCCAAATCTCCACTATAATGACCTTTAGGGTAAATTGCATTATTTGGTAGGACATTTTGGTGAGAATTTTGGTCTCCACCTATGTCATGTTCACTATTTCCACATGTGACACTACTATTTTTGTTATGGCCACTTCAGGTATAGTACACACTCATTTTGGTTCCTATTACACCTGATTAGAGATTCATCCCTTCTATTTATTCACCATTCTAAACCTCCTAGTGTTGAAACATGGTAGTTGTAGATTACCAAATCCTTAAATGGTGATGGAACTTTTATAGTCGTGGGATCTATGACTATTCCCTCAGCTCTCATGTTTTTCTAAACTTTAATGGTGGTTAGAACATCAATCAACTTTGCCAACTATCTAGTTTTTGTAGAATCCTTTCTCTACACTTCCTCAAATCAACCTTATTATGAATGTAATCCCTTCTAATATGCAATCATTCACTCTTAGTGTCTAAAATCACTCAAATTCTCACTAGTCTAAGGTGTTCCTACTTTATCTCTCTAGTTTTCACTTATGTTTGCTCTAAGTATTGAGTTAGTTTAAACTTTTTAACCTTAAAAAGTTTGTCACTTGCTAATTTATAACCTTTCCTTATTTACCATCATTAATGCAGGTGATTTATGGCATAGTGGTACCTAGATTTCTTCAAAAATGCAAAATTTTACAAAATCTACAAAAATCCTTTATCATCAATGCATTAAATGCATATCTTTGTGCATCCATTATCAATTCATTAAATAATTTTTAACAATAATTTGGTGAAGTGACATTTAATTCAAATAGTCACTTCCTACTCAAATTTGGGTGGACATCAGTTGTCTTAGATGATTCTTCTCCTGTACTTGTTCACTTGGCATGACCTTTTCCTTCCTTATGGAAACCTAGGTACAGTGCCTCACATGCATGCAATTAAACCTCCTCAATTACACTTTATTTTCTATCTATGCTTCCATTTCAAGTGTGCTTCTTTATTTTGGTTTGTTTTTTGAACTTCATCTTAATTTATCCTATCTTACCCCATAAAAATCCCTTATGTTGGCCTTCCAACACTCTATCTTCTCTTATAGTCCTCTTGTGCATGGTCATGTTATATATCTTCACTTTCCTTTATGTACCCAAACTTGTTGAGCATCTTCACCTTGTTCTTTGGTCTATAGTGCATGATAAATTAATGAACCCCTTTTGAACTATGGTGTAAATATTATCCTTATACTTATTTATGTTATCATTTCATTCTCAAATATTCAAGGTCTTAGAACTCCCTTACACTCATAAACTTAGGCATATATCCCTAGGTTCTTATAAATAAAATGGGCTCGACTCACTTGACTAGTATTATGCATTAAAGAACTAAAGTAGTTTATTCTTGGGCCTCCATAAGCCCTATAATGTTTACCTTACACACATGGATCTTGTGCATATTTTACTTGCATCTGGTGAGTTTTACGAACCCACTACTTATATGTCTAGCCTCATGAACTTAGGAGCCATAAGTGTTCGACTCACCTAATTGGCATTATGCATGAAAGGAAAAACTAGCTTATTTATGAGCTTGAATGTGCCCTTCATTTGGAACCTTATGCATGGGATTTTATGTACCCTTTTGTTTAGTTTGACAAGTCTTATACACCTACCACTTAGATGCCTAACCTCAGGCACTTAAAAAATGCAAGTGCTTGACTCACCTGGGTGAAATTATGTGTGAGAGGACAAATGAATTCATTGGAGCTAGATTAGATTCACATACCCATAACTTAAGTGTTATGGCCTCATGTGCTTTAGAAAGTGTAATTATTTGATTCACCCAACTAGAGTTATGTGTGAAGACTTAGAATGTAAGTCCTTATGGCTATCATGCACTACTTATTGCCTCTTTACACTACATAAAGATAAAACAAAATAAAAAGGATGGTTTGGCTTAAACCAAACTATATTTTGGTCAGCTCAACTTCAAATTGACTATTGACCAAGAAGTTGGTGTTCATATGGCACAAGAACCAACCTACTACCAATATGGCTTTAATTAGTTGCCATTGAAATTCCTTGGGAGCATTTTACCAAACTACATGTGTAACTTGAATACACCTATATCCAATATGTGGTGGATGATGTAGTGGCTCATCCACCTTATTTTCAATTTGCCTAGGTGCTTAAGGTACTTGGAATCATATACTAAGACCAATGCTTATTTAGTTAGTTCCTTGTGCTTGATATGATTGTCATGCTAGAGCTTCTAGCATGTCTTTTTTATTTGTTGACTCCATTATACTTGGTCACACTTTTCATCTAAGCACTCCAAGTCATCCAATCTTGTGCTTAAACATTTTTGGTAATCTAAGTGACCAATCTATGCAATACATAAGGATGAAACCATGAATTCTATGGGGAGAACTAATTTAGTGCCAAACACTAATTGAAAGGGTGTATCTTTGTTTAGGTGCTTATATGTCATGTAGTATGCCCATAGTACCACTAAAGTATGATCATCCCAATCCTTATGACCAATGTCACATATCTTCATTAGGCACATCCCATGATTTTTTTAAATACTTTAGCTGTCATTTGCATATGGGTGATATGGGATGGTCTTGTGGTACACCACCATGTATTTAGTTAAGAGGATGCACACCATTTCATTAATGAAATGAGTGCCATTGTCACTATTCAGAATTAATGGGTACCCAAATCAACTTATTATGTTATCCTAAATGAATTACATGGATATCATGGTTGTATAGTCTTTTGTTAGCATAGCCTTAGCCCACTTAGTGCAATAGTTAGTGGCAATCAAAATATAACTTACACTTATGTACCATGCTATGAGAGTTATTGGTCTAACAAAATCAATGACTCATTTCTCAAAGATAATATGGGAAAGAATGGTGATGAGATGCATCTCATCTTGATGGTTGGGATTCATAGTGTGCTAGCATATATTGCATGCCTTGGCACACTCCTTTAGATCTTGGAATAGGCTTGGCCACCACAAGCCTGAATGAAATATCTTGCATGCCATTACATCTATAACACAATGGCCTCCAAGGATTCCTTCATGAACTTCTTAAAATATGGATTCCATTTCATGTTATAGAGCACACCAGTGTAGGACTTCATCTCTAATTATTTTGTATAGCTCCCCCTCAATGAGTTAGAAAGGGGTAGTGTGAACCACAAGTTGATTCTTCTCCTTTTTTTACATCATCTAGGGTTTAAACCTAAATATTAAGAAAGTATAAATATATACCAAGTCTTTAAGGATGTGATATAATCTATATAGTTTCATGTCTAGTATGTGGTCCTCAATTAGCACTACTGTATCACTATAATTTATATGCGACAAGTGGTCTAGCCCCAAGTTTTGCTTTCTAGGCTTAACAATAATGGAGAACTAGAACTTATGGAATAAAACTATCTATTTACATATTCACCCAAGTAAAATAGACTTGTTCACTACTTGAGCACCTCATGATCAGTGAAAAAGATGAATAGGGTTTCCAATAAATATTTCCTAAATTTTTGTAAGGCATAGACCATTGTCAGTGCTTTGCACTCAGTGGTGTTGTACTTTTTTTTAACTTGTGTCAATCTCTTACTTGTGAAGGAGAAGGGTGGTCCATCTTACCCTCACCTAGTTATACCAATATGGCACCAATTGTGGATCTTGAAGCATCAACATGGATGTGGAAAGGAGTAGTCCAGTTTGGGAATTATAAAATTGTCACGTTGGCCAACTTCAGCTTCAATGTTTTAAAAGCCTCCTCTTACACCTCACCCTAATTGAATGGGCCATTTTTGTGTAAGAGCTCCTCCAAATGCACTAAAATCTTTGCATAGCTCTATATAAACTTCATTTAGTAGACATAATGGCCTAAAAAGGTGCAAACATCTTTCTGCATTGGAGTCTAGAGCTGAATTATGATGGCTATCTTCACAAGGTCAACAAGCAAACCATATTTTCAAATGATGTGTTTGAGTAATGTTCTAAGGGGGGATATGAAAATGCACTTATTTAGGTTTAAATATATTTAGAGCTACCTACACCTCTTAAACATGAGGCATAGATTATCATAGTGGTCCTTTACAAAGCCATATATAGTCCAATCATCGAGATAGACTTGGAGGAACCTATGGATGAAGTCCTTAAAAGCAATGATCACCACTCTGGAGAATATGGTTGGTGTATTCATGAGTCCAAAGGGCATCACATTATAATCAAAACAACCCCATTCAGTTGAAAAGTTCATCTTAGACTTATTTTCTTCTTTGATCTGCACTTGCTGGTAGCCCAAAAAACCATCAGTGAAAGTATAGCTTTCACAACCTATAATTCCATTTAGGACCTCATCAGTGAATCGGGTCAAAAATAGGTCAATGATGTAGGTGGAGTTCAAAAGTCT
Source organism: Torreya grandis (assembly GCA_037957365.1). NCBI lineage: Eukaryota > Viridiplantae > Streptophyta > Pinopsida > Cupressales > Taxaceae > Torreya > Torreya grandis. Next base: position 1,808,297 of record JARHVA010000083.1, on the reverse strand, counting down.
ATAGTCAACATAGATCTATATGTACCCATATTTATTTATGCTTATGACCATTAGGCTCACCCATTCAAACTCTTATACAAGGTAAATGATGCTCATATCTAGCATTCCATCAATCTCTATTTTCACCTTGGCATAGAAGTTCGGGTTAATTCTATATGGGAAATTCTTGATAGGTCTTGCACCATCCACCAACTTGATGCTCATTTTTCTAAGGGAAGGGTGGGTACCCTTTATGTCCTAGTAGTTTCATGAGAACAAGTCTTGAAATTCCTTTAAGAGGTGTATGATTTTTGCCATCTCTACCTCAGACTAGTAAGAGCCTATAGCGTTAGTCTTTAGCTTGCCTTTTTCACTAATGTCTAATTTATTGGTCTTGAGAAGCACATGATAGGGTTCATTTCTCTCTTGATGAGATTATTTAACTTTCCTTATCCCCTTAGTTGTTTCAATTTGAAGATGAGTTGGATTTTCTTCATCTGAGGTGTTATCATTCACAAGGCACATAAGTTTTTGTCTTTCTATTTGGGCTTTCTAATTTTGCTCCTTTTAGGTCTCATCATACTCCTTACTGGATTCACTATTAAGTGCCTACTCTTCAAAAAATGTCAAGAGTGTTAGTCTTTTATCTTTGAACATGTATCTAAGGTGTTCTTCTAGGATGGTAGTGTCCTCAAACACTACCCTGTGAATGACTTATAATGGCTCTAATAGCTATAATCCTTGTGAAAATAAGGAGAAGGTGTCTAAAAACCTCTCTTTGAGTACCTCCTAGTCTCTTATCTCTTGGTGTGTTTAATTCATATTGTACCATGATCACACCCATGTTTTCAAAGTTATATAGAAGGCACACACCCATAGGATTCTAGGCATGTTCTCACCATAAATGGTCAAGGTTTCTTCACACAAGTGCACATGTGTGATTGGGTCAGAATCACTTGAGTAAGTAGGTATGTCTAAGTCCTCATTACTCTTTCTAAACCTCATGCATATTATTACCTTCACATCTTTCCATGTTGGTAAGATAGGCCTTTATACTACCCACTAATGAGTAGCATCACTCTTTAGGGTATGCACTAGTGCAGCCATTCTATCTACTTCTTTAAAAATGCACACTTTAATTTAATGGATAGAGTTCTCTATAAGCTAGATCTTTCCATATTTTAGGAGTGCTAAAATATTCCCTTTACTCAAATGAAACACTCTTTTCCCTACCGTTTTGGTATGGGGGACCCATTTATTTTAAGTGTGATCAATCTTAATCAATCTTGTTCTAGTTGGTCTTGGCTAAGTTGTTCACACTAGGAGGCACTTTCAGCCAGTCACTTCATAAACCTATTCAACCCATCAATCATAGGATACATTAGTTACAACAAAAATTGATCGTCTATCCTCCCATTCAAGCACTCTTTGGTCACTTGGGTTAAGCTTCTCAACACCCCATGCTATGATGTTATAAATATAGTTGATCTCATCTTCGAGATCAACACTTTCCACATATGGAGGCACTTGATCACTTGATAGGGGGATCACGACCATCTCTGCTATTATCAAATGTCATGTAGCACTTCTTGAAGTGTATGTACACATTATTGGCATATCACCATGGCCTACCTAAGAGCATTGGATAGTTATCATGCTCTGCTAATTAGATTACCTCTAAATCAGCTTAGAACTCAATGCCCATGATATCCAAAATGGTGCCCTTCAAGATCCCAATAGGTTATGCTTGGGTTTTTTTAGCCATAAACAACATATGAGGGGAGGGACTTAAGGGTGGTCATCCCATCTTCTCCCAAGTAGTTTTGGTCAGAATTTTAACCTCAACACCCATTTTCACAAGGACCTTACAAATAGACCATCCATTGATGGTGGTTTTTATTAGTATTTCTTGGTCATACTATGCATTATGAATATGCCTTACTTTATGTACCCACTCCATATGTGATGTAATAAATTCAATCATCTGAGATGCAGTCTCTTCCTTTGGTCTCTTCCCTACATGCTCTAAAATTATTTTTTTCAAAAGGGGTAGTATCCCTTTAGTCCATAATAAGTGTAAGATCTTGATCAAATCCTACACTTTAGCCTTCTAGTTGTCTTACTTCATCTATGAGGTATTTGGATCATGCTTGTAGATCTATAGCTAGTTGGATCTCACTCTAAATTTTTTTTATTATGCTCATGGCTTATTATAGGATGTTATTATATTGCATAAGGTTAGGGTAGGGAACATCCCTTGGATCATGTTGTGTTATGCACTCGGTGAATCTTGGTTCACCATATTTCAAGCATAGTTATTTTATTAGTATAATAGGTAGCTAAGTGGTGAACCCACTCTGAGTTATGGCCTATACCTTAAGTGGCTCTTTATGAGTCTATTATATCTTGGGAACCCATTTCTCTTATTTTTTCTCATGTCTAACCATGGTGGCACCCTTATCTATGGTAGGCTAACCTTGAGTCAACTTTTTATACAAGTTTGGGCAATCCTTAATTGCATGTGGTCCCTAATAATACCTGCACATTAGGTGCATGGGGTAGTCAAACTGATAATATTCAGTCAACCCACACTTGCAACATGATCACAATAGGAATCTTCCTCTACCACATCCTCCACCTCACTAATTCCCATAGCTAGTATTTTATTGGCCATAACCTTTATTTCCTTGGCCCACATGCTTATCAGATATGGTTATTTCATATCACATGCCTCTCTCCATATTTTGGTGCATCTCATCAATGACTCAACAATCTGATATTGAATGGGTATAGGCTTCACATATCTTACAATAAATAGTAGTGTTCACTTTATTGGTGTACTATAATAAGGGATAGTTTTGAGAGTCAAGTAGCCCATGACAAACTTCACAATTGAGAAGTAGGGTGTGAACATTTCTTCATAGGTAATTATTCTTGTTATGCCCTTCTATATCATATTCAGTATACCACACTTCATTATGAGTGTCATGCACTGAACCAATAGTTAGCTTCTATAGTTGGGAGGTCATTGACATGATCTACACCTCCATTAATGGGTTGATCCTAATGTTGATGATGCCTACTACCTCAGTCTAGAGTGCATCTTCAAGTGCTTCATGTGGGTTCATGAAGGTCTTCATGGATAGTGCTCTCTTGAAAGGTACTAGTAGGCCCCCATCAAACCATTAAACATGTTTAGAGGGGTGGATTTCATATGGAAACTTATAAAGGAGGGTCTTAACCTTTTCATCATATAGGCATACACTCTTAGTTATCCCTTGGAATATTTCCTTGAGTGTCATGATGATTTATTGCTCAAACTCAAGAATATCAAATTCCTTCAACAAAACCTCCTTTAGTATATCATAATCAACCAAAGCCTAGTTTGGATCAAATTTTTGATACAAGTTATGGGAAATATCCAGTAAGGTGTTCACAAATTGAGTCACCTTACATTCTAATTGGATGATACCTTGAGTGTGTCATTGAATTTCACACTTGAGGACGTGCTCTATGTTATTCTCTATGCTATGATACTCAGGTGAGTGCATTACCATTTCATAATAAATATATAAGGGGGTGGTGCTAGAGTCTAAGGTGTTTGATCCTTAGTGTCTATGTTGGAGGTGGTCCTCTAATGCCTCCAATTATAGCTTTGATAATTGACCCTTTTTGTGTAGGTTGCATTTTCAAGCATGACAGCATGATATTGCTCACTTATGGTGTCAAGCCACTTCCTACAAGTTGTTTCCTAGTTGACATCCTTTAAATGGGAATGTGTGTGCTTCTATTTTCAATTCCTAGGTTGGTGCTCACTGGATTCATGGTATTATTTTTCAATTCCTTATAGGGTATCATTTGTTTGATCACAAAGTCTCGATTTAAAGTTTGAAGTCTGTCAAAGTCAATGTTGATAACAAGGTTAGTTATCATTTTTCTATCTTCTAGTGGATAATCCAATGCATGAGCTTATTCTTTAGGTTTAAAGAGGGTAGGTACTTCTAATGCATCCTCATTCACCATATATATTAAGAACCCAAGGCATTATTTAAGCAATTACTGATCTTGATCTCTTGCTTCCTCCTTTCTCTCATTCCACTACTATAATTTAAGGGATACTTCCCCATGCCCTTCCCACTTTTTATGGGTCCTCTCAACACTTCTAGGTTCCAAATCCTCTACCATCCTATGCCTTCTCTTGTTATATATTTGCCTTCATAGCTCTTAGGTGTCAATTTGCTCATTCTTCTCCATCATGCTTCATATACACTTCCCCTTCTAACCTTCTACACTTGCTCATATGCACAAGGATTTTAGCCTTCCATTCTTATCATTTCAATATCATAATCCACTAACAATTTCTTCAATTTGGTGTCAAGACCTCTTATGAGCATTCCCCTTGATTCATGAATTAACTTGTAATCTACTTTTATAGATCAAGAGAAGGTCAACACTATGAATTCCAACATGTATTTATTTAATGCACCACCCCAACACTTATCTACAATGTGAGTCTAAACATCATTTAGGTTTTCAAGCCTCTATATGCACTTTTTTATCCACTCAAAGTGTTATCCATGGCTTTGTCTACTATAAGTGGTATAGGCAACCAACCACCAATACACATGCTTAGGTACTTCATAAAAGAACACCTCATATAGAGCATCATATAAGTTAGTTTTCACCCATTCCCTTGGATGTTATCCTTGGTATGTCGAATGCTTCTACATGAAATTATCTTCCACTTGCTCTAGCCAATATTTAATGTTTTCAAGTGATAATTAGAGAATTTTACTATTGCACTATTACAAAAATTAAATTTAACAAACATCCTAGCAACAGAACCAAAATGTTGTAGAAAAGTTTCCTTATTCAGCTCATGTGCCTAGCCATGCACTTAGAAATCAATCCAAGTCAGTTCTATCCTTAATGTAGCTAGGTAAAATCATAGTAGAGGTTTTTGGAACACAAAATTTAAATGCACTACTATGTTGACATCGATTTCACATAAGTCACAAGCCTTGTATGCTCACCTAAAGCACAATAGTGAAGGGATCGGGGCTTACACTAGGATAGTTGAAACATGACACAACCTTAGTCTCAAAAGGACTTAATAATTTTCAAAATGGGCTCCACTTTCTCTAGCTAGTGTTTGATTTTCTCAAGTAACAGTTAAACCATTACACTATTGCACCATTATAATAATAAAATTTAACATGCATCTTGGCAATAGAATAAAAATGTTGTAAAAAAGTTTCCTTATTTAGCTCATGTGCCTAGTAATGCACTTAGCAATTAATCTAAGTCAGTTATATCCTTGATGTAGCTAGGTGAAATCATAGTAAAGGTCTATATCACACAATATTTAAATTCACTACTATGTTGACATTAATTTCACATAAGGCATAAGTTTTGTACGCTCACCTGAAGCACAATAGTGAAGGGACCAGGGATTATACTAGGATAGTTGAAACATGACACAACCTTAGTCTCAATGGGACTTAATAATTTTAAAAATGGGCTTAAGTGGTCTATCAGTGCATATCATATTAGACCAGATTAGGAGGCATAAGCCTATTCAAGGGCACAAGTCTTTTGGTTTGATTTCAAGTTTGTTTGGGTATAGCTCTTAATGGTACAAGCCATAGGTGTAGACACCTAAATCTAGCCACCAATAATCTCCAACCAAACTTTTAACCAGTTTCCACCTAAAATGCACAATTTGGCCTAAAAACACTAAAATATGCTAAATTATGTGAAACTAACATATTCAAGTGTCAATTTTGGCTAGGTTATCCCTAAATGGGACAATACAATTTATGGGCCAACTAACTTTGATCAGATCATTTTGAGTCAAAATGCTAATTTTGCATTTGGGTGCTCTGGATTTCTCTTTCCTATCAAATATCTTGCACAAGATGCATGCCTTTTTTATTTTCTATTGATAACATCCTCAATGGGATAATGGATCCAATGCATCTAACATTGACTTCTAATTTTAATCCAGTGGAATTTTGGACCAATAACAAGGCATTCTGATCAATTTGAGTAATTTGTGCATAAAGTGCTTAAACATGATTAAGATCTAATTAAACCAAATTAGAGCCTAATTAATAATTCCATGGAAACTTGTTGAATAATTTTTTTTTGAAATTAATATTGAATATCTTATTCATTAGGTGACCTCATTTCTTGGGAAGACATCCCTAGGCCATAAATACCACAAATATAAGGATTCATGCCTCCCATGCCTCATCAAAGCCATCCATGCCTCATAATTTTGACTCTATCCCAAATATTGATGAGCCTATTTATTAATTTTAATTACATAATTGGATTAATACTTATCCACACATCTCAATCTTGAGATGAACGGTTTAGGTTGATTCTAATCAATCTCAAAAATCTATAAATAGGAGGCCTTACCACATCATTTCTAAGCTATTTTGTTGCAAACTTATTATGCTCAAATATCTTCAAAAAGCTTAATTTGTGCAAAGTTATAATGTAGGATTGGTTCCAAAAGCTTCAATCAATTAGTGTTACCATGCCAAATTGATTCCAAGCCAAGCCAAGCCATAATCTAAAGGTGCCAAGGAGAGATGGAGGTAGCCAAGGTTCCATTGCCAAGGACTTCATGAGCACAAGCTAAGAAAGCCACTATAACAAGCATTTTGGAGCATCCAAGGGAGGTAAAAGAAGGTTTTTTTTACATTTTAGTTGTGTGTTTTATTCATGTTTGTTAACTAATCTCTCCCTAGTGTCTAGGCCTAGAGATGTTGTGCTAGTTAGTGTGTTTATTTCATTTTTTTTCATTTTGAAACTAATATAATACTAACCACCCTCTCTTGAGTCAAATTCATAATTCAAAATAGGGATAGTAAGTTAAGTGTCATTCAGGTACTTAGCCAAGTCAAGGGAATGGTTCATGTTTAAGTACTCACCCTTCAAGTTAGTGATCTAGGCACGGTTATTAGAGCCTAGGTGCATGCCAATTTCAACACTTAGATATTTTTACATGTATACCAAAGTCATTATATGGCACAATGATGCCATTAGTAACCTAAAATAGACCTTTATGTCATAATACATAAAAATAATGAAAACTATATCATTATTCATATAGAACTTACGTTACAATCATATAACAATGCTAAACTATATGAAAAGATTCAACAAAAAAAAAAGCAACATCATTTCTATTAACTCAAAGTTCATTAACACAAAGTATAATTTGTATGAAAATAGAGAACATGCTCATCTAAGTTCTAATACAAGCCCAATGGCTCATATGTGAGCTTGGGAGATACATGTTGATTCTCCAAAGTATTCATACTAGTTTTAATCCAAAATGCATGTATAATCCTAGAACTAATACTAGAGAGCTTCACTACCTTAATGTTTCCTCTTTTTCTTCTTCAAGTTCAAGCTCATTTTTCTAAGTGGAGGAGCATCTTCTTGCCAAGTTATATGGGTACATGTTGGGTGTTGAGCTATCACCAGGGGTCATTATGTCATTAGTTATACTACTTTGACACCTGCACTCTCCAACTATCATGTGTAGGCATTCAAAGAGATTCTCCTTTAAACCTAGGTGTTAAGCAACTGCTTGCTAACTGGCATAGGATCCACAAGGATCCTCCCAGATGGTACCAAAATTAAAAAAGAGAAACCATAACTAATTATTACCTCACATCGAGATATATTAATTTGTTATGGTCTAATAAATAGCATAAAAAGGAGCCAAATAATAAGCAAGTTTGTGTGCTCAAGATGATAATGTCAGTTAGAGAAGGTTTTTGGCTTAAGGGCAAGCAAGCCTAAAATAGGTTATAGGAATTCTATGTTCCCAAAGGTATGATAGCTCAATTTTTTGGTTTATAAGTGTGTGATGACTATCTCTAGGTGTGAAAAAAAAATTATAGGTGTGTGTTGACCAGAAGAAGGTTTGTTGACTTTGTTTGTTTTGAGATTTTAGGGTTTTGGGCTATGCTAGAAAATTATTTTTCCATATGAGTTGATGTTTGAGTCTTTTTAATAGATTTAATGGGTTAAATTTGTTTTCAAAATAATCTTCATATAGATTTGAAGTTTTTTGGTTCTTCAGTTATTCAAGATTTTGTCAATATGGAGGGCTAATTGGCTAGTAGGTTTGTTAAGGACGTATGTTGCAGAAGATGAGCTTGGAGATGAAAATTAGTTTTATTTAGGTGATATTATAGTGATATAAATATTAATTTTTAGGTCTTGAAGATGTGTCTACTAAAAATTGTGGGCTCTGCAAGTTCTAGATAGGGCTACAAGGAGGCTAGATAGGCCTAATTTGAATAAGAATGATTTTTTATCAATTTATCAAAAAGAGAAAAGTATGTTTATTTCAAGGGGATTTCTTAGGTTGGTTGGGATCATGTTTCCTACTTGTTGAGTTACATGAATTTATTTTGGTAGTCCTTGTGGTAGCTTGAGAGAGAAGGCTATTAAGTATGTGTGGTGGTTCTTCGTGGTGTGTGGATATCTGAAGATGATCAAAAGGTAAAATGGCTTAGAGATATTAGGGGGAGTCCCTCTCACATGTTTTTTAATGAGTCACATCATATTTCATTAATTTTATGTGTTTTTTCTTCATTTATTTCTATGCTTGGTTAAAGAGAATGTGGGCATGAAACAAGAGGAAGTTAACAAAGTAAGAAATGATAGGATCAAGGTAAGGGGGAGTTTGTATCATATTTCCAAGATTGTCCTCTCCTATTGGTATTATTTTTATGTCCTTAGGATTATTTGGTGCCCACTTTGTCATTGTGCCAAAGGGGGAGAAAGTTTCTATTGTGAGAGTTCTTGAAGAGAGAGAAGGAAGGTGAGCTATATATTTCTATATATGATGGTTGTTGACATCAGTGACAAAGGGGGAGATTGTTAGAGAGTTTTCAATGATGTCAAGAATGTTTCCAAGTGAGTGGATGAATATATTTGATAGTCTAATTGACAATGACAAATTCTGTAATGTGCTTGTCCTATTATGCTTGAAGTATGACTGGTTAATCTTCTGCTTTGACATGGTTAGAGATGTTCAGGGATGAGTATGGAGTGATGAGCATGTGAAAAATGTCCCTAAGATATTTTATAATATTTGATTGCTTTTGTGATAAGTGTATTTCATCTATTTTATCATTGTTTTCATCTAGACATATTAGGTCTAGTGGCAGAAAATTTGAGTAGGTAGTTTGATGACATCACCATTGCCACATGTGGATGAGTCAGGGGGAGTTGGTCATATGGTTGTGATCAAATAGTCCATAATTTCTATGTGATAAATCTTAGGTCATGCACCTAAATTAATTCAAAGATATGTGGGTGAAAATTTAGGCTCTCAAGTAGTTTGACAGTATTTTCCCACACTTAACAAATTTTGCATGAGGTAAGAAAGAGCCGAGTAAGCAGTTTGATGGTGGCATATCTCATAGTGTCGATGTTTACAGAGAAGGTGATCATATTGGTTTGTTTATTTTTATGCTTATTTTATTTGTGACAACTTTTAGGTCAATCATTTGAGTGTGACAAAATATATTCATGTTCAAAGTTAGCCTCCTAGACAAGTTTTTGACATAGTTACCTCTATGAATAGATAAATCTAAGTGAGTATTTTTATGTCATTATATCTCACATGTGTGAGGTTTTTAGGACCAGTTTTTTATATAGTTGGATTATCCAATATGAGGATATAATATGGTCCAAATTTTATAACATGCAAGTGAGCGAGGCAAAATTTATAACTGTGCAAAGTTGGCCTTCTAGGCATATTTCAATGGTTCCCATACTTAGTCTATTTTTCACAAACATAAAGATAAAGACTAAATGAATATTTAATGTATCACAAGAAATAATATAATGAATATCTGAGATGTGCAATAATTCAAATAGGTCAAAGTGTTCATTGGTTAATGGATGTAAAGATCGAGCTCCTTAAGAAAGGATCAAAGGAGCATGTTTATTCCAAAGACTCAGGAAGTAACGAGATAAGGACAAGTTCTTGATGGTTAATAATATAAGTGAATAAAAGGCATGATATGGTGTTAAGTGTCATGATCATGGGGTTCTTGAGAAATATTTAATGGTGAGTACTACGTGACAAGGACATGACTGATCGACTAAGATCGACAGTGTGTGATGAGTCAACATTACTAGATTGTACGAGATGAGGTCAACTTGTTTAATGTTTAAAGTTTGGAATTGGTTGATTTTATGTGTTTAAACTAAGTGGTTAGGATATTATATGTGATCCTGGTGTTTGAGGTTTAACTATGACCATTTGTATTTGAATATTTAATTTTGTAAAGGAGTAACTAGTGCTTTATGTTTTTGCCATATCTTTTGATCTAGTTAGAATTTGCTCATGGTGTAAAAATAAAAATGGTAGAGTATTCCAAGTCACATCCATAAATATATATTTAAATATATGAAAGTATGTATAATCATAGTTATGAAGGTTTAAAGTTGATTATGTGTTTGTGCTTATTCTACAAGTGACCCAAGAAGGATAATTGAGCTTGTGTAGATGTTGTTTTGAAATTTCATAATGAATTTGATATTGGGGAGTGTTTGAATCCATGAGGATCATATGTGTGCATTATTAAGGTTTGACTAATCATATTAAATATTGATAAAGGTTTATAAGTTGGATATGTATCATTCATGGTGACTATGTGCATAAAATGTTGTTTGAGCAAATTGTCCTTAAGTAGAAGGGTACTATGTTGGTTGTTAGAACTTAAGGGGGACTTATAGATCATATGGAATCATTACATGATTTTGGAAGTGGTCCTATGTTATTGTTTTTTTTTATGAAGTGCTAAAAGAGTGAATGGGTTTAGATGAGACCTATAAGAGCTACAAGGGCCTTATTAAAAGGTGTGGTTACTTAAGGGTGACCCATATTTGCTATGGCTAACCTATAAAGATTGTTTTGAATTGCGTATTGATGTGAGATATGTATTAAGGTATAAATCATTCCAAATGGATGACCAAGGTGTTGATTATCAAGTATGCTCTATAAATAGTGAAATCAAAGATGGTGACTTCTAGACTTGAGTCAGAGACTTGTGAGAGATTTTAGAGAGGCTTGTGTGTGTTAATTATGGATTAAAGGAGGGGTAGGATGCCTTATGGATGTGTTGAAGACAAAAATAGATTGATTAATATTTTTATGACCTTTAAGTCATAATTATATTGGTATAATAGTGATCTTGTAGATTGAGTATGAGTGAAGGTGAAGATTGATCATCCGAGGTCCATAATTAGGTGTTGAAGACATCATTTTAAAGGTGGATATGTTCATGGGTATTGTTTTGGTAGCTAATTATCTAAGGTGTTTTCATCTTCCTTGTAAGGTGAAACTTTTTAAAAGTTTGGTTGTTGTTACAACTCATTTAGATAGGTATTGTAGCACCTTGTGGGATTGTAGTCTCACTAAATAGGGATTATAGTTCCTTGATTAGTTACAAATAGTATAAATTGGTTATTGTTATTATAATGTAGTAGTCCAATTATAAGTTATATTGGGTTTTCTCCTCTAATAGTTTTTCCCATATATATCATGTGTTATGTGATTGATCTTACATTGTCTCTCTTACTCATTGCTATGAATAATGTGTATGCTTCATGAATGCTCGTGGTAACTATTTAAGTGTTTGTAAGGATTGAAATTGATGTTGGATTACTTGGGATCACTAATTCACCCCTAGTGATATTACCTCTAATAAATAAGTATAAGTTTATAGTATGGAACTTAATTAACTATTTTGATGCTTTTAACATTATGTCAATTCCTAGGGAAGAAAACAAGACTACTGATGAACTTACTTTAGATATAAAAAACCTTATGCCTAATAAAATATCCAAGTTAAAAATCCTTACCATTAAATTAATTCCATGTCCCTCAATGCTAGATAATGTTAACCACTTGCAAGTATTCTATCATGATCAATAGATCATAAACTAAATGACTAACTTAGGGATATTTGAGGCTCACATCATTGATGAGGTCAATGAAAATAACTTTTATGATGAAAAAGTTGAAGGCAAGATTGATGACAAGGTAATTCAACTGAATGACAATAATATACCAAAATTAATGATAGCCTTAGAGAGATTGTTTGATTCAGATAGACTAGTTGAGGCTGTCAAAATTCCCAAAGAAGATGAGAAGGATTATAATGCAATTGACCTAGGTTCCCAAGGTTAACCTTAGCTAGTGAACATTGGTACATCCTATACAAACATTAAAACCAATAGAGCCAAAGATTTTCTAACCAAGTATAGGTATTTAATAGCATGGTCCTGTGATGACTTGAATATCTTTGATCTTAAGGTCATAACCCACACCATACCTCTAAAGGAAGCTTGCAAGCCATTTAGGAAAAAACAAAGGCCATTCAACCCTATCCTAGAACCAATGATATACAAAGAGGTCAAGAAGTTATTAGATGCTAAGATAGTGTTTCCCATTAGACACTCCACTTGGGTAGCTAACTTAGTACCCATCAAGAACAAAAATGGTGAAATTAGATTATGTATTGACTTTAGAAATCTAAATAGAGCATCTAAAAAGGATAATTACCCCCTACCTTCTCTTGACCAAGTAATCCAAATTGTTTTTGGTTCTGCTATGATGTCTTTTCTTGATGGATTTTTAGGGTATAATTAGGTTCTAGTGAACAATGAAGATAGGATGAAGATTGTATTTACTACTAAGTGGTGCACTTTTTATTAGAAGAGAATGCCCCTTAGATTAATCAATGTAGGTGCAACCTTTCAAAGAGAAATAGACCATGTTTTCCAAGGAATGATAGGTAAGTGTATTATCATTTATATGGATGACTTAATTATATTTTCAAAACATAGGGAAGATCACATCATGCACTTACAACAAGTATTTGAAAGGTGTAGAGGTATGGAATCTTCCTCAATCCCAAAAAGAACATTTTTTGTGTAACTAATGGAAAATTATTAGGACATGTTATAACTAATGAGGGGATATTTATAGACTCGGATAGAGTAAATTCAATATCAAAGATAGAACCCCCTAATAGTAGAAAGGAATTGAAGTCTTTCTTTGGTAAAATCAACTTTCTAAGAAGGTTTATTTTTGGCTTTGTAGATATTGTGAATCCATTGAACGACATGCTGAAGAAAGATGTCAAGATTACATGGAATGAGGAGACCAAGAAAGATTTCAAAGAAGTAATTTTACAAACACCTATACTGATAAGTCTAGATTTCACTAAAGAGTTATATAATTATTCCTTTGCCGCTGATCATATAATCTATTGTTCTAACTTAGAAGATAGATAAATGTGATCACCCTATTGATTTCATGAGTACTAACCTTAAAAATGTTGAGTTGAACTATTATTTTATTGAAAAATAATCATTTGTTTTAGTCAAGGTAGTGAAGAAATGTAAGCAATATATCCTTAGAAATAAGGTACATGTAATTCTTCCAAACCCTACCACTAAGCTAATGTTGAGTCCATGTAAACATGGGGAATGAGAGGTAAGTGGATGTTTATCCTTTAAGAATATTATAAACAAATTAAGATTTCCAAGTTGGTAAGATGCTAAGGTTTAATTTAGTTAATTGTAAATACTAATCCCAAACTAACTATTATGCAGGTAGATAAACTAAGTTTTCAACCCAATTATTGGTATGATCCCATTGTTCATTTGCTAATCAATGGTTATTGTCCTATAGGATTAATTAGAGAGAAAAAAATAAATTTAAGGCTCAAAGAACCCCGCTTCCTAATCAAATATGGAGTGGTTTATAGGAATAAATTTGAATTCATTTACCTAAGGTGTGTGTCCAAAGAAGAATCAGTTGAGATCTTGAGCACCTTTCATGAAAAACTAAGTGGACATCCATCTAGAAGGACAATATCCCACAATATCCTTAGGGTTGGTTACTACTAGCCTACTATCTTCAAATATTCTCATAATCATGTGAGATAATACCACTCATGTCAAATATTCAATGCTAAAGAGCCCAAGGAAGCAATACCATTGAAGCCAGTAATCATTGATAAACCTTTTGCATAATGGGGGCTAGACTTTTTCGGGGTCATCAGACCTAATTAATTAGACATCCACAAGTATGTTCTGATTACTACTAACTAATGCTTAATAGTGATTGAAGTAATGGAAACCAAGAAATGTAAGACTGAAGAAGTGATCAAATTCTTAGAGGAGAAAATATGTACAAGTTTTAGCACATCAATATCTCTAGTCTGTGATAATAGATCTAATTTTGTATCCATTGAGATGACTAAGTGGGAATATGACAATAATATTGTTCTCAAGTTCTCATCAAACCATTACCCTTAAGGTAATGGATTTTTTGAATCAATGAACAAGAACTTGATGAAATCCATAAATAAGTTTGTGGCTAATAAACCAATAATATAACACAAGCTACTTAAATATGACCTTTGGGTATATAGAATAAGAGTCAAACAAGCTCTCAAGGCATCATCATTCTTGTTGGTATATGGTAAAGAACATATATTTCCCATAACACTCAGGATTTCAACCATAATTTTATGCAAAAGTATATGGAGGAGGATCAAGACTTGCAAGTTCAAAGATAATTGACATCATATAGATAGAAGATGCAAGAGAGGAAGATTTTTCCAATTTCATAAAACACCAGACCACAATTAAGAGGTGGTTTGATAAGCATTCAAATATAAAGGTGTTTAGACAAGGAGACCTAGTTTTTCTTTGGGATAAATCCTTTAAACCAAAAGGAAAGCATGGGATGTTCACACCTTTGTGTATTGACACATATTAAATTACTGAGATCTTGGGGGATAACACCTTCAAATTAAAAGACTTACAAGGGGTAAAATTCACATTTCCTACCAATAGGCAATACTTGAAGCATTACTTCTCTATTATCCCATCTGAAGTCTTCATGGAATGAGCTGTAAGACTAGTTAGAGTTAATATAGGTAGGTTAATTTAGTTTCCTTCTTGTCTTTTATTTTTACATAGTGTTTGTATATATTTATTTACTTTATGTTTGTTTGATTTTATTGTTTGGTGTGTTTTATTTACCTACTTTGTTCTTTGATTTTAATAATTTTGTTCTAGATAGCCCTCAGATTAATACATTTAGATACTCAAAATGAACTCCACAATTTAGGAATATAGGTATGTCTTCTCAGCATTGGTTGATTATAGATTGCTGAAATATGAGCCTAAAGTTATAGTTTGGAGAAACTAGTAAGGACTAATAAGTAGGTTAATTTTTCTTTGAGATTTTAAGCCTTGCTCTGATCGAATTTTGGTTCTAATAAGGACTACACATATAAGGTAAAATCTTCAATTATTAGGACAAAGTCATGTTTGCACTTAAAAATCATTAATTTCTTAAGATAAAGTTTACAACCAAAGGTGATTCTTTGAAGATCAAACATCTGACCAAATCCTAAAACCTAGCTAATCTAGTTCCCAACCTTTGCTATAAATTCAAAATATCTAAAAATACAAAAAATAAGAGCTTATTAAAAATTCAAAAGCTTTCTAAGAAAAGGTGATTCTGGTAATCTCGATCAAGGCTATGGACACCTAGATAATAGTGGAGCAAGGCCTTGAGTGGAGACAAAGGTATCTCTATCAGGGTTATGGATGCCTAGCTGATAGTAGAGCAATACCCAAGCCTTCCCTGAGTTAAAGCATGATTATTAATGAACATCTAAATATGTTATAAGTCAATGTTAATGGTGAAGGTCATAAATCTGGAAGATGTTCTCTAAATCCTATGGTAATCAGTAAGTAGAATCAAATCACACACATAACATGGATATGTTCTAATTTTTTATCCTAATTCTGCATGTGAAAGAATTTTTTAACCATGAATTGATCTTAATAATGGTTCCTGATCAAGTGGAATAAGTAGCCTAATTATTAGTCTAAACCAGAGTCTCTGAATTCTAACATATCACTATGTTTCCCCTAGAAGTCATCATTTATTGAGGTAAACATACCCCCATTTCTAAAAAATTTGGACCCTTGTTTTAAATTGTGAAAATTTGTACCTTAAAGTTGAAAAATCACTTGATCAAAGTACCACTAGCATGTTTGCACATTATTTTTATTTTAAGATCATCCACACCTAGTTCTTATTTAGATTAATTGACATGTTTTCAAGTGATCATGGTTTTACCCCTTCTAATGTTTCTAATGATTTTTACATATGTTTTCGTATTTCAGATTCAATGGAATCTAATTTAGGAATGAACATGATTAGGGTTTTGTGTTTCAATGTTAAATTGATATTTTAATAGACTTTGTTTTGTCAAAGATTAATTAAATATATTTTAAGTCATTTTAAAATCTGAATCTAATGTTTTAACATAGATCCCTTTTGAATTAAATTCAAATTTATGTAGGAACAATTATTTATGCCATGCACTTAGCTTAATTTTTATCCTAATGCTTAATCATGTTTTTCAACATGACCAAACCTTAGTCTAAAAATATTATGCTTTATCCTTTTTATGTCCTATGACCCCTTAGTCCTAAAAAATTTATCTTAAGGTTTTATCATGTTTATCAACATAAATAAAACCTTAGTCTAAAATTTTTAACCTAATTTATTTATATTCCCAAAGCCTGACTTAGTTTTATTTTATTGATCATAGTATAAATGGTACACATATGCTTGAGAAAGATTGATCTAATGGTGTGTGTTAAAGTCAATACTTCAATGGATTCCTAAAATAAGAGAGAGGGTGACAAGTGTTGACATCATGAAAATCTTACCAAATATCTAATGACACATAGCAAAATATGATTTGATAGAGCATAATTGATCATTTGAAGATAATATGATGATGTGCGATCAATGTTGAAAATTCAAAAGATCTTGAGATAAGTGAAAAAATGACAAGTGTCATAATTTCAATAAAATAACGTTAAGCAGGCAATGGCATTCCACCCCTCAAATTGAGATCTAATAGAGCTTGTTGATTTGGCCTAACAAGATCTAATAGTGCATGATGAAGGTTAAAAATTCAAAATCCCTAAGGAAAAATGTAGAGATGATACGTGGCATAACCACAAGCCATAAAATAAATCTTGAGCATATTTCAAAGATTGATGGTATGTGGATGAGCATACATGCCAATCAATAGTCTATAGAGAAGAAGACATAATCTAGTAGATCAAGATCAATGGAGTACATTCACTAGGCTAGAGATAAACTAATGGTGTGAGATCAATGTTGACATTTCAATAAAGATTAGAATGAATTCATAAGTGATAAGTGCCACAACCATGGGGAATATATCCAAATATCTAATGGTGTTTGATCTCTCAGATTGAGATCAAAAAACCACATTGATTCATGTAAATAAATCCAATGGTGTGAGGCAAGGCATAATTTATTAGTGTAGGTTTTTATTTTTCCCTATTATTTAATTAGGGAAATTATATATTTGTGCATACTTAGAGTTTTCCTACATTAGTGGGATAGGCTAGCTTATGTGGAGATGTGTGTCATAGATGTGTCATAGGTGTTATAATAATTTCATAAGTAACTCCGTTAACCGGCTATTCTGGGTATGGGAGTTACTTCTCTATTCTTAGCACCTTGTCACCACCTTTCATGGAGGAGTTACAGTCTATTCTTGGGGTGCTTTGACCACCTTTTGTGGAGGAGTTACTTACGTGCTCTGCTATATGTATTCTTCACTTTTGGCCATCTAATGTTAATCAAAAATTGGGTTTTCTCCTATTTGTCTTGTGCAATTTATCTCCTTGTATAATTTCAAATTGCTTTAGCATCTATGTGATGTGCACTAGCTTCATTTCGGGTGATCACATCTCCATTGCATTCACATTATCTAGATTTTGGCAACAACTCTAATATGGTATCAGAGCCACCCTGGTAATCGTGTGTCTAGTTATGCTATTAGTTTATTCTAAAATTCTTACCTTGCTTTCTTAGTAGTTTTTTTGTTTAACTCGATTGTATTTGAGAGTTTTGGTAGAGTTTCTTGAAAACTCATGCAAATCTATACGAAAACTTGTTAAAAGAAATTACTTTTGTTGAGTTCCATTTAGATTTACCCTTTAAATATCTGTGTTGAAATTTGCTAAGACATCTTGTATAGATCTGTTGTGGCTTCAGCAAAGGTGGTGGAATTCCTTTTTTTTGTCATTATGCAGGAAAAGAGATATCTCTGCACATCTAGTTTCTATTTCTTGGATGCTACTTTTAGCTTGGGGAAGCTCTCCAAGAAGTACATCTACATGTGGAGGTCCATGTGGGGCATCTGGTAGGGTTAGATGTGCATGGAGTAGGACTCCAGCAGGGCGAAGTGGAGTTGCACGGCGTCCAGCACACAAGAGGTGTGTAGTGAGGTAGTGATTGAAACTACCTGCTATGCGTTGAGATTGAAACTTTGTCTCTTCCCTGTTGTGGTTGAAACTTATCTCTTCTCTTCTATGATTGCAACTTTCTATTGTATGTTGAGATCTGTGAGGTTTACAAATTCAGTATCTCTACTTTTTTTGCCCAGCAAATTTGGAACTGTTCTTTTTTGAAAATGGCACTCCTTTTCCTTGTTTGGCATCCCATGTGGGCCCTTAAACACTTAGCCATCCATTAAATTGTATTTTACTTTATTTTTTTCATTTAAAATTGACTTTTCCCAAAAAAATTAGTCAATTTGACTGAGTATTAAGTATTTTAGACAGTTTGATAATTTGGGGGTTTAAATTTAAACTTGTATCTTCGCTTGTCGAAGATGAAGGGTGAGGCCTGGGTTGGCAGGAGGCCAATTCCCCCTCAAAAATACCTCCTTTGGATTCCTCACTCGATGTTGAGTCTAATGAGTGGTTGTAAGGCCACTTTCTCTCTCAAAACAAACATTTTTTCAATATTTTAGTGTTTTTTTGCAAAAACACTAGTTTATGGGAAATTAAATCTTTAATATCTTGCAAATGGGAGCTCAGAATTGGGTGCCATTTTTTTTAAAAGTACTTGTATTTCAATTATCCATAGGGTAGGCTTGTTATTTTTTTAAAAATCACTACCTTATAAAGTGCCTAAAATTTGGGTCTCCCGGGACACATTTTCGGCTGAGTCCGACATCCTATTTGCTTAAAGTCTTGCACTGATTTCTCTAAGATGCATTCTTAGCTAAGCCTGACATATTTTGAGCATGCACTTTCATATTTTTAGGGGCTCAACATTTTTGGGGGGTGTGATTTCTTTTCAGCACTTGCAATCTTCGCTTTCATTCTCCTTTCTGCATAATTTCACAACTTGCAATCAACACAAATTTACCTAAATTCAGCTTTAAATGGATTATTTTCAACTTAAACCCCTAACACCCTTCAAATATCATGAATGTAAGGTTAAAATGTCAATCATTCTTAAAATCAAAGGGTTGTATAGGATCACCATGGGCAATGAAGTAGAACCCAGCGCTGATGCTGAAAAGGTCAAGTGGTACAACCTAGTGATGAAGCCTATGGATTACTGAGCTTGTCTATGTCTCCAAAACTTCTCTTCCATTTATAAACCTCCAAGACTCCCAAAGACATATGGGACACCCTAAAAACCTTATTTGGGAAGCTTGATGAGATGAGAGGTCATGAGCTTGAAAATGAACTCATAAGTCTAAGTCCTAGCAACTTTGACACCCTAAAGGACTTCTTCACTAAGTTTAACGGCCTTAGATTGAAATTGAAAGAATGTGGGATAGAGAAGAGAGATGATCAACTCATCCTTTCTATTCTCACAAAGTTAGGTCCAAGCTATTCAGTCTTTGTCTCCACTTTCCATGCCACAAAAGTACCCTTGGCACTACATGGAAAATGCCTTCTTTGGATTCATTCATTTCTGACTTGACTAAGGAGCAAGATAAGCTAATTCAAAAGGGAACAATGAAGTATACTTAACCCCAAGCTTTGATATCTGGAAATGGTAAGGATAAGACTTCAACAAAGGAGAAGAAGAAAAAGAACAAGGACCAGGAGAAGAAGAAAGAAAACAACAATCCTACCAAAAATAACACTGAGTCTTCCTCCTCCAATGCTAAACCTAAGAAGGAGAAGGTTAAGTGTGCCTATTGTAAAAATATAGGGCATGATGAACACAAATGCATGAAGAAACAAATAAATCACCTAACTCATCTTCTAAAGAAGCACAACATAGGTGTTCCTGAGTCCATCAAGCATAATTCATCTACCCAAGATTCTACTAAGGCAAAAGGCAAGGGTAAGGAGAAAGAAAAGGGCAAGGCCCTTATAGCTACAATAGCTTCTACATCTTCATGGGTCATTGACTCAAGTGCTTCTCACCACATGGGCTCTTCCCTAGTTGAGTTTTCATCTTTACATCCTTGTAGCATGACTTCAATTAGTTTGGGTGATGACACATCATTTTCCATTGCAGGGAGAGGGTCAATTAAAATGGAAGGAGGAACATTTAATAATGTTCTAAGTGTTCCTTCTCTTTCAACCAATCTCCTATCAGTGTACCAAATCACTCACATTGGTTAGGGCATGAGAGTTGAGTTTTCACCAGATTTAGTGGCTATCAGGGAGTTGCATAGTGATACTACAGTGGAAGTGGGTAGGGCAGATCACCAAGCAAGGTTATACACCTTCTCACATTTTGCACCTAATTCTTCTCCAATAGCATTGCTGACTCATTCAGATGGAGTTAGCAAATTATGGCATGAGCAGTTTGGCCACCTTAACTACCGCTACCTTGAGCAACTTTGTAAACATGACATGGTCATTGGCTTGCCTTGTGTCCAATATTTAAAAGGATTTTGCAAGGGGTGCTCCCTTGGGAAGCATCCCAAAGCAAAATTTGACAAAGGCAAAGCTTGGATGGCTTCACAACCTTTGGAGTTAGTCCACAATGATGTATCGGGACCCTTTCCCAAACCATCTTTCACAAGGGCCAAGTACATCCTCACTTTCATTGATGATTTCTCTAGGTACACTTGGATATATTTTCTCAAACAAAAGTATGAAGTGTTTGATAATTTTATAGACTTTAAAGATCTTGTTGAGAAATAGAGTGAGAAATATATCAAGGTTCTTCGAACTGATAATGGAGGGGAGTATGTCAGCAATAAGTTTGAGTAGTTTTTCACCACAGAGGGGATTGATTTGCAGTGCATAGTCACTTATAGTCCTTCACAAAATGGTGCTACAGAATGCAAAAATAGGTTCTTGAAAGAGATGGGTAGCTATATGATTCACTCCAAATCCTTAGCACCACAGTACTGGGCCGAAGCCATCAATTTTGCTTGCTACATTCAAAATAGGGTTCCTCACAAAGCTTTGAAAGGGATAACACCCTTTAAAGCTTGGCATAAAAGGAAACTTGATGTTGAGCACCTTAGGGTTTTTGGATCCCTAACCATGGCCCACATACCGAAGAAGAAATGCAAAGCTATGGAATGTCAGTCTAAGCCTTACATCTTTGTAGGATATTTGGATGGTATTAAGGGGTATCACCTTCTAGATCCAAGCACTCATGAGTTTTTCATTGAGAGAAGTGTCCATTTCAAGAGAGTCCTAGAGACTCAACACTTGGCACTTCTTCTCCCTTAGATCTACTTCTTCATGATGATTCCTCATCAAATTTAGATCAGGCGCAGTAGGTTCTTGAGCCAGAGACATCTTCTTCTTTAAGTTTAGACAGTGAGGACAGTAATGCAAAGTCATCCACCTCTAGTCAATTAGAGGATGAGGAACTAGCACCTAACTCACCCACTTCCAAGAAAATTTGGGCCAGACAGACACTTAATAGTGTTGGCACTTGGGTAGGAGATCTTGCAAATGACAAATGCACTAGGGGGATTTTTAGAGAGATCCACATGCCTTCTTTGCTTCAGTTTTGGATCCACAGACTTTTTGAGAGGCATCAGGGGTACCTGAGTGGGATAATGCTATGGAGGAAAAATATTCTTCTTTAATCAAAAGTCACACTTGGGACTTGACTTCACTTCCTAAGGGAAGGAAGATGGTTTGATGTAGGTGGATATATCAGACCAAGTTTGCAATAGATGGGTCGATTGATAAGTACAAGGTGTGACTGGTCACCAAGTGTTTCTCACAGGTGGCAGGCATTGACTACTTAGAGACCTTTTCACCCATTACAAAGATGACTTATATCTGACTCACCTTGGTTATTGCCACAACACATGGTTGGGATGTGCACCGGATGGATGTGAAGAGTGTCTTTCTTCACAGAGACCTAGAGGAGGAGATCTACATGGAGCAGTTGCCAGGATTTGTTCAGGATTCTTCCTTAGTATGCAAACTTAGAAAATATATCTATGGCCTCAAATAGGCCCCTCAGGCATGGTACACCAAGATGGATTCCTTCCTTATCATAGTGGGTTTCACTAGGTGCCATTCTGACCCCAATGTCTACTTCTTACGGCAGGATGATTCGCTCCTAATTTTGGTTCTATATGTTGATGACCTTTTGATCACTGGGAGTTCTTCATCGGCTATTGCAGTGGTGAAGGCATCTCTCTATGATAGATTTGACATGATAGAATTGGGTTTATTACACTACTTCTTTGGCATCGAGATCTCACAATCAGATTTAGGGATTTCTCTTACACAGCCTAAGTATGCTCTTGACTTATTGGCTCAGTTTCACATGGCTGATTGCAATCCATCTCTGACTCCCTTTCTATTAGGAGTCAAGCTTGAGACTGATTGTTCTTCACCATTGGTTGATGCCACTCAGTATCGACAATTTGTTGGTAGTCTCATCTACTTGACTCACACCAGGCCTGACATTTCATATACAGTGGGACTTGTCTCCATATTCATGCAGGAACCCCATGAGCTGCATCAGCTAAGAGGATATTGCATTACATATAGGGTTCACATAGATATGGGATTCATTACAAATTTGGCACAGAGGTTGACCTGGTTGGATATATAGATTCAGACTAGGCTGGCAATTCATAGACTCACATGTCCACTTTTGGATATAGTTTATCTCTAGGTTTTGGTCTTATCAGTTGGTCTAGCAAGAAACAGAATGCTATTGCTATATCATCCATAGAGCCAGAGTACAGGGGAACTATTAATGCAACTACTGAGGCTATTTGGCTTTAGGGGATACTTTTTGAGTTTGGCATTCCTATCAAGTAGCCCACCATCATTTTTTGTGACAACCAGAGTACCATTTAGATTTGTAGGAATCTAGTTCAGCACCAGCAGACCAAGCTCATAAAGATTCACATGCATTTCATTTGGGAGCTTATTTATAGTCAGGTCATTGACTTGATATTTTGCTAGTCTTCAGAGCAAGTTACAGACATCTTCACCAAACCTTTCACTAAGAGAAAGTTCATTCATCTATGAGCTCTTCTTGGGGTGTGGTCCACATCTAAAGCAGCATCATCTTCGGGGTGGCCCACTAGCCTCTTCATTTCTTTTATGTCTCTCTTTTGGTGGGGATTTTTTTCTTACAGATTTTCTCCTTTTCTCTATCTTATGGGAGATTGCATTTGTACATGCATACCTCATCAGGCCTAGTTGTCGGGACCCATTTTATATTTCCACACTGTCCACCTAAGCTACACTTATGGGGGGTATTAGTGTAGGTTTTTATTTTTCCCTATTATTTAATTAGGGAAATTATATATTTATGCATACTTGGAGTTTTCCTACATTAGTGGGATAGGCTAGCTTATGTGGAGATGTGTGTCATAGATGTGTCATAGGTGTCATAAGAATGTCATAAGTAACTCCTTTAACTAGCTATTCCAGGTATGGGAGTTACTTCTCTATTCTTAACACCTTGTCACCACCTTTCATGGAGGAGTTACAGTCTATTCTTGGGGTGCTTTGACCAACTTTTGTGGAGGAGTTACTTACGTTCTCTCCTATATGTATTCTTCACTTTTGGCCATTTAATGTTAATAAAAAATTGGGTTTTCTCCTATTTGTCTTATGCAATTTATCTCCTTGTATAATTTCAAATTGCTTTAGCATCTATGTGATGTGCACCAGCTTCATCTTGTGTGATCATGTCTCCATTACATTTTCATTATCCGGATTTTGGCAACAACTTTGATATAATTTTTAAAGGTCTTATAACCAATAAAATATTGGCATGTGTTCAAATTCCATAAATAGTCATGTTTAAAATATTAATGAGCAGGATGCTAAGATGAATCCACATAAGTGCCAAGTTGGATTAAAAGATATTATGGGATAAAAAAATCAAAGGCATAAATACAAACATCTAACATAGTCTAAGTCATGAAACTTGCATAAGTTCAAATAGTTTCAGTCATTAAAGCACTATAAAAACCTTTAGGAAATCCCTAGAAAGTATAGAAACCCTAATTCAACCTTGTTCTCATTATAATCAAGCCATGGGAGATTGGATTATCATTTGTGCAAAGATAATTTGATCCAAAATTGAACTGTAGACCACTAGTGATCAATTTAACAAATTCACAACCATGGTAACCAAAAAGGTGTTTCAAGGGAAGATGTGAAGCTCTATTTGAATTTTGATGTATAAGGGATGATTTTCAAGAACACATGATTTTATGCCATAACTCTAAATATAGGGGAAAATAATTGGTTGAGCTTATTTTGGACCATTGAGAACTAGTAAACCATCATAAGAGAGGAAGACATCATGTCTACAAAAAGGATCTACTATGACATAGCCACCATCCAAATGATAAGTCTACATTGTGATAGACATTCTCTCTCTTATTTTTAAGGATATTAAAATTGATAAGGGCATGTTAATCAATGAGCACACTCATAGATATAGCTTATATCTCTACTATAGCATTTGAAAACTATTTGAAACTTCCTAAACCCCAAGTATATCAAACCATAATCAACAATTAGGCTAAGGATAATGATTTGAATAGCATCCTTGCCCTATGGATATACTCTAGGAATCAATTATTTTTAGACTTCAATAAAAATATTCCCATTGGTTAATTCAGACCTGGGGTAAAAACAATCATGACTATGATAAATAGGTTATGTGTAAATTCAACCACTACATATGTGAACAAAATTTGGGTGCCCTTAGTCTTCTTTATGGTTGAGAAATAAATCACCCCTCCTCTTGGTGAAGTAATTAGTACCTATTTAAGTATGCATATTTTTAGAGTCAAGAAGAAAACTAGGAACAAATTCTATATGATGTCATACCTCCTAGATGCCTTAATTTCTACCAAAAATATCCCCAACCTTAGGGAATGGTCATTTGATGGGACATAAATAGTCTCCCAATACTATTATAAGTTTCACATATTTAAATACAAGGACCACATCCAATTCATATGTGATTGTGTTTACCTATCCCTTGTTGATGCCATCACAGGGATCCCAATGATGAGGGTCAGCCCCTCGATGAAAAAGTCAATTGAGTCCATGGGGGATATATGGATATATCCAAATTGCATAATCATTGGGGTTGAAGTAACACAATGCACCCCACTAAAGTTTCATGTCTATGTACCCATAAATCTAGCTAAGTAGGAGGTGGATTATCAAATATACAATGGGATAGATGGTTTGTACAAAACTTAAATGAAGAGACTATTTCACACCCTCCCCATAACCATTGGAAGGATTATTTTTTAATAATGGGAAAAAAATGAGGCTACTTATAAACATAGAGCATCCTTCAATTTTCAAATTGATGAGCTAAGACAGTGGGATCCCCATGGAAGAGTTAAGAAACATTTGAAAAATAAGGGAACAAATGTACCTTATGATCATTAGCCTAGTCCTTTTGACCCAATGTACACAAAATCATCTTCATTCTCTGAGGTCACAGGGAGATTGAAGAAACACAACATCAATCTAGAATCTAGGATGTTGAGGGAGTAAAAAGGAATCATGAGAGATGGTAGTTAGAGCCTAGGCAATATCATTTACTAAGTGGTACATCTTCTAAACCTCCACTAACTCAATCATAAAAAGAACCCAAACTTAAAATATAAATTAAGCATAGGCCAAAATAAAAAAGTCCTGATGAAATAGGATCATCTTCAACCCAAGCAAAATAACTAGGGTCACCAATTAAAGAGGTTCACATGGTGGCATTAGACCTTGGGGGGATAATTCAAGATGCTCTAAAAATGTTATCAAGTGCATATGGTCTTGATGAGGAAGAGGAATAAATGAAAGAAAAAAATAAGAAAAGGGGAAAGAAATATGGGATCTAGTTCCTATGGATATGCCTAAAAGAAAGGTTGAGTTGGCAATGGTCCCAGTAAAAACCAAGAAGCCCAAGGTGACTGTTTCACTAAATTTTGTCTATTTCAAGTCTAAAGGAAAAATAAAAAAGAATGTTAGGGATAAGTGATTAGAATGAACCCAGATTGGTTTTTGCACCATATCAAGATGTTGTGATCACTCCTATTTCATTGGGGAGGACTACTTGCAAGTAAGAAAACACTACCACAAGATGTTTTTTAGTAGATAAATGAGTGGTCTACCAAGCTATGCATTTATTCAAGGAAATGTGAAACTTCCTTAGAGATGATAGTTCACTTTTGAGAGATGAAAGAGTAATAAATAACTAAAAGAGAAGTAAAAAGAGAGTGAAAGAGAGATAATATTACCATTATTCATAACTTGAGTGTAGCAGAGAGTGACAAGGTATAGGTGGTGTATTTTTTTTATGTTTTAGAAGTTGTTTGGGTAGGTTTTAAAGAGGTTAGGTAATCCATAATCATTGACATCAGTAAGGGGTGACCGATATTAGTTATACTATCGAGGTCAGTGGTGAAGGTGATTGATGTCAATTAGGTTGCTGAGGTTGGTAGGGGAAATAATTGTCTAAGAGCTTGTAGAAGGATTTTTTGAGTTTAGTAAATGGTTTTGATAAGGTCAGAGAGGTTGGGGAGAGTTATGAGAGGGAGAGTATGGTTTTGGGTAGATCTAGTTAGAGGTTTGGTGTGTCAGGTAAAGGGGAAACAAGTAAGAAAGCTTTGTAACTCCCTCATGGGGGTTTGGTCAAGAGTGTGTAAAGTAATAAATTGTAGATATAAAGTGATAGTAGAATAAATGTTTAAAAGACCTATAAAATAAGTGATGTATGTAGATATAGTGGTAACTAAATTTTAAGTGCCAAATTGATGGTCCCTATGAGGTAGTCCAAACCTAAATTCCTAAATAGAGAGAACAAACAAGTGTTATTTGTCCTCAAGAGCTTAGTTCCTGATCATGATTAACTTATGTAAGATGGCAGTAAGCTAGGATGTAAAAAATTGAATGTCGAAAGCTTGAATGCAAGTAAGAATGAATTTTCTTGATTTTTTCTAACCTAAACTTTAGGTTGGAGTTTGGCTTATATCACTGATATCAGTGATCCCATCGATGTCAGCCATGGGTTGATCGATGTTGGTAGCCCCAAAAAAGGTAAATTTTACTATTTTTGGCCTATATTCTATTGTTCTTCGTGCCAATTATGGTACCCATTACAAAATAGTAAAAATAAGAAGTTAAGAAAGAGGTAGTTGATTAGGAATTTTGTTTGGAAGTGAGAATAAGTCTTGGGTAGTTAGGATGAGGGGACCAAGTCTTTAAGGTGACTCATTTGGAGAGAATTAGTCATAGGGCAAGGTAGCCAAGTAAGGTGGCAAAAAATATTTTTGATTAACTTAATTAAGTATTCTAACTTAATTAAATGAGTGGGGTAAAAGCATGGGTTTGGGAGGCTAATTTTTTATTATTGAAAAATGGGCTAGAAGGGGTTTTGACACAAGGAGTTACACACATGTGTATGATGTAATTTTGGTGTGTACATTTTCCATTTTTTGTCTTATAATTTACACTAATGAGTTCTCAAGACAAAAATAGGAGCTAGATGTTCCAAGTATTGGATGAGGTATCCCCTCTCAAAATGGGAATCGACAGAGGAAAAACCTAAATTACGTACCAATTTTGATAAAAAGGTAGTTGGGTGAGTTGTGGAGAATTGAGTATCACTTCATATGCATATACTATAATGAGATATAATTGATAAATTCAGTAATAGGCAAGGTTGAAGAGGACTCAGAAAGAAATAACCAAAGCATAGTTTGTAAGTGATAGCTGATAAGTCAAAATAATCAAAATTGTAGCTCCAATGGTTGATGTGTCCTAGGTATCTAAGATAGGAAGTGCCCCTAGGAAACATAAAAGGGTTAAAGGTGACAATATGAGCTTGGTTTCTATCCAAAACACCTTATATACATGTGTGTGCATAATAGCCAACTATAATGGAATATCATAAGTGGTCAAGACAAGAAATGCAAGGTTAGTGTAAAAGGGTCAATGAGTAAGGAGATACTCATGATCTCCAAGCAAAGTCATCATTAGTGAATATTTAAGTGATCAAAAATAGTGTTTTTCATGGTTAGAGAGATATATGTGATCTCCAGTTACCCTAGTGTATGAGTAAAGTCTAAAAAGTTAGGGTTGCTTTTTTGGGGAAAACACTATTGCAATGGTGTCGACATCGGTGACATTATTGATATCAGTAATAAATAGTGTTGATGTCAGCACATTAGGGCAACATTACTGATGTTAGTAGGCATAATCACTAATGTCAATGAATGAGGTCAATAATGCCAACATTAGTGGTTGACCAAACCTGACAAAAGGGGGTTTGGTGGCCAACCAAACTCATTTGCAACTTATGATTGGAGAAAAATAGAGTTGTGAGAGTGACTGAGATGGTAGAGTAAGGAGGGGACCTAGTGGGAGGAGTGCCACCATAAGACCCAGCTGTACTAGCTAAGAGGATATAGAGAGATGAGGTAAGAGTTTTTTCTAGTTATTTTTAAATTTGATTTGGGTATTTGTTGTTTTTAGGTTAATTTAAAGGTGGGGGTGTATAAAATACTAGTATAGGGGTATAAAATAGGGTAGGGTAGTTTTAGGATAATTTGGGGAGTTTTGTGGTAGGTTTTTAGTTTAAATTTATAATTTTGGGTTTGGGTCATTCGACCTTAGGGCTGAACCAGTCATCGACGTAGATCAACATGGCACCAAAGTCAGTAGGTGTCTACCAACATTAGTCAACATGCATGCCTACAAAGCACTAACATCAACATTAATGCTGATGTCGGTGACTATGAATGATTAGAAAAATAGGAAAAAGGGTCAATTTGGATCCCTAGTGGAAGTAGTCAACTAGCCTAATGGTCGAGCTAGACTCAGAAGACCCCATGTCTATTGAGTGCTACCTACATAGCTTGGTTTAGGGCCTCAGGCCAATGTAGTTCTCCTAGAGCCTAGGAAAAAGATCTAAGGTATGGTTAAAAGGTGTGTTAGGGGAAATGGGTAAAATGTAGGTTGAGATACGTCAAGAGGCCTAGGGCTTAAAAATAGGGCATAGTTTTGAGTGTCAAGGATATAGGCCATGAGGCCTAGAGTTGTGATAGGTAGGTAGGCCTAAGATGGAGAGAGAGAAGAGGCAGTAAAGCTCAGGGTAGAGAGAGAGGTAGTGAAGCCCAGGGTAGAGAGATAATAGTATGGTAGTTAGTTAGGTGGGTATATGGTTGAGCTAACCTTAGAAGACCTCGTGTTGACTGAGTGCTACCTACATAGATCAATTTAGGGCCTTAGAACAATGTAGTTATCCTAGAGAGAAAGGAAAAAGGTGGTGATAGAGTATATTAGAAAGTACATGACTTGAGTTGTGTGTGTATAGATGCAAGCAAAGATGGAGCTGACATTATGAGATCATCCCCTGAGGATTTTAATGCATATGAGGAGGGATATCACTCTAGATGAGTGGGAGCACATGGTAGTAATGGGGTCAGGAAGAGTATGACATTATTGTCAAGTTGCCTAGGATGTGAGCCTTACGATAACATTGATTTAGAGGTGGCATCACACCACCAACACCTTTCATCTACCAACCAGAGAGTTGATAATGACTCAAGAGGACGTCTATAGGATTTTATGGCTGCCACTCTAGGTTAAAGAGCTCTTCACATAATCAAGAGAGGAGCATGATATCCACATGGTGGCTTTATATGGTGAGCATGTTAGTGAGGTGACTTATCATTCTATGAGTTTCACCTATGAGCCACTGTATATGGTCGATGAGGAGTAGAATCAACTAAGTATCCTGATGATGATTAGGATCATGGTATATGATTTACTAGATGTAGATAGTGGTATATTTTTTTATTAAATTGATAGGTGTGCTTGCATAGATGGTTGAGTAGCAGACTATTTTTACCTAGGGTCTAATATTTTTAACATAGTTATATAGAGAGCTATGGGGTTTGAGACTATGATAGTGATATAGTTTGTGTGTCAGCCATCTACTACACTATTGGGCATATGAGCACATCATGGTGACATGACCATTGGGGTTACCTACTATGATTCTAGCCAACTTCAGGGTTGGTTTTAGATTATGGAGAGAGGACATGGCATAGACCTGAGTGGATGGCATAGTACATTATATTGGCTATTATAGGTGCATGATTGAGAGTTTGATCCCTATGGATATTTTTTGGAGACCTTACCTAACATACCCAATTTCTAGAGGATAGGCAAAGTATCTTGTTGGTTTGTAGAGCTCACTATGGGTCAGGGGGAGATGAGCTAGTGAGTTAGAGATGGTACCCTTGACATGGGTCAAGAGGTAGTTTGATATACTATAATATATACCACCTACCTTCCCTTGATATAGGAGGGATAACATAGAGGTACCCCTGCCATTACCCTAGGAGATAGATGGGCTAAATTTTGAGAAACTACCAAAAGGGCCAAGTGTTGGAGATCCAAGGTGCATAGTAGTATATACACCTTGGTGGGCAGGTTTACATCCCATGGTGGAGGTCAAGAGCCACCACTATATTTATAAAGTTTGGTGAGAGAGAGAGAGGGATATAGTGGTATAGGCATGAGATACAATATTTTAGGCTAGAAATATAGCATAAGCATAGGTCTTAGCCTTATAGGGGTAGGTGGTGACATTGGAGGGTTCAGGTTAGGGCACTACAAGGCCAAGTTATAGTACTATAGGGATAGGTCGTGGTCTTATAGGGTCAAGTGACTATAGTGATAGTAGAGAGGGATAGTTTGAGAGTATCAAGTTAGGCTACTCCTCTACCACCACAAAGACTAGTACAGGTTGGGCCATCATCAAGTACTATGGGACTACCATAGACTATATCTCTGGTGAGATATATGACTACCCTAGATGAGATTAAATATTATGAGGGGGTCATTAAAGATATTCTAAAAATTTATAGATATTCAGAGTTCAGAGAATAAGAGAGGTCTATGTCACCTACCATGGCTTCTAGCTCAAATAGACATAGACGATTAGAGAGTGGAGATTACATTGCTTCCTCACGACCATATGGAGAGCCTCAAGGAACATGAGTGTTAGAGTTTGCCATTTTTGATTATATTTATTATATGTACACTAACCTATGAGCCGAATATGTGAGATATATGTTTTGAGAGAGAGAGATGATATTATGATGATGTAGTGATAGACATGTTATTGATCCTATATATATGAGATGTTTATTTATTTGTAATTGTTAGATGTATGTATTGTGATAGATGATGATGATATAGATGATTTTTATTTTATGATATTTTAATTTTAATGTTAATGTTGATCATATTAGTTGAGTTAGACTAGCATTTCCCATATATGTGATGGTATATGCATAGTTGGTTTGTCGGTTTCATCTTAGTGTTTTTCCATAATTTGTGATGGTGTACGCTTAAAATGAATAAATTGGTTATGTTAGTTTATTTCATTATTTTTCCATATTTTTGATGGTATATGCATAAAATAAATTGAATAGGCTTTAATAGTGTTGGTATGACATTATTTTTCATCTCAATAGAGAGATCGACATGTGGTTTGGATGGGAAAATAAAGAGGCAAAATGATCATGTATCGATAAAGACTGTAATCAGAACATAAAGAGGTTGAAGAAAATGAGCCTCTTTCATTCCTTATATCTTTGAACCATTGTGTTTGTTAGAGAAGTGTCATGTTTACCTTATATTAAGTGAGCTTTGTAGTCCCTTGAAAGATTATGAGGAAAAAAAGGGTAAAAGAAGGGAAAAAGTTTGGGTAACATAACCTATGAAGTGGGGATGATATGCCCTTTTTGTGGGTGACTTGAGAGCTACTATAGGCAAGTCCATGACTTAAAGATTTTTTTTTGTGTGTGTAAGCTGATCAATATAAGAAGCCTACAATGAGATTTTGTATGGGTTAAGGTTGTATAAAGTTGATCAATATGAGAAGCCTTTTTATTGGTATTTCCCTTTGAGAACAAAGCATGGCTTAGCCATCCTTCAAGGGAGTGGTCTAAGCATGTATTTTTAAGTTTAAATAGTTATCTTTCAAGGGAGAAGACTATTGATAGTATCAAATGGAAGTTACACAGTTGTCCTTCAAGGGAACAGTCTATGTTGAGAAGCATGACCTGAGAGTTTATAACTTGTCACATATCCCATTTGTTTGTTTGTTTGTTTTTTGTTATGCTTTCAGTCATGGACAAGACTATAGAGGCTTAGGAGTTGTCCACTTTGAGGTAAAAACCATACCACTACGTAAGTTAACTAAGTATATAGGAGTAAGGGTGAAGAGGAAGGGAAATGAATGTATAGAGATGCTCAAGGGACAAGCTCAAGTTAAACATGAGGTGAAGTGATGCTTGTTTAACAAAAGAATGGTCATAGGTGTAAGGAATTTAAAGGCTCAGGTTCTAGCCTTCCTTCAAGAGAAGACAAGTGATAAGTTCCTAAGCCATACTTGTGAGTTATGATATAAGGTCTAAGCCAATTAGGAGCAAACTTACCCTATTTGCTTTTCTCCATGTTCATCACATGTTGATTTTATTTTAAGACAAGATCTCCTTTATTGAAATATCACTCTTTGAGGTTTTTTTATAAGCATGTTTGATACACTCTTGATAGATTTGGAGGTGATTGAGGGCTATGAGACAATTTTCATTAAGCAATTCAAGTTGAACCAAACATTTTTATTGAAATTCATCATTAGTAAGTATGTCTTGTAGATAAATGCAAAGAGAAGGAATCTAGACTTCACAAGAAAAAATAGACTCCATCCCATATACCAAGAAAAAAGGTGTAGCACCCATAGGGATTTGAATGCTAGTGCAGTAAGCCCATAAAGCAAAAGGAATGTGTGTATGCCAATCCTTGCCCATATCGTTGACTACCTTCATGATAATTTTGGTCAATGTTTTTTTAGAATCTTCTACCTATCCATTTGCTTTTGGATAGTATGGTGATGAGAAGCTTAATTTGATTCCAAATATATCACAAAGACTTTGAAAAGTCTTATTTTTGAAAGATTTGCCATTACCTATTATAATTTTATGAGGGACACCAAAATGATAGATGATGTGATGGTTGATGAAGTCAATAATTTTTTTAGCTTTAGTGGAAATGAGAGGAATGGCCTTAACCCACTTGGTGAAGTATTCAGTGGCAGTAATGATAGAATGATTACAGAGGAATGAATGAGGGTTAATCTTCTTAATTAGGTCTAAGCCCCATTGGGAGAAGGGCCAAAATTTTGTGCTGACTTGTAATGCATGACTAGGAATGTGAAGGAGGTTATCATGTTATTGATACTTGACACAATGCTGAATGTAATTAGCACAGTCTTGATGAAGCATTGGCCAATAATAGCCAAGTTGAAGGATACACTTGGTAACTACATGACCATTGAAATTCCCACCACAAATCCCATCATGGACTTCTTTAATGATGAAGGGAGTCTCAGTAATAGTGAGGCATCTAAGGAGAAGACCATCAAAACCTCACTTGTAGAGAAGTCCCCCTAGTATAGTGTAATGAGTGGTATATTTTATGAAGGCACATATCTGATTATTAGAGAGATCAGAAGGGGTAATAGGGAAGGAAAGATAATTCATGAGTTATTTGTACCATAATTCAAGTGGTTTGGCTCTTACATTTCTAAAAAAGAGGATGTTAGCTGAGACATAGGAGGGTAATGTTAAGTGATGCACAGTGACATAGATTCTTAAGGAAGAGGATAAAGAAGGTATGTGTGAAGCAAGTGAAGCCATTGTGTCCAAAAACTTGTTTTTAGATCAAGGAATAGTTTGTAAGAGATAAGAGTCAAATGATCCCAATAGTGTATCAACATAATTTTTATACCACTATAATTTTTTTTCATAGGTAGGAACCATTAACTTGATTAACCACTAGCTGAGAATCACTAAAGATGGTTATGGATTTGATACCCAAGAAGAGAGGTATTTGAAGTCCTAAAATCAAAGCTTTGTATTTAGCCATAGTGTTAGTGCATTCAAAATCTAGTTTAAATGACAAAGGCATAGGCTCACCATCTATAGGAATAAGAATGACCCCTGCACCCCCACATTATTGGCATTTAAATATGTCAAAGAACATCATCATTTGATAGGAGATGTCATATATGGAGAGCATTGTGATGGATTTATTAGGGAATTTGAGGTTTGAGGGTTGATTATAAGGTAAAGGGGTAGTAGCTAACTGGTTAGTGATCATTTTCCCCTTAATAGACTTTTGTTGAATGAATTCTAAGTCAAATTTAACAAGAATAATGAGCCACCAAACTACACATTGGTTGTGATATGGCTTGGAATGCATGTATTTGAGGGGATCAGTATGGGTGACCACATAGGTTTTATGATTTAGGAGATAATGGCAAAGTTTGGAGGTGGAAAATACCAATGAAAGGAAAAAAAATTTAGTATGGGTATATCAAGTCTCATAATCAATAAGAGTGTGTCTTATGTAGTAAACCACCTGCTCTCGATGTTGGTCATTTCAATGTGTAATCATAGCACAAAGAGAATGGTCTATTGCAAAGATGTATAGGTAGAAAGGCTAATTTTCCTTAGGTGGAATAAGAATTGGTGGGGAAAGGAGATATTGTTTAAGTATGTCAAAAGCTTCTTGGCAATCTATATTCCAATGGAAAGAGACATCCTTTTTTAGGAGATGGTGAAAGGGTTGGCAATGATTTGATAATTAGGAAATGAAGTGATGAATTTACTGAAGGTTTCCCTATAGGATGAAAAGTTGTTTGATGTTAGTAGGTGGAGGCATCTCTAGGATTTCTCTAACCTTAGCAAGATCGACCTTTATACCACGAAGAGAAATGATAAAACCTAAGAGTTTACCAAAAATAACTCTAAAGACACATTTCTTTGGGTTCAGTCAAATGTTATATTGGCCAAGTAAGTCATCCATGTAATCTTCCATATTTTTGTGTAGGATATCATGAAAGATGTAAGTCATGGCACATTGGTAGGTTACACTAACATTGTTCAGGCCAAAAGGCATGAATAGATAACATAAAGTCCCCCATAGGGTAATAAAGGTTGTCTTATGTTGATCCTTAGGAGCAACTAGGATTTCATTATATCTAGAGAATCTAATTATAAGTGATATCATTTCATGGTCTACCGTCAGATCAATAAGTTGGTCGATACTTTGCAATGGAAAGTTTTCTTTTGAATAAGCGAGGTTTAAATCATGATAGTCGATGTAACTGTGGATTCCCTTGGTCACTTTTGTGATAGGAAAAATATTGGAAATCCATTGCAAGTAGTCGATAGGTTGGATAAATTTAATAGAAAGTAGGCATTGGAGCTCTTCTTTGATAAGGAAAGCAATACAATGATGCATCTTGTGAAGCTTCTGCTTAATAGGTTTAGCATCTCAATTGGTGATAATCTTATGGGTGATGATAGAGGGTTCAATACCAGGCATGTCATTATAAGACCAAGTGAAGGATTTTCTATGGTCATTAAGAAATGTGGCATAATTAGCTTGCTCAAAGGAATCTAAATATTGGCCAATCTTGAGGATTTGAGGGTTATCGTGAGGTCAGGTTCATGTCAATGGTTGATTCATTTAAAATATTTTGTGTTTTGGATGGGATTGATTATTAGATATAGGAATCATCTGCACCCATATATGTGAGAATTGTGTCATCATCTTGAAATTGGATAGTGTCAATAGTGGGAGAGTCTTAATTAATTATTTTAGGATGAATGAGAGGAAGGGACCTTGTTTCCTTACCCTAATAATAGGTGAGAGGCCCACTCTGATTTGGTAGGTGATGTTGGAGAAGGAGGTGGAGAAGGAGAGATTATATCTTCAATGATTGGTACATTGGAATTTTTAGTGAGTTTAGTTGGTTCATCGTATCCCACTCCATGTCTCTTTTTGGTATTTTTACTAGTTTGGCTAGTGGGATATTCAATAGGCATATAGACAACCTATTTTTAATGACCCAAATCAAATCCTTTCCAAGCACATGGATAGATATAGGTGTGATAAAATCTAGGGTTACTTAGGAAAGAGAATTCATAGGTAAATGGTTATGGTGAAGAAGATGGATTGCTGATAATGGGAGCCTAATCAATTCCCCCATATTTAAAATTAGTTCAAAGGTTAGGGGGCCTATAAGGGATGACCATCCTAATGCAATGATCATAATTTGGGTGCATGTGAATCCTTCCATAATCTTTTGGAGTATATAATATGTTGAGTGTCAACAAACAATATTCATCGAGTGATAAATGTTGAAAAGTCTCCTCCATGGGGTCCTTGTCAAGAATTTGTGTTACTGGTATCTATGTAGATGAGGGAGTAGAGCTTGTGGAAGATTCAAAAGTTTCACTTAGGGAAGATGATGTTTTTAATGTAATGAGAACATCATTGGGACTATAAGTCATGTTGCATGTTTTAAATGGAGGTGGGTCAATAGGTATAGCATGTACTTGTCCATCATGTTCAAACTTGACACAATGGTGCAAATTTGAGGGTACACATGCCATAGCACATATCCAAGGTCATCCAAGTAGTGTGTTATATTTTAACTCTCCTTTCATAACATATAAGAGCTCAATAATAGTGTGAAGACCTACACAGATATGTAAGATAATAGTGGCCACTATAATAGCTATAGTATTGTTAAAGGAGTGGAGTACCATGTCAATTTGAGACATGCAATTATTGGGAAGGGATATTTATTTGTAGGCATGGGTGGAAATAATATTAATACTATCTTACCCATTGATAATGACTCTCTTGACATGAGTTTGATCAATATATGTGGTAAAAAAAGGGCAGAATCTTGATCTTCAAGGTGTTGAAGTGGAATTTCTGAATCACTAAAATAAATTAGGGAGATGGAATTAAGGGAGCTGACAAAAACTATAAGAGTTTGGGGATCATAAAATTGTACCTCAATCTCTTACAAGGCACTAATAAAATCTTGATAGTGTTGGGATGAGTTTTGGATTAACTCATACAAATACATTTTCATAGGAGTTTGGTGAAGTTGTTCACCATTGAGATTTGAATAATGCCTGAAGATGTTATTTTAGGAATGCCCAAGATGGAAATCTTAGGATTAGGATGAAGAGTGTCTTTAGTGAAGGGATGATCCCAAAGATCAGTGACTTTTTCCTTATCTTTATCTTTTTGGTTTTGTGACTGTGTGGCCACATTAACTGTGTTGATCTAAAATGTAGGTGAAGGAGGTGGTAAAGGGGTTACAACCACATCTTTGGGTTTGAATTTAGGTGTAATATTAGGAGGAACTATGGATACCAAAGTTTTAATAATACAAAGGTTAATGGGAGTATCATTGAAGAGAGTGTCAACTTCAAAGTGTTGTTGAATGACTGCTGTGAGGGTTTTACAACCCTCAATATCATGTCTAGGTGAACGGTGATATAAACACATTTGTGTATCATTAAACTAATATGGATTCACTCCAAGAGGACTATAAGGCTTAATGGGAGGAATATTTATTATAGAAGATTTTAATAACTGATGTAGGAAAAATATCTTAGAGCCTACAAGTGGGCTCACACTTGTTGTGTTAATAGGAGTGGACACCTTCTTTTATTTCAATGTTGAAAAGGTAATTTTATGTGGAACTTTGTTTGGTGATGATGGAGTTATGTGTTTTGCTATCACTTTCTTAGTGTCAGCGGTGAAAGGCCTACTAGATGGAAAAGGTAAGAGTGGAGGTCACTTTACCTTTTATTTTACTTAGGTTGGTAATATTCTAACTAAAGTAGAGGGGTACGGTCCCAAAATGGATGGTAAAGTTGAAGGTTGAAGAAAAGATCAATGAGATTTATGAGGCTTAACATTTTCCTATAATTCAATCTATAAAACTCCAATTTGTGGTTGAGGAGTTAAATCTTATTTCACTTGTGGATCAATTAAATTAGAGATGGGGCATACACCTAAGGACCTGATCTACTTTAATGTGGTAGAATCCTGTGAGGGTGAGGGTTCTGACATAGATGGTTGAACTTTAGGTGTTTTTGGTAAAGAATCTCTATCTTTGTCAAAGAACTTGGGGTAAATGGTAGTGAGAGGTTGGTGGTAAAATTTGGCATTCATTGTGTTGGATAAGGAGTTTTTAGCCGGTCCCAAAATGCCACATGGTTTAGCTTCATGGAGTCAATAAAGTTTAGAATTTTCACCAAGCGTGAGAAGGGTTTAGATGAAGTTGACATAGGCCTTATGGTTGTGTCTTTAGAAGCCTAAGGTGTTTGGGAAAGAGCAAAATTGTTGGTTTCTACTACTTTAGGCCAAAGATGAGAAAGAACCGCAATGGGGTCCTCTTCAATAGAGATGGGAGAAGAGACATGGTCTATCATGGGTGGAGGAGAGGTAGGCAAAGAATGTTCCTTAAGAGAGTAAATCATAGGTATTATGCCTCCCTCAACATGTGGGTAAGGCATAAGTAAAATATGATCCTCCATAGGTAAAAGGAGGGGTAATATTGGTACAATTGGAGTAGGCACAATAGGTCTCTCATCTCTTGTGGGAGTAGATAATACTGACTCCTCTAAGTATAAAGGTAGAGTGGATGGGGTACTACTCTCTATAGGTAGAGGAGATGTAGGTGAAGAAGGTTCCTCAAGAGGGTATAATATAAGAATGATGTTACCTTCAAATTTTGGTTAAGCAACAAGTAGGGTGTGGTTTTCAAGTGGTAAGAGGATAGGTAATATTGGTACAAAAGGAATTGGCATTATAGGTTCCTCAGGTGGCAAAAGAAGTGGTAAAGGAGGCTCTTCCTCACAAGGGAGTAGAAAAAATGAAATAGGTTCTTATAACTAAGGATGAATAATGGGTAAAACAAATGCCACTAAATGTGGGGGAGGAGTCGACAAAATGGGTGTCTCCTATTGAGGGGAAGGTTGAACTAGAGGTAAAGGAAAGACCTTATTAACCGTAGGGATATTATGATCACCTTAGTTAGTTATGGTCTAAAAAATATTTTGATTCAATGAATGCTTAGGAAAAAGGTGTTTAAACACATTTATACTTTTATTAGGGGGCTCATTAAGATTATGCAATACGAGATCACCCCTCTCAAGCATATCTTGACTAATGTTCTTGAATGTCTTACAGTTATTAGAATTGTGGCCTTTAACTTGATGGTAACCACAAAACTCATCTTCTTTATACCAAGTTGGAATAGGATTGGAGGGGTCAAACTAAATAGGAGGTTTGATCTAAGGAAGGGTTATGAGACCTTGTTGTAATAGTTTCTCTAATATGGATGTATATGACTCCCTAATGGGAGTGTATTGTCTTTGTTCATACCGTTGTTGGAATTGCTTGGTCAGATTCTGGGAAGTTGAGGAATTTGATTGGTTTGTGGTTATCGAAGAAGCTAACTTAATGACCACCATGTTGGTAGAACCTTTAGCTTTTTGGTTAGAATGGGAAGTCTTAGAATAAGAGGAGTCATTTGATTTGGAATTGGTATTCTTACTGTGCAAAATGACTTTGCCTTCATCTATAGCATGAACCTTAAGTTTTTGTGCCATTGTAAAGGCCTCATCAAATATGTATAGAATTTGTACTCAGAGTATGGATGAGATGTGCTTAGCACATACCCTTGAGAAGATCTCTATAATCTCAATTTGATGTAAGGAGGAGATTTGATTGATCAAGCTTCTCCATCAAGCAACAAAATTTACAATAGACTCATCATCAAGTTATTTGATAGAATAAAGGTCTGTTATAGAAACCTTTTTAGAAATGTTAATAGAGAAATGGTCTAGGAATATTTGTGTGAGTTGGGTGAATGAGAAAAGGGAGTGTTGAGGTATAGAGCTATACCAATCCAAGGTGGCACCTAAAAGATACATAAGGAAAGTGTGAAGTAGTAATGCATCATCATGCCCTATTAAATAGCAAGCATGTCTAAATGCTCACAAGTACTATTTTGGGTCCTCTTTACTCTAGAAATGAGTGAATTTAGGGAGTTCCCATTGGCTTGGATAAGGGTGAATAGGCATAGAAGGATGGATGGGTTCATTGCATATCTAATCATAAGATAACACATTCTTTGAATCAAAAATAGATGTCTCTAGATTAGAAATTTTGTCCATCAACATTTTAATGAGGTCTAGAGGGGGATTAGTTTGGGGGATACCTCCTAAATTATAGGGAACCTGATAGGAAGTAGAGGGATTGTATGACATAGCTTGTTAAGTTTGTGTTGGGGTAACATAAGGATAATGAGTCATAGGCTAGGGTGTAAAAATAAAATGGGCTTGTCCTATTGGGTTAGGGACTATACTTTGGTTGGTTGTTGTTATTACAGGTTGGATTGTTGTCATGGTTAGACTAGATGAAGATTGAGTCATAACTTGGATAATTATAGGCATGAGGGTAGAT
The DNA here is from genome assembly GCA_037957365.1 of Torreya grandis. NCBI lineage: Eukaryota > Viridiplantae > Streptophyta > Pinopsida > Cupressales > Taxaceae > Torreya > Torreya grandis. Next base: position 1,767,536 of record JARHVA010000083.1, on the reverse strand, counting down.
GGAATAGGTACCACTAAATTATAAAATGGGGTAAGACTTATCTGAACTAGTTGTGGTTGTGAAAGTAGGGAAGTCACACCAGGGTTTAGGTGGGATTGGGCAGTTGGCAATGCTAGACTTTGGACATTATTTATAGTTGGGTTACTCATCAAAGTGGTGGTTTGGGTAACCATAGGGAAAATAGTGGAGGTAATTGAAACTAAGTTATCTCCATTCGAGAGGTTGGCATACAATAGATTAGGTCATCCAAAGAATTATGAGTTCAGCTCTTAGCAAGGTAATACTGAAGGGCTGCCACATTATGATCAAGAAATTTATCAAAATCTTGATCTCCTCAAGCATAATGGGAATTTTTTTGGGGCTGGGAGTATGCTCTATATCTGAATTATGCTCTATGATAGAATCAAAAGTGAGAGGGGAGAGTAGAAGTGGTTTTTGGCTTGCATAATCAACAAGAATTCTAGGTTGAGCTCATGTCAATACTATGCAAAAGGAAGCATAAATAGTCTTACTACCATGTATCAATGATAGAATAAATAAAAACTAGGTTTGAGTGTAGGTAAGTGGGTTATTTAAACTTGTTATTTTGAGTAGATGAAATTTACATAGTTGCTGACATCGATCACTTGACCAATGTTGGTAGGAAAAGTTTATCGATGTCAATGGATTAATCAATGTTAATAGGTAAAATATTCCAATGTTGGTATAGTTAATTAATGTCAATCACTATGATATCTTGGGAGATGGAAAATATAATGTTTTAGAAAACTAAAATTTGAAAGTAGGTAAAATAGTGGATGCAATAGGTCTATTTAAGGAGGAAGAACACTCAAAAAACCTAAGATAATAGGTTATACAAGTTGAGTATTAGAAATAGTATTGATTTTATCAATCAATAGGAAAAAATCCTTACCAACTCCAAAAAATAGAAAGTAATAGAAAAGAAAAAAAAGAACATACAACCAGCAACTATTAAATCCTAGAGATTAATTTTTAGTCTCATGTTGGCTTATGCCTTAATCAGATAGTGAAAAGAGAATTTGGTTATAAAAGGTATGAGAAAGCAATCTAGAGATAGTTTTAGGTTAGTTTTAGTGATCAAGAGGAAATCTATATTAGACCAGGTATGTGGCTTGCTATAAGAGCTTAATCTCCACAGTTCATGGACCTAGAGCCAAGCCAGGTCACTTAGCCAAAATATACCTTTTGTCTAGAGTTTATACTCCACCAGAGAACAGAGTGGGTTTTCCCCTTGGTGGTGAAATCCAAGTAGGATAGTTGGGTAGGGTAAGGTGATCCAACAAAGTGATGAAATATTGATGGGACTTTTCTTAGGTGAGTTTAGATGTTTGTTTGTGTGAATTTGATTTGGTTGTGTAACATAGGTGCACTACAATTTAATCAAAATGCTTGTAATTAACTAGGTGAGTTAATATGTAGCAAGCAAATAATGAAATGCAGTAAGTTTTAAACCCAAACTTGAAATGTTTAGATTTGTATGAAAACAAAGATGAAATTGGAGTAGAGAATGAAATTCACTATCCTAATGTGCATTCAAGAAGAAGTAAAGAAGAGATTCTTTTTAACTTGTAAAAAAATGATAATTTGCTTTTAGAGACAAAGAGAAAAGAAAGAAAATTTTAGTTTAATGATTTTAAATAGAAAATAAAATGTTGAATTTTTTGTTTTAAGAGAGAAAAGAAGGAGAAAGTGAAAGAAATGAAGTTTTCACTATAATGCACTTATATGAATTCTTAAAACAAGGAATGAACCTAGGGAAAACTCCAAGGTCCCACTGGGCATGTTAGAAATGTTTCGCTAAATTTTGTTTATTTTAAGTCTAAAGGAAAAATAGAAAAGAATGATAGAGATAAGTAATTAGAATGAACCTAGATTGGTTTATGCACTATATCCAGATGTTGTGAGAACTCTTCTTTGGTTGGGGAGGACTACCTGCAAATAAGAAAATACTACCACAAGATGTTTGTTAGTAGATAAATGAGTGGGCTACCAAGTTACTGCTTGTTTTAGGAAGTGTGAAACTTCATTAGAGATGATAGTCCACTTTTGATAGATAAAAGAGTAATAAATAACTAAAATAAAGGTAAAAAGAGAGTGAAAGAGAGATAATATTATCATTATTCACAACTTGAGTGTAGCAAAGAGTGACAGGGTGCAGGTGGTGTATCTTGTTTGTATTTTAGAAGTTGTTTGGGTAGGTTTTAAAGAGGTTAGGGAATCTACAGTCACTGACATTGGTAGGGGTGATCAATATCGGTTATACTACCAAGGTCAATGGTGAAGGTGACCCAATGTTAGTTAGGCTATCGAGGTTGATAGGGGCAATAATTGTCTAGGAGCTTGCAAAAGGCTTTTCCAAGTCTAGGAAATGGTTTTGATCAAGTCTGAGAGGTTGGGGAGAGTTATGAGAGGGAGAGTATGGTTTTGGGTAGATCTAGTCAGAGGTTTGGTGTGTTAGGTAAAGTGGACACAAGCAAGGAATTTTTATAACTCCCTCACAGGGGTTTGGTCAAGAGTGTGTAAAGCAATGCACTATAGATATAAAGTGATAGCAAAATAAATGTTTAAAAGACCTAAAAAATAATTGATGTACTTAGTTGTAATGGTCACTAAATGATAAGTGCTAGATTGATGGTCCCTATCAGGTAGTCTAAACTTGAATGCCTACATAGAGAAAATAAACATGTGTTGTTGGTCCTCAAGAACTCAATTCCTGATCATGATTGACTTATGCAAGATGACAGCAAACCAATATGTCAAAAATTGAATGATGAGAGCTTGAATGTAAGTAAGAATGAATTTTCTTGATTTTTGTTAACCTAAACTTCAGGTTGGAGTTTGGCTTATATCACCGACATCGACAATCCCATCAACATCAATTGTGGGTTGACTGATGTCAATGGCCCTAGAATAGGTAAAGCTTACTATTTTTAGCCTATTTTTTATTTTTGTTCATCCCAAGTGTGTCACCCATTACAAAATGGTAAAAATAAGAGGTTAAGAAGGAGGTAGTTGATTAAGAATTTAGTTTGGAAGTGAGAATAATTTTTGGTCAGTTAGGATGAGGGGACCAGGTCTTTGAGGTGACTCATCAGGTGAGAATTCATCATAGGGAAAGGTGGCCAGGTAAGGTAGAAAAATGGATGTTTAATTAACTTAATTAATTATTTTAAATTAATTAAATATGTGAGGGGTAAAAGTATGGGTTTGGGAGGCTAATTGTTTATTATTAAAAAATGGTCTAGAAGGGGTTTTGAAATAGGGAGTTACACATGTGTGTGTGATGTAATTTTGGTGTCTACAGTGACCTTCACTCATCCTTTGAGTGAATTCAAACTCTTTAGTGAAAAAAACTTAATTCATGGTGCAACCATTCCAGAATGGTTCATCTATGAAAAATTGTAGAAAATACCAACTATGCACCATCCTTGGGCAATGACACAAGAAATAAACATCCTTGTGTGTGAAGAGATGAAGCCATGGATAGTTGTATTACAAAAGGAAGAAAAGAAAAGGATGACTATTCCAGGAGCTTCAAGTGGAGGCTTTAGCTCCAAAAGTAACACAATCTTTAGTTGGTGTTAAATTTGACCCAACAATTGCCAGTTTATAGAGGGTAACTGAGAAGGAGACCATGGTTGGTGGAAAAGACTTCACTTTCCAAAAAAATGAAACTTTTATTAGATTAACTCTATTTAGAAGATAAAAGCCTGGTTAGATTAAGATATTTGAGGAGAATGTTCTTGAATTATCCCAAGCATAAGATGAACAATTGTAAGTTGCTCTCAAAGGTATGTAGCAATAAAAGGAAAACTTGGAGAAACAAGTAGTCTTGTTAGTCCTGGATATAATGATCAAAAATTTTGAAGACACCTTGTATGATATATTCAATTCCTAAATTTAATAAATTCTATACAAAATGTGTTGAGCTAGTAGGATGTAGTACCCAAGGGCCTAATCCACCAATGGCAAAATTCAAGAGGCAAAGTAAAGGATTTGATCAAATTCTTGACTAAAGATCAAATTCTTGATTTCAAGACCATCAGCTTGGCCCATCTAAACACAGTTATGGGATTGCTAGTAGACAAGATCAAATGTTTAACCACCTGGTCCAAGAACCTAGAGAGCCTCTTTAAGGATGACATGTAGTTACAAAACATGATAGAACACATATTGGGAAGAATAATTAAGGACCCCACTACACTTAGCTCAACTAGTTTGATAAATTGATGATGAATTAAAACATAGGGTCACTCTAGTCATACATGAAGTAAAAAATTAGAGATAGGGGAAGATAGGGTATGATAACACCAAGATCATGGACAAGATATTTACTACAAAGGAGAATATTTTAGAGGCTAAAAGCATTAAAGAGGCATTAGAGAGGGCCAATAAATATCTAAATAATATGGCAAATCAAGAAAATGAAATATTTATAAATCCTATGGTCAATTTGAAGCAAATTAATGAGCAATATCAAATAAAAATGAAGATATTGTAATAATAATAGGGGACTACATCAACAAAAGGGTCTCAAATTAGTTGAATTAGGAATATTATTTTTGTAATTAAGTTTTTATATTTTTTGAAAAGAGAATGTTCTTTTGTAAAGGAATGTGAAACTTGTAAAGTACATTGCCTATTAGTTATTCATTTTAAAGTATCCAAGAGATTCTCAAAGAATTGTAAAAGGACAACTATACTTAATATTTGACACGAATAATTGGCATACCTCATGAATTGTCTATATAAAGAGGTATTGTCAATTGTAAAAGAGAGAGGGAGAGTTTTGGAGCCAAAACTATTCTATAACTTTTGAGCAAATTAATACAAAGCAAGTTCTTCAAAGTTTTTCCATGTTTTCTTGCGTGAATTGCTATCATGGTTTCTATGTCATTTTCCTAGTTTAAATCTCAAATTTGAATGGTTATTAAAAATTATGGATTTAGATATTTAAGTGTAGATTTGCTAATTTGTGTTAATTCTAGATTAGTTGAAAGTTTTAAGGTCTACTTCATTCTCTTCACCTTTCTTGCATATGTTCTAATGTTGTTTGCTTGCAGGGGTGAATCTTTAAAGTGAACTTGGTCCTTATTTGCACTATTTTAGAATATCCTTAGATGTTTGCCTAATGTGTGATAGGATTTGAGCTTATTCTACTTCATGTCATATATTGGTTAAATGCATGTTCAGATGAAATTTGAACTTTGTCATAATGTTTGGGTTGAAGATCAACAACATATTCCTTCTCTACCTTACCCTTCCTTTTACTCCTTTTTTATCAATTCACTTTAGATCAGTTTCATTATGAATATTCATCTTAGTTTATTTTTAGAATTAGGTTTTGAGCACAATTCACTTTAAATATCACATATCATTTTCAATATCAAAGATCAACTATTAGGCCATGGTGGCTCCTAACCACCAAATAATATAAATTTGTGAAATATTCCACTTGTTCTACCTCTATTCCACCAAAGATAATAGGATTATCACAACCTACAACTCATGCATTAGATTCTATGGATTTAGAAATGAGTAGTGTTTCTTAAACACTAAGAACCACCTGTGATACACTTTCAAACATCAACATAATACCCCTGTTATATTTTCTATAATTGTTGTAAATGCATTTAAAGACTTCATTCATGGTTTCTTGTAAGTCTATCTAGATGATTGGTTAGTATTATCTCTATTTAAATAACACTTGTCAAAACTAATATTGATGTTAGATCGATGTCAAGATTTGTACATCATCTTAAATTTAAATAAGTGTCTATTCTTTACACCTTTTGGTTTCTTGTTGGGTCATGTTGTGTGTAATTATAGAATTTTGGTCAACCTAGCTAAAATTGATATTATAGTAGGAATGCAACCTCCTACCAACTCAACTAAAGTGCACACCTTTCTTGGTCATATTGGATATTATAGGAATTTTATAAAATGGTATGAAATTATATTGGTGTCCATGGAGAAGTTATTATACAAGGATACCAAATTTGAATGTACACCAAAATATCAAACAAAACTCATCAAATTAAATTAGAGGTTGGTAAAAATGCCCATATTATTATTTTCTAACTTGAAAAAACCATTCCACGTACATGTGGATGCTTTTGGCACTACAATAGGAGTTATCTTAGCATAGCCAGGTCAAGGTAGATTGGACCACCCTATCATTTATAGAAAATAGTTACATGACCACAAAGAGAGAAGCACTATCCATGGTGTTTTCATTACAAAAGTTTAGGCATTACTTATTGGATACTCATTTTGAGTTTTTCATATATCACTAGGCATTGTGATTCTTGGTTAATAAACCAATGCTAAGAAGATGTATATCAAGGTGGTTGATGCTCTTTAAATAAATTAAATTATAGATTAATGTTAAGCCAGGATGGGAGAATGTGGGACTAGATCATCTCAGCTAACTTTGTAATGGGGAGGAACCAAAGTAAGTCAAAAATGAATCCTCTAATGTGCATTTATTTAGAACTTCTATAGTTCCTGATAACATGGAGGGCATTTCAAATTTATTAGAATAAGGAACTCTTCCTCATATTAAATAGAGAGGAATAAGAAATATATGGTTATCAGATCCATACCATATAGCCTCATTAATGGATTCTTGTATAAGCTTGGCAAAGATGATGTATTATGCATGGTAGCTTTAGAGCATGAGCAACCGTAGCTTATTTAATAGGCTCATCAAAGGATTGCAAGATGCCACTTCATAGGAGAATTCATTGTGAAGAAAATACTTTAGAGTGGTAGTATATGCTATTTTAGGATGCACATAGACTTACTAAATACTATGATGTCTATCAAAGAATGGGCAAGCCCAACTAGCGAGACAAAATGAATTTGGTACCTATACTTATGGAACAACCTTTTGAGAAATGGGTAATTGATTTTTTTGGGCCTACAACTCCCTTAAGTAAATGTAGTCATGCTAGATTAATTATCACTATGATTTACTATTTCATGAAATGGGTGAAAGCTAGTGCCACCCCAAGCTACAATGTAAAGGATATTACCAAAAAAAATTATGAAAACATTATCATGAGGTTTGGATGTCTAGTTAAGTTGGTAAGTGATAGAGGCATGCACTTTATCAATGATACTATCAAGATTATGATTGAAGATTTCATAATATCACACCATAAAATCATAATTTACCACCCGTAGGCCAATGGATAGGCATAAACATGTAATAACATTTTGGGCAATATGTTAACAAAAATTTGTAATGTTCAAAGATATGATTGGGAGGATCAAATTCCTATAATTATATGGGCCTCTTAAATGAATTATAAAACATCTACTAGGTTCACTCCATTCTAATTGGTATATGGCCTTAAGGCAGTAATGCTTATGAAATATATTGTGCTTAGTCTACACATTGTGATGATCATGAGATTATGAGATCAGGATTCATTAAGGGCATAGTTGATGGATTTCACTAGGATGGAATAAAATATATTAATATCATAATGGATGCAAAAGATCAACAAATAAAGTCAAAAATCATATCATGATCACAATTTATGATTTAAACAATTTTATCCAGACCAAATAATATTGCTTTACGAGAAAATATTTAGAGCATTCCCTAGAAAGCTGTGCATAAGATGGAAATAACCATACATCATTCATGAATTATAACCATATGGTACCATAGTGCTAAAATATTTATAGGGAACCATATTACCAAGATGAATAAATGGTTGTATGTTTAAGCCATATCATCTTTAATCTCTATCAATTTGATAAAATAATTGAGTGGGAATTGAGTAACACCATGTAATTTGGATTTCATTTCATTTAATTTAATTGTTTTATTTTATTAAGTTAAAATTTTTATATAGTGTTTTCATTGATTTGAAACACATTCCAACCACCAAGAACCAGTTATCATCACAAGATATGATCACATTCCAAAGACATCTCATCAAAGATAGTTGGCTATAACTACATTGAGCATTGTAATTAAGTTTAGGAAGGTGGAAACAAGATAGGTATGATGATAAGAAGGCCAAGGGTCAGGTTAGACCATTAATGATGTGGAGTTTCAAATATTACAATAGTTTCAAATCAAATTTGGTAATAAAAGGATAAGTGGATATATAAACCAAATTAATTAATCAAGAGGATAACTAATCACCTATAATAACTAATAAAAAAGTAAATTAAATATATTATGCACCAAATGTCCCTATTAATTTTATTTATAAAAACTAATATTTATTAAAAAAATAACATTCATATGCATGCAGCCAATACATTAAAAGGAGGTGGTGACATGAAATTAGGTGCCAAAAAGCTATAAAAGAGTAGGGTATGGACAATGAAAAAAAATTATAACCTTTAGCTAAAAAAATAATTATATTATTGGATTTTAAAATATCTAATCGTAAATATATTTTAAACTAGAGCATAATTACTTAGAGCAATTATTCATCCCAGACTATTCATCAAGCCATGGATAAAGGTCAACTATTGATTCCACTATCAAATACATAAAAAGAGGAAATATAAATTAGGTTAGGTTTGTAATAGACTAAATATAATGATCTATAATTATTCAAATTCATATATGTAGTAGAAACTACTCTGTTTGCCCAAGATACTCAAAGGGAAGCACAAGTAGGAACCCTAACACTATAGGGTATTGACACTGAATGGTTACTTAAGCTACCCACATTTGGGCAGTTAAACAAAGTTATGATGAATTTGATAAGTTGATATAATAAAAGAGATAACCATTTATCTCAAGATGTTATAATCTATATTTATACGTATACCATGGCACGAGAAACTGGTCTACCTAATCATGGTAAATTTGTCATGCTTTATAAGTTTATAGAACCACCAATCCACTTGTATATTAGAGAAAAATATACCATTAGGATAGGTCAAGGAACTCTTATCGATTCCATTGAGGATGCTTTGCTATGCATCAGGGTGCAATATATCATCCAAATATTTTGGTAAACCATAAAGTAAGAAAAACAAACAATAAGAGGCATCATTGACATTACCTATCGAATGATGAAGTTACGGGAGGATTTCAATTGGCTTGTGTTTTTGGTAGCCAAGATTACCATGAATATATAAAAGGTACTTGTAATAACCGCATAGACCTTTCAATACCAATTTTTATTCTTATTATTGTGTTTCACATAGTGGAATTCTCTACTAGGGCTAGTGAATATAACTCCCTAAATTTGGCATGACAATGCCTTTACAAGTATTGCATGGACTAGAATAAGCAAATATTATGATCAATTGAGGTGATTCAACACATGGTGGATGGAAGTCCTAGACTTGATCTAATCACACCCTAGGATTCTAAAGGATGTAATGTAGTATCTAAGACAACATATTTCAGTACTAAGCTATACAATGCTATATAAATTAAGGTTTATGAGTTGGATATCCCAAATGTCACTCCAATACCATTTTTTTCTCAATGGTCAAAGTGAAGGATGAATTATATTTCTAAAAATCCATAGCTATGAGTTTAGTGCCTTCATTACAAGTCATCCCTCCATAGGTGCAATAACCATAAGCAAATTAAGTAACTTTGTAATAACCCACACATTTTTAGGCCCAACCAACATAACCAACACAACTAAAAAATCTAACATAGCAAGATAAATGAAATAAAAAAGCACCTACACATAAAGCCTCACTACCTCTGCTAAGGAAAAAAACCTAACAAATGAATTTATGGATTGACCATCCCATCGGTCCATGAATAACTGTTGAGTGTAACCTACCTAAGATGGGGTTAGAATAATAGGAAGTGTTCCGATTGATGTTAGAAGACATAAAAATAGAGGTTTATGATATAGAGGAGGAGAAGGAGTTTTTATTTTTAAAAGTAATGCACACTTGCCAAATGTGAAATTAGGTAAGATAAGACCTTTGGGTAAATATTGCTCAACCACCTCTATTTATCCTTATTGATATTATAGGACAAGAAGCAGCTTAGCATAAGTTGGAGGGAAAAATATTTTCAATGGAACCAACCATGGGATCATCCTTTATACACATAGTGGATTTATCTATAGAATATATTCCTACATAAACCTTATTCTGATGACCACAAACATATCTTACTATTAAGACATCATAAATGGTGTAGAAAAAGATGGTATATCTTAGTGAACCGATAAAACAATACAATATTTAGTATTCTTGGATAGCTCAATAATAACCTCAACCCTAAGGTGTGAAGAAACAAAAGTAGACCCTCAATATTGTAATGAAATCTAGGAAAAATAAGTTGGTATAAAAAGGTTAGTTGGGTGAATTGTAATCACTTGAGTAGACCAAATTCAACAATGAGCTTGAAGGGGATGAGGAACCCATGGATATAAATATGACTGAGGAAGTAGAGGAATAAAAAACTATACAGGGCACACTTGAACCTGATGAGATGAAAGAGGAATAAAGGACCAAGGAAACAAAAGAAGAAGCAACAACACCACAAGAAACATAATAGGAAACTATATAAATTCAATAATAGAAGTAGTAAGATATAGATGCTGAGTAACAAAGGAAAGATAATGAAGTAGAGGATACATATAAGCAAGCTATCAGAATGAAATTTGAGGAAGTAGAGGTGCATAAAATCAAGCTAAAGAAGTTGCAACCATAAATAAGACATTTGAGGAAGTAGAATTCATGCACAAGTAGGTTGAAGAAGTGGAAACAAAGAATAAATAACAAGAGGAAGCACAAAGCTGATAATAATAGGTGAAAGCTACATAACATAAATAAAAGGATAAAGAAGCCAAATTTAAGGCTGAAGCTAAATCCAAAGCTAAGGCTGAAGTTGAATCCAAATATAAGGATAAAGTTGAATCCAAAGCTAAGGCTGAGGTAGATACTAAATCCAAACCTCAATTTGATGCTAAATCTAAGGCTAAAGAGGAAGCTAAAGTTAAAACCAAGGCTAACGCAAAAGCAACAACCTAGGCCAAGAATCTCAAGGATGTATAAGCATAGGCAGAGGTAAAAAATAAAACTAACATTAAGGGTATCAAAGAAGCAACATAGATCTCTATCCAATGGCTATGGGATGTTCCTAATACATCAACACAATGGAATAATTTCTTAGTCCCATTAACTCAATTCATACCTCCTCCTATGAAACTTGAAACCACGTCCATGTATTTTCCATTACTTCAATGGAAACAACGTTAGATGTGACCTAACTACCACTCTCCAAATAGATTGAAGGATAAATTGCCTTCTAGGAATACATTGCATAGAAGGCCTCATATTTGGAGAAAGATGACCTAAGGCTACAAGATAAAAATGCTAAAGTAGAAGAGAGGTTGGATAATGTGACGTAATTGATTAATAATTCTTGTCCCACCTGGTTATAGATGTAATAGGAGATCAAGTCATATTGAAAGATAAATAATTAACTACTCTATTGACAGAAATCATAAAGAGTTGGGGAGATGTACAAAAAGTTTTGACATTATGCACATAAGGACAAGCTATCAAGATAAAAATATAGGACATGTGTTAACTCCTTGATGAGTATGAGTAGGTCCAAGGCACCACTATGAAGTAAGCCAAGCAAATATCCCAAGATATGCTAAACTAGAGACAATGTTTGAATCAATCGTTGGCCACTATGAAGCCTAAATTTACCACTATTGATAAAGCTAAAGTTTTACTAGAGGATAAAATGGTAATTATAGATCAAATGAGCAACACACTCAAATAATTATTAGATTTTAGAGATGTTTCCATATATAAGTTGAAAGTATGGCATAGTGAAATAATGTACAACATTTTTGCATCCATCCAAACCTAAAGGACAATAGATAGATTAGATGAGCTCATATTGGAAATTAATTAGAAATAATCTAATGCCAAATAATTGCTTACAATCATAAAATATGAAGATCTATAAAACATGATAATGATCCAGGTATGTTAGGAACCTGTGCTACCCCTTCTCTTTAATTTTTTAGTTTATTAGTTGGTTTAGATGCATATGCTTTGTAAGTCATTATGTGAGTATTTTTTTTGATCCCACATTCATTGGAAGTAGTAGTTACTTATATTATACTTAGTATATAAGTTAGTTTTGAGGCCAATTAAGGCATCCATGAATTTATTGCATTAAGCTTACTCAAAGGAGTTACCCCCTCGAAGTGGTTTATAATCAATATAATCCTTTCAGTGCTTCTAATAATGTTAGAAATATGTTATTTCATGCATTTTTATTAATTTATTTTAGGAGTGTCCTCTCATCTGGTATAAAATAAATTTATAGGGCCAAAACTTTTTTTCCTTCAAAAAATCTTAACTCTGTTCTGTTGCATAATTACTTTAAATAATTTTTTAGAAATAAAATTATTTTATTGCATAATTTATTTAAGTATTTTTTTATAACACAATAATCTATTTTGAGTCAAGGTAAAAAACTAACCATATAAATGTGGGAAGTGCTTGGGTGAAATCCCTAAAACTCATTGTGAGGAGTACCATAGGAACCCTAAAGTAGCTATCCCATTGAGAAGACCTACTAGAAAAATGGGTAATGGACCCTTCCCAATTAAGTAGTTCCCATCTATGAGGAAAACTAAGATTTGTCTCTTAGAGTTAAATCTATGGCCAAAACATTTTTGGAGAGTGGTACTCACATAGATAGCATTGGTGTCCAGAGTGATATCATTAAACCCTTAGGTATCGATTGAAACTCGGGGCCCATATCTATTACTTCAACATATTACCAATAGAGTATCAAAAAACTATAGTATTAGTTATTTATTAGAGTATCAAAAGTATTTTCATAAAAAATTTAACATATTACTAGTAGTGTATCAGAAACCTGCCATATCAAATCTATAGACTTATCATATCAGTTTCAGCATATTCTCAGTAGACTCGAAAAAGTGAGTAATTTTTTTTTTCATTTTTTTGTAATATCTCTCCATCTATAACCCCATTGATACTAAAAATTTATCCAAACACCCAAAATTTCATTCTCCACATAATCTTGAGGTCTCATATCTTGATTCCACTCCTAAGGTCTCATACCCTGATTCCACTCCTAATTCTCATAAATCTCAATTTTCTATTTTTCTGGGTTTTACCAAAAAAAATCTATTTTTGTCTGTTTGCTTCAAAATGTTTCCACAATATTGAACTCCCTATTCTTTTCCTTTATCCCTTTTTGATAAATTTTGTACTTTTGCCATTTTCCCTCCTAAAATTACCCTCACCTTTGTCAATCATACTCCCACTATGTAAAAAAAATAGTAAAATTCCCTTTACACCTTCTAATTTTGCCCAAATTAAAAACTTCCCTTACTTAATTTGTCTTAACTCTAGTTTTCCTACCCATTCCAAAAAAATCTCTTACTTTGGTCATGGTAGTAACCTGAACAAGAGAAAAAAACATGGATGGTGAAATTCTCACCCTCAAAACCCACATCAAAGATCTTGATGAAAAAATTCTCAGCCTCAGTCTTCAAAATACCACACCATAAACAACAGATGACATCTAGAGTCCTCTTCCAACATAGGGTTTTCTTCTTTCATCAATTTTTGTGGGCCAAAGCTTAATTTTCATCAATTCAATGGTGTAAATCTAACCAAATGGATCTATCAAGTAGAACAATATTTTAGTTTGCATAATACTTTTTATGCTAACAAGGTCTTGCATGCATCTTTTCACTTTGAACATGAATCCCCATAATTCTATTTTTGGTATACCAAGGATCTTTATGAGCCCATATGGACTCATTTTTTCACACACATTTTGTAACAGTTTGGCCTTATTACTTTTGATGACTTCACTAGAGCACTCATTAAATTTCACCAAAAAAGAACCATGAGCGAATATTAAATAGAATTTGAAAAATTGTCCAATCACACAAATGGATTGTCTAATGAATTCTTTGGGAGTTTCATTTTTAGTGGACTAAAAGATGTCATGTGATCTTAGGTCAAAAAAATTTAGCCCAACAAAATGATGGAAGCCCTAGGGTTGGCTAAGTTGGTAGAGGACAAGATCATAGCTCAATAGTGATTCAAATCCAATTTTGTTCCATTCAAAAATACAACTCCATAATGATCTCAAATAATGTTATCCCCTAGAATCACTCCTATCGAGAATTTGACTAAAGTAGAGATACAAGCTCATAGAGAAAAAGGACTATGTTATAATTTTGATGATAAATTCACTCAAGGACATATATGTGTAGAGCAAAATCACTAGCTACTAGATGTGGATTATCTACCTAAAACTAAAATTTTTGAAGATGCTCAAGATATAGTAGATTATTTGAAAGCTATCGATCATGAAACCTAGTTATTAGGAAGACCAACTAGAGATCTCTCTCCATGCCATAGTAAGAGTCACTACTCCATAAACCATATGGTTTAGGGTTACTTTAAGAAGCTCCCTTTCATAATACTCATTTATTTGGGTAGCACTCATAACTTCATTAACCCTCAGATCACAAAATAGGCTAATTAATTTATTCATCCTTATTCTAACTTCGAAGTCATGATTGCCAATGGGGATACATTACCTTGCAAAGGGAGGTGTTATAATATGCATATATCTATTGGATATTATAATTTATGATCTAACATGTTTTCCTTACCTTTAGGTGGATGTAATGTTATATCTCAATGGTTATGCACACTTGGACCCATCTTATGGGATTTTTCTAAACTTTGGATGTATTTTTTAGACAATGGGAAAAACATAAATTGAAAGGCTTACAATTGGGGTCTCTCAGCATCATAAGTTCACATCACATAAAAAAATTCTTAATAATAATTCACATGACATCATTTCCTATCTCCATTCCATTTAAATGCAACCATAAATGGTCTCCACTACTCATTTTTATTTTCAAACTATTTTGCATAAGTACGCATGTGTCTTTGCCAAACTAGTGGGACTATTACCTTCTTGACTAGAGAACCACCATATTTAGCTCCTTTTTAGAAGCATTCCTCCCAATATTAGGCCCTACTACTACCCATTTCATCAAAATATTGAGATCAAGATGCTCATTCAAGACTTACTGAAGCAAACTATTATTCACCCCAGTACTAGCCCTTATTCTTCTCCAATTCACCTTATTTGGAAAAAAATGGCTCATGGCACCTCTGCATTGACTTTCATGCACTTAATCACATCAAAATCAAGGATAAATTCCTAATCCCTATTATTGATGATCTTTATGGTGCTCATTTTTTCTCCAAGTTGGATCTTCACTTTAGATATCACCAAATCTAACTTCATGAGGATGATATCCTAAATATAGCATTTTGCATGTATGTGTTGGAACACAACTGGATACTAAGAGTGGGGGTGAACCAACATATTAAATAAAACTATTTTAAGTTCTTTTAATGTATATTAAAAGACATATATGGATAAAATAATATATGTAGATATCACACAAACTCAAATACACATGACACCAAATTTATACATGGAAAATCCAAAGGGAAAAATCGTAGTGAGAATAACTACTAAAATCTACTATTCTAATCTAGCCTCATAATTCAAAGCCTCACTATCAAACCTAACTAGTTATAATGTTTAAGGACACCAATCCTAAGGAGACACCAATCCCTTGATTTAAGAGATTCAAATCTAAGGAAGCACCCACTCCCTAATTTGAGCACCCACTTAGCTTATCTAATGGCACCATACTATCAAACTCTCCTATGGAGCTACAAATCTAATTTACAAATCATATTCATACATAAATCCAAAACTCTATTCTTTGTTATAGATCTAATCTATAACTGATCATACTCTACACATTCTCTTTTTGCCTTTCTTCCTCTCTTCTCCTCACTATTCCACTAATCCTATGTTTGGATATGTTTCTATTCGACACACTTCATTGGCTTCACCAACCACTCTGCTCTTCTCTACCCCCTCTAGTTCTATCTTTATGATTTTTTATTTGACATACCTCATTAGCTTTTTCTCTCTACCTTTATCTATATTTGATTATGCTCAATAACAAAAATAATGGTTCCATCAGCATTTCCTTTATCCTAGATATCATATATATAAATAAAGGATCTAGGATTCCATATCTTCTATGTGTTCACACTCTGACTACAACACATCATGCTAATTTTGTACTCTAGTTCATTATGACTTGGACTATAAGTTTCCTATGTCTCAATTCAATGCATCACACCATACTTATAGGTCTCTTTACTATCTATAGCATCTATTAAACTCAAGTTTTGATGTACATGATATTTAATGTAGATTTGATTGGTTAGATTGATCAATCTCATTATTTGTGTTGAGATATAGAGATTATATGCAAGTTCTTACAAGTTCCTACAACTAACCATTAGTCTGGGCATGAATTTAAACATCAGTCATTGATATTTTGCTTGGTGTCATGATCTGATGGTTCATACTCAAACGAATTAACTTTAAAATATGTCCATTCAATCACCTTATGACAGGCTCATGTTATCTATTAGATATTTGTATGTTTATGAACTTTAGATTTTTCATCTTTAAAACACACCCATCGATCTTCTTGATCTGAGCTTCCACATGCTATTGGATCTCTAAAGATGAACATTTTTCATCTCTATCGAGATGTTAAATGTTGAGCTCTTTATCCCATCTCATTGCTTTCTATATCTTTGGATCACTTTTGCTCTATCGATATTCTTGAACATGCTTGGTTTTAAACTCACCACTATATTGATAAACATTGAGCACTTTATATGTAATGAAATTAATTCAAAAATAAAGTAAAATATCAGAAATAGATCCAAATATGATTGAAATATATCAGAATACATGATAATAGATAAGCCACTTTGAGGGGGAAACCTCCACAAGATTCAATAAGAGTATAATTCACAATATGATGACAAATAGTTACCCACTACATCCTATATATAGTCTATCTAGACCATGGTTACTCCATAGGCCAACATAATAACCAAATGAATGCATAGAGAAATGTGAAATAGAATCAAAGAGGGATAAGTAAGCCACAAGTTGGCTATTCCTATCCTAATACATTTGATAGGTTAGGTGCATAGCATGCCCTTCCCCTTTGGACCAACATTGTCCTCAATGTTGAACAACTCTGGATGTTGTTACAGAAAATCTTCACCTTCCCAAGTTGCATCTTCACTACTCAAGTTCTTCCACTTGATCAGATATTCCCTAATCTCTCTAGTTCTCAACTTCTTAGTATGTGTTTGGAGGATCTTCTCTGGTTCCAAAATGACACGTCCTTCTTCATCTAGTTCTAGGAGCTCTGTTTGGGCTAAAAATTTCTATCTAATTACCTTTAAATAAGAAACATGAAATATTGGGTGTATGTGAGATGAATGAGGTAACTCAAGCTTGTAATCCACACTTCCAATTGTTTGCAGAACCTAATAAGGGCCATAATACTTAGGAGCAAGTTTTTTTCCTATTTTCTATTTCTTCAAGGACATCTGCTTGTAAGGTTGCAAATGTATAGATACCCAGTCACCCACCTCAAAATTTTGTGCACTACGATGTTGATCTACTTGTTGCTTCATCCTATTTTGTGCCAAGGCTAAATTCTCTCTTAAACTAGCTAAAACCTCTTGTTGATGTTGAATGTACTCCTCCACATCAAGAATCATTTGTAGATCAAGATGTGTAGATACCTGTGTGGGTTGAGATTTTATGAAACATAATCATGTAATAATTCCCTTTTCCCCCTTTTTTAGTATCTTGGTCACATGATGTGAACTAATTAATTATGGAGATTTTGCTTGTAATCCATGTAGTTCAATTTTCCTACCTTCAGAATGAAAGCGCATGAATAGTTCCTAGAAGTTCATCTCAATGGTACCCAAGGTTGTGAGCCATTAGACTCCCAAAATAATGTTTGTGCTACCCATGGGAATAGAAAACATAGGAGAATCAAGATTTTACTCACCCATAGCAAGCTTAATGCTATGGCATTTTCTTTAACAGTTAATTGTGTCACCATCTATAATTATGACCTATAATTCTGGTGCTAGGTAGATGAAATAGTTCAATCAAGTGGCCAACTTATGGTTGATAAAGTTATGTGTGCTCCATAAATCAATCAACACTATTATCTTCTATTTCTTGAGGAAACCCACCACCTTAAGTGCATGACAAGATATTATAGGTTGGGAATCTTCAAGTACCTCCTCTATCTCTTCTTCATCATCATTGGAGGCATCATCTAATTCTTCATCTTCATTAGATCCCTCAATGTAGAATGACTTATTCTCATTACATCTATGTCCTTTTCTCCACTTGCTGTCACAACTAAAACATAATCCTTTTGCACACTTCTCTTCAATTTGTTGAGGGGCCAATCTGGTAGGTGGAGGAAATGTTGGTATCGATATGCTACAATATTTGAAGTGAGTGAATGGTTGCTTCTTATTGGCTATGAATTTTTCCTCAACTCTACATGCCATGATAATAGAATCAAAAATCTTAAGTGGATTAAACATGCGTACCTCATGTTGAATGTGGTCCTTGATTCCACCCAAAAATAGGTCATTCAAGTTCTCCTCAGAAATTATCTCCACACGTAAGGATAGGCTCTAAAAATGATGAATATAATCCTTGATGGAGCTAGTCTATCACAATTTTTATAGTTGGTTGAATTAATTCTCTGTCACACTATTTCCATAGTGTAATTGTATCTTCTCTATAAAAACTAACCAGGTGACACTAAGAGTCATCTTTTTCTTTTGAGCACACAACCATCGATACTAAATAAATTAATCAAGTTCAAGATACAAGGATGCCATGGTAACCTTCTATCCACCTGGGATCTGATGCATATCAAAAAAATTCTCCATTGGGTTGATCTAATTGAGTGGATCTTTTCCATCAAATTTGCACATATCCACCTTTGGTAATAGGTTCCTCTGTGGCGATGTAGTTGGATTTGAAGTAGACTGGTTGGGAGAACCACCCTGGTGGGGTTGTGTAATAGTGATAGGTGGATGATTTGAATGATTATTTAATGGATTTAATATTAGATTGTATGCCTTGCACCTCACTTTGAATGCCTTGCACACAATAGTCAAGCTGGCTCACTTTGTGATCTATATCAGAGAACCCTGGTATAAAGGATCTAGTACATCCCCCTTCTAAATCCATATCTTCCTTTTTAAGAGTTTTAACTAGAGTTTCATCACCCTTTCCTCAGCCCCAAGTTTTTGGACCTGCCATAAAAGGGCTTTACAATTTAGAATCCATAGTTTTAAAACTTCAATTTGAGTTTATAAATGTAGGTTACAGATCAGGCACTTTTAACCCAAATTTGACCAAGAGATTTTGGACTTGTTTATGCCTCAAATAAAAACATACAAATAAAATACTCTATCCAAATTTTTCTAAGCTTTCCAAATATGTAAATAACTCAGAAAAAATCTTTGAATTGCATAATATAGATCAATTTTATGAAAAACCTTAAAATGGAGATAACTTTTTTAAAATAGATCCAAATGATCTTAAATTTTAATGGAATATTAATTTAATGGTTTCTCACCTCCAGTGAAAAAATTTAAGATAAAATCACAACCCTTTTTTATATATATCTAAATTTAAAAAATCAAGGTTTCACCCACAAGATTGCCCAAATCACAGCTCTGATACCACTTGTAATGAAATTACTTCAACAATAAAGTAGAATATTAGAAATAGATCCAAATATGACTTAAATATATAAGAATATATGATAATAGATAAGCCACTTCGAGGGGGCAACCTCCATAAGCTTAAATAAGAGCAAAATTCACAATATGATGATAAATAGTTACCTACTACCTCCTATATATAGTCTATCTAGGCCATGGTTACTCCATAGGCCGACCTACTAACCAAATGAATGCATAGATAAATGTGAAATATCATCAAAGAGGTATAATTAAGCCACAAATTAGCTATTCCTATCCTAATGCATGTGATAGGTTAGGGGCGTAACATTATAGCATTTGAGTCCATTCACTCTCTTGGATCTCCTTTGCATGATCACCCACTCACCATCAAATCTTCTAAAAAACTTAATCATTAACTTTGACAAGCTTACACTCATTGGGTCTTTATCTGACAAGCTCTAAAAATGTGACACTTGTCACTTACGTGCCCACTTAGAGCTCCTTTTGACAATTTGACTTTATCATACTCTGTTAGATATCTAATGTTTGATTAAGCACAAGTCATTGATCAAGTAGGGACATATATTAAGTCTTAGAATTAGGAAAATATCAATTCCTTTGAACTTGTAATTGCTAGGTTAAAGGTGTTAGTTTCACAATGATGACAAAGGCTTAAGTTATAACTTAAGCTATTGGATCCCAACTATAGCCTGTCACCATCAAAATAGAAAGTGTTTATTTTATGCCATGTCATAAACCCTTACGGTTTTATTAAGAAACTCTATCTAGTCTGAGACCAAAGATAATTCAATTCTAAGCTCATTCCTTCTCCTTTGATCCTGTGGACCACATATTCAAGATTTTCATGAAAACCCCATAATAGATCTACCATTTGTTTCTTTTGAAAATGTTCATATATGAGCTTTGTGAAAGTATGACAACTTTGCATGACCTTATGCTGATTTTATCTAAGTATGGAGACCATTCATTTTGCCTAGAAGGCTAACTTTGCACTTATATAACTCTTGTTGTACTTAGTCGCATGACCTACAAATTGGTGCATTTGTTCCTCTTTCATAGGATATTTAATCCATATATCTATTTGTTCCAAGAACCTTCTTATGTGCAAGATATGGAATTATAAAAGTACCTACTTATCTTTTCTTGTTTGGAACCAAAAATTTTAGATGATCATTATGAAAAACTAGATGAATTTCATTCATGCACACAGACATTCCAACCATCATTAACCTCTAATATAATCACCATATTCATCTCTAAGCATTAATTACATGTTTATAATGTCACTTTTGACATCAATGATAATCATATTTCCAATAATTTCCCCTTTTTTCATTGATGGAAAACTAAATGATTTGATCTTCTACTATTTAACTCCTTCTCTGGCCTTACTTGCATTGACTTTTGATAAGTATAAACTGAAGTTGTTTATACCAAACTTGATCCCCCTTAAGAAATGAACAATTTTCCTAACACTCAAATTGGACACTTTTTCTTCTTCTTTGACATTTACACTTTTGCAGAGAACATTTTTCTCTTTCTCCTACAGAGAGAATTCGCACCTTTTTCTCCCCCTTTGACATCAATGGCAAAGGGACTCTAGCTAACTATTTATCCAAATATTTCTCCCCCTTTATTAGATAAAGGATTTTGTCCAAGAATATACAACTTCAACTCATTAGTAATTTTCAAAAGTATACATACCTGAGTTGACTTTTTCTCTTCTTCCAAGGATTAATAAATATTTCATGAGACTCCCCATAGACTCATGCCCTATCACTAGTGATTTTGTGACGTGCTGTAGGAGCCACCACTCCCAAATTCTATCTTATATATTCCAATTATTCCTTTGGAAGAGGTTTGGTGAATATGTCTACAATTTGGTCTTTAGTTTTCACATATTCTATTGTGACCACTTGATCTGCAACCCTTTCTCTTAAGAAGTGATACTTGATTGATATGTACTTGGTTCTAAAATGCATCACTAGATTCTTTGGTATATTTATTTCACTTGAATTATCACAAATAATTAAAGTGACTTGTACTCAACCTTGATGTCTTTGAGTGTTTGATTCATCCATAGGACTTGAGTGCAACATACCACTACTGCTACATACTCTACTTGTATTGTAGAAAGAGTAACTGACTCTTATTTTTTGCTCAGCCATGAAACAAGTCTATTTCCAAGGAAAAATTTACCATCACTAGTGTTTATTCTATTTTCCACACTTGCTACCTAATCAGCATCTGTATATGTTGTTAAAGTGAAATCTTCACTTATAGGGTACCATAGGCCATAGTCAATTGTGATATTATTTTATCTAAAGATTATTTTCACTACATTGACATGTGACTCTTTAAGAGTAGCCTAAAATATATCAACCATGCATACTGCTTACATGATATCTGGTCTTGATGTAGTTAAGTATAGCAAGCTACCTATCAGTGATCTATACATAGTCTTATTTACATCAAGGGACTCATCCACTTTTCTCATTTTGCATCCAATTATCATGGGAGTACTAACTGGTTTGTTATCTTCCTTTCTAAATTTTTTGAGTATCTCCTTTGCATACTTGGTTTTTAATATGAATATCCCTTCATCATATTGTGTTATTTTTAGACCAAGAAAGAAGTAAAGTTATCCTAGCATAGACATTTCAAATTCACTTTGCATTTATGTAGAAAATTCTTTGCACATTTTTTTATTTCCACCACTAAGATGATGTCATCTACATAAACAAAAATAATCAACATATGGTCACATTTTGATTTGAAGTAAAGATTACTATCTGCACATCCTTTTTTGAAACCTTGTCTTTTCAAGTATTGGTCTAAACTTGAATACCATGATCTAGGTGCCTATTTTAGACCTTATAGTGCTTTCTTCAGTTTTCACACATAATCTTCTTCATCTAACAATTGAAAATTTTATGGTTGTTTAATATAGACTTCCTCTTCTAGGTTCCCATTCAAGAAAGTAGACTTTACATCCATTTGATAAACTTTGAACTTCTTGTAAATATAGAATACTAGAAATATTCTTATAGCTTCCAATCTAACAACTGGAGCAAATGTTTCCACAAAGTATATGCTTTCTACTTGTGCATATTCCTTACACACAAATCTCTCTTTATTTTTTATAAGGATCTTGGACCTAATTACCAAGTTTTGTTCTTTTCTATTTGTCTCAATTCTTCTTCCATGGATTTTAGTCAATTCTCATCCTTTCTAGCTTCAACATAGCTCTTAGGCTCAATTTGAGACATTATAGAAAAACTTAATATCTCCTTGTTCATTATAGCTCTTTTCCTTACCTGAACTCTTTCATTCTTATTACCAATTATCTAATATTTAGGATGATACTTTTGAACAAATTTTGGAGGTACTTTTTTATTCTTTTCCTTAGCATCTTCACTATATGCTTCTTTTTTAAGATCTATCTCTTCATTACTAGTTTCTTTGTCAGGTTTAACATGTTTTATGCCTTCTTCAACCTTGACATTTATGCTTTCCACCATCATGTGTATCCTCTTATTGTAACATACATAGGATTTGCTTTGAGTATAATAAACAAGAAATATTCCTTCATCACATCTTGATTCAAAGCTTCCTAGTTTGTCCTCTTTTCTTTTGATGTAGCATTTTCTTCCAAACACTCTAAAGCACTTAACAGAGGTAGGATTTCCATATTATAGCTCATAGGAGTTTTTTCACTATTTACCCTCAGTTGAATACTATCCAAGATGTATATTGTTGTTTGGACTACTTCTCTCTAATATACATCTAGTAACTTGGCCTCCTTTAGCATTATTCTAGCCATTTCTTTGATTTTTCTATTCTTTCTCTCAAAAACTCCATTTTGTTGTGGAGTCCTTGCTAAAAAGTAGTGCCTTTTGATCCCATGATTCTCATAATACTCTATGAATTAATTTGAGGTGAATTGTCCACCTTTATTAGATCTTAAGCATTTGATTTTTCTTCTAATCTCATTTTCAACCATGGCTCTAAATATCTTTAATCTCTCAAAGGATTGAGATTTATCCTTCAAAAAGGTTACCCATGTCATTATTGAGTAGTCATCTACAAATAACATGAATTACCTCTCTCTTTTAGATCCTTGTTTCTTAGTATGACCACAAAGATCAGTATGAACTAATTGTAGAGGGTTTGTAGTTGCATACTCCTCTATTTGAAATCCAACCCTTGTCTGCTTGCCTAGTTAACATTCCTTGCAAGTATTATCTATAGGTTTGATTATCTTGGGCATGTGTCTTACACACTTATTTTAGCTCATTTTTACTAGATTATCAAATTTGACATGACCCATTCTCCTATGCCACAACCAACTCTCATCAATCTTTCCCATCAGGCAACTATTACCATTCACTTCAACAAGATTGTAGATATTACTCTCAATCCTTTTCCCTTCTACAACTATACTTCTAGATCTCTTTAACTTGTAGCCTTTTACATC
Source organism: Torreya grandis (assembly GCA_037957365.1). Classification (NCBI taxonomy): domain Eukaryota; kingdom Viridiplantae; phylum Streptophyta; class Pinopsida; order Cupressales; family Taxaceae; genus Torreya; species Torreya grandis. The sequence goes on along the minus strand of JARHVA010000083.1, from coordinate 1,743,340 downwards.
AAATGTGACCTTGTATCCATTTTCACACATTTAGCTGACACTTAACAGATTATGATTCAATCCTTCAACATAAAGGACATCATGTGTAGGCAGTTTACCATCTATGTTTAAGGTTCTTTTACCTTTTATCTTTACTAATATATTGTCTCCCAAGATGATAGATATTTCCTTACATTTGTTCAATTTTTTGAACTTGATCTTGTCACCAGTCATATGCTTTGAGTAGCCACTGTCTATCACCCATAAATTCTACTCCTTGGCATGGAGTACAAGTTGAGCAATCATGGATTGATTTTTTACTCTCCATAAATCTTTGGGTATCTTATATGGATTATTATTAGATACTTATGAACCTTTGTTCACAATAAAAGGCATGTCTTTATTCTTAATCTTTACTTTTGATCTTAAAAATCTATTTATACAATGTTTAGCTATGTGACCAAAATTATTACAAGTATAACACATTACATTTGTATCTAACAAAGCAGCAAATGAGTTTCTAGTTACAAAATGTGTTCTCCTTTTAGATACAACTCTAAAATCAATAGTCATATGACTAAAATGATTATATATGTATAATAATAACCATAAAAAGATGAGGAATACCTGGTCATAGCATTTTTTGGTGCAACATGAGGAATTCTTCTAAGTTGTGGCTTCTTTAAGTTTCTCACCTTGGTGCATCCATCAGTATCAGCTACCTTTGTCTTCTTTTTCTCTTCAAGATTCTTTGTAGGCTCATATTTTTTCACATAAATTATGTTTGAATTTCTATTTGTATCCTTACAATATTTCTCTTTATTTTCTCTTGATTCTTATTTTGCTTTGAATTTTTCATATAGGTTAGCAGATGTACTAGTTGAGGAACTTTTCCCTTCTCATAACCATGACTTGATCTCTCTTTTGAGGGATTTTAAGATTTGATCAGTTCATCAAGAATGTCTGATCCTCCTATCAAATTTATACTTTTATTTAGTTGACCTTTAGCTTTTCCAAATTCTTTTCTCAAAGCCACTATTTCTACCTCCAGTTTCATACATTCATTAGATTTAGATTGTAGTTCATGTTTGACTACATCTTCTATTTTCTTAGCCTTTTAAACTTGTGTATTTAGCATAATTACCATTGGATTAGATTTATTAGGACGTTTGGACAACTTTTCAATTTATTTTTATCCAATCTTCTTCTGACTTGAGTTCTCTTTTCTCAGCTTGTCAATCTCATCTAGAGTATAGATGAGCTCACATTCTAGATCCACTTCTCCTTCTTCTTCATCTAAGTATTCTTCTCCTTGATCCAAAGAAGTTTATTATATTGTAATGAATAGGACTTCCTTTTCCTTATCCATAAAAGCATAGTCATGATCATCATTGGAACTATCACTATCATCCATTAAATCACTATCTTCTTTTGTGTATAAACCTTTCTTATTATTGAAGAAGTTCTTCTTAGGATTGTAAGGTTTCTCCTTTTTACTACTATTTACTTGCTCAGAGTTATCCTTTTTATTATGAGGGCATTTAGTACAAAAATTTCCTACTTTACCATATTTAAATCATTTGAAGGGTAACTTACCTCTGTACTTTCTAGATCCTCTCTTTAGTCTTCTAACAAAGTTAACTTCTTCTTCATCAAGTATCCTCAGATTTAGATGTAGATGTTTCTTCCTTAATTTGCTTGGTTACTTTGAGAACAAATTCTCTCTTGAAGGTGTTTGTCTCTCCCATTCTCATCTCATAGGCTATGAAGGTCCCATGCAACTCATCAACAATGAATTTATCTATATCTCTTGCTCATTCTATTGTAGAGATTTTAGAATCATATCTTGATGGTAGAGATCTTAAAACCTTTTTGACAATGATTGACTCTTTCATTTCTTCTCCAAGACCTCTGATTGCATTTATTATTTCATCTACCCTAAGGAGGTACTCTGTAATCTTTTCCTCTTCATTCATCTTACGAATCTCAAAATTATCTTTGTATGTTTGTAGCTTGGCTTGATTTACCTTGTCATCTCCTTCATATATGGTCTTTAGTTTTTTCTAGATATCTTGAGAATTTTGACACTACATCACTTTGACAAACTTTGAGTTTTATAGTCCACAAAGAATAGCATTATTTTCCTTATTATTGCTTTCATATGCCTTCTTGGTATCCTGATCAAGAGGAGTTTTAGCAGGGGTTATATGTATATTTACCATAGACATCCATACATAAAAACCTAATGAGGATAAATAATCTTCCTTTTTATGCTCTAGAATTCATAATTAAACCCATCAAAGAGAGGTTCTTTATTTTATGAAGATCCTTCTTGACTAGACATTGTGTTCACTATTCCAAGATCTACCTAAACTAATTAAGCCTCTTTAAAAAAACCCTAAGCTCTAATACCAATTGTTAAAACACAACTAGATACTAAGAGGGGGGTGAATCAGTATATTAACTAAAACTAGTCCTTTAAGTATTTTTGATGTAGATTAAAAGATATATGTGGATAAAATCAAATATGAAAAGATCACACAAACTCAAATACACATGACACCAGATTTATACATGGAAAATCCAAAGGGAAAAACCATGGTGAGAATAACTATTACTAAATTAGATTCATACATGAATCCAAATCTCTATTTTTTTATAGGTATAATCTACAACTGATCATACTCTACACATTCTCTTTGTGCCTTTCTTCCTCTCTTCTCCTCACTATTCCATTGGTCCTATGTTTGGATATGTCTCTATTATAAATACTTCATTGGCTTAACCAATCACTCTACTCTTCCCTATCCCATATAGTCATATGTCTTTATGATTTTCTATTTGACACACCTCATTAGCTTTTTCTCTCTACATTTATCTATATTTTATTTGGATCAATAAAAAAGCAATGGTTCCATCAACATTTTTTTTTCATAGATATCATATATATAAACAAATGATCTGGGATTCCATATATTCTATGTGTTCACACTCAGACTACAACACATCATGCCAATTTTATACTCTAGTTCATTATGACTTGGACTGTAAGTTTCCCACATCCTGATTCCATGAATCACACAATAATTATAGATTGCTTTACTATCTATAGCATCTTTTAGACTCAAGTTTTGATGTACAGGATATTTAAAGTAGATTTGATTGGTTAGATCAATCGATCTCATTTTTTGTGTTGAGATATAGAGCTTATACACAAGTTCTTGCATGTTCCTACAAATAAACATTTGTGTAGACATGACTTTAAATGTCAATCATTGATCTTGTGCTTGGTTCCATGATCTAATGGTCCATACTCATATGACTCAACTTTAAAACATGTCTATTCAATCACCTTCTAACAGGCTCATACTATCCATTAGATCTTTGTATGCTTTCAAACTTTAGTTTTGTCATCTTAAAAATGTACCCATTTATCTTCTTGATCTAAGCTTATATATGCCATTATATCTCCAAAGATGCACATTTTTTTATCTCAATCAAGACATTAAACATTGATCTCTTTATCCCATCTCATTGATTCCTATATCTTTGGATCACTTTGGCTCTGTCAATATTCTCGAACATACTTAGTTTTTAACTTACCACTATATCGATAAACATTAAGCACTTTATACATTTTGAGTCCATTCACTTCATTGGATCTCCTTTACATAATCACTCACTCATCATCAAATCTTATAACAAAAATGATCATTAAATTTGACAAGCTTACACTCATTGGGTCTCTATCTGACAAGTTACATGAATGTGACACTTATCAATTACATGCTCACTTAGAGATCCTTTTGATAATTTGACTTTATTATTCTATTTTATATCTCCAATGTCTAATTAAGCATGATTCATTGAACAAGTAGGGATATATATATTAATTCTTAGACTTAGGAAAACATTAAGTCCTTTGAATCTATAATTACTAGGTTGAAGGGGTTGATTTCACAATGATGACAAAGGCTTAAGTTATAACTTAAGCTACTAGGTCTTGGCTATAGCCAATCACCATAAAAATAGAAAATGTCTTTTTGATTCCATGCCATAACCCTTAGGGTTTACTAAGAAACTCTATCTAGTCCAAGAGCAAAGAGAATTTAATTATGAGCTCCTTCCTTCTCCTTTGAGCCTATAGACCACATATTCAAGATGCTCATGAAAAACCCATAACAGATCTACCTTCTATTTCATTTGAACATTTCCATAGATGAGTTTTGTAAAATCATGACAACTTTGCATGACCTTGTGCATATTTTGTCTAAGTATGGAGACCATTCATTTTTCCTAGAAGGATAACTTTTCACCCGTATAACTATTATTGTGCTTAGTTGTATGACCTAAAACTTGGCACATATGTTCCTCTTTCATAGGATATTTGATACATATATCCATTTGGTCATGAATCTTTCTTATGTGAAATATATGGCATTATAAAAGTGCCTACTTATCTTTTCCTATCTAAACCCAAAATTTCTAGATGATCATTATGAAGAACTAGATGAATTCCATTCATGCACACAAGCAGTCCAACCATCCTTGACCTATGATAGGATCACCATGATCACCATATTCATCGTTGATAATTAATGACATGCTCATAATTTCCTTTTTGACATCAATGATAATCATATTTCCAATAGCATAATGTCCACTATGATTTTGTGGTCATGCTCTTTGGCTTCACTAATGTTCCTCCAACATTCTAGGCATTGATGAATAAAATATTCTATCTCTACCTGTGTAAATTCATTCTAATCTTCTTTGATGATATCTTTATCTATAGTAAAATATGGTCTAAGCATATCCAACATTTGGAGTTCATACTACAACTTCACTCTAATCATCATCTTTGTGAAAAATACTTCAAATGTGCTTTTGGATAGGAAAAAGTGGAGTATCTTGAGAATATTGTTTTATCCCAAAGGGTTCAAGTAGATCCTAAAAAATAATTTTCATGATAAATTAGCCTCATCCCCAAACACTCAAGAGCCTTCATGGTTTTTGGGGGCTGACTGGATACTATCATAAGTTTGTCAAGGATTATGTGAAAATTGTAGCTCCACTAACAACTTTGTTGAAAAGGGACGATTTTTCATAAACACAAGCTATTGAGTGTGAATTTTAAGAATTGAAATAAGCTATGTATATTAAACATATTCTATTTATGCTAGATTTTGACAAGACCTTCACTATCAAGAGCAATGCTTGTGGTAATGGCCTTGGTGTTGCTCTCCTCCAAGAAGGATGTCCTATTGCATTCACTAGAAAATCCCTTTCTGGTAAGAATTTATTACTCTCTACTTATGAGAAGGAAATGATGGACATTTTACATTCAGTATAGAAGTGGCAGCCATACCTATTGGGGAATCATTTTTACATCAAAACTAATCACCCGAGTGTGAAATATTTCCAGGAAAAATGGGTCTCTACCCCATCACAATATAAATGGGTCAATAACTCATGGGTTATGACTAAGAGATCACTTATAAGAAAGGTAATGACAATATTGTGGTTGATGCTCTATCTTAGACATTTTTGGACTAAGCTTCCCTTTCAGCTATTTCTATGCATATTCCAAATTGGTCAGATGTTGTACATCAATGTTATGTCAATGAATCCTCATTATCTCAAATCATTCAATAGTTGGCCATTAACCCCTCTATTGTACTACATTATTCTTAAGATGGTGCTTCTCCATGATACAAAGGTTGTTTGGTGCTTCCCTAGAACATAGATGTTTAATAGGTTATATTCTATGAACTCCATGCTTCTCCATCTATATGGAACTCAAGGTTTCTCAAAACTTATGAGTGGGCATGATGCAACTTCTTTTTAAATGGAATGAAAAAGGAAATTAAATAGATGGTGGTTGAATGTGATACCTACCAATGCAACAAAGGTGAAACAACACTCATTTTTAGTTTGCTTGAACCCTTGCCCATCTCCACCAGGATTTGGATAGATATTTCTATGTATTTCATTGAGGGGCTCCCTAAATCTAGAGGGAAAAAAGCAATCTTGGTTTTTGTTGATCACCTCTCTAAATATAGTAATTTTTTTTCCCTTAACCATCCCTATACTGCCTCCATAGTCACACAAATTTTATTGGACCAAAGTTTTTATCTTCATGGCATTCTTTCATCCATTGTCTCAAATAGTGATGCAACTTTCACCAACCATTTTAGATAGAACTATTTTATTGCACCAACACCCAACTAAAAATGAGTTTTAGGTATCAACCACAAATGGATGGCCAGACTGAAATTGTCAATAAATGCTTGGAAACTTTCCTTTGTTGTCTCACCTCAAAAAAAAACATCAGTGGTAAAAGTGGTTCTCTCTCATTAAGAGGTGGTACAACACCTCCTACCACACTTTAACTAAATGACTCTATACTAAGTAGTATATTGTCAAGCACCATCAGTGTTCCTTCCATACACCCCTAATAGTTCACTAGTTTAAGTGGTCAACATAATTCTTCAAAACTAGGATCATATCATCAACACCCTATGGGATAATCTTCATATGGCATAAAATAAAATGAAATAATAGGCTGATCAAAACTATTCTAAGTGCACTTTTCAAGTTGGTAACATGGTTTTTATTTGCCTACAAACATAAAAGCAATCCTCCCTAAAACTCAAAGGCCATCATAAGTTTACACCCAAGTTATATGGGCCTTATAAATTTCTCCATAAGATTGGGTCAGTTCCTTATAAATTAGATCTCCCACCTTCTTCCCAAGTTCACCTAGTATTTCATGTCTCTTGTTTGAAAAAAGTTCTTGGCATAAACATCATAGTGTAGACTATTTTACTAGAACTTGATAATGAAGGATCCATTTTTCTTGAGACGGAGGCAATCTTGGATAGGTGTACATGCCAAGTTCATTCTTGTTTCATCATAAATGTTTTAATTCAATGACATAGAATGAAACCAAAGGATGCCACATGGGAACTAGATTTTTAGATTCAACACCAATTCCCACATCTGAAGCTTTAAGGACAAAAATTTTTCTAAGAGGGAGGGATGTTAGGAACCTATGCTACCCCTTCTCTTTACTTTGTTATTTTATTAGTTATTTTGGATGTATATGATGTGTAAGTCATTCCATGAGTATTTTATTTGATCCCACATTTATGGGAAGTATTAGTTTCTTAGATTACACTTATTATATAAGTTAGTGTTGAGGCTAGTGAAGGCATAAATGAATTTATTGTATTAAGCTTGCTCAAAGGAGGTTGTCCCCTCGAAGTGGCTTGAGATAAATATAATCCTTTTAGTGCTTCTAATAATTTTATAAATATGTTATTTCATGCATTTTTATTTATTTATTGTAGGAGGATCATATCAAGATACCATTGTACATTCTACTTGCCATGGCACATGAAGTGCTCACTAACTAGAAAATTCTCAAGCAAGATCTCACTCAAGTTGATCTGACCATTACCTAGATAAAAGAGGAGTCCTCATTAATTCCTCCACAATAACTTTGAGAAATAATATAGGAGAGGAAGATAGGCATAAAGGCATATACTTCGCAACTACCTTTAGTAGTGGATACATCAAAAGCCAGTGGGTTAGCAGTTGCCCAACCATAAGAAACTCTACAATCACCTAGCCAAACACTCCCTCAGTTTTAGCAATAAGGTTTATGCACTTTATTTTTATTAATTTTGACATATTGAATTTTTTTTAATATGGCCTAAACACTAAGAGTAGGTCTAGAATGGTTGAAAACCCATAAAGGGAGGCAACCTAGTTATGATAGTCTATTGAAAACCTAAAAGGGAAGTAGGCTAGTATGTTACTTTGTTGAAAACCTAAAAGGGTGGATAATTAGTGTGCAAAGGTTAAAAATTGGTAAACAACACCTAGAGTAATAATGAAAATTTTTTTATGACTTATCTTTTCAGCTCAGTTTAGATCAACTTGCAACTTTGTCTTAGGATGAGATAAATATTTAGTTTAGGAAAGTTTTGGATGAAGAATAAAGCTTACTAAAACTATGAAGTATGAGATGAACCATGTGTAGAGTGAATGACTTTGTCTTTTTTATAAATTTCTACATGTACTTGTTTGTGTAAGCCTAATCAATTAATAGAATAATGGAAAGAGTCTTTCCTTTTGTATCTCGAAAGGATGGAATGTGAAGCGACAAAAAGATTATAAAAGACTATAAATAACACTTTGATGTAATATAATTTGGTTTGATATGATAATATAGATTAATATAATTATTTTGTTATGGTATTTCTTATCTTTCTTTATGTATGGTTTATGTGTTGTGAGTACTCTATTTTACTTTAATCTATTATATGATGTGATACTAGTTATGGTTTAGATTTTATTTTTATTTGCTTCATCTTGTTCTTTAGTCTATTTGTGTACTTTGTAGATGGTTTATAATATTGTCAACTCTGTTGCACCTATTATTACTCTCCACTACACAATATATCCTTGTAATTATAATGTTCTTAACTAATTAGGAACCTCTGCTAACTCATGGAAAACATAATTTAAATGAAAATATAAAAAACTTAGGAATAGGATATGAACAATCAAATCCCAAGTATAAATAAAATAGATAAACCAAGTGTATGACTAAATATAAACATTCACAACTTAAGTAAAAGATATTTATAATCAAGAATTAAAGGTGAATAAAATGTAATAACCCTATACCAACAGAAGAAAACACAAAAAGACAAAAATAAAAACAAATAAATAATAAGAAAAACAAACAAATAACAATAAACATAAACAAACAAACAAACAAACCAAAGAAAAGAAAAGTGTAAGAAACAAACTATTTTAAACACACAAATGAAAACAAACAAAATAATCTAAATAAATGGCAATATACAAATAATCGTTAGTCACAATTTTAGTATAGATAAAACACAAATTTTTTGTGAATGTGTAATAGAGGTATTACTCTTGATGGCAGTGTAACCCCTAAGCTATGTTGCAATGACATAAGTAAAATAACATAGGAATAAATGGTACAAGGTTACCCCCAGCATAAACAAAAGAATGGAAATGGTGAGATGACAAACATCACCCCTAGGCTATATGGGATAATGAATTAAAATAAATGGAGGGAATAGATGAAAAGGGCTAGTCGAGTTGACTCTAGATGCACTAGGTAAGTGGATGTTGTCTATATAGTTCCATGGAAACTAGGTCCAACATAAAATCTAGGTTAAATTTAGTTCTCCTAGGATATGGGATTAAAGAAAATGATGATTTATAAAACATGGTTGACTTTTATATGAATATAAGAATGATCTCATAAAATGGTGAGTGCATAAGAAAATAGGGGTATGACATTCATAGTCATGAAAGAATCAACATAGAAAACTCATGCAAGTGTGAGAGCATGGTTTAAGATAAAACCACACTAAAATACAATAGATGAGTATCCAAAGATAAACTAAATTGGTAAATCAGAGTGTTTACTACATCTATGGCTTAGAATGAGAATGAACACATAGAATTATAAGATTGTTGGTTAAGGTTGCTCACAAAACAATGAGAGCATTCAAATAGAAACAACTCACAAAATAGTGAGATCATAATAGAACAATAAGGATAGGGAAACTAAAGGACAAGTAATTACTTTTGAATTAACTAGGATTCCTATAATCTTTAAGGCAAATAAGTGGTCATGAATAAGTAATGGTGACCAAGATAACCTGAGATACCCCATGTATTCAAGTGTTACCTACATAGTCCATGTAGACCTTAGGTTGATGTACTTCTCCTAGAAATGGGAGGGAAAAGGCCAAGTAGCATAAAAATGAAGTTGGATAGGTAAGAAAGTCCATCCCAAAAAAAATTGATGGCTTTATATCTCATGTGGAAATTCTAAGCCAATTTTCATGGTTTTGTGATTTTTATGATTTTCCTAGGTAGTTTTCAAATGTTTAGGGATTTTCAAATATTTTAAATGTTTTTTGAATTTTTTAGGAATCTCAAATCAATGGATAATTATGAGATACAACATGGTATGAACTCACAAAATGATGAGAGTGTTGCTTAAACATGTTCAAAAAATGGTGAGAGTGTGGCTTAAAAATGCTCACAAAATGGCGAGAGAATGGTAAAGGGATGACTGAGTTGACCTTAATGTAATTTATCACTGCTTACATAGTCTTGAAGAACCTCAAGTCACTGTATTTATACCTACAATAGTGAAATCTAGGAAATGCTTCCAATGTTTTTGGTGTTTTTGGTATCTCAACTCAAATAGAGAAATATGAGATACAACACAACCTGACTTGCAAAATAGTGAGATCATATTGCTTTAAAATGCTCATAAAATGGTAAGAGCATGGAAAATGGGTGACTAAGTTAACCTCAACATAAATCAAGTGTTGCCTACATAGTCTTGTAGGACCTCAAGTCACTATACTTCTGCCTACAATGATGAGAGCTTGGAAATGTTTCCATTATTTATGTGTTTTTAGTATTTCAACTCAATAGAGAATTATGAGATATTACATTACCTGTCTCTCAAAATGATGATATTGTGTTGTAGCATACTCATAAAATTTTAAGATCATGTAAAAGGAGTGATTGAACTAACCTCAATGTAAATCGATCACTACCCACATGGTCATGCAGAACGTCAAGTCACTGTAGTTTTGCCTACACAAAAGGCATCTAAGTACCAACAATTTTAGGTACAAGAAAATGGTAAGGTATGACATAGTGATGGTAAGGTGATGCATTAATGCATGGTAAAGGTGTTATTCCTAATTTTCCCAAAGGTGGTTATAATTAGGAAAAATTAGAAAAGGTCAGTTATACTAATTTTCCCATAGGTAATTATAATTAGTAGCAGGAGTATAGAACATAACAACAAATGAAGGATGTAATTTCCAAGACCCCTATCATATTAATTTCATATAATGACATTCAAACATTTAATTCTAAAACAACTAATAGAACTAAACTTGTCATCAACCACTGATCATTCCTAAAGTACAAATGAATCAAAACCAAGGCCAAACATGATAGGTGGGGTTAAGTAAAAAGAAATAGTTGGAAAATAGGTTAATGGTAGGGTATAAAATAATAGTAAGGGCAAGGCAAGGTAAATTATTTTTTTTCTCTTGCTGATGTGGAGATGGACTTCCTAATCAACATATGATACAATTAGAATAGTTAATTTTTTAAATTGCTAGCCCACACCCCTCCTGAATAGTTGTTTTGTCAAGAACCTACTATTGATTTGGGATCCAATAATGCTATTGTGATCTTCATTGGTTATTGATTATGTTTCCTCAAAACTTTGAGATAAGATGTCCTTGTAGCCTTTATATAGGAAAGTGTGGCCAGGGATGATAAATAGGGATAAATAATAGATAAAAGGTCTAATTTAGTAATGTAGAAATGGATCATAATAGAATTTATAATGGTTGGGCAATAAATGAAGATTAGAATTTTCAATCACACATAATGTTACTAATTTTGGATTCAAAATAATTTTGGTTTTGGTGGGGCCAAATACTTTTGAATATGCTCTCTATATGACCACCAAAAAAAATTATTGTTTGGGCTTGAGATATGTTTCCATATAATTGTGCTTAAGATTGGAATCCATATTGATGTTGTCTTTAATAATTTCTTCATCAAGAAGTGAATAGCTATTGTGTTCGATTATTGGTACCTCAAAGAGGTTTTCACCAATGAAGTTTTCTTGATTGTCCTATAGCGCCTTTAAGAACATAACACTAAGGAATGTTAACTTTTAACTTTGATTATATTTTATCACCTCAAACAATGTTTCACTAGAAGATGCTAAGTTTGGACTTTGATTTCCCCCTAGCTCCTTCAAAATTGTTTCATTAGGAGATTATTCTTCTTCTGCATGAATGTGGTCTTGGTCCTCCTGATATTCTACAACTGTTATGTCACCATGGATGTAGTTTAGCAAAGTGTGATTCTATCGATCCAAATCAACACTTGTGGGGGGTGGAATGTCAATATAATGGATAGGTTGGTTTGTATCAATGGAAAATAGAATGGTAATAAATAACACAATCTTTGTAGAATATATTAGGAGAACTCATGTTAATGTTGAAGTAATCATCCTTAAAAATTATGGAAGGAACACAAATGTATTCTAATTAATCTTCAAGGCATGTGTAACCAATGTTATAATAACCATGAATGTATTCTGATTCTAAAATTGAGTCTAACTCAAAGGAATCTAAACTTGATGTTGAGATTGGCATTGATTATGCTTCTAATGCTAAATATGGTATCAGTACAAAAAAAGAATGTAAATTTAATGTTAATTATTCATTTGGTGTAGTGGTAAGGATTTTATGTTTAATTCTTAGTATTCTATGAGTAATGGCATGGGGTTGAACAATGAGATCTTTATAAATAGGCTCAACTAAGAAGGATGCCATAAAGACTAGCTTTTTAAATGCTTCTCAAAAAAAATGAAAATTGTCACCAAACAACTCCATAGAGATTAGATTGTCAAAGTGATGCTCCTAAAAAATAGGGAAATCTTTAAAATAATTATTTTCCTAAAGGTGGTTATGATCATTAAGGGGTAACTCAAAAACTACTATCTTGTCAAAGTAAGAATCCTCAACCAAAGGGAAAGGGTCAACAAGTAACTCCATAGAGACTGACTTGTTAATATGAGGCTCCTCAAAAATAGGGCAATGGTCAAAGGGTGATTCAACACAGGTTAACTCATCACAAATAGGTTTTTCAACAAAAACATCATGGATTGGTTAGTTTTCTTGGCCTTTACTTACAATTGGTTACAGATTATCAGTTGTAAACACATCCTGGTCTTTAAATGATGGAGCTTGGGAAGGTAATGATTGGCTCTGTTGTGGTTTGAAGACCATCTTAGATTTTTTTAAATGGGGGAAGTTTAGAAATGGATGAAGAATGACATGTGGTTTAATAATAAGCTCTTTGTAAATAGGCTCATTTAATATGGGATCAACAAAGATTGGATGTGGGTCTAAGATGGTAATTATGATTTGTCTAGCCATAATTATGCAACCTTGTTGGGATAATGAGCTACCATATTTGGAAGGTCTTGGAATGGTAATCCTTGGGTGTTGCAAAGTTTGGTTACTAAAACAAGATAAATTAAAAGTTCCTATATGGTGATCCTTAGGCGATATGGATCTTGGTTGCTAACATAATCCAAAAGAGATGGCATGGAATGGTAATGGATGGGTGATATAGAGCTTGGTTGTTAATGTAGGCTGAAGGATGAAGACCTAGAATGTTATTATGTGGGTGTTGTAGAGCTTGGTTACTAATGTAGGAAAAAGATGAGGGCCTAGAATGGAAATCCTTGGGTGTTACAGTGTTTGGTTGCTCACACAGGCTAAAGGAGGATTATTAGCATAGGTATGGGATTGGCTCCCATTATCATAAAAATTATCCACAAAAGGGTGAACTTCATATTTTAATTGGCCCAAAGAAGGTTTTTATTGGCATATGATAATCAACATGGCTAGGTTTGATAATTATCCTATAGAGGGCAGTCTTGGTCTATGAAAATGGTCTTGAACTTTGTCTAGGTCAGATTAGAACTTGGTTGGCATGGTCTAAAAAGGGTTAAAAATGACCTTGATTGGATTGGAATGTAAGTTAAAAAATAAACCCTGATTTGACATGATGATACTATTTGGTTGAAATACTTGATGTTTATAAAAGGTCTAACTTTGAACATGGTAAATTTAGACATGGCAACAAATTGGCATTGATCTAGGCAAAGTGAAATTAGTCTTGAAAACAAACATGGGATAGGCATTTGAAAATAAACTTTATCGACGCATGTTTAGATTTATGGCTACATCTTATGAAAAATAAAGGTCCAAAAGGTAGAAAATAACCAATTTTTGAAACAAACAACCTTTAGCTTTGTTTAAAGAGATCTAAAGGGTAAAATAACTAAACTAGCTAAAGTTGAAGGGTAGAACAACAAATGTGAAACCAATATAAAAAGATACTAATTTTTCCAAAGGTGGTGATAATAAGTGACAAAGGTAACATAAAATCTCAAAACCATTATATTTCTAAGGTATTGATTTTCCCAAAGGCAGTTATAATCAATGCCACAGGTGTCTAGACAAGGTAGAATAATCATGCACTATCTCAAAAGGATATAATGATTTGCCCAAAGGTGGTTATAATCATTAACATGAAAAAAATAATGCTAGACTCAAAAACAAATATCTAAAACAAGAACTTGAAATCAAACTAAACTAAGGTAATGTGCTTAGATAAACTTGTTAAATGGCTCAAAAAATACGCTAATGCTAAGGTAATTGGTTGGGAAGACACTTGATAATTGGTTGATAAATACCCCATGTTTAACTCACAAGAGAATCTTTGATAATGGAACTAGGAAATTTTGGAACTTAGCACAAAAGAACTTTAAACAAGGCATATAGAAACAAACTTGGCATAAAGGATGCTCAAACACAATAAAAATAACAAACAACCGCTAGGTCTAGGAAAAAGGGGTCTTTAGATCAATTAGGAAATCAACCTAATTAACATAAACCAAACACAAAAGGTAGACTACCTAAGCTAAAATTAGATGAGGATTTGGTGTAAATCTAATTATTTTAGGTTATATACTTTAAAATATTGAAATTCAAATTTTATACAAAAATACTCACATGTTCTAAGGCAAATGGGCTAGACCAAAATGGGCAGCATAACTGCATGTTTGAAATTAAAGGTATAACAATGGTTTTGAAACTTGGTTTCAAATACGACAAGTGTCTTCAAACAATTTTAGTAGTGCAAAAAATTTTCTTTAAATAAATGGTAAACAATGGTCTTGGATTAAAAATCCAAGCCAAATGTTTGACATAAAACTATCAATGTAACGATGCAACATTTTAAATAAGTGACACACAAGTGGTTTTGGAAATAAACTTAGGTAAAAGTATGAAATAAAATGGGAAGATTAAAACCTCTTAGGTTAAATTTGTTTGAATACATGTCATGGTTTTAACTCATTTTTTCCTTGACAATACAAACAAATAATTTTATTCTCAAACACACATGTAAATCAAAGAAAATAGAAATAGCACTAATGGCTCATCCTAGCCCTAAAACTGACAAGGGTGCATGTAGATTCTACTAAAGGTTTTTTTTATATACCAATGTTCAAAATAAATTAAGTGTTGATCTAAAAATTAAATAATAGGTGTAGGTATATTTTTTAGGCCCCCCTCTATCTCTCAAGCATTATTACATGGCACAAACTTATAGTGAGGAGCACTCAGTGTTTGGCAAGAAATTATGTGTCAAGTGGGGTTAACTAAAATCTATAAGTTTCAAAACACACTAAATGGTCCCAAGTGTGGCTAACACAAGTGCATACAATTTCAATTGAGTTCAAAATTTCTAACTTACTATGTAAAGGTATATTCCTTTGCACAACAAATTCATTTGTATACTACTTAATGAAGTCTGATGCTTAGTGAGAGATGACCTAATTTTTTGATAGGATTGGAAAGGATAACCACTCATCCCCCAAGAAATTTCAGTATCACATGCCAAATTTATTTAACCCATCATCGAGTGGGGTTGTTATGATTTTAGGAGATGAAACCCTAGGTCAACACACCCCTAAGGAACTTATGAGGAGGAAATGAACTCCTGCCCACAAGCCAAATGTAAGAAAATAAATAAATGAAAATTAGAAACATTTTAAAGGTCATTTCTGGGTCACCTAACATTCAAAGCTTGGGGAGAGCATACGTGACATTCTTTCTAATAAGACTAAATAAACAAGGTAATAAACCAAGAAATTTTGGTCAATAAGTTCCCTATAGGGGATGGGGGAGAGTATACATGCTAAGTTTTTGTTTTATTGCAAACAAAGAATCTAATTTAGGAACTTTGAAACTAATTAATAAACAAAGAACAAACAAAAAGTGAAAAGGATCTTAAGAGCTCTAACTAAAGTGAATGTTCTTTTTTTAAAATCACCAACTCAAATGTGAAGGAAATTTTGACCCATTGTCCTTGGTTTCTCTTGTAAAAACTTGATATGCTAAAAGAGGATTTTGGTTAGGTTCATTTTAAGGACTAAAAATAAAGTGTGTATGTGAGACTTAGAAGTGTTTAGGTCTCTCTTTCTCCATCTTTGTTCTTGTAAAAATGTTAAGGGGTTCTCTTATCTTTAGGCTAAAAATAAAATCAACAAAAAATAATCAATTTTTATCTCTTGTGTTTCCATATTTTATCTCATTTAAACCATTTCCAATTAATTTAGTGATCATCTCTAATTCTTGTGATCGATGTCAATTTGATATGAACATCATTGTTTCCTATAACCACACAAAAACAAACATGTTCTGAAATAAAAACACTTAATAAAAAAAATTTAAACCCAAAATTATTACAACCCTAAAATAAAAAGGCTATAAAGGTAATAAACTGATCATTAAGCACCAAAAAAAAATTAATAAAAGTTAATTTTCACTATGTTTCTAACTCGTGTTTTAACTAGAGATAGTCATCTATGACTGCAATGATCATTATTGATTCTTATGATCATTGATGATTTGATACAATCATCATTGATACCTATAAATTTATTTTAAAAATGACATGAATGTTAAGTATATAACTCTAAACTTAAAGATTAAAATGATCTTTTTAAGAAATATAAAGTTTACACATCATTCTTCTTGGCCATATGGGATGTGTGGTCCCATTAGTCATGTCATTATGTATCTTAAGAGTCTAAAAAGCACACAGATGTTGATTAATTTCTTGTTAGTAAAGATAATAAAAATACATGCATAATAATATAATGAAACTAAACACTCTTTCCTAAGAACTAGGGGGAGCATAACATAATGAATAATATCACAAAATAGAGATAAAAACACACAAGAATTTTACCTCCTTTATCGAAATTGATGTCTAATTTTTGGTGTAAGGATGTTCATGATTATTATATGAAATTAAATACTCATATAAATGATTATCCATGTTGTTATCAATTCTCCAATGGTCACTTATGGCTTTACTTTTCTTTGGCTTGGCTTGGTGTGAATCTTGAAATAAAATTGGGCATTATAATACTACTTTTAATGGCTTCTTGAATTGATTCCTACATAATAACCTTACACACAAAATTTTATTTGGTTATGGCGTGGGCACTTGTATTTATATATATAAGAACTAACTCTAACCCTAGGGATATTAAGTTAAATTTTAACTTTGGTTGAGTCTACAATAACTTAGGTTTAGTCAGGTTAACCCCGGGTTGGGTCAAAGCACTCATGAAGTCTTAACACCTCATTTTTAGATATTTATGAGCCATAAAAACTCACTTTATATATTTTTAAGGTTGTGTCTCACATTTTTATAATATGACGAATTAATAAATCACTTTATTAGCTCCTTTGACTTATCCTTTTTATAATCTAGATTAAGATTTAATAAATCTACACATATGCTTATTTCACCATTATTATTTCACATAGGAACTAAGTTAGTAACCCACATATAATGTCAAATTAGAAATATAATTTTTGAATCTAATATTTTCTGAAGTTATTTCTGAATATGAGGTTTTAAAGTAGGATTAACTAATCTCTATCTTTTCTTAAAAGGTTTATGATATTCCCTAAGTGTTATGGTATGTTTGATAACACTGGGATCAAAAAAATTTAAATATTAAGAATTACAAGAAATTACATATTTTTATTCATTAAATAATCCTTCCATCCTCTATTTTTCTTATTTATAATAACCTAATACAATGTTAACATGTTTTTAATGCTCGTTCGTTCCTAAGTTTACCTTGGCAAAATCATATTCTCTTGTCTTAGATTATTATTTTTAACTTGGAAATCCATGTCAAAGACTCATTCTAATGAAACCATTCCTTGAGGTATCTTATTTTATTTTATTTATAATATGCCATCATTTTCACTTTCCTCTTTTTTTATTGGATTAAAATACCTTTCATCATTAATCTAAGACTTGAAAGTGTATACACATAATATTTTCAAAATTATCAATTATTGATGCTTTCTATCTTGTAGGAACCCATCAAGTCTCAATATTTCTACGTGAATACCTTAAGTGGTGAATTTATAAAGGGGTGGGTAGGCCATTAATGCTTCATAGGATTTTTTTTGCTTATTACCACTTATTACCAATCCAACTAGCTCCTAAAACTAATTTGATAAGCTTTGTCTCCTATTTTGCACATTCTTCTAGTATTTTACCACCTTCATTATCCATTTTCCTAATCTAAACCCTATTTTTATATTTTACATGACCATGTAAATTGGGTTGACATTTTACTCTTATTTATAAAATTTTTTTAGGGTTTAGGTCGACTCTTGGCCAACCTAGTCTGTGATCTAGTGAGTTTTTGTCAATAATGATACTAGGTCGATCGAGTCAACCTTGTTGGCCAAAAATTTTAGAAGGGTTTAGGGTTAGATATTCCTATATAAACACATCCTTTTCACCATTATTAAAAATTATACAATATTTATTATTCATTTTTACTTCTTTACAATCTACTCTTTCACCATTTTACTTGAGAAGTGTTAGATTAGGGTTTCTACTTGGAAAAGAATCTAGTCTTGTGGAGAAGTCTTGGATGCTTTGGAATTTCTTATTTATCCTTATAAACCACAAAAACCTCTTGTGAAGTACCTTTTTCTAAGTTATATATTGATTCTCGATGGGTTCATCTTCTAAGTAAGTATCTCTAACTTTATTCCTCTCTTTAGTAGATAGAAGTAGCATGAGTAATGGATTTTGAATAATATAATTATTCCTCTCCATGCATTAGGGTTTTACCTATACATATATTAATTAATACTATATTATGCACGTTTAATTTCCTTTGTTTACTTACCCCCACTTTATGCCATAAGATTTGGTGAGCACTAGATTAGAATTTTTACTTTACTTGTTATTAGTATATTTAATATGAAAACATAGAAATTAGTTAGGGTTATTACATAGATTTGCTTGATAGGATGCTTTATAACCCTCCCTAGTGATATTGTTATGATAAGAGATCCCCTAATTTAGTTTAGCAGATCCATATTGGTCATGTTCCTAATTATCTAATGTATTCCCAATCAAAAGTGTAAGTAGGATCTATCTTCTCCAAGATAAGATTGATTTATGGATCTCATGCATTTATGATTACATACATTTTGGTAAACCTGACATAAATATAACCCTTATATGTCTTTATTAGAATCAAGTTATAGGATCAAGTAGGTTAATATGATACTCTTATTCAATTCCAAATAATAGACTATGTCGAATAGGTCAACTTAGTCTTTTATTCAGCTCCAAAATAACAAACTAAGTCATGTAGGTCAACTTAGTATTCTAGATAGATTTTAGATAACAAACCATGTTGATCAAGTTGACTCAATCATCTTAATAGGCATTAACAAATAGGGAATTATAGAACTAGATCAACCTAATTAACATAGTTGGTAGAATTTACAAGAAACATTCAAGGCACTTCAATAGAAACTTCATAATCTTCATCATCTTCTAACCCACTAAGGTTCCTTTCTTTCTCTCTCTTTAAATTTAGTTCTTCATTACATTTTTGTTTTGTAGAAGTTTGCAGTCTTTAAAACTATAATCTTATAGCAAACTAGGTCAACCTAGTTAACCTATTTCTATAGTTTGTCTTCAATCTGAAAGACTAGATCGACCTGGTTGACTTAGCTCTTAATGACTCCTAATTCTACATTATATTAGTGACCTTGTTGACTATGTTATTTAATGTTTACATATAATTCATCTAAACCAACTCTGTACCATGCTTAAATTAGGAATTAACAACTATATGCTATTAATTAATTCACATTGTTATTTTTAGATATTTACATGCTTAGAGTAGCTCACATATTCTAATTACATGGTTTTTAATATACCATTTAGTTTCAATATATTTCTCTTTCTTGAAAACACTACCAAATCACATAATTTTAAAATGCATTTAAATATTTCTCTACCCAATTCCTACCTACTTATATTTCATCACCAAGAGGGAATCCGACTTGGTTTTTTGGCCAAGTATAAACACATGGTAAATGGTATATATTGGCAAAGCACTTGACACCCTTATCATTGTAAGATTATGAAGTGAGGGGGTAAGCCCCAATACCAAGCTAGTACCATTGCCAACATAGA
Organism: Torreya grandis; assembly: GCA_037957365.1. Lineage (NCBI taxonomy): Eukaryota > Viridiplantae > Streptophyta > Pinopsida > Cupressales > Taxaceae > Torreya > Torreya grandis. Next base: position 1,723,138 of record JARHVA010000083.1, on the reverse strand, counting down.
TCTCTTTCAAACTAAACTTCATAAAACCATCCATAGATTGATTTTTAGTTCCCTATTTTTATCTAAATTCCCTATCAAACTTAAAATAACACTTTATAATAATTGAATAATATTCAAAATGACTGCTTAGTTAGCATTTACATTTCAGTTGACTACTTTCTCTTTGATCATTATATATTGTATTATAAAAACTTGCATTGGACAACATTGATGCAATGTTTTTTTTTGTGTGTCTAAATTGGATCATTCTCATTGATCCAATTGATTATGTGTTTTATTTCACTCTTTGTTTGAAATTATATTGCAAATTTTTTCTCTATTTTTAGTACATTGTCATTATGTTTGACACAATCTCTTACATACTATATTTTCCCTTTTTTCAATACTCAATCAACTTGGTTGACTCTATATCCCTTTTACTAATCAAGTTACAGTACTCAGTTGACCTTCTCAACCCTATATCTTTATCAGAATATGTTTTTCCTAGTTTTTAGTGCTAGTTCGATCTAGATGACTCTATACTCTTATTATTGCCTTTGTTCTCTTATCTAAACAACTTAGTTCTATATTTTTATTTCCTTATCATTCTGTTCATTTTTAAAAATCATCATGAAGTCCCTTATTAGAATTTTTTTGGACAACTTGAATCCATTTAGACACTATATGGGATATTCATTTCTCCCTCTCTTTTCCTCCCAAGATAACCCTCACACTTAGAGCACCTCTTTCCCTCCTTCATCTATGGATTGTAACATGGTGAAAATCACACCTTAAGATGAAGTAGGTGGATCTGATCCTTTTTTTACCTATCAGGAAAATTATCACATTCAATATTTTCAACATAAAGTGGAAGCCATTGACACAATTCAATCCAACAATGCCACTAGTAATCCACCTTCTAATAACCCTACCCTAATACTAATTCATGGAGTTCTCCTACAAACACCACCCTGCAAAGTGATTTGACGGAACTTCTTGCACAATTCATACAACAAATGAACATAATTAAAAATTCCAACACCTCTAAAATGATTCAATTATAATGTCATTCAATAAATATGGCTAATCAGCCTCTGGCTCTCAATCATCAAGCCAATCCAAATTTTATTCCCCTACCTCTTAGATATGCCTCAAGAAATGTTATTCCTCGACCTATCATAACTAACAAAATGCTTTAAAATATCCAAATTTAGCCTTTAGCTCCTTTCATTGTGTCTATTATTATTGTTAATATGTCTCCAAATATCAATTATAATGGTATTGAGGACCCTACATCCTTTCTCAAAGCCTTTGGAAAACTTTATAAAGAGTGGATCTAAACTAATACTTTTGGCACAAATAAACTTCTAGTTAAAACATTTACTAGTGATGTATTATAATGGTACAACCAACTTCCCCAACATTCCATTTGGAAACTTGAGGATTTAGTCAATCCTCTAGTTAAAGAGTTTCAACATAACAATCTTCCTAAAAATTGCCTTAGCCATTTTATCAATGCTAAGCAATCTTCCACTTAATTATCTCATGATTTTATCAAAAGATGGAAATATTTGTCCAATAAAACTAACCATAACATGACCAATGATAGTTTTTTAAAACTCTTAATAACTTCTTTAAATCCTTTGTTTTATTTATAAGATTTGAACTTTTGCTCCTCAATTGCTTAATGAAGCTCTTGACCAAGCTAAACATCAAGACTTTTTCATGAAGCAATTCAAACCTAATACCATATTCCTTAAAGTATCTTTCCAAACTTATACAAATGCCATCACCAAAAATATTCCTCAAACCAAACTAGGAGTTTCCAAAACTAATACTCCCCCATATTCTCACATACTATTAATTGTTCAACAAATGAAATAATTCTTAACACCCTCCAAACCCTTTATTTATCCTAATACTCATCCTAAGTGGTATGACCCTAATCAATATTTTTGGTTCCACACCAACATTGGTCACTCCCATGAAACTTTTCAAGGGCTTACTAAATTTTTTGTCTCCTAAATTTTTGGTGATTCTTTCATTCACAAAGCCATGATCTAACTTCATTGTTAAGTGTACAACACCACTTCTCAAAATGGTAGGCTTCCAAAGATTCTTCTAATAACCAAAAATATTTTTCCACATCTAATATTCAATAGAATACCAAGTATGTGTGTGTTATTGATACCAACTATGACCAATATTACAATAATTCTCAATATGTTAACACCACTAAGGTTAATTATCATCACAAACCAGCTCACAAAGATCTTGTCACAAAACCAAAGAAACCATCTTTAGAAGAAAAAATTATCAAAGATACTACAACCACTAATTCAACTTTGTAATCCATGAGGAACCATTTCCTTCTTATGAACCTCCATTAACTTCCATTCCTTCAAAATCTACCTTACCTTCTAAAACTAACATTGGTTCTTCTTCTAAATCCCATTAGAACTTTCTCAAAGAGCTTAACTCCATGAATTACAAGATTTAACTTATGGATTTAGTTCATACTTCCCCTTATCACTGTAGGTTCCTTATATAATAATTATAAGGAATTGAAGATCCATCTTCTATAGATGAAAAACCGTCCTATATGGAGCCTCAACCTACCAACATGCATACCATTGAATCCATGTGTCCTACTTCTAAACAATCCATTAAATTTCATGAATAAGACATGATTAATGATGAAATCCTTTTTTACACTAATAATCTACCACTATTCATTAAAATAGCCATTAATATTACCCTTATTTATAAATTTTTAGTTGATGAAGGCTCTATTATTAATGTGACATCTGTATGGCTCATCCAACAACTTGGCTATAATAAGGATCATCTAAAGAAAACCCAACTTACCTATTGTGTATTTTATAAAACTAATCAAAATACACTTGGTTGTATTTGGATTCCCATAAAAATTAGACCTGAGACTGTATAAACTAAAATTATGGTCCTTGATCTACCCCTATCATATAACATACTACTCGGTTTCCCTTGGACTCATAAAATGAGAGCCATCACTTTTTCTGGTAGCCAATACATAAAATTCTTACATAATGGAAAATGGTATAAACATGAGGTTGATCCTAACCCTTGGAGCATTCAACTTCCTAATCAAAATATCAATATTGCATCCTTACCATTCCTACCATCAATAGTGCTCCCTTACCTGAGTTCATAACATCAATCCAGATTTATAGGTCAATCTTATTGATTTGGATGATGATGAACTTAATTAATTGCAACATACTTGTAATACTACTAAGCTACCTCCTTATATATGGGAGTGGATTCCTCTTTCTTTATTATCTCACGGTCACATGATTCCTCTCATTGATGAGATCACTAATTTTCCCCCTACATGTAATGCTCAAGAACCTTTTTTACCGGAAGATGCCTTCACCTAAAATGACTATGGCATGGCCAAATTATTCCAATATCCTTTAATCATGTCTCCACATAAATTTAGTAACCTCAAATTTTCACCTTCTAAAAATCCCCTGAATCTCAAACATGTACCATTTATCCAACTTATGATGACAAATACATCATCGCCCAAGCTCAATATCGAGACTTAGATGTTCAAAATTATTTAAAAACTTTAACTCAAATACATGATTTCAAATAGGATGTTCACACCATTTCCATAAATTTTGAATTATCTCCTAATAGTTATATACCTCCTGTTAATTCTCCACTTCTTGATACTCTTTGGGTGGTGGAATAAATTCTATCTTTTGAACCTTCAGAAATCATTTCATCTTTTCTACCACCTATAGATCCCATCATTACATCTAATTATTTCCCTATCAAATAAATTGATGATATACCAATCTCATTCAATCAATGTACTTCTCCTACTTCTAAGATTGCATTACATACCAAGGCCATATATGTCCATCAGATATATTCTAAATATGATAGCCATGGTAATCAAATTCATGATCTCGAAGTAGATGTTGAGCATTATGGCCCTCTTCCCACCTTGCCTAGTGATGAAGCTATTCTTGAATTACTTCATGCCTGAGAACCTCAAATTCCTCAGTAACATCACAAACTTGGGAATTATAAAAATAAATCTACCTGTTTCAACAACTTTATCACTAGCATCAATCCTAAAGCTAATCCAATTTATTATTTATCAAATGCACCATACCACTTCAAAGATGGCAATGTTATGCTTATCAAAGAAACTACTCACATTGAATATGGCACTCCATCATGCCCTTAACCAATTACAATTTCTCATGAACTTTCACCTACTAAACATGACAACTTTAGCTTATTTTTTAATAAATATCATGATACCTTTGCTTGGTCCTATGAGGACATGCCCGGTATTTACCCTAGCATTGTGGTGCACAATATCATCACTTATCCCAATGCCAAACCTGTGTGTCAAAAGTAATATAAATTTTCACCCAAAGTTTCCACATTATGTCATAAAGAAATTATCAAAATTCTTAATACTAAGTTCATAAAACTAATGGACTATTTTTAATGAGTTTGTAACATAGTCCCTATTTATAAAAAGGTCACCATAGTCATTCAAATTTGTATTGATTTATGTAATCTTAATCTTTCTTAACCCAAGCATAATTTCCCTCTACCTTCAATAGATGCCATTATCAATTCCATATTTGGTTATGAAATGTTATCTCTTATAAATGGATTCTTGGATTATAACCAAATTCACATTACCATTGAAAACTATCATAAAACCACTTTCATTATAGAATGGGGCACCTATTGCTAAGTTAAAATGCCCTTCGGACTTAAAAATTATAGAGCTACTTATCAATGAGAAATGACTCATATATTTTATGATCTTATTCATAAAATTATATAAACCTATATGGATGACCTCATTGATAAATTTAAATTTCATAAGACTCATATTTTTTATCCTACCATCATATTCGACTGTCTTTTTAAATACAAAGTTAGACTAAATCCTTACAAATATGTTTTTGATGTCACATTTGGTTAAATATTAGGATTTTTAGTCTCACTTTGGGGCATCAATGTTGACCCTGATAATATTAATTCTATCATCAACATTCCCATCCCTCGATCCATCTTAGATATTTGCACTTATCTCGATAAATTTATGATAATTAGACAATCCATCCCCAAAATGGCTTACCGTATCCACTCCATCAATTCTCTTCTTAAGAAATATAATGCATTAGAATGGATAGATCCATGTCAAAAATCATTTGATAACATGAAATAATCATTACTTCACCCACCTACTCTTCATCCTCTTTCTAATGATCAACTTCTTCTACATCCATATCAGTTAGGGAAATGCTTGCCTAATAGCATGATATTAGAAGAGAGTATGCCATTTAATATATCAATCGAGGCCTACTTGATTATGAAAAATGTTACCCAAAATCTGAATGTGATTGCCTCATCATAAATTTTACAACTAAAAAAAATTGACATTATATGCTTTATTAAACCACTTATGTCATCATCCATTATGATCCCCTTCATCATTTCTTCTCCAAATCCTTTCTTCCTAGAGATATAATGGGCAAGTGGATTATATTTTTCATGGAATTTGACCGCTAAATAATGGTCCTTATTAATGATTATAACTGCCTATGGGTAAATCATTATTTTAACTCATCATCCTTAACTGAGGCATATACCATTGCCACTGATTATAACTAATTTTGGGAAAATCAATGTCTCAACCTTTATTACTGATTATAACCACCTTTGGGCAAATCAGTACTTTTTAAAATCAATGCATGCAAGTATTTTCTCATTTGGATTAATCTAACCCATGGGTTAATCTCATTCTTCTTATTGTTTATTTTTTAAGGACCATCCATCAAACATAAGATGGCCAATCCCTCGAGAAGGCATCATTATAGGCTTCCCAAACATTGTTTAGATATTTTTCTTCAATCATCATCTTCTTTCAAGCACTCAAGCTTTTATTTCTCATTATTTGAGAATACATTACCATGCCTACAGCTTGTAACATCTTCCTAAATAGGGGAAAATTATAGACACCTAAAATTGGCCACCAATGGATTCATACTATACTTTAGACCAATTCTTACCAACCTTTGTAAATTAAGCCTAAGAATCACTAAACACCTCAAATTTAGCTTCATAACATATAATTTGACTTATATACCTATTAAATGGGGAAAGTGCACACATGAAATTAAATAAAATCTTAGAAATGCTAAAATCCTAATCATAATTAATTACAATACAAAACCAAATTACATGCCTAGTTACATTATCCATGAATAATTAATGAAATTCTAAAAAAGAAATTCAAAAATGCAAGTATCTTATCATTTTCATAATTACCTTTTGCAAGTTTTCAAATATCCTAAAACATCTTAACATGCCTATTCAATGTTAATCATGACCATTTGACACCTTTTAACTCTATTGGGGTTAATTAACTCACTAAGGTTAGGTTTGAACCCATTACAAGATTTAAATACACCTTAACTTACCTTGAGTTGGGGTTAATTTTTAAACCTATAAATACAACCATTTTCCTCTTCATTTGGAGAGCTTGGACATAGTAAAGTTATAATGTAGGTTTTACAACAAGATTATAAATAATAATGTTATAATGCCAAAAGCATAAGCCAAGCCATCAAGACATATCAAATCCAAGACACAAAATAATGGTGCCAAGGAGAGAAGAATCAAAGAATACAAACTCCATTACCAAATACTTCTTGAGCACAAGTCGAGCAAGCCAAATGAACACATCATTTGTATCATTCAAGAAAGGTAAGAGATCTTGTTTCTTTGGCATTTTAGTTGAGCTTTTTCATTTGTTATTTATTCACTAAAATCCCCTCATGATCTAGGTCTAGAGATGTTATTCTTTTTAGTGTCTTTATTTCATTATTTTATATGAAAACTCACACTTGATCTAACCTCCTTTCTTGAGTCAAATTTCTATGATTACAAATGACACACCCAGTGGGACACCTAAGCACCCCACATACTAAGGAGACTAAGATGCAACTCATAAATCATCAAATGAATGCTTGGATATCATCAAAATAGTAGTTTTATGTTTGTTTTTATCATATTTTTAATTTTTAAACTAACTCAGATCTACATAGAGATCGACATCAATCAGGCATAACCGACATCAATTCAGCCAAACCATCATCGATTCTGCCTAACTGATCTTAGTTTTGGGTGACCATCATCAATCAAATTATAGGGGAAAAACATAGTTAAAAAACTTGCATTTTAAATCTTTCTAGAATTCCTAATTTTTCTTTCTCAGTTTCATTAACATTTAAACTCTTTGCCTAATTATTATGTTGCAGGTTTTGAAGAGTTTTTATCTAATTTTGAGATAATTAACATTTTTATCTTGTATTGGTTTTGCTTTTAGGTTCACAGGTGACCAACATCAATCTTACTCAATCGGTATCCATTCTTTACAGTCATTTTCAATTCTCTATGAGACTGATCGGCATCGATCACCTTATAACTAACATCAATCAATTCTAACCAACATCGATTATTATGTTTTTAAAATAAAAATTTGAGAGATATCTTTTGAAAACTTGTTTTCTCATCATTGATAGTTCTTATAAGTAGGAAGATACTCCATAAGCCTTGCAAGTCCAAGTTGGGGATAGACATGAAATTTGCAAGTTTAAATGGTTTTAACACTTCATTTTGGTATTTAAAAAAAATTTGGCTAAGTCTTACACTTTTTTTTAGTGCTTAAAATGAACCTAAATGATTTGTGTTAGATTTTTTTTATGAAATTTATTGCATGTTTTTCAATTAAGCCAAGAGGCTAAGTAATTTCATTTGAATGTGTTTAAGCTTGATCACTTCATCTTTTGGTGTTTAAAAAGAACAGAGTTCATTTTTTATGCATTAGATGTTTCTCAAAGTTTTTTTGCAAAGTTTTTCAACCAATGCCAAGGGGGTCATGAAACTTCACAACACATTTCATTTTGGTGATTTAAAATGAAATTTAAATCACTTAGTTCATGCTTTGAAAATGTTCATTTTTATGCCACATTTATTTGGACTTGTTTTTTTGTTTTATCAAAATGAAGAGTGCATGTAAACTCTCCCCCCATCCCCTATATGGAACTTGGGTGACCAAAAGTTCCTTTTCATTTATAATTTATGCCTAATCCAATGCGTGAAAATAAATTTTTCTAAGCTTCCCCAAAACCTACATGGTTTGGGTGATCTAAAAACAACCTCTAAAGTCTTTCCACTTAGTTTTATTTTCATGCACTTGGCTTGTGGAGGGGAGGTCATTGCCTCTTCAAGAGTTCTTTAGTTTTTCAACCTCAATCCATGGTAAGGTATACAAAATAGGGTATACATACTGAAATATCCAAGGGGTTATGTTATTAACCTCTCCTTTAGTAGAGAACACCTAAGTCAAGTCTATTTAACTAGGGGATTCCACTAAGTAATCCATAGATGAAATCACTATGCAAAGTAATAGACCCTCACATAGTAATTTAATAGGTATGAACTTAATTGATGTGATGTTTCTTTTTTGTTATCCACACTTGGGATAAACTAGACATTAAAAAACTATAGTTTTAGTCAACCCCACTTGTCATACCTTATCAGTTTAGAGCTCAGGATGATTTACTTAGTTGTATTTGGTCTTTTTCCTCTATTCCTTGGTGTTTTGATTCTAAATTTTTTTTGTCTATACCATGTCAAAAATAGTTTTTTTTTGTACATCACTCTTTTGTTTGAGGAGGTGTTATGCTAGTGATTTTGTCACACACCTTTGTCTTAAAAATGTTTTCCAAACTTGTTTGTGTGTGTCACTTTATTGAAATAGGTAACATTATGCTAACCAAATAATTTCAAGATTTTTAGCCTTTGAAACAAACCATTTTCACATCTTTAGAGAATTATAATGTTGTTATGCTACTCAAATTGTTTCAAGACTTGTTTTCCTTATGACATTATGTTATTCCATTTTGGTTAGCTTGTTTTTTGTTAAAAGGGGCCTAGTTTTCCCATGTTGAGTTTTTAATTAATATCACCAAGTTCAAATTAAAACATTGATTGATTTTTGTTTATACCTTGATTAATTTGGGATTAGACATAAATATTTCTCTTTTGGGCTGTACAACTTAGGTTGATTTTTTACCCAACTTTGAAAACTATTATTTGGATCTTTACCTAGTGTCATTATACCTTTCAATTTTGTCTAGATTATTTGTTTAAAATAGAATATTTTTCATCATTATTTGTGCCTTTTATCTGGGAGAAAATATTCTCTCTCCATATGTATTTTTCCTTATGTCTTATGCCAATTGACCAAGTTCATGTTTTAATTTTGTATGCCTAGTCTATGCCAAAGTGTTCCAAGTTTGTTACATTAAAATCTCACCTTTATTTTAAGTCTAGATTTTGATGCCACATTTGGCAAAAAGTCCTAGCACATGCCTTTATTTTAAAGGATATATTTTTATGCCATGTTTGTCCAAAAGTCCTAGCACATGCCTTGTTTAAGCCTAGCTTTTGATGTTGAGTTTAGCTAAAAGACCTATCAACTTTTATTTTTCCTAGATTAGACCTATTTGAAACATTTTGTGCCTAGAGTTTGGCATGCTAATTTTTATTCATCCACTTTACCTTTTATTTTTGAGACATTTGATGTTATACATATAACATTAGATTATTTTATACCAATTTTTTAGCATAGACCATTTTGGAGATACAACTCCCCTAGATAAAGTTAGACCAAGTTTGAACCTTTTATCCTTTGGACATAATTTTTAAGAGTTTATATAAATTGAAGCCTTTTTTTGGAGTGTTATCATTGATGTGGATATGTCTAGATACACTCATGGTGGAGTCATATACAATTCAAGTTATGATAGAATGGTCGCACAAAATAACTTTTTTTGAGACCCCTACTGGGATGATGTTATTTTTGAGATGGATCCATACCCTCCTTATAATACTCAATCTAGGTAACAAAATGAATTTGTTCATGACCTCTACTAGGATAATGTTGTTTGTGAGATGGATCCATACCATCCTTTCAATACTCAATCTAGGGAATAAAATGACTTTTTTTGAGACCCCTACTTTGATGATGTTATTTGTGAGACAGATCCATACCCTCCTTATAATACTCAATATGGGGAATAAAATGACTTTGTTTGAGACCCATACTAGGATAATCTTATTTGTGAGATATATCCATATACTCCTTACAACCTTCAATATAGGGGACAAAGCCAAGATCCTCAAGAATAGTGTTTGATGATACCTTCTTCTAGCTGATTAACATATAAAATTTTCCATTTCACCAATCATGGTATTTTTTTCCCTACCTATACCATTAACCCTCATTTTTCTTGTGTGAGCAACCAAATTCCACAATGCCCTATCATTTTTATTCTAAGACCTCATCTTTTGGCTTGTGTCGAGTAACTAAGATCTACAACACTCTTTTATTATCTAATCATTGACTATCCTTAACCCTCCTTTAGATTGTGAAAGCTAATAATCTCCATAGCATCCAAGGAATACCATTTTTATTCCAAGATCTCATCCTTTGGCTTGTGTGAGAAACCAATCTCTATAGTTCCCTTTCATTATCTAACATTAAACTTTGGCTTATGCAAGTAACCAAGTTCCACAATTCCCTACCTTTATTCTTCCAAGACTTTAACATTTAGCTTGTGAAAGTAACCAAGATCCATGATACTCTACCCTTATCCTTCTAGAACCTTGTCCTTTGTCTTATGAGAGTAACCAATCCCCAAAATGCCCTACCATTTTCATATTAGGACCTCATCCTTTGGCTTGTGCAATAAATCCAGCTCCATGGTGCCCTACCCTTATTCTTATAGGACCTCATCATTTGGATTATGTGAGAAACCAAGCTCCATAACACCCTACCAATCCCATACCAAGATCTCATCCTTTGGCTTATGTGAGAAACTAAGATCTATGATCCCCTACCTTTATCCTTTCAAGACCTCATCCTTTGGCTTATAAGAGTAACCAAACTCCATAATGCCCTATCATTTCCATACCAGTAGCTCTTCTTTCATCTTGAATGAGAAATCCAATAACATGACACCCTCTCATTATCTAACCACTAGCCAATATTCATCCATTTCCAACCTTTCCCCACTTTAAAAAACCCCTACCAATTGTCTAACCCAAACCAAGCCAATCAGTACCTCAACCAATCTAATCATTTGAAGACCAAGGTATATTCAAAATGGGTATTTTACAACTAATTGTAAACTAAGGCTAAGAAAGCTAACCAATCCAAGATGTTTTTTTTGAACCACCTCTTTGTGACGAATCAATCTGTGATGAATCACCTCTTGTTTCTAACCTTATTTTTGAGGAGTCTCACTCTAACAAGCTAGTCTTTGTTGAGTCACTTCTTAATTATTATAATCACCTTTGAGAAAATCATTACCTTGAATGTATGCCTATTTTTAAATAACTTACATCTGATAATCTAGTCTTTATGGAGTTGTCTTTTGACCTTTTTCCCATCGTTGAGGAGTCTCACTTTGGCAAACCAATCTTTTTGGAGCCCATTAGGCCATCACAGTCTGTTACTTATCCAAAACCAAACATTTAATAAGAAATCATTATAGAATCATCCACACTAGATGAAGAATCAACCTTGAAGTTAGGTTCTATTTTGGAACTAACATTAGATTTAATGTTAGAAGTAGAATCAACATTAATCTCAACATTGAATTTAGAGTCCCTTGAGTTGAAATCAGATTTAGAATTAGAATATGTTTGTGGTTTTTATAATATTTATTACGCATGCCTCATAAATCAATTTGAATATATTTATGATCCTTCTATGATTTTTGAGGATTATTACTTCATCTTCAACATAAGTTCTCCTAGTATCTTATATGAGGATTTTGAGGGCTCTCCTCATTCCATTACCATTCCACATGCCATTACCACCAACTAACCTAGCCATTATATTAACATTCCATCTCCCATAAGTGTCGATTAGGACTGATAGAATCACACCTTATTGAACTGCATCTATGGTGACATTTTAGTTGAAGAACATTAGGGAGGCTAAGACCAAATTCATGTAGAAGAATAACAATCTCCTAGTGAAACCTTTATGAAGGCTCTAGAAGATAATCAAAGTTCAAACTCAACATCTTCTAGTGAAACCTTTCAGAGGTTCTATAAGATAATCAAAGTTAAAATTCAATGTTCTTTAGTGAAACATTCTTGAAGGCATTATGGGGCAATCAAGATAACTTCATTAGTGAAAACCTCTTTGAGGCCCCAATAGTTGAGCATAAAATTTCTTCACTTCTTGATGAAGACATTATCAAAGATGAAATTAGTATAGCTTCCAATCTACAACCTGATTAGATGGTAGCTACTCTTGATCCCAAACAAAATAAAAATATGGTGGTCCTATCAAGAGAATATTTAGAAGTCTTCAGCTCCACCGCATCCAAAGTTATGTTGAATCTAAAATTAGAAACATTGTGTGTGCCTAAAAACCTTGATCTTCATTTTTTGCCTAACCATTATACATTTCATTATCATCCACCTTTACATCACCAAATCAAACCTATCATCCATTATTCATCCATATTTACCAGCCATGGCCTCACTTTCCTTTGCATAGGATATAAAGATATCTTGTCTTGACATTTTAAAGAAACATAATCAACACAACACAAAGATCATAGCATTCTCATCATCCAAATTTGTAGTAGGTTCTTGATAGAGCAACTATTCAGAAGAGGTGTGAGCTAACAATTTACATTATTGATTACTATAGTTGTGTCATATGTTGATCACGATGTGCATCTCTAAATAAACAAGAATAATAGGATCATTTACCATACCTAGGCCAAAAACATTTACCATGTCATTGCCATTTTCCATATACCTTGTCATTTTCATTTTACCATTATTTCATACCCTACCATTTTATTTACCTTATCACTTGGGGGTAACCCTCCTACCATTTTATCCAATATTCATACCATCATCATCCTAAATAGTTCCATACTATATGCCATCTCTATTAGACCAAACCTATTTTTAGTCATCTTACCTAATCTATTTTGATCTTGGTTATTTTGGTTTTTTCTACACCTTCTGTGAGGGGTTTTTGATCTAGTTTTAGTAGTTCTTTAATTCCATGTTTAAATGATAGTATATGAAAGTAGTGTGACAGTCAATCTAGAAAGTTATTTTTCATTTACTATTTGACTGGTGCTATTGATTATAACCACCTATGGGCAAATTAGTAGTCCACCTTGTATTTCTAATTATAACCACCTATGGGCAAATTAGTATCATAGGCCTATGTCTTTATTTACTAATTACAACTACCTATGAGAAAATTAGGAACACCTTTATCATGAATTTATGCCTCACCTTACCATTACTATTCTCATTTGCCTATCCATTTACTATATTTGAAAACTTATTATGACCTATTCAGTTCTCCCTTCCTTTTGTGTTGGTAGAATTACTATGATTTGAGGTCATTTTGGGACTATGTAGATCATTTTTTACTCATGTTGAGGTTAGCTCAGTCCCTCTTTTTCATACTCTCTCACCATTTTGTGAGTAACCTAAGCCATGCTCTTACTATTTTGTGAGCAATCTTCAGTTTAACTGCTCTAACTATTTTACAAGCAATCTAAGACACACTCTCACCATTTTATGAGTTAGACCATTTAGTATCTCATAATTCCTAATCAAGTTGAGATGCTTAGAAAATCTCAAAAATATTCATAAAATTTTGAAAAATAATCCAAAAACATTTGCCATGTTTAATCCTAGTCAGTCATCCTCGATCCACCTTATTGGAGAAAATCCATTGTTGGGATGTTTTCTATTGCTTTTATTTCTAGGCTTTTTTTGTGTTTGTTTTCTATTTGTTTGTTTGCTTGCTTTCTTGTTTTATTTATTTCTATGTGTTTACTTCCTTGTTTGTTTGCTTTCAGTACTATGCCTCGACTTAGTCTATATGTGTTCATTGGGTGATTCCTTGTATGTTATTATTGAGTATATCTATATTCATACATCAACATTATCATCATGGTTTTTATCATTGGTACATTATTTTCAATTGATTATTGGATTAGGAGTCAGCCCTTATGCATATTTTGGAAAATTTCTCATGGTATTTTATCATGAGGCATACCATTATATGTTATAGAAAAAATTATCTCAAAAAGTCTTATAAGCAATGTATCCATGAAATTTTCTCTTTTTTACCCTTGAAAAATCCTCCCACCCCCTCTTTGATCAAATAAACCTTGGCCATTCTAGTTGTATCAATGCTAATAAGGATAATAATATTCACATTGGTAGGTACAATCGAATCATTCACATTGATCAAATTCTTATTCTTTTATTCATCTCTTTAATCACTTTGTTCATCCTCATATGCCTTATTGTTTATGGCTTTTTCAATCACTAGACCATTGCATCTATGTTTATGCCCACTCATCTTTAATATGTGAAACAAATTATATCCTTGAGTTATGCTTGCCAATATACCCTACTTGGGCATAATCACACATCTTTACTCAATCTTGATCATCTTAATGATTATAACCTCCTATGGTCAAATCATTATTTTTACATGATAGCCCTAATTGGGGCATATGCGATTGTTATTGATTATAAATGCCTTTGGGAAAACCAATGTCTCAACCTTTATTAATGATTATAACCACCTTTGGGTAAATTAGTACTTTTTAAAATCAATGCATGCAAGAATTTTCTCATTTGGATTAATCTCACCAATGGGTTAATCTCATTCTTCTTCTTGCTTCTTTTTTAGGGACCATTCATCAAACATATGATGGCCACTCCCTCAAGGGGGCATCATTATAGGCTTCCCAAACATTGTTTGGAGCTTTTTCTTCATTCATCATGTTCTTTGAGGCATACAAACCTTTCTTTCTCATTATTTGAGAATATATTACCATGCCTAAAACTTTTAACATCTACCAAAACAAGAGAAAACTATAGACATCTAAAATTGGCCCCCAATGAATTCATACCTGACTTTAGACCAATTATTACCAACCTTTGAAAATTAATCTTAAGAATCACTAAATGTCTTAAATTTGGCTTCATAACATACAATTTGGCTTATAGACCTATTAAATGGGGCAAGTGCACACATAAAATTAAATCAAATCTTGGAAATAATAAAATCTTAATCATAATTAATTAAAATGAAAAACCAAATTACATGCCTAGTTGAATTATCCATGAACAATTAATGAAATTCTAAAAAAGGAAATTCAAAAATGAAAATATCCTAGCATTTTCATAATTGCCTTTTGTGAGTTTTCAAATATCCTAACATATATCAACATGCCTTTTCATTGCTAATTATGACCATTTGACACCTTTTAACTCTATTGGGGTTAATTAACTCACTAAGGTTAGGTTTGAACCCATTCCAAGATTTAACTACACCTTAACTTACCTTGATTTAGGGCTAGTTTCTAAACTTTTAAATACAATAATTTTTCTCTTCATTTGAAAATATTGGACATATTAAAGTTATAATGAAGGTTTATAGCAAGATTGGAAATAATAATGTTATAATGCTAAAATCATAATCTAGGCCATCAATTTATATCAAAGCCAAGCCATAAAAAAATGGTGCCAAGGAGAGAAGGAAAAAATATTAAAAACTCCATTTCCAAAGACTTCTGAAGCACAAGCTGAGCAAGGCAAATGAACACATAATTTGGAGCATTCAAGGAAGGTAAAAGATCTTGTTTCTTTTGCATTATAGTTAAGCTTTGTAATTTGTTGTTTTTCACTAAGCTTCCCCTATGATCTAGGCCTAGATATGTTATGCTTGTTAGTGTTTTTATTTAATTATTTTATATGAAAACTAACACTTGATCTAACCTCCCCTCTTGATTCAAATTCCTATGATCACAATAGTTATTGAATAACTTCCTAAAATTAATGTTAATTTACACAAAGATACTTGGACCCTTCATTTTAATGGTGTTAAATGCCTTTAATGATATGGAATAGGTTGTATTCTTAAAAAACCTCTAGGAAAATTCATACCTTTAGATTTTTTATTAACATTCAACGTTAATAACAACATGGACAAGTATGAAGCATTAACCCTAGGCATGAGAGCTACTCTTATTTTAGATATCCAATACCTACACTTTAGTGATTCCTAGCTCATTTTCCACTAAATCAATGGTGATTACCAATTCCAAAGTGATAATCTCATTTATTATCATCAAATTTCAATTAATCTTGCCAAATATTTCATTTATTTCACCATTAAGCCTATTCCTCAAGATCAAAATGCTATTGTTGATTCCCTTGCTTCTTCAGCATCTCTTTTTCATCCACACCAAGTTTTCTTTATCCCATTTTTCTTACCCAAATAATAAAATATCCATTCTATATTCAACTAAATTATTGGCTAATGTGCCACATTGAGGACATCACCATTAGACAAATCTCATGGTACAAAGACATCTTTCAATTTTTGGAACACCAAACTTATCCTTTCAACCTAGATTCTTACAAAAAGACTTGCCTTCACAAAAAAGTTTTTAATTATGTGTTTTTATATAACATCCTATAATATCATAATGTTAAAGGTGCCTTTCTCTGTTATGTTATGCAAGATGAGGTTCCTCCTCTTCTTGAACAAGCACATGGGGGCGTTTGTGGTGGCCACTATAGTGGACATGTTATAGCCCATAAATGCTTACATGTGGGATACTTTTATCCCACTCTTGAAAAATATGCCATAAAATTCGATAACAAGTGTACTCATTTCTATCTTTATGATGATTTAATTAATTCACCTCCATTTGAGCTTTAAATGTTAGAGTCTCCCTAGTCATTCACCATGTGGATATTAGATCTCATAAGTAAATTACCTTGATCTCAAGATGGGCATGTCTTTATAATCATAGAAACAAAATATTTTACCAAATGGGTTGAGGCTATGACCCTTGTTAATGTCACTGGTACCACCATCTCCAAATTAATCCTTAACCAAATTATTTATCACTTTGGTGTCCCTCATTCTATCATTTCAGAGAATGGTGGTAATTTCAAAAATAAATATGTCAAACATCTATGTGCTAAATTTAAAATCAATCATAAATTTTCCACACCCTAACATCCAAAATGCAATGGCCAAGCTAAGGCCACCAACAAAATTCTTAATAAAATTCTCCAAAATATAATTCATGAACACCACACAGATTGACACTTCCATCTCTATCCTGCTCTTTGGGCCTATCGCACTAGCATACATATTACCACTAGGGAAATGTCGTTCTTTCTAGTCTATGCTTATAAATAAGTCCTTCCATTATAATTTGAGATTCCTTCTATATGTATATCTATTCATGGCGTCATACTTGATAAATAATTTTTTGAAACTCACCTTTATGCTCTCAATCTCCTCAATGAACATTGTCTTTTTGCTTTACAACATAATCATCAATACAAGGCCCGTATTGCAAAATAACATAAAAAATGAGTCAAAGTTCACATATTTAATGTTAGTTATATTATATTTAAATTATAATACACTCATGACAAAGAAGGCAAATACACCCAAAAATGTTTGGGTTCTTACTTAGTCAAAGATATTCTTGATCCAAGTACCTATTGCCTTCAAAACAATGAAGGTCATATTTTCAAAGAGCTCACTAATGTATGATTTCTCAATAATTATTTTTTATAAATCCTTCCTTATTTTCATGCTTTCTATATGTTATCTCTCTAACACTTTTTTTAAGATACTTGCATGGGTCTCACCCTCTGCAAAAGTTCTCTCTTTTCAAAAACCTAAGTCCTTCCTTTTGGTCTTTTGGTTTCCCTTTTTCTCATGAGTTGCATTATAAAACCATGGATAAAACTTGGTCTTCCTCATGGTGCACTTTCCTTCTCTCTACTTTCATACTTTTTACACACTTTTTGACACCCCTTAGATTTCTCTTTTAAGAGTTGTAGTGTAAGACCATGGATAGGACCTAGCCTTCCTCACAAATGCCACCTTTTTATTACCTCATTTATTTTTACAATACTTTTTAGCACCACCTTGGGTTTCTCTTTTATGATTTGTAGTGTAAGACTATGGATAAAACCTAGCCTTCCTCATAAAATCACCATCTTATCATTCCATTTATAAAACGTGTTTAGCAATGGTTATGAGTTTTTTATCTTTGTTCTCATCCCTAGATTTTGCTTTTTTTGTAGATGAAATTTACACAAATAACCTGTGTTATCATGTTTCCTCCATTTCACTCATTACTATGATAAGGAATCACACTTTTTTGTCATTGAATCCCTTTTTATCCCCTTGCCACATTTTTTACAAATTAAATTAATTCAATTTGTTTCATGTTTCATTCCTCTTGATTTCCTTTCCTTTAATTTCACATTGGATAAAACAAATTCAAAGTCAAGATTGCACTTTTATTTCACCTAAATTTATGAGACTCTTAGACACCATGCTCTCTGAGTTCTCTCTCTTAGCAACCAAGTTTCAAGTATTTAAATAAAATTCATCTTTATCACCCATGTTTGGTTTTACAAGTCTATATGGTGGAGGAATAGAAAAATCCATCATTTAAAAAAAAATCAATGATATACAAAAGGCAACATACAAATATCAAAAGTTAAAATCACACCAAAAGATGTGACTACAAGCACATATCCTATCTTCAATCAAATCTTAAACTCCACAATTGGCCTCACAATAGAGCTGAGGTCCATTGGGGTGTAGTATTCTAGTAGATTGGTATAGGAGAATTTAATAAAATCTATGGTGATACCTATTTTCTCACATAAGTACCTAATCTTTACAATATATCAATAGCTCTGTAAGGTAGGTCCATTTTAATATTCATGCATATATCCTTCATGGGATGATCTACATACTTCATTTATTGACTAAGACTTATATGGATAAGAGAAGTTATTCAAAGTCCTTAATTTTGATAGTCCTCTTATTTTGATAAACCTAATTTGAGTGTCTTTACTTCGATAAAGAGTTCCTCTACCTTGGTTTTTCCTTCACTCTCCCCTCCACCCATTTAATTTCCCTCCTTGATAGACAAATTATGATTCTAAATTTTTTTCTCTTATTCACTACTTCCTTCTTCTTCACCTCTTACCAACATACTAGCACTACTTTATTTTTGTTTTATCTATCTTTAGAGTACAACAAAATGCTTGAGTAACTATGGATTACTTTCTTTACACCATGGCTCTACATTTCTAGATGTGCCTTGCCTACTTTTTACCATTTTTTATTATTGTATTTCCCTTTTTTTTGAACACTTTGGTCCATTTCTACTTTCACGTACATTTTTCATTGTTGAGTGAGGTTGGTTTGTTATTGCTCACTCACCAATGTTGTTTTTCCCTTTTATACACCTTTTTCCATTAATTATTGAGTAAGTATTATTACTACTAACTCATCAATATTGTTTTACCATTTTTTATTTCCCATTTTTGTTTAAGTAAGGATTATTATTGCTTTCACATTGATGTTTGATTAGCATCCCTTTGACATGTATCCTTGGTTTCACTTGGTGAAGTTTTCCTTTCTTACTTAAGGTATACTTGTTTGATTTTTTTTATCTTTATTAGCCTTGGATTTTTGGTTACCCAATTTAATCTAAATTTTGACTTTGTCATTTGGTCTAACATAGCATTTTTCATCCCATCTTGCCAAATTTCCAAGTACATCCCATCCACATAGTACTAGTTATCTTGGCTTTCCTACATTTGTTTGTTTTATTTCTTTAGATTTATATTCTTAGGTTTACCATAATTAGTCTTTGTGCCCTCCACAATCAAAAATAAAAACATAATAGACAACCATATAATAATAAAGGTAAGTCAAGGTACACATATATTTACTTTTTAGTTATTTCCATTTCAGTCATTTACTTTTAGTTATTTTATGCTTTAAAACAATACAACATTTTTTATCCTCAGCATTATGTATTACTATGTTCTTTTTCTAAGCACCATCCCCTATTGTACTTGCATAACACATGATGATATTTAAGTGGGGCATATGTATATACATAATATTTTCAAACTTTATCAAATTTTTATGCTTTCTATCTTGTAGGAACCCATCAGGTCTCAATCTCTCTGAGTGCATACCTTAAGGGTTGAATTGGGAAAGGGGTGGGAAGATTATTAGTTATTCATAGAATTATTGTCCCTTATGACCACTTATTTCTAATCCAACTAGCTCCTAAAACCATTCCCCTAAGCTTTGTCTCCTCTTTTGCATATTCCTCTAGTCTTTTACCACCTTCATTAGCCCTTTTCCTAAGCTATAACCTATTTTGATAGTTTACATGATTATTTCAATTGTGTCAACCTTGTAATCTTATTTATTAAACTTATTTAGGGTCTAGGTCAACTCTTGCCTGACCTAGTGAGTTTTTGTCAATAATGATACTAGGTTGATCGGGTCGACCTTGTCAACCAAAACTTTCAAAAGGGTTTAAGGTTAGATATTATTATATAAACACATCCATTTTTCCATTATTACAAATTAGACAAGATTTATTATTCATTTACACTTGTTTACAATCTATTCTTTCACCATTCTACTTGAGGAGTCTTAGCTTAGGGTTTTTACTTGGAGAAGAATCTAGTCTTGTGAAGAAGTTTTAG
Organism: Torreya grandis; assembly: GCA_037957365.1. Taxonomy (NCBI): domain Eukaryota; kingdom Viridiplantae; phylum Streptophyta; class Pinopsida; order Cupressales; family Taxaceae; genus Torreya; species Torreya grandis. Next base: position 1,702,435 of record JARHVA010000083.1, on the reverse strand, counting down.
ATGATTTGACCTTTATTAGTGATCCTTACAAACCACAAAAACATATTTTAAAGCACCTTTGTCCAAGGGAGGTATTGAGTCTCAATTTATTCCCCTTTTGAGTAAGTATCTCTAATTTTTCTCCTCTCTTTAGTAGATAAAAGTAACATAAGTAATGGTTTTTAAATAATATTATTCTTCATCTCCATGCATTAGGGTTTTACCTATACATAGCTTAATTAGGAATATATTCTACATGTTTACTTTCATTTATTTATAACCCCCACTTTGTTCCACAAGATTTGGTGAGCACTGGATTAGAATTTTTGATTTACTTGCTATTAGTATAGTGAATATGAAAACATAGGACTTTGTTAGGGTTATTGCATAATTTTGCTTGACTCAAGACTTTGGAACCCTTCCTAGTGATATTATTATGATAATATATCCCCCAATTAGGTATATTGGATCCATATTGGTCATGTTCTCAATTATCTAATGTATCCCCAATCAAAAGTGTAAGTAAAATATACGTTCTTTGAGCTAGGATTGATTTGTTGATCTAATGCATTTTTATTACATACAAAAATAAATGGAATTACACATGAACTATATGATCTATTTTTCATCATAAAATACCTTAAAATTTTCAACATTATTAGGGACCGAAGGAAATGGTACCAAATCTATATAAAACTTATATATTTTGGACTCTTGAAGTGGGGCTAGATTTGTTGTAGAGGGAGCCAAAAAATAGGTCATATGATTTTGTTCTCTTGGGATTGATTTAATGTTAAAAGCTTCAAATGACTCAATTAAATCCCAAGATTTTTATTTATAATTTTTTAGATATGATATATTTCATTAGTATCTTCTCCTAACTTTGTTAACAACTAGATCTAAATCTCCAAACATTAAAAGTTGTTTCACATTATGTTTTAGTGGGAATTGGAGCCCTAAGATTAAAGCTTCATATTTTGTATGATTGTTAGTATATGGTAAATATAACCTAAAATAAGAAATATATTGCTTCCCATCTAGATCAATCTAAGTTATGCATACACCTAAACCCTATTTGGATCAAGCACCATCAAAATATAAGGTCTACAATTGTGAAGGTCCTTCAAATTCTCATTCATTATCTATAGGATTCATTGTAAAATTCTACACTCCTACATGTGATGAATTAAAATATAATCTCTAATTGTAAGAATTATATTATGTGATTAGATATTTCATATTTGTTTCTCTTTTAATTCTATTCTAATTGACTACTCCTTTCCAAGGTAGCCACATATGTGAAAAGTCTATTCACATATATCTATTTAATTTTTCTGACCAGTCTTGACAAAGTTTTAAACCATAAAAATAAATAATTTAAAATATGATAATGTCAATATGTTGTTGTAAATATGTCTTAAAAAATAATTTAAATGTGTCAATTTAATAATTCTCCAACAACTAAGGCTGAAGATTTGTCTAATTATTGGACTTCTTATTTAGACTTATCTAGGATCAAACCTAGTCTCTTGTATATCCTTGTGGGCATCACATTGAATTAAACACTTGAGTGAACTAATAAATTATTTACATTCTTCCCAAATATTCTTACCATTAATATGAAATATGGCACTTCAATCGTGTCTTTATAAATGACCATGTTGGCATGTACAACCTTCGATTTATCACTAGATAGTTTACTAGTTAAAGACTTCAACAAGATTTCCCTCTATTTTGTTAATTTGAGTTAAAAAAAATGAAGGGTAATTTTTGCCTTGATTTTATTTATGTCCTCAACTATATTATATCCAATCTTATTGTGTAGATGTAGTTTTTTTTAATTGATCTTTTCTTTTAGGAGGAGGTGGATTATTATTGACTTTTGGATCATAAGGAATGGATATGTTTTTGTTTAGTGGTGTAAAAGTATTGATAGGTTGTGTATTATTATTTATTATATTGTAATTATTTATTTATAATTTATAAAATTATGAATCTAATCAGTGTTATCTTTTGTCTCATTTTCATCCTCAATAGGGAATGGGAAGTCATATGTCTCAAACACCATTACTTTACTAGAATAACTAGGTGCATCTCATGTAGATGGATTTGACTAATTTGGAATATTTTTTAGGAATTAAATAACTTTATGTAGTCTAATTCACAATTTTATGGACTTTTCATTAGTTGTGCAAGGTTACCTTACAAATTTTTATCTTTGGGAGGTTGTTGGGTGACAGATTTGGGTTATTATTTGTCCCATTGAATGGTCTATTATACCTTTAGAATTTTAAATTCCCATTGGTTGTTTCCCCCATTACATTCCCTAATTTTTTTTGCTTTCTAAGAAACCCATTGTTGATTTTTTGCACCATTCATTGGATGGCATCCAATTTTTTGGTAGAATCAGAAGTTATACCTTGGGTGGTAGAAGTATTAACTTGGACTAAGGATTGGTTTTTATTATATTGGTTAGGCATAAATGTAAAATTATTTTGAAATTTTAGAATCTGGTTTGGTGTAGCATGAGAGAATGTAATTGAGTGAAAATATGGTTTTGATTGCTCGTGATGAAATTTTGATTGACATTTAGAATAGGGTTAAATAATGGGAAATTCAAATTAACATTGGGTATGGAAAAATATGGTAGTTGGGGATTTAAATAATGATTCAAATAAATATAGGGAGTTATAATAAGTCTCTACAAACCTCCCTAGATTATTCTCATTCTTCAAATATCTTATATACCTAGAGAACATTTAAAAACCTAAAATAAACACAATTTTTACCTTGTCCATACAAGTAGGTGTTGATGCAAGTTTTATGTAAACCACAACATAATGAGGTAGCCTCTAATGTTTTAGGATCATAATGAAGGTAAAATCCACTCTAGGGAATGAGTTTTATTTATGTGGTTTATTTCAACCTATTAATGGAAGTGTGAGTAGGGCATGTAGGTTGTTGACAAGTTTTTTAGATGGAGGTGTGGTCTCTTACAAGGGTAGTGAATCTATATGTGAGTTGGATGGATAATTAATTGTTAATCTAAAGTGGGTATATCTCAAAATAAACTCAAAAAAGGAGGGAAGGGTAAGGTATAAAATAATGCTCTATGGTTTTTAGGAATCACTTCCCTAACTAATTTATAAAAAGATAAGTGCTTTCAAAACCTATGCTTATAGCTAGCAACAATTTTCACACACACAATTAGACATGGATAAGAGTCTAAGGAAATAATGATGTGGTAAATTAATAAGCCTTAGAAAAAAATTGTTCCTTTTAGGGTATATATTACACACCCTTAATCATGAGATTATGGATCGATCTAGTGAAGTATTTGTGCTAGCTATTACACACACATAGAAAACTACATCAAAAAAATATTTCATGCATATTCAGAATTATGAATCAATTTGAACTTAATTATCCTAATTAATATATTTACCAATATTTCAATAGTTCTTGCACATCTACATATCAGCACATCAATCAAGATAGTTAATAATATATTCGCAACTATTGCACACTAAATATTATTGAAACATACAACCAAGAAGTAAAAACTAATTACACAGAAATTGGAAAGAAAATACACAAACACAGTCACTGATGATCAAAATTAACATTGCTCCTATATTCAAAATTCTCTGATGAAAATTCAAGTTGGATTATAACTATTTAAATAGGCTTGGGGAAGGGGTCACCTCATCCTCTAAGTTCATACAAAGTGTTTACATGTGGTAGTTAGAACATGAGTTCTAACTATAGTAAAAAATGTATAAGAGAAATCTTATAGTTATCAATTAAATAAATTGACCTTTTCTAAGCCATGAAACATGTGCATGTGTACAAAATATAAATTCAATTTTACAATAAGAATATTGAACTACAAGGAAAATATATGTCATTACAAAATTTTACATGCATAAAATTTTAACTTATTAAGGCTACATCATGCAAAGAATTGCATGTAATTTAGTTGGTGTAACAATTATGATGTCAGTATTTGAAGTTGAAGATGTTGACATGCTACCAAAATCTTGTTTTTTCTTGGCCTTATTCTCTTGATAAACTTTATATTCCATATCATGCTACTACCATATGATTTACAAGTTCAGCAGTAGTGATTGATGTATCCTTTTAACTTGACCAAGGAGTATTGCATGCTCATCCTTGGTCATCTAGAATTTATTGTTGAAAATTTCCACTTTCATAAAAATTTTCTAGCTGCACTCAACTCCGAATCTATCTCTTCTGGTGTTAAGCCTTACAAACCCTACTTGAATTCATCCATCACTTTTTTAATGAGTTTATCAAAATTGATCCTACTAATTAATTTTCCTATGTCATCCTTCACCTTTGATAGCTTCAAATCAAGAAAAATTAATAGAATTTGGGCCTCATATTCCTAATATTTAGGGATTAAGCCCCCAACTAATTATATCCACTCCTTTGCTTCATCTTACCTTATGATAACTACATTCAAGGCATTGGATGCCTCTAGTATTGTCATTAAGTCTAGATGATTGTATAACAAGTTACCTGTATATGCAAATAACATTTTTAACTTAGCACTATCATATTTTAAGGAATTATATAATTGGTTGGCATTATTTACATGAGGGACCAATTTGGCCCTCATAAAATCTAATGCCTCCAAAGAGTTTTAACATTAGGAATTTGTTTCTTACACCTTAGCTTCTATACCTATAAGGATATATATAGTCTTTGCTTAGTTTCTAAACTATTTCACCTAGGCCTCTATCTCTTATTGATCCATATTTTTGCCTTCATGGATGAATACTATATTATCCCTATGTGCTTGGGCTAGGTATACAAGATTTTTAATGTAAAGAGATTACCCAAGCTATCTATTCTACCTCTTAGTGAGGTAGAATAATTCATGTCTTTATTCAAGAATTATTTCCCTACCTCTATCCTCCTCCAACTTCCTCTTATTCACTCTTTGTATACTATCATATGTGGGGTCAAATAGAGTGGAGATAGAGGTAAGATTGGTGATATTGAAGCTATGAATTTGTGAAGCCTTGATTCTTAAGTCTATATCTCATGGAGGAATGTTCAACTATGAAGCATCTAAGGTTGTAACAACAACCTCTTCCTTAGCCTCTAATCTTTTTAATTTTTTTTGTACTTTAAAAAGTGTGTCAGGTAGGGTAGGCCATATAATCTTGGACAAATACACTCCTCAAAATTGAGGGAGTGGATGGATGGTAATCAATTAGGTTTTGGCCTTCCTTCCCCTACCAGAACTTGTCATAATAGTTTCTTCTATAGAGGTGGTGAATGGCATTGAAAGGGTGATCTAGGTGGACTAGACATAGAGATGTGGAGTGGCGAATGCATTTTGTATCTTCTTAAACACCTTCTTTTTTTTAAGGCTCTAATAATGGAAGTGCCAAAAGGGATAGAGGAGGTTGGCATGGTGAGTGGGATGGAAGTGGAGGGTGGATCAATGGAGGTGGTGGAAAAGGGATCAATATATGTGGAATTAGGACTTCCACGTGGGGTGTCCTCAACATATAAGAAATGGAAACACATCCAAAAATTGTCATAGAAGATAACAAAACACTTATGAAGGGTTGAGTACCTGAGGAACTAGGTGGTGCAGGCTCTTGCTTAAAGTTTCATAGCTTTAGTTGTTTATAGTTTTGCCTTTTTGTCATAGTCATCTTCAATATCATTAATTATCATATCCTATCCTTATGTTGGTTCTAAACATGGAGGTGAAGTAAATAATCCTTGTGATGATTCTACTATGGGACTTCTTATTATATTCCTAGGCTTCCTTACGTAAACTAGAGGGGTCTTCAACTATGTGGGGGAGCCTTGTTGGGTATATGCCACTACCTATTGCATTTTTATCCCAATAGATGTAACAATCTAAACTTGAGGTATAGTAGTAGTCACTTGAATGGCACTTGTAATGATATGTTCTTATGTTTTCTCTTCCTCATTAAAATTTGAGTTGATGGGGTCTCCTACTTGTGTTCCCCTATTAGTTCTAGGTTCAAACATCTTGGGATATTTCTTCACATTCTTGAGTTTTAATTTCAAAGGGAGTCTTTGAGAAAAGTCCACTTGGTCCTTATATTGCTACTCAGATTGTCCTCTCTAAAAGTCAGAGTGATCTCAACCATTGTATAAAGCCTTCTTTCCATTCAGTTCTCTTATAGTAACTAAGGGGCCCTCTTGGATCATTCTCAAATGATTTTCCTTTAGTCTAACATCTTCATCATCCTTTATATTAATAAACATAGATTCATAAGAATAGGGAACATGGTGTATGCAATCAAAAATGCATCATGTCCATAAATAAATCCTATATCAGATGGGATAGAGCACACCTACACTTCTGATTAGGGAGCATATAATTATTAAGCATGAACAAGACCAATGTGAGGATCCACTAGACCTGATTAGGGGATCACTTGTCACAACACACCATGTGAGATAGGATTATAAATCCTATAGTCTAAAAAATCACATAACAACCCTAAAAGAGTCCTATGATTCAATATTTCACTAATCTAATAACAAGAAAAGTAAATCTAATCTAGTGCACACCAAAGCTTATGGCACAAGGTGGGGGGTTAGTAAAGAAAATCAATCAAAAAATATATAGAGAACCTCAAATAAAGTAAGTATGAGTAACATTATAATACATGAAATATGAAGAGTAATATTATTTGAGCTAGTACTTATGCTACTTCTATCTACTAAAAAAGAGGAGAACAAAGTAAGAATATACTAACCTGAATGTGAAAGTGTCGAGACTCAATCTCTCCCTTGGCCAATGGGGCTTCATAAGAGGTTGTTGTGGTCTGTAAGGATCACTTTATTAGGCTAAAGCATCCAATACTATATTCTCCAAAATGAGAAACCTAAGCTAAGTCTCCTCAAGTAAAATGGTGGAAGAGCAAATTGTGAAAAAGCAAAAGTGAATAATAACTCTTTATTGCATATCTTTAATAATGACCAAAATTACCTTGTATATATAAGTAAAACTTACCCTAAAATTATTCAAGAATGTCAGTTGTGTTAAGTCAACTCGATTGACCTAGAAATTTTTTGGGCTAACTTAGTAGGTCTATGTTTGGTTGGTTGAGAGGCTAACAAACCAAAAGAGAGAAAGGGTCCTTAAACTATACTAGGTCAACTAAGTCGACCTAGTATGTTGAACAGGTCAAAAGGGTGCCAAGTGAGGAAATAAAGGATAGAAAGAGGAAAATTAATAGAAGACTATGTGAGAGAAGAGAAATAGCATAGGAAAAGGTTTTAAGAACTAGTTGGATTGGTAATAATGTGGTAAAAAGGGACAACAATCCTATGAAGAACCAAAGGTCTACCCACCCCTTTCCTAATGCACCCCTTAAGGCATGCACTCAGAGAGATTGATTCTCAATGGGTTCTTACAAGATGTAAAGCATCAGTATTTGATAAAATTTGAAAATATTATGTGTATACATATGCCCTACTCAAAGCTTATCACATGTCACTAAGGTATAATAAGGGATGGTGCTTTGAGAAAGATCATAAGGACACACACAACACTAATGCTTAAAAAAAGTTTTAGTATTTTAAAATCATAAAATAACTAAAAGTAAATAATTTAAATGGAAACTAATCTAAAAATTAAATTCAAGGTGTACCTTGAATTACCTTTATCGTGGGATAGTTTTTTGTTGTATTGTTAGTGTTGTCATTAAGTGTAGATGGTTATATAAAAATTTGCCTATGTATGAAACTAACATCTTCAAAATAGCACTGTCATATTTTAAATAATTATATAATCAAATAGCATTAATTACATGAGGTGCCAATTCATCCCTCATAAACTCTAATGCCTCCAAAGAGTTATAACATTGGGAATTTGCTTCTTACACCTCAGCTTATATACCTATAAGGATATATACAGTCTTTTCCTTCTCCTTCAACTATTCCACCTAGGCATCTATCTCTTATTAATCCATCTTTGTGACTTTATGGATGGATACAATATCATCCGTATGTGCTTGGGCTAGGTCTGTAAGAATTTAAATGTAAGGAGATTACTAGGGCTATCTATTCTACCTCTTAGTGAGGGAGAATACTTCATGTCTTTCTTCAAGAATTATTTCCCTACCTCTATCATCCTCCAACTTCCTCTTATTCACTCTCTATATACTATTAGATGGGGGTTCAAATAGAGTTGAGATAGAAGTAAGCTCAGTGATCTTGAAGCTAGGCATTTGGGAAGCCTTACTTCTTAAGTCTATAACCCATGGAAGAATGTTCAATTTTGAATCATTTGAGGTTATAACAACAACCTCTTCATTATCCTCCTCTACTTCTATTTGTTTATTTTGTATTTTGACAAGTATGTCAAGTAGGGAAGGCCATATAATATTGGACCAATACACTCCTTCAAATTGAGGGAGTGTATGGACTATAATTAATTAGAGTTTGGCCTTCCTTACCTTATCAAAAATTATCACAATAGTTTCTTATATGGAGGTGGTTGATGGAATTGGAAGGGTGACCTACATACACTAGACATGGAGGTGTGGAGTTTCCAATGCATTATGTACCTTCTTAGACACCTTCTCCTTATTTAAGGCTCTGATAGTGGAAGTGCCAGAAGGGATAGAGGAGGTTGGCATGGTGAGTTGGATATAAGTGGAGAGTGGATCAATGGAGGTGGTGGTAAAGAGATCAATGGATGTGGAAGTAGGAATTCCACTTGGGGTGTCTTCAACATAGAATAAATGGAAACACATCCAAAAATTAGCATAGAATATAAAGTAACACTTATGAAAGGCTAAGTACCTAATGAATTGGGCACTATAGGCTCTACTTAAAGGCTCATATCTTTAGTTGTTTATAGCTTTACCTCTTCATCAGATCCATCTTCAATATCATTTATTATCACAACCTATCCCTAGGTTGGTTATAAGCATGGAGGTTTAGTAGATAATCATTGTGATGATTCAACTATGGAACTGTCTATTGGAGTCCTAAGATTCCTTGTGTAAATCAGAGGGGTCTTCAACTATGCGAGGGAGCCTTATTGGGTATATGCCACTACCTCTTACATTTGTATCCTAATAGATGTAACAATATAAACCTGGGTTATAGTAGTATTCACTTGAATGGCACTTATAGTAGGTTATTCTTACATTTTATCCTCTTCATCAGAATCTAAGTTGATGGGGTCTCCTAATTGTGCTTCCCTATTAGTTTTGGGTTCAAACATCTCAAGACATTTCTTCACATTCTTGAGTTTTAATTTCAAATGGAGTACTTGAGAGGAGTAACCCACCTAGTCCTTGGATTTATGCTTAAACTATCCTCTCTAAAATTTAGTGTGCTCCTAACCCTTGTATAAAACCTTCTTGCCATTTAGTTCTCATACAATAACTAAGGGGTCCTCTTGGATCATTCTCAAATGATCTTTCTTTAGTCTATCAACTCTTGCCCTCTCTAAAAAATCTTCATCATCATATGCATTAAGAAAAATAAAATCATAATAATATGGAACATGGTGTATGTAATCAAAAATGCATCATATCCATAAATCAATCTTAAATCAGATGGGATCGAGAAAACCTACACTTCTGATTGAGGAATATACAATTATTAAGTAGGAGAATGACCAATGTGAAGATCTACTAGACCTGATTAGGGGATCATTTGTCACAACACACCATGTGAGATAGGATTCCAAAGCCTATAGTCTAACACAATCACATAACAACCCTAAAATAGTCCTATGATTTCATATTTCACTAATCTAATAACAATAAAAGTAAATCTAATCTAGTGCACACCAAAGCTTGTGGCACAAGGTGGGGATTTAGTAAATAAAATCAATAAAAACATGTATAGAGAATGTCAAATAAATTAATTATGAGTAATACTCTAATACATGAAATATGAATAATAATATTATTCAAGTCAACACTTATACTAATTCTATTTGCTAAAAGATAGGAGAACACAGTTAGAATATACTTACCTGAATGTGAACCCATCGAGACTCAATCTCTCCCTTAGCTTATGAGGATTTGAAAGAGGTTATTGTGGTTTATAAGGATCACGTTTTTATTCCAAAGCATCTAAGATCTATCCATAAGACTATATTCTCCAAAATAAGAAACCTAAGATAAGTCTCCTCAAGTAGAATGGTGGAAGAGCAAATTGTGAAGAAGCGTGAGCAAAGAATAACTCTTGATTGCATATCTTTAATAATGACCAAAATTACCTTGTATATATAGGTAAAAATTATCCTAAAATTATTTAGGAATGTTGGTTGTGATAGGTTGACCCAGTTGACCTAGCATATTATCAGGCTAACTCACTAGGTATGTGTTAGTTTGGCTGAGAGGCTAACAAACCAAAAGAGAGAAAGGATCCCTAAATTTTACTAGGTCGAATAGGTTGACCTAGTGTGCTAAACATGTCAAAAGGGTGATAAGCGAGGAAATGAAGGATAGAAAGAGGAAAAATACTAAAATATTATGAAAGGGAGGAGAAATAGCTTAGGAAAAGGTTTTAGGAAGTAGTTGGATTGGTAATAATGTGGTAAAAAGGGACAACAATCCTATGAAGTAACAAAGGTCTACCCACCCCTTTCTCGGTGCACCCCTTAAGGCATGAACTTAGAGAGATTTATTGTCGATGGGTTCTTGTAAGATATAAAGTGTCAATATTTGATAAAAGTTGAAAATATTATGTGTATATGTATGCCCCACTTGAAGCTCATCACATGTCACTAAGGTATAATAAGGGATGATGATTTGAGAAAGATCATAAGGACACATACAATGCTAATTCTAAAAAAAAAAATAGTATTTTAAAAGCATAAAATAATTGAAATTAAATGACTGAAAGGGAAACTAATCTAAAAATTAAATACATGTACCTTGACTTACCTTTATCATAGGATGGTTGTTTGTTGTATTATTAGTTTTTATTGTGTAGGGCATAAAGACTACTTTTGATAAACCTAAGAATATAAACTAAAGATCAAAAATAAATAAATGAAATAAAATCTAAGATAGTTAGTACTATAAGGATAGGATGTACTTGGAAATTTTGGCAAGCTGGGATGATAGGTGTTATGTTAGACCAAATAACCAAGTCAAACAACAAGAGTAAATTGAGTAACCAAAAATCTAAGGCTAATAAATATCAAAAAAATCAAACAAGGAAACCTTAAGTAAGAAAGGAAAACTCACCCAATCAAACCAAGGATACATGTTTAAAAAGGACTGATAAGTAGGACAAATCAATGGTAAAAATAAGAAACAAAATGGTAAAATAATATTGATGAGTGAGTAGTAACAATCCACATCTCACTCAATAATGGAAAAAGGTACATAAAAGGGAAAATAACATTGGTGAGTGAGCAATAACAATCCACATCTCACTCAACAATGGAAAAATGGTATGAACTCAAGTGTCCATAATAGCAAAATAGCAAAATCATGATAAATAGGAAAAGAAAATAAAAGTAGGTTTAGGAAAATTAAAGCATGGTGTAAATAAAATAATCCATAGTTTCTCAAAAATGTTGTTTTGATCTAAGGATAGATAAAATTGAAACAAAGTAGTGATAGCATGTTTTTAAGAGATGAAGAAGAAGGAATTAAAATAAGAGGGAAAATAAATTTGGAATCACAATTTATATATCAAGGGGGGAAATGAAATGGGTGGAGGAGAGAATGAAGGAAAAACTAAGGTAAAGAGAACTCTTTATCAAAGTCAAGACACTCAAATTAGGTCTGTCAAAACAAGAGGACTTTCGACCTTAACAACTATGAATAACTTCTCTTATCCACACAAGTCTTAGGTAAACAAATGGAGTATATAAATCATCCCATGAAGGTTATATGCATAAAAATTAAAATTGACCTACCTCCCCACAATGTGTTCCCTATTCTTTTAGGACCCCTTATAGAGCCATTGGTCTACTACAAAGATTTTGTACTTTCATGAGAAATTAGGTAACACCATAGAGTTTTTTTGAATTCCCCAATTCCAATCTACTAGCCTACTGTACCCCAAAGGACTTCGGCTCTATGTGAAGTTGACTATGGAATTTGAGCTTTGATTGGACATATGAGATGTGCTTGTAATCACATCTTTTGGTGTGATTTTAAATTTTAAAATTTCCATGTTGCCTTTTAGATATCATTGCCTTTTTACTCAAATGATTTGGCTTTTAACTTTCTTGATGGATTTTTTAAGGTTCCTCCTCTATACGTATTTGAAAAACCAAAAATGGGTTCTAAAGATGACTTTAATTTGAAGACTTGAGACAAGATTTCTAAGAGAGAGAAACTCAAAAGAATATGGGATCTAAGAGTCCTATAAATTTAGGTGAAATAAAAGTGCTATATTGACTTTGACCTTGTTCAATCCAATGTAGAGATAAAAGGAAGGGGAAATCAAGAGGAATGACACATGGAACAATTTGAATTGCTCTAAATCACAAAAAATGTGACAAAGGGAAAAAAGAGGCATGGAATGATAGTAAAGTGTGATTCCTTATCATAAGAAAGAATTATAGGAAAACATGCTAACATATATTATTTTGTAAATTTCATCTAGTAAAAGAAGCAAAAGCTAAAGTTGAGAACAAGGATCAAGAACATGAAAAGGTGGTAATTTTATGAGGAGGGTTGGGTCATATCCATGGTCTTACAAAGAAACTCATAAAATAGAGACCCATGAGGATGATGATAATCAAAAAGTAAGGGAGCCTTTTGATAAAGTAACTCACAAAGAAAAACCCAAAGGATGCCAAAACAACATTGACAAGCAACAAAAAAAGAAGGAAATTATTAAAAGATGGTAGTTTTGTGAGGGATTTTGGGTACTATCCATGGTCTTATAAAGCAACTCACAAAATAAAAACCCAAGGGGTGTGAAAAACAAGATAAAATTGAAATAGATAAGGAAGACTATAGTACATTAAGAAACCAAAAGACCAAAAGGGAGGACTATAGGTTTGTGAAAAAGAGAAGAAATTTTTGTAGAGGGAGAGATCCATGCTTAAATAACCTTAAAAAATTATTAGATAGATATATATATAAAACATGATAAGAAGGAAATGTTTCAGCAAAGTATTGTTTTGAGGAATTAACCATAGGTGGGCTCTTTGGAAACATGGCCTTCATTGGTTTGAAGATGGTAAGTGCTTAGACCAAGAATGTTGTTAACTAAATATGGGCCCCACCATGTTTGGGCATATTTTCCTTCTTTATCATGGGTGTAATCTAATTTAAGGATAATATCGCCAACATTAAAAGTATGGATTTTAACACATTTGTTATGTTATCAAGTGATACGAGCCTTATATTGGTGGATATGTTGTAATGCAAAAAGATGATGTTCATCAAGAAGATTGAGGCAAGGAAGGAAAACTTCACATAATTATTAATCAAGAATAATACCATGAAGAGATATATTAAGAGAGAGAAGCTCAACTTTTAATGGAAGGACAGACTCAAAACCATAGACTAACAAAAATGGAGTTACTCCAGTGGCATTATGAATGCTAGTCTAATGGGTCCAAAATGTAGGATAAAGATGAATGTGCCAATTCATGTAGGTTTCACAAATTGTCTTTTGGATATTTTTTTTGAGAATTTTATTGGTGGTCTCAGCTTGATCATTGAATTTTGGATTATAAGGCATGGCAAACTTGTGATTGATTTTAAATTTAGTACAAGGTTGTTTAACATGTTTATTTTTAAAATTACCACCATTATCTAAAATGATGGTATGAGGAATATGAAAGTAAAAAATAATTTGATTAAGAATGAACTTGGATATGGTAGGACTGGTAACATTAACAAGGGTCATGGTTTATACCCACTTGGTAAATTACTCAGTAGTGATGATGATAAAAACATGCCCATCTTAGGAGTAAGGAAGTTTACCAATAAGATCAAATCCCCATGTTGAAAATAGCCAAGGAGATTCAATAGTTTAAAGATCAATAGGAGGTGAAAGGATAAGATCATTGTGAAGCTAACAAGGAGTACATTTTTTAGCATATTCAATTACATCCTTTTCAAGAGTATGCCAAAAGTAGCCCATATGTAGGCATTTGCATGTTGTAGCATGTCCGCTATAATGACCACTACAAATTCCCCCATGTGCTTGTTCAGGTAGAGGAGGACCCTCATCTTCCATAACATAATAAAGTAAGGTACCTTCAGCATTATGATAGTAAATGATCTTATGTTGAAATACATACTTGAAATCTTGTTTATGAATGCATGTATTTTCATGAGAATCTAGATCAGAAGGATAAGTTTTATGTTCTAAATATTGAATGATATTTTAGTACTAAGGGCTTTGTCAAATAGTCATAGCCTCGATGTGATAGATAAGTGAATTAGGTAGTTGGGTAGATGATGGAGATTTTATAATTTTTATAATAAAGGATCAAAAAGAACTTTATGAGGATGAAAGAGAATAGCTGAAGAGGCAAGAGAATAAGCAATGGAATTTTGGTCTTGAGGAATAGGCTTGATAGTGAAAGAGATAAAATCCTTAGCAAAAGTAGTTACAATTAGATGATATGTGATATGGTTCTCACTTTTACATTAATAATCACCATTAAATTTATGAAAAATGAGATGAGAATCTCCTAAAGCATGAAGATATTAGATGTTAAGATCAAGAGCATCTCTCATGCCTAAGATAAGAACTTCATACTCGGCCATATTATTGGTGACATCAAAGGTAAAGAAAAAAGCTAAATAAATTATATTATTGAGAGGACTAATGAGAATATAACCTTCCCCAACTCCTTAAATGCATTTATCACCATCAAAGTGAAGGTTCCAAATATCCTCATGCAAGTCAATATTAATTTTAGGGAGTTCCTTAATAACTACCTTTCATTTAGTAGTACTAAAGGGAGGGGAAGATTATTCAAGTTGATTGGATTAAAGATCAACTATAAAGCTATGAAAATATTATTTAAGATATATAACTTAATTAAGACCTTCAATGAAAAGGATATTATCATCAGGAAGATCATCTTAAAGTGAAGAAGTGGCTAGAATTGCAACTACGGCAAGTTGGTCAGCTATAACTTACCCTTTAAAAAAAAATTGTGTGATGATGTGGAGATTGAATTACATAAGTAATACCATCCATTTACCAATTCTATCTCCAAAAATAAAGGCTTTGGAGAAGAAATAATGAAGGGGTTCAGAATGAATGATGACATAAGTAGTTTGGTATAGCATATAATGATGAAGCTTTTCAGCTGTAAAATAGATAGTGAGGCAATTACACTCAACTTTGGTATAATGTGTCTCATAATCAATGAGGCCTTAGATAATGTATTAAATAGCATACTCTCTTCCTGTATCATCTTGTTTGGCAAGCATTACCCTAACTGAAATAGGTGTGGAAGAAGTATAGAGAATTAATGGTTTATTATTGGAAGGTGGATGAAGTAATGACTCTTTCATATTATTGAAGGCTTTTTAACATGGATCCATCCATTCTAAAGATGTACCTTTATTGAGAAGAGAATTGATGGAGTGAATTTGATATGCCATTTCAAGGGCAAATCATCATATTGACCCAAGTTTTCCTAAATAAGTACGGATATTAAGAATAGATCAAGGAATGGGCATGTTAACAATAACACTAATTTTGGCTAGGTCAACATCAATGCCATAGAGAGAGACTAAGAATCCTAAAAATTTACCAGATGTGACTCCAAAAACACATTTAAAAGCATTAACTCTCACTTTATATTTAAGAAGACTGTCAAAGATGATAACAAGATCAGAAAGATGGTTTTTACAATTTTTGGATTTAACAATTAGATTATCCACATAATTTTCAATAATTTTGTGGATGAGATCATAAAATATGTGATTCATAACATGTTGGTAGGTATCTCTAGAATTTTTAAGTTTGAAGGTCATTTTGATGTAACAATAGGTGCCCCATTCCATGGTGAAATTAGTCTTATGTTGGTCTTCAACAGTGATGTGAATCTAATTGTATCCAAAAAATCCATCCATAAGTTACAACATTTCATAACCAATCATGTAATCAATGATGACATCTATTGAAGGTAAGGGTAAGTTATCCTTAGGACAAGCAAGATTAAGGTTGCAAAAATAAATACAAATGACAATAGTGACCTTTTTTTTAATGGGAACAATGTTAGAAACCCATTCAAAATAATACATTGGTTTAATGAATTTATCATCTAGTAGTTTAATGATTACCTTATGACATAAATTAGTGACTTTAGGTGGTAATTTGTATTTATTTTGATACATGGGCTTAGTTTC
Source organism: Torreya grandis (assembly GCA_037957365.1). Taxonomy (NCBI): domain Eukaryota; kingdom Viridiplantae; phylum Streptophyta; class Pinopsida; order Cupressales; family Taxaceae; genus Torreya; species Torreya grandis. Next base: position 1,686,116 of record JARHVA010000083.1, on the reverse strand, counting down.
AAGATAAGTGATGATGTTATAAACCATAATACTAGGCTTAATGATAGGCATGTCTTGGTAGGACCAAGTGAATGCCTCTTGATATTTATCAAATAATAATCTAAAGTCATCATGCTTAGATGGTGAGAGTTCTTGAGAAATTATGATTGGTCGAGGAGAAGATGGGGTACCATATTAGATATGAATTTTTTCTTTGATAATCATGGAATTTCCATCTTAAAAGTGATAAGGTGTGTTAGGCAAATTTGAAATTGGATTTTTTTAAGGATCAATGCTAGTGATAAAGTTGTTAAATCAAGGAGTTTTATTCTTGAAATTTCCAAGTTTATGATGTTGCCAAGGAAGTTGAGGTTCTTAGGCATGAAGTAACTCAAGAATAGCTTCATCACTAGGCAAGGTAGGAAGAGGACCATAATATTCAACATCTAATTCAGGGTCTAGAATTTGATTGTCATGCCTATCATATTCAGAATGAATCTGATGGACATCAGTTGCCTTGGCATCTAATGTAAAGGATGGATTCGAAGAGATGGGAGTGTTGATAGATTCAATGATGGGAGAAGAATCCAAAGAAAGTATAGGATCCATAGGAGGTAGATAATATGTAGGAGCATATTTAAGTTTATAAGATGTAAGTTATTTTACCACCCAAAGAGTATCGATAAGTGGAGAAGTGGTGGGAGGTACATGACCCTTAGGATATAAATCATGATGTGTAGATATGGTATGTACATCCTGAGTGAAGGCATGAATTTGGGATAAAATATTTTGATACTATTGGACATCCAAGTCTCTAGAGTGAGCTTGGGCTATGATATAATTGTCATCATATATTGGATAAATTGTACATGCTTGAGAATCAGGGGGAGTTTCAGAAGGTGAAATCCCAATGTTGCTAAATATATGAGGGGACATGTTGAGAGGATCTTAAAATAATTTATCCACTCCAAAATCATTACAAGTGAAATCATCTTTAGGTAAAGATGGATCCTAAATATTACATGGAGGGGAAAATTGCTAATCTTATCTATGATAGGAACAATACAATCTCAGTGTAAGAGAGAAGGAGGAAGCTAATTTACAATATATGGAGGTTGTTTCTTATTATTTCAAGTGTGTTATAACTCATTAGGCTCATCATCATTAGAATCTCTAAGAGTAACTTGAAGATCAGGATTCATGTTGATGAACTCAGGTAAAGGAGCATTATTGATTTTATAAATTGTAGGAATTTGACATCGAGGCTTAGGATTGGGAAGCTGGATGCTCCATGGGTTGGGATTAGTTTCATGTTTGTAACATTTTCTATTATGTAAGAATTTAATACACTGACTACTAGAAGAGGTGATGGCCCTCATCTGATGAGTCCATGGACAACCAAGAAGAATGTTATAAGCTAAAGGAAGATCAAGGACCATGAGCTTGGTTCTAATATTATTAGGTCTAATGGTCAATGGAAGGCAAATATAGCCAAGTTGCTTTTGATTAGTCTTGTTAGAGCCATGAAAAGTAAGATAGGTTTGATTAAGATGATCTTTGTTATAACCAAGTTGTTTAATGAGCCATAAGGATGTAAAATTAATACCAAAACCTTCATCAACTAGAAATTTTTGGATAAGGGTGGCATTAATGGCTACTTTGTTAAAGAGAGGTAGATCATCAACATAAAAAATAATTTCATCATTCATCATGTCCTTTTCAATAAATTCAATGGAAGGCTTGGAAGATGGACACATAGTCTCAATGGTATTGACATTAGTTGGTTGAGAATTGATAAAATTTAGTTCTTCATATATGGAAGATGGATCTTCAATTTCTTGAATTTGTTGCATAATAAATTTATGATGATAGGGTGAAGTGCAAACCAACTCCATAAGAGGAATATTACAAGGTATATAGTTTAGTTCTTCAAGAAAATTCCAATGTGATTTAGAATAAATAGCATAAGGTTTAGAAGACAAATTATATTTACAAGGTATAGATGTGGTAGGAGGATCAGAAGGAGGAAGCTGTTCTTCAGGTGCTTCTAAATCATCATGAGTGGTAGTAGTATCTTTAAGTAATTGTTCTTCTAAAGATGGTTTTTTAAGCTTGGTAATAGGATCTTTGTGAGCTAGTTTACAATGATAATTTACCTTAACAGTGTTGACATATTGATAGTTGTTATAATATAGGTCATAATTGGCATTGATGACATAAACATCCTTGGCATTTGATTTATTATTGTTTCAAGAAGATTTTTGAGTATTAAAATTAAAATCTTTAAAGTTTTATCATTTTTTATATGCAACAGCATACTCCTGACTACAAATTTTGATCATAGCCTCATAGTTGAATGAGTCACCAAGCATATAAAAAACAACACGCTTATTGATCCCTCTACAAGATTCATGAGAATGCCTAATATCGGCATGAAACAAGTAGAATAGATTGGGATCATACCACTTAGGAGGAGCATTGGGATAAATGAAAGGTTTCAAGGGTAGTAAAAATTGTTACATTTGTTGAACCAAAAGAGGTGTATGAGATGGTAAAGGAACATCAAATTTAGTAATTCTAGGTTTGGTTTGGGAGGTATCACTAGTGACAGCATTAAATGTTTAAAAATATCCTTTAAAAATTTTATAATTAGGTTCAAATTGTTTCATAATAAAGTCTTGACACTTAGCTTGGTCAAGAGATTCATTAAGAGTTTGAAGAGCAAAGGTTGGAACCTTGTATTAAAAAGTGGGAGTCAAAGAAGTAATAAAGAGTTTGAATAAATTATCAGCAGTCATATTATGATCAGTTTTATGAGCTAAATATTTCTACCTTTTAATAAATTCATGAGTTGATTCATTAGGAGATTGTTTGGCATTTATGAAGTGACTAATAAAATTTTTAGGATGATCATTGTGTTGAAAATCTGTAACCAAGGGATTGACCAAATCTTTAAGTTTCTAAATATAATGTTGAGGAATTTGATTATACCATTCTAATACATCACCAATGAAAATTTTGATTAATAATTTAGTTATGGCAAATGTATTAGTTTGGATTTATTATTTGTAAAGGTTACCAAAGGCTTTGAGGAATGAAACAAGGTCTTTAGTCCCATCATATTTGATAGTTTGATTTATGTTACCAATATCAATGGATACAATGAAGGGAAATAAAGGCTCATTTTAAATGGTTTGAAGCATATTTTTATTTATTATGGGTTGAGAAAGAATATTGCCTGAGGCATCCTGAAGAGGTGGAGGAATATAATTAGGATTAGTTTGAGGATGAATAGTTGGAGTTTGATTAGTCACATTGATTAAATGTTATTGAAGTTGCATCATTTGGTTGGTATTAGAGTTCTGCATGATGTTCATTTGTTGAATGACTTGAGCTAAGAGTTGGGTTGTATCAGGAGGTGAGTTAGTGTTGGTTGGAGTACTCCCTAAATTAGTGTTAGGGTGAAGATTATTATAAGAAGGTTTATTAGTGGGATTGTTAAATATATTTTCATCAATCACTCCCACATTGGTTTGGAGATTTTGAGAAGTGTCTTGATAAGTATGGAAAGGATTGGACCCGTCAACTTGATTTTGAGGTGTTCTTTTCACCATTTTATAGTTCATAGATGGAGGAGAAGAGGTACCCCAAGAGTGATGGTTATCTTAGGAGGAAAAGAGAGGAAAGAATGAACATCCTATATAGTATCTAAATGGATTTAGGTTGTCCAAAAAAAATTTGATAAGAGACCTCATTTTTAATGAAGAGAGCTGAACAAGATACAAAACTAGAGAAATAGGAAATCAAATTGAAAAATAGGAAAAACAAGAAATAGAACTAGGTCTAGCAGATCGACCTAGTGCAAGAAATAGGGCTTGTAGACTAAACTAAGTTGACCAAGTCGATCTAGTGCAGTGTATAAAATCCATAAAAATTATAGGGTTAATTAGGTCAACTAAGTAGAGTGAACAAGGAAGAGGAAAATATTGACAACAAGCTTAGAAATAAAATAAAACAATTTGTAGCTAATCTAAGAAAGTAGTATAGAAAGGAAATACGTAATCAACTAAATTGATGTTGACCAATCCAATTGATGTACACAAATCAAAATCTTGCACTAACATTGGCTAATGTAAGATTTTGCACACATAATTTATCAAAGAGCAATCAAACAACTTGAAAGTAAAGCTAACTACTTGGTCAATCTAGAATATTTATTAGATTATTAAGAATGATTTTAAGTGTAAAGGGAGCTTGGATATAAGCAAGGTACTAAATAGTAATCTATGGATAGTTTTAAGTAAGTTCAAGATGAAAGGGAATGTAGTGGTAATGATACAGGCTTGGTATTGGGGCCTACCCCCTCACTTCACACACTATAGCAATAAGGGTGTCAGGTGCTTAGCCAAAATATACCATTAACCATGCTTTATACTTGACCAGAGCATCAAGTCGGCTTCCTCTTTAGTGATGAAATCCATGTAGGTTGGCCTAGGTATTCAAATGTTTAAATGATTATTGATGTTTATGTGGTTTGGACATATGTGCAAAAGAATATAAATAGTACAATTAGATAATTAATTGAAAATTCCCTAATTAGACTATGTGAACTATTATAAGCATGCAAACAACTTAAAAGAAAGATGTGATTAATAGATATGGTTCATTCCTTTGAAACAAGGTATAGTTGAAAAACTATATGAACAATCATATAAAACAATATCGATAGGGTTGAACCTGTACTATATAATAAAAGTCTGAAAGTGAACCACATTGGTCAGGTTGACCTAGTTATTTTAGAAAACTCAGAACACAAAACTAGGTCCACAGGGTCGACCTAGTTGACTGTGTAGAGTTAGTTTTGAAGAATGCAAATTATCAAAGGAAATTATATGAAAATAAAGATACATAGGAATATAAACTGACTTGAATGGTTTAGAGATGATAAGGAAAATATTATTGATCAAGAACATTGAAAAAAATTGGTAAAAACTATAAAATGGGTTGAGCTAGTCAAAATATATATATATATAACCTACTAAAAATATACTAGGTCAACTTGGTCAACCTAGTAGGTTGAATAGGATGTTTGAAAACCTAAAAAACTACATTGGGTCAAGCTGGTCACTCTAGTTGTCTTAACAGAGTTTTCCAAGTTTAAAAACATGTATTGGGTTGATCTGGTCGATCTAGTTACCTATTCTTACAAACTTGTGCATAGAGATGAATAAACTAGGTTAATAAGGTCAAGATAGCATAGTAAAGATATGATAAAAATAATGATGAATACAAATGAAACAATTGAAATAAATATTATAAGGGTTTTATTCACATTGTGTTCACCATAATGTATGCAATTAGAAATGCATCATGTCTATAAATCAATCCTGGATTAGATGGGATAGAACACACCTACACTTCTGATTGGGGAGCATACAATTGTTAAGCGAGAGCATGACCAATGTGAGGATATATTAGACCTGATTAGGGGATCACTTATCACAACACACCATGTGAGATAGTGTTCCAAATCCTATAGTCTAACACAATCACATAACAACCCTAAAAGAGTCCTATGATTTAATATTTCACTGATCTAATAACAAGAAAAGTAAACCTAATCTAGTATGCATCAAAGCTTGTGGCACAAGGTGGGGGATTAGTAAGGAAAAGAAATAAAAAATATGTATAGAAAACCTCAAATAAATTAAGTATGAGTAACACTCTAATACATGAAAAATGAAGAGTAATATTATTCGAGCCAACACTTATGTTACTTCTATCTACTAAAAGAGAGGAGAACAAAGTTAGAATATACTTACTTGAATGTGAACCCATCGAGACTCAATATTTAGCTTGGCCAATGGGGCTTTGCAAGAGGTTATTTTGGTTTTTAAGGATCACTTTGTTAGATAAATCATTCAAGACCTATACAGAAGACTAGATTCTCTAAAATAAGAATCCTAAGCGAAGTCTCCTCAAGTAGAATGGTGGAAGAGGAGATTATGAAGAAGCATGAGTAAATAATAACTCTTGATTACATATACTTAATAATGACCAAAATTACCTTGTATATATAGGCAAAACTCACCCTAAAATTATTTAGGAACATCAGCTCTACTAGGTCAACCTGATCGACCTAGCACATTTTCAGGCTAACTCACTAGGTTTGTGCTAGGTTGGCCAAGAGGCTAACAAACCAAAAGAGAAAAAGGGTCCCTAAACTATACTAGGTCGACCAGGTCAACCAAGTATGTTGAATAGGTCAAAGGTGATAAGTAAGAAAATGAAGGATAGAAAGAGGAAAAAGACTAGAAGACTTTGCAAAGGAGGAGAAACAACTTAGGAAAAGGTTTTAGGAACTAGTTGGAATGGTAATAATGTGGAAAAAAGGGACAACAATCCTATGAAGCACCAAAGGTCTACCCTCCCCTTTCTTGGTGCACCCTTTAAGTCATGCACTTAGAGAGATTGATTTTTGATAAGTTCTTGAAAGATGTAAAGCATCAGTATTTGATAAAAGTTGAAAATATTGTGTATAAACATGGCTATAGGGGATGTTAAGTCCCCATAGATGTTTTTGAATAAGTCCATGTAGATCCCAGTCTCTATGTGGAAGCATGGGTAAATGATAGCTCCTTCACTTGCCTCCCACTTCTCCAAAATGCTTCCTCATTATGTAGACCATTATCCCAATTATTATACAGTGACCAAAGTACAAAGCTTTCTTTTTATTAGAGAGGTCCTCTTCGACACTTCACCATAATTGGAAATAAATTTCTTGCTCATCCAACTTGTCTGGGATGTATTTTATAGATATAGAGGATTAACCTTATTCCCCCAAATCATTATAACTGTGAAGTTCAGATAGAGGAAGTAATCCCCTTTACCAACAAGATTCTTTAAAATATTTGGTCAAATTTTGGGCATGGGCGAGCCATGAATGGCTTGTCAAACCTATTGATATATGTCATCTGCTATTCTAACCATATTCTTGGTGTAGGAATATATGTGCATAAATTGGTAGTGGTCATAAATTATGTTTTTGATATATTCTATGGTTGGATCCCATAATTCCTTGAGGTCTCTATAAAATTTCCCATAACGACATCTAAAATATAGGACATGATATAGAAATTACTTGAAAGTGTGGGATTCTTATCCTTGTGAATTATTTTATCTCTTAGATAGAAGTTGATTATCTCTCTTAGGGCATATGTAGTCTCATGGGTGATCATCATGTATAACAATGGCACCTAGTCTAGATTAAAAAATGAATACTTGGCATACCATAAAGTCAATTCAAGAGAGCCATACCGATGCATATCCCCATTCTGAACTTGTCAATAGAAATAACTCTTTTTGGCTTCTTCCCTTTCCATGTGATGGTTTAGACTAGGAAAAACCATGAAGAGAGTGCCTTCTCAATTGAGCTCTCTACATTGAACTACACCAATGTATGTTTGTCAAAATAGGCATCGGGTATGCTCAAAGATAGATATCACTGAAAGTTAAGTCTTGAAATGCACGTGACAACTATGTTATTTCCAATGTAATTAAGGAAATAGTCCTATGATATCTTACTCAAGAAAAATAATGTTAGGACCTCCTTAGAGTACAATTGATTACTTTTGTATAAGAAACTAAACACGGAATTAAACCAGAAGTAATAAGTAACTAGAAATCAGAAACAACAAAGAATAGGAGATACGAGAAACAATACAATCTGTATTAAACTCTTCCAGAAGGACATATAATGAAGAAATCTCTTTCTCCTCACACCTCGTAGATGTACAGTAATTCTCCCTCAAGAGTTCTCTCTCTCTCAATCAATTACAATCAACTCAATAACCAAGTTGTTATTCCCTCCAATGATAATCAACTCAATGGTTGTTGTTGCCTACCTTTTCCATAGATCTTCTTGATCTTACACCTTGTAGATCTACTTGATCTTGCACCCTATAGATCTAATTGATCTTGCTTACATTATAATACAGCCCCATGGGTCTCTTAAATAGAACCCAAAGAAAACAATAATTAGAAACGTGGACTCAAGACTAAAATTAGTCTTTACATGCAAACTAATTATTCGTCTAAAATTAGAACAGTTCTGGAAACACACAGGTGACCGATGTCGGTTCCTGTCTGATCAATGTCGATCGACCATAATTGATGTTGGTTACTGTGTAGTTGAAGATAACTGATGTCGGTTGACCCTTAACTGATGTCAGTTGGCTCTGACTAATGTCAATTACTATGTAACCCAGCAACCTCCACATTTGCACATTCAGTGAAGCTTTTAGCTCCACAACTCAATAAATAAAGCCCATAGGAGGTCAATACATGGCATCACCTTTGGATTGATAGCAATAAAATGTAACCTTTGGTGTTTGAAAGCCAATAATTCTTGGACAAATATCCTATCTATGAGTGTCATCCCATCTTCCTTTGAAAACACATCCACATAATCGACTACATCCCATAAAGGTCTCATACTACTAATGGGAAGTATTTTCACCTTTTATTCAACTAAGTATAGCAAGGGCTAGTAGTGTTCTTGGTATTAAGGCATTCATTAGGAAATATGTTTTGGTAAAATGTCCACAAACTAATTCCTTTGGGGGAATTATTTTGAACAGAATGTTTGCAACAATTTCCATAAAGACTTATTTTGTCAGGCAAAATGTCTGAAGAAATTATCTTGAAGGATCACTTCTAAAAGTCTCGAAGGGATATTTTCATCAAGAAAAAATATGAAGGGTTTACTTCATAATGAATTTAGTCCACGACAAAAGTCCTGAAGTATCTACTTCATAAAGGCTGAAGAGCTATTCAAAGGACCGAAGGGCAAATGGATCAAGATAAAAGTCTTAAAGGGTTTAATTCATGGGAAAAACTCCCAAAGGGTCTACTTTGCAAGGTAAAGTTTCAATAGGGAAAGGGTTTGGGATAAAATTCTAAAGGGTTGGTTACATAAAGCTCAAGGGGTATGTTCCCTTGAGGTCATTATTTTAGCAAAATTGTATTGGGAAGATTGTTATGGGGAATTGTTTTGGTCCTTTTGTGTCAGATAAAATATCCGATGATAAAAAGTTTGAAGGATCATTTTCATCAGGCAAAGGGCCCAGGCTAAAATTCTTGAAGGATAATTTAAAAATGTTAAAGGGCACTTTCAAAAAGGTTGAAGGGTAGGTGGGTTAAGGCTAAAGGGTAGGTTCAGAGGGTCAAAGGAAATCTATCAGGGGATTTATTTTGGAAAAAATGTTTGAAGGGCAAAAAGAACCAAGACTAAATTCTCGAAGGGCAAAATGTCTGAAGGAATTTAATTAGCTCAAGGAAATGTTGTGGGGAAATTACATCTAATAAAATGTCTGACATAATAAACTTATGGACTAATTCTTTCAGAATAAAATTTGTGAAGACAATAGAAAAAGATAAGTTGAAGACATAAAACCTGATAGAGACAATTTGTAAAAGTTTGATAAAGATAAGGTCAAAAACATAAAACCCAATAGAATAATCCCAATAGAAAGAATGAGTCCATGAACACAATACCAATACCATTTTTCTAAAGTATGAAAAAGGCCAATAATTAATCTTCTCTCATATTTTGCATAAACACATAAAATAAGGGATCATAGTCAAGACCATAGTCTAAAGAAGTGGGTCCTTATTTCCCTATAGAAAAAGGGGGGACGTTGGGTACAATAAATGGTGACTCACATGGGGAATATTCCTAAGTATTCAAGAACCTAGAACTCTGGTTTACATTCTTAAATTAATCATAAAGTGTGTCACAAAATAAAATTTAATTTAGAAACATGAAAGAGACTCTTAAGTTAATTCACACAACATAATTTTCTTCTAATTTCTTGGATCTATGTGTGTCAAACGTGTAGTTTATTTAACCCTTGATATGATGAGTTTTTCAAAGGATTTGATGAGGATGCATATTTCATCCCAGCATCTCTTAAAGCTCAAAAATAAATGGAAACTTAGGCATTGCTCTACAGCCAACTAAGCATTCATAGCCTCAACAAAGATACCTTGGGCTCCTTCTCCCTTTCTTTCCCTTATTTTATTTCAATCATGATGTGTGGTACATTGACCTTATTTCATCATGTGAGCCTTTTGATTTTTTTTAATTTTTATTTTACTCTTTTGAACTCATTATTTATTTTCTTATTTTGTTTTTATTTTGTTCTTGAATAGAAAAGAGAAGAGCTAGAACCCTAGTGAGCTGGTATAATTGTAAAACAAATTATTACTAAAACATACCTACTAGTTACATCTATACCCAAAATTATCACTTCCAATAGGTATTTAATGTGATAAGTGTATTTGACCCCAAAAAAACAAGAAAAACCTTCTAAATTTATATGAAATACTCTGAGATCAACTTCCACATGCTTGTTAAAAGTATTTAATTATGACACCATTTAGAATAACCCATGATTACCTACCTTCATCCTAAAGATGCAAAATGCAAAAATACACCTAATCTATAAACTAGTCCCAAAGTGTCAAGAGTTTAATTTTCCCCTTTTCTACAAGTCATAAGCTCAGTTTCTTTGGATTTTAACTTGGTTATAGTTAGAGAAAACACAATTTTAATTGTCAGAGAAATCACAGAATAACTAATCTAAGAAAGCACTAAAATCTAATCTAAAAAACATGAAATATAATCTATGAAAACAAAATTTTGAAAGTAGAAAATATTAATCTAAGAAGCAGGAAATATAATCTAAGAAAGTGAGAAATCTAATCTAAACATACAGCTACATTCATTTGTCCCTCGTTACTTAGTAACATCAACAGATGACACATCCCTAAAGTAATACTTTAGGAACTTTCTATTGACTGGATATGTAAGCTCACTCATTACTTTGGATGTCCTTTAAATGAAATGCATTATTTCCCATGATCTCCATAATCTGGTATGATCTAATCCATATTAGGGCAAACTTATCATGTTTTCCTTTCTTCTCATGGGCTTTATCCCAAAGTAGCACTAGATCATAAATCTTGATTGCCTTGAATTTTGCTCTTTTATCAAACCACCTCTTGACCATGTCCTAGTGTTTGTTGAATGTTTGTAAGGCCTCAATCCTTGAATCTTCCATTTCTATTATGTCTAGTAATCTTGATTCTGCTTTATCACTTAGTTTCATGTAGTCTTATATAAACTGATAAGTGGGTAACTTCAACATGATAGGGAATATGGGTTTTCATCCATACACCAATAGATAGGGTGAAGCTTTAAGGGCTTGTTTGTGTCTATTCTAGTCTACCTAATGAGAATACTTTAATAAATTATGCCAAACCATGGGCTTGTCCCCTACTAATTTATTAATTGCATCGATTATATTCTTGTTCATTAATTCTACTAGTCCATTTCCCTAAGGGTAATAGTTATAATATGGCCTGATAATGATTTGGTTGTCATGTGCCCACTCAATAAATTCTACTAATATGAAATCTAGTCCATTGTCACAAACCTGAGAAATAAGTGTGTCAAATTTGGTTGTTATGTGTTCCTCCAAAATGTGAATCACATATTACACTCTGTTGTTCTTTATGGCTATGGCCTTAATCCATCTAGTGCAATACTCTATGGTAGTAATCACAAATTTATGGCCTACTAAGGAATTTGGGTTGATGACATCAATGAAGTGTAAACCCCACAAGGCAAATGGTTGTCCTTTAATGACTGGATGTAAAGGAATTACTGTGTGTGCTTCTCTCTTGGCTAGATATTGACATTCATGGAATGTTTTCACATGAGCATGAGTATCCTTGAAAAATGTTGGCCAATATTATCCCATTCTTAAGATCTTATGGGCTATGGTATTTTTATAAGGATGACCACTGCCTATCTTTTATTGCAAGTTCTCTAAGATTTATTTAGCTTCTTTTGTACATACACACCTAAGATAAATATCTTCATAATTTCTTTTATAGAGGAATCCCTTCTTGATCATGTAATGAGTAGTTTTAAGCCTCAAAGCTCTTCTTATCTCTCTATTGAGTTCTGGGGAACAAGTTTTTATAATTAAATATTGTATATATTATCATACCATTCTCCTTTAGATACTTGAGCTTCACATACCACTTCAATTATGATATGAGGATCTAGTTCAGTCATAAGTTAAATAATGCCTTGTCCCTGAATGATCTTTATAGGATTAATCTCTATGTCAAATTCTTGTATCTTGTCCATCTATTTGCCTTGGAATTCTCCTAGCTAATTATGTGAAAGAGTGAGCTTGATAGTAAGATCAAGCACAATAGCAATGGTTTTATTCCTCAAGATATGATGTCAAAACTTCTTTAGTGCCTTGATAAGGGTAAAAATTTATTTGTCAATCATAGAATATCTAAGCTCTACATCTATTAGATTCATGATCATGAACACAATTGGATGCTCAATCTCATCCATATTCTATGTGATGATATATGCATTCGTATGCTCTGAAGAAAATGAGTATAAGTATAAATCTTTATTAAAAGTTATATTGATTAATATTGGATCCTATGATATTGCATATTTAATATACTGGAAGGAATTTCAAGCTTCAATTATTCACTCTATTTTGGCATCCTAATTGAGCATGACATTCAGAGGTTTAATTATCTTTGCAAATCCTAAGATGAACTTTCTCATGAAGTTAATCTTTCCAAAGAATGATTTAAGTTCCTTGTTATTTGGTGGCTGAATTTTTGAAATCACCTTATTCTATCTAGGTCAATGGTGATCCCATCCTTGGTGATGATATGCCCCAAAATCTTACCTTTAGTCACTCTAAATATGCTCTTCTTTGATTTTAATGAAACATCAAACCTTCTACATCTTTCAAATATGGACTGTAGGTGACTTATGTGGTCTTTTTATTCTTTTAAAATACCATAAGATCATCCATGTAAATGATTATGCACTTTCCTATTAATCCCTTGAAAGCATGATCTATGGCACGTTAAAAGGTAGCTCCTACATTTATTAAGATAAAAATCATCCTCTTATATGCTTAAGTTCCCCATTTCATGGTAAATTCCATCTTCATTCTATCCTAAAATTGCACTAGTACCTAATTGTAGCCTAAAAATCCATCCAAGAAGGACATCATTTCAAAACCACTTACTATTTGTATCACCTCATCTAGACAAGGCAGAGGATAATTATCCTTTTCAGAAGCTTTGTTCAAATTTTTTAATTCCACACATAATCTGATCTCATCATTTTTCTTTCTTACTAGGACCAAATTGGCCACCTAGGTAGAATGTCAGATTGAGAAGATGATTTTTGCATTTAAAAGCTTCTCCACTTCTCTCTAAATGAGAGGCTCTAGAATAGGATTGACTGGTCTTTGCCTCTATCTAAATATTTTATGATTCAACTTCAAAGGAATCATATGAGTAATGACCTATGGTTCATATACTTTCAAATCTTCATATGTCCAGGCAATGACTTCCTTATACTAAATGATTAGATCCTTCACTTGTTGTCTTTCATCTAGGGTGTAGTTGAGGCTGATATTCACATATCATGAGTTGTGCTCATCTCCTATATTTTCTCTTTTGAAATATGATTCATTGACCTTGGGCTGCTAGATTTATTGAGCTTGAGGGTCTATATCGAATGGTCTTTCCAAAGAGACCAATATGGCTGGAATTCGATTCTATTTGAGTTGAATAATTCCCTATTTGTCTGGTTCCTCTTGATAGAGGTGATTAATGTCCTTGTCAACAATGATTTTGGATTCTAATTCCCTTGAATTAGTTATATATTGAATAATCTAATGGTCATCATCAAATACCTAGAAATTTTCTATGTTATCTAGAACAGAGGGGAAAAATACCAATTTAATTGAGAACTTTGTCACCTTAGATTATTGTAGTAGTTCTAAATTAGTAGCAACATCCACTAACAAATCAGTAGTTTGATTTTACTCTCTAGAAAGTGCTACGATGTTGAAAGCCTCAAATCTTTTGATCAAGTCCCATGCTCTATGCTAGTATCTTCTCAAATAATATAGCTTTCATTGTTACTTATTTCTAACTTGGTTAACCACCATTCCAATTCATCAAATATTGATATTTACTTCACATTATTTTTTAGTGAAAACTATAGTCCTAGAACTAAGGCCTCATACTCAACTTTGTTGTTATTACATGGAAATTAAAATCTATATGCTACAAAAAACTTTTTACCTTATAGATCAACCAGCTTGATTCTTACACCTGATCCTTACTTGGATATAGCACCATTAAAGTGTAGAGTCCATAAATGATTAGAACCTTCAGGTTTTGGCCTCTATACTTGATTCTGAGTAGTAAAAGTATAAATTCCAAGGCTAGGTGACTCATACTTTACCTCTTCATTCTTGACATTATAATTTGAAATGGGATACTTCATTCTCAACTATCTATAAATTATAATTTGATTCAAAATTCCTCTCCATGGTAGCCAAATATGTGAGAAATCTATGGAGAGATATTCATTGAGTGTTTTGGACCAATTATTGATCAATAATAGACCATAACCTTTGGGTATATCTACCACTAGAATATCAATGGTCATCTGGACTATTGGCTTAGATGCTACTTGAGTGAACACATTGGTCAATTCTCCAGCTACTAGTACTATTATTTTATCCAATTGTGAAACTATTTTCTTTGAAGGACTTGGAGTGAGACCTAGCTTATAACATATAGATGTAGTCATGATAGTTAAAGATACTCTAGAATCAACTAAACAATTATGAATGTTCTTACCAAATGCCTTAATAATCATCAGAAAGGGTGGAACTTTTGGGTTGCTCTTGTAGATGACATTGACATCAGTAACTTTTACTCTATCTATGGAATGCTTTAGTTCTTTCCATAGGGGCCTTTCTAGTAATGGACTTCTATAGCATCTCTTTTTGTTTAGTGATCTGTGTTAACTCATGAAGATTTATATTCGCCTTGATCTTCTTCATATCCTCAACAATCTTGTATCCTCCTATGTTTGGTTCTTCTTTGTTGTATGGTTGATCATTCCATTTTAGAGGAGGTGGATTATTATTTGCTTTAGGATTAAGAGGAAACGCCATGGTATTCAGAGGAGTCTATGTTGTAAGTGGATTCTTATTCTTTATATTATATGCACCTCTCTGGAACTGCTAGAAAGTATGAACTTTATCCATATTGTGTTCTGTTTCATTGTTGTCTTCGCTTGAGAAGGGAAACTCATCAGTTTTAAAGAGCATAATGGTGCTATAAGATCCAAGATCTAGATGATGCTCAAGTAGGTTATGTATTTTATCTTGTCTAACCACCTCTTTTTAAAATATTTTGAACATTACATATAACTCTATGTAGTTAAGCTCACCATGCTCATAAGTATTGTGAATTTTGAACCAATTGGGAAGAGTTATTTTTTCTATATTATTCTTTGGAATCTTGTTAGGCTATTTAGGCCTACTAAATGGTCTATTGTATCTCTAGAATCTAGTGTTTTGATTGCCAATTGGGGTATTTTCATTACCCATCTTCCTTTGCATATTCAAAAAATCATTGTTCAACTTTTGAACCATCTTCTAAATAAAATCTAGTTCTATCTTTTTGGAATTTATACCTTATAAAATGATAGTGGGAAGTGCAACCACTTGCTATTTTTATTGATAACCATTACCCATCACATGATTATTTAAGTATCCAAAGTTTGACTATGTGTTTCTCGCATTAGTGGAGGTAGTGTGTGATGAGGATGGTACAGATCTGAGCAAGATTAACAGAGATGAGTACAAAAATATTTCTAAAACAACTGAATATATTATTTCATACTATTTGAATAATAAATCATTTGAGTATATTACATATATATAGGATTATGATTCATATAATCTATCTATTAATTTCTCTCACCTGAAATCTCTTAATATTCTATGATTATACAAACTCCTATTTACGATATATTGTTATAACTCATTAATAATATATCTCAACAACTATAATATTTTAACCTAATATCATAATATTTTTTATAAAAATATTACTACCAAATATTAACTAACCTATTATTATTTACCTCTCAATAAATACTCAGATGTAAAATCTAAACCCCAACATTTGCCCCCCTATTTTTTACATGGTGCAAAAACATTCACACTTTTATTTTTAGTATGCTCACCCATTGTAGCATGCCATATTTGGATCATGACATTTATATAAAAATAGCCTCACTCCTCTCATGTTTTTATAGGTTTACCACAAACCTTGACATGAACAGGACCCATCAACTATTCACCTCATGTGGTTTTCTAGATCGCTACCATAAACCTTTTTAAGATCTATGAACTGACTTACATTGGTGATTTCTATCATTTCATAATTTTTTCACATTGGGTAATTATGTTTGGAATTTTAACATAAATTACATTACATGAACATGAATTACTCTTTATTCTTATTTTGCAAACACACAGTGGACATGAAAAACACATCACACAAAATGTCACCACATCATTGCCATGACCCCATCATTGGTGACTAATGAGAGGTCATTGAAATACCTCCTTCCTTTGTGTATCCTCCAACCTCTATTAGTTAAAGCTATTTACTTAGATAGTATGTCAATGTAGCTCAGGTGCATGAATTTTTTGAGGAAAATCCCCCCACAATACGGATGTCACATATAAGTGATAATGATTTTTATGGACATTTTTGAATAAATAACATTTTTATATTTTTATTTTTGATAGAAATAAAAAATCCAACTACAATGACTTTTGAACAACTAAACTATATACACTTTCCAAATGACCAAAATAAGATATAAAAAGTAACTCCTAAAATTCCAAATTACTACAAAAGTGGTTGACTTAACATAAAAATAAATAACTCCTTATAAATACCAATTGAAAAAAGAGAGAATGGCAATATTAATATGGTTTGTAGGGCATGGGAAAACTATAATCTGCACATTACATGTGGAGTACACAATGTAGAAATAGGCATATCAAGGTAAGTTTCATAGCAAGATAGGTATTATGAGCTTTACATAGTGGAGAAATTATTCTTACTTAGAATGTCTAATACTTTGCTAACATAGATATGTATGCAAAGCTACATGCTGAGAATTGATAACTAATTTTTATTTACTCAGTTTGAATTCACTAGCTGTAATAAGTCTAATTTGTTGAGAATACATATAAGTGTCATATAGTGACCAAAGCCCTTTGGAGGAGTTAGATAGAATGGTGAATCATGGACATGTAGATGGCAGAATTGATACATGTTGATGTAGATCTATTATTAGTGCAAAGTATGGGATATATGGTGTTAATTGGTGGTAATAGAATCTACACATAGGAGATATACGCGTGTGGTCAGGATTCAAGTTCATAGAAGTTGAGGTAAGCTTAGTGATATGAGATCAATGAAAATTGAGGAAAATAACTCCATTTTAAATAAATATAAAGTTGGAAAAATATGCAGCTCAGATGCACAAAATTGCACATAAAATCATGTACAATGTTGATCAAGAACATAGATCTACATGTTTTCTATGTGTTGATCAAGAATCCATTTAACCTTGGATTCAGGTAGAAACCATCACCATCATGTTGAACTGGATCCAAAAATGTGGGCACCAAGTTATGTATAAATGGCAACAAATCTTTGTGTTTGGATCGAATGAAGCATGAAAGGTAAGAACATGAGGTGCTGATTATTTCTTTAAAACTCTCATTTTGGATCCCCTACTCTAATACTAGATGATGAGGTTGGTACAGATCTAAGCAAGATTAACAAATCTGAATACAAAAATATTTCTAAAACCATTGAATATATTATTTCATACTCTTTGATTAATAAATCATTCAAGGATATTACATATATGTAGGAATATGATTCCTATAATCTCTCCATTAATTTCTCTCACCCAAAATATCTCAATATTCTATGCTTATGCAAACTCCTATTTAAGATATATTATTATAACTCATTAATAATATATCTCAATGACTATAATATTCTAACTTAATATCATAATATTATCTATAATAATATTTTTACCAAATATTAACTAACCTATTATTATTTACCTCTCGATAAATACTTAGATGTAAAATCTAAATCTTAATAGTGTGTACAATTAGTTTTGATTGAACGTAGGAACATTTTGCTTCATGTGTGGTACCAGATTTAGTGCTAGAAAAATATTGTTTACATTAGGTGCTCTAGGGGTCTAAGGATTGAGTTGCCTATCTATGTTGATAGCCTCTTTTAATGCTAATGCCAAAGTGTTAGATGCAATTTATCTTCTCAAGAACATGACAATGATAAGTTCTAAGGCATTCTTATACATTTCCAATGCTAATGTCACCTCTGGTTTATATCTTGGGGTCAACTAATTGTACATCTTATGGAATCTTACATTGAAACCATGGATGGGCTCATTAGTCTCTCTCTTCATGATGGTGAAGTGTTGATATACCAAACCAGGATTAGTGACCTGTCTAAACTATGCAAGAAAATCTGCTTGATATTCATCCCAAGAAGTGATGGGATTTTTGGTTAGATTCAAATACCAATCATAAACATTATCTATTAAATTAGAAGGGAATAATATACATGCGACATCCTCATCTATGACATTCATTAGTCTTAAATTAGCTTTAATTGATTTGATTTATTCCTCTACTATCCTTGTTCTTAAAGGAGAAAATGGCGGCAAGTACTTCTTGGAATTTCAAGGCAAATCATGCACATCCACTAGGATGGAAATAACAAATCCAACTAACTAGGGTTGAGTCATTGGTTTGTTAATAGGTAAAGGGTTCCTTACAATTAAGGGGTTCCCTAATGGAGGAGGTGGATTTTTTTGAACTAGGATTGTTGGCACAGTTTTAGGTCTCTTATGATTTATCAGGGGTGAGACTAAAAACTATCTTGGGAATTAGATCTGGTCACTCTCCTAGGTGACTCTAGTGCAACTCTACATAATGAATAACTACTATTATTAGAGGTTCAAACCCTCTTTCTAGCATGAGTGATACTGTTGATGTGGGTTTTATGCACACCATAGTATAACGAGGTAGCCTCTAATGTTTTAGGATCACAATAGAGGTAAACTCCACTCTAGGTCATGAGTTGTAAGTATGTAGTTTATTTCAATCTGTTGATGGAATAGTGGCTAGGGCATGCAGGTTATTGATAAGGTTTTTGGATAGAGGTGTGGTATATGACAAGGGTAGTGAATCTCTATGTGATTTAAATGGGTGGTTGGTTGTTAATCTAAAGTGGGTAGATCTCAAAACAAACTCAAAAAAGGAGGGAAGGGTAGGGTAGAAAAGAAAGATCTATGGATTTTAGGAATCACTTCGTTGGCTAGTTTCTAAAATGACAAGTACTTTCAAAACCTACACATGTAGCTAGCAAAAATTTGCACACACATAATCAGATGTGGCTAAGAATTCTAACGAAATAACAATATAAGATATTCACAAGCCTCTGACATGGCATTAGGGAAATTTTTAATTAAAAATGGGCCTCCAAAATAAATTTATAAATTGTGAAATATGACATATGAAAATAATGCAAATCAATTAAAGTATGACATCATCCCTTAGACCTGACATTACTTTAAAAAATATATTATTTTTTATCTATTATATAAAACTTATTAAATCCTCTAAACTAACCCACTTTGGTTAAAATAACCCCACTTGCTTTATTTCAATCTGTTCACTTTTAATAGAAACTATAAATATTTTTTAAAAAATTCATATTTATGTACATAGAAGGTATTATTCATAGATGTATCCACTGTCGTCATTACTGTATCTTGTTGTAGTTGGTTCTTCTGCTCCTACAATATCAGATGCCAAGCCTTCTCTATGGCTACCTCTTCTACACCGTGCCATTGATCTTTGGCATTCAAACCTCCCAAAGCAGCTTTTTCATCCAACAACATTAATGTTGTTTCCATATCAAGTTCTATTCTTTTCTTTTCTTTAAATCAGCCCAAGAGTAACACCACCACCATTCTTTTTATCTCAACTATTTCAACTCAAGTGGAACTATATTCTATTTCAATCAAGGATTTCAACGGACTCAGAAAGCCCCTCTGCACTTTCAGTAGACTATAAATATACATTTATCTCCATATCTGGATAGGACATATATATAATGTATATGTACTATGGTCATGTTTCTTTCTAGGAGTGAGATCCACTTCGTGTCTATTTCCTGCATTTAACAATTATATCATGATTTTATCACAAGTTTCATTATACGTTAGTCGGTGTATATCTAATTTTACGTTATTATGAACTGACAGGAAGGGTAAAGGGAGACCCACATTTAGTTGGTTAGTATAATTTATAATTGGTTTTGGGGGCTCTATTTGAGAATTAAATGGTAGGGTTAAAATTCTCAAAAGGGGTGACAGACGACAACATTTACTATCACTTTGATAAGTTATGGATGGTTTTTTTCATCTTTCCAATTGGTGGTTGTGGGTTGTTTTGTTGGGATCTTCATCTTTCCAATTGGTGGTTGTGGGTTATTTTATTGGGATCTTCACAACCACGTTTGGTCTTTGTTTATTGATCTAATCAATCTCCCATTAGCCTTTAGTTAGAATACATTCGAATTTCATGAGGATTTTTTTTGGCTAAAAATATTTATTCTTATTTAAATTTTCTTATTTTAGAATTAAAATTTTTCTAATTATTATAACTGTCAATTCTTGTTACATAGATTTACATAATTTAAATGTTTATTTATTTTAGAATGTAATTATTTGATAAATTTCTCTTTGTAATATTTTTTATTAGCCAATTGGCAATGACAAAGTTGGTGCTGAATTAGACAAAAAAAAGTCAACAAATGTTATGTGAGTAGCTCAACAAGTGGTTATATGAGCATTCAATGCATTTAGTTGGCTTCCAATGCATTATAAATAAACCCATTTTAGATCTATCCTAATTCCATGGCTTTCCATGATATGGCATTTGGTTAGGGCATTTAATTGAAAAAATTGAGTGCCATTGTGTGCATAACTTACAGTCTTAAAAAAATGACTAATATGGCTTTTATTTCATAATCAGTATAGCTTAGAAAATATAATTTTTAATATGTTTTATTTAAAAACTAGGTAAATATCATTATTGGTTAATGATCATAACATTTTTTTAGTTTTAACTAATTTGGTACGAAAATATACAAGATTATAAATTTTATCTAATTTATATTAATTGTACTAATATGTATAGTTAATGTCATTGTATATGGTAATTGATCATATATTTATATATGTGAATAAGTAATAATGACCATTGAAAATCCATATAATAGTGGGTGATCCGATAGGCTCATTACAATTGAAGTTTAAATTGATCGGCTATAGGGACTCAAATATTGGTTTGAGAAAGTATTTTGGAATGAAAAAATTTCAGGTCCTAAAAGAAAAAAATGCACCAACAAGACATACAGCATGGATTTGTATTTTTTGCAATTACCACACAACGTAAGCTAAAGTGGCATATGATTGAGAGATCCAAGAAGAGTTGGAACTTAAAACATATGATTTGACTATTGTTCATATTTATTTCCATGTAAACCAACAGGTATACTTCACTCACATAAAAAATTTATTATATACAATACACAAACTTCTATTATTATAAAGTCTTCTATTGACCCAAATATTACAGTAGTAAGACATAAAATTATTATTGCACCACTTACACATGGCAGAATACAATATTTGTCAATTTAAATTATATAAAAAACAAATTAAACCAAATCACCCAAAATAATATAATATAACACATCCTCATTTTTATTTTTATTTTGGACATAAGTATTAAAAAAACATAGATTTTTGTGGTAATCTCCCAATTCATAAATCAGCTATTCAGCACACATAAATATTTACACAAGTGTCAATTCATGAGTTAATTTTTATGAATAAATATTATCAAAACCATAATTTGAAAAAAATTATTATCATGATTCATTTATTAGTTACTAATTGTATTATTAGTACTTGTAATTATATGAATTGATTTAAATAGATACTCCAAACTTTAATGACATGACTAACTATGTTATGATACTTATACAACCATTAACTATGCTCTGATACTTATATAAATACAGAAACTAACCACTATGCAACCTTTGGTTTGTTATGATTTGCTATATAAATTTAACTCGAATTTAATGTTTATTATATTTAAAGTTATGTATTTATTCACAAAAGATAGTAAACATAAAAAATTTAGTTTTCTCTTTAATGTAACTGATGTTAAAAATTAAAGAATTTTAAAAAATAAAAATTATTTTGTACCATGTAACTGTTCATTAAAAAATGATACTCTTAAGTAATTGTGAATATTTAATTAATCCATCAGTTAATATTGATATATTAATAATTAGTTTAACCATATCCTAAACTAAAATGTTTATATAGAATCATAAAAATCCCAGAAAGTCATATTGATCCATTTAACCTCATGATTTTACTATTTTTCTAAACCAAATTCAAATAAAAAATAATCAATAAGAAATTTTTATATTCCTCCAGCAATTGATATATTAAGTTAAAGATTTTTTTCTTTGAGTGAAACATTTTATCCAATTAGAATTTCATCTTTATATGTTATAAAGAATTTTAATTTTTTTTAATGAAATTTTATAACAAATTTTTATTTTTATTTAAAAAAATATATATATATATAACGAAAATTATGGTTTGAATATTTTAAAACTTTTATCGATACAAAATATTTCCAAGATAATATATATTCCTTATATTACTAAATTTAAAAAGTCATATGTTACCATCGAGTCAAATTTCAAGTTCCTTAGAATTTACAATCTCTATGCGTATAGTTTAGTGGATAGTTCTACATGGCCCTTTCTTTGGTATACATTCGAATAAGTGAATGTTTGCCAAGGATGTATGAAACATTAAAAAAATGTGACACTCACCTACCTTTTTTTAAGGGAGAAAATCGCTTTAAACCTTAATTCAAATTATCAACATGTGTATAAATAACACATTTCATTATTGGGGGAAAGCTTTGATAATGTAAACTGGTATATGTGATCCGTTAAATCCTTAACTCATTTTTAACTATAAGGAAATAAAAAATAAATTTAAAAAAAATCTCTTTTTAATATATTTTGCTAATCGACTCATGACACATATTTTTTATACAGCATTTTGTCAAACATGTTGTGTGCATTTTTAGAACTTCCACAAACATCAATAGGAAGCACACAAGCCAGCCAAGTGGTATATATAGATCAACATAACTAAAATTTGGGTGCTTCACCTTCATCTGTACACACATGTGAAGGGCAATAAATATTCTCCATGAATGCACTCCTCCTCCTCATTTTGAAAAAATAAAACAATCAATCAATCAATCGCCCCTTATCTTAGTATTAGCATCGAAAGTGAGACCAAATATTTATTATAAGTGCAATGCTTGTCGACAATGAGAGAGCTCCTCATGGCTTTCACATAATCCGCATCATCTATTGCATTCATTGCATTAGGTGGATTCAAAACCTGAACCATCGCAAGGCACTCCCCACATGGCCCATATTATCTCCATTCTGGTCTTTTCTGACTACCGTTGATGACCTGGAGGCACCCCTGTTGCATTTGATAAGGAACCAGTCATCACCATCTCCAAAAAAAAATCTATAAATTAGATTAATAAAGTGTAAGTTAAAAATATATAAAGTCATTTTTATTTGTATATAAATTTAAATTGTGTAATTTTTAGAAATTTTTAGTCGAGATTGATTTTTTTAAAATAAAAAAGTTTTATCAAAAAATATATAGAAAGTTTAGTGAAAAAAATATTTTTTTAAGTAATTATATAAATATGTGGTCCTATTTAACTCGTATAGTTAAGTGATTTATTTTTATTTGTATTTAAATAATTTGTGAAATAATTTTTTTATTATTATTTTTTTAAATTTATGAGGAGGCCCATTTTACATCTAAATTTCTCATAGTTGCTTCTTTTAGGGAAGTTATTGTGCACCCTTAATTAGGGGATTATGGCTTGAGCTAGTAAAGTATTTGAGGTAGCTATTGCACACACAAAAAAAAATACATCAAAGAAAGCACTCATGCATATTTAGAATTATGAATCAATTTGAACTTAATTATCCTAATCAATATATTTATGAATCTTTCAATAGTTGTTGCACATCTACATATCAGCTCATCAATCAAGACAGTCAAAAATCTATTCATATTTATTGCATACTAAAGATTATTGAAACATACAACCAAGAAGTAACAACTAATTACAGAGACATTGGAAAAAAATACACAAACACATTCCTTGACGGTCAAAATTGATGTTGCTCCTATATTCAAAATTCTTTGACAAAAATTCAAGTTGGATTACAAGTTTTTAAATAAGCTTGGGGAAGGGGTCACCTCATCGTCTAAGTTCATGCAAAGTGTTTATATGTGGTAGTTAGAACATGAGTTCTAACTGTAGTAAAAACTATATAAGAGAAATCTTATAGTTATCAATTAAATAAATTGACATTTTCTAAACCATACAACATGTGCATGTGTACAAAATATAAAGTTAATTTTAAAATAAAAAGCTTAAACTACAAGGAAACTATACGCCATTATAAAATTGCACATGCACAAAATCTTAACTTATCAAGGTTGTATTGTGTAAAGCACTGCATGTACTTTAGTCGTTGTAGCAGTTACAGTGGTAGTAGTTGAAGTTGCAGATGTCAACATGCCACTATAATCTTGATTTTTCTTGGCCTCATTCTCTTGATAAAATTTATATGCCACATCATGCTACTGCCATATGATGTTCAAGTTTAGAAGCAGTGGTCAATGTATCCTTTTAAGTTGACCAAGGAGTCTTACATGTTCATCCTTGGTCATCTAGAATTTATTCTTGAAAATTTCCACTTTCATAACTTTCTTTTTAGATGCACTCAACTCAGTGGTTATCTCTTCTAGTGCTAGGCATTACAAACCCTGCTTGAAGTCATCCACTTCTTCTTGAATGATTTTATCAAAATTGATCCTACTGATAAGTTTTCCTATGGCATCATTCACCTTAGATAGTTTCAAATCATGCAAAATCTAGAGGATTTAGGCCTCATGTGCCTAATATTTGGGGATTAAGGCCCCAAATAATTGGAGTCACTCTTTTGCTTCTTCCTGCTTTATGACAACTAGATTCAAGGCATTGGATGCCTCTAGTGTTGTCATTAAATCTAGATGACTGTATAACAAGTTGCCTATGTATAAAACTAACATCTTCAACTTAGCAATGTCATATTTTAAGGAATTATATAATTGGTTGGCATTATTTACATGAGGGGCCAATTCAGACCTCGTAAACTCCAATGCCTCCAAAGAGTTGTAACATCGAGAAGCTACTTCTTACACCTCAGCTTTTGTACCTACAAAGATATGTATTATCTTTGCCTACTCCTTCAACTATTCCACCTGGGCCTCTATCTCTTCTCAAGCCATATCCGTGACTTCATGGATGGCTACTATATCATCTTTATGTGCTTGGGCCAGGTTTGTAAGATTTTCAATATAAGGAGATTGTCCAGTATGTTTGTTCTACCTCTTAGTGAGGGAGAATACTTCATGTCTTTATTCAAGAATTATTTCCCTGCCTCTATCATCCTCCAACTTCCTCTTCTTCACTCTCTATATATTGTTAGATGGAGGGTCATATAGAGTGATAGAGGGAAACTCGATGATCTTGAAGCTAAGCATTTAAGAAGCCTTGCTTCTTAAGTCTACAACCCATGGAGGAATGTTCAATTATGAAGCATCTAAGGTTGTAACAATAACCTCTTCCTTAGGCTCCTCTACTTCTACCCATTTATTTTGTACTTTAACAAGTACATCAAGTAGGGAAGGCCATATAATCTTGGACCAATTCACTCCTCCAAATTGAGGGAGTGGATGGATTGTAATCAATTGGGTTTTGAACTTCTTTCCCCTACTAGAACTTATCATTATAGTTTTTCTTTAGAGGTGGTGGATGGCATTAGAAGGGTGATTTAGGTGGACTAGATATGGAGGTGTGGAGTGGTCAATGTAGTCTGTACCTTCCTAGACACCTTCTTTTTCCTTAAGGCTCTGATAGTAGAAGTGCCATAAGGGACAAAGGAGGTTAGCATGATGAGTGGGATGGAAGTGGAGAGTGGATCAATGGAGGTGGAATTAGTCACTTCCACCTAGGGTGTCCTCAACACAAAATAAATGGAAACATGTCCAAAAATTATCATAGAAGATAAATGCACACTTATGAAGGGTTGAGTACCTAAAGAATTGGGTGTTACAAGATCTGCTTGAAGGCTCATGTCTGTAGTTGTTTCTAGCTCTTCCTCTTCATCATAATCATCCTCAATATCCTTAATTATCACAACCTCTCTCTATGTTAGTTCTGAGCATGGAGGTGCAACAGGCAAGCCTTATGATGATTCCAATATGGGACTACCTATTGGAGTCTTAGGCTTCCTTATGTATACCAGATGGGTTTTCAACTATGTGGGGGAACCTTACTAGGTAGATGTCGCTACCTCTTGTGTTGCTATACTAGTAGATGTAATAATTTAAACCTGGGGCATAGAAGTAGTCACTTGAATAGAACTTATTGTGGGTTGTTCTTATGTTTTCTCCTCCTCATCAGAATATAAGCTAATAGGGTCTCCCATTTATGCTGCCCTGCTAGTTTTGGGTTCAGACATCTTAGGTTCCTTCTTCACATTCTTGAGTCTTAATTTCAAAGGGATTATTTGAGATGAGGAACCCTCTTGGTCCTTGGATTTCTCCTTAGACCATCCTCTCCAAAATTTAATGTGCTCCCATCCCTTGTATAGAGCCTTCTTACCATCCAATTCTATTACAGTAACTGAGGGGTCCTCTTGAATCATTCTCAAATGATCTTCCTTCATTCCAACAACTCTTAGAAATAAAAAATCATAAGAATAGGAAACATGGTTGTAGGGGATGTTAAGCCCCTGTAGATTCTTCTAAATAAGTCCATGTAGATCCCAGTCTCTATGTGGAAGCATGGGGAAATGATATCTCTTTCACTTGCCTCCCACTTATCCAAAATTCTTCCTCATTATGTAGACCATTCTACCAATTGTTATATGGTGACCAAAGTACAAAGCTTTCTTTTGCCTAGATAGGTCCTCTTCAATACTCCACCATAATTGGAAAGTAATTTATTACTCAGCCAACATATCTTAGATGTATTTTGGGAGACATAGAGGATTAACCTTATTCCCCCAAATCATTATGACTATGAAGTTCTGATAGAGGAAGTAATCCCCTTTACCATCCAAGTTATTTACAATAATTGGTCCAATTATGGGCATGGGTGAGTCATGAATGGCTTGCCAAACCTATGGATATATATCCTCTGCTATTCTGACCATATTCTTGGTGTAGGCATATATGTGCATAAGTTGGTAGTGGTCACAAATTATATTTTTGATATAATTTATGGCTAGAGCTCACAATTCTTTGATGTCTCTATAACAAGTTCCCATAATGGCATCTAGAAAATAGGACATCATATAGAAATTGACCGAAGGCATGGGATGCTTGTCCTTGTGAATTACATGCTCTCCTAGATAAAATTTGATTATCTCACCCAGGGCATACGTAGCCTCATGGGTAAGCATCATGTATAACAATGACACACAGTCTAGATTAATCAAATAAATTCTTGGCATATCATAAATTTGGTTCAAGAGAGCCATGTCGATGCATATCCTCATTCTGAACTTATCAATAGAAATAACTCCTTTTGGCTTCTTCCCTTTCCATGTGATGGTCTGGCCTAGGAGTAACCATGAAGAGAGTGCCTTCTCAATTAAGTTCTTTGTGCTAAACTTCACTAATGTATGTTTGTCAAAATAGACTTAGAGTATGATCAAAGATAGATATTGATGAAAGTCAAGTCCTAAAATGCATGTGAAAACTATGTTATTTCTATAGTAATGAAGGAAAGAGTCATGTGATATTCTAATCAAGAAAAATAGATCTTGTAAGAGGTCAATGCATGGCATCACCTCTGGCTTGGCAGTGGCAAAATATAACCTTTGTTATTTTAAATCCAATAATTCTTGGACAAACAACCTATCCATGAGTCTCATCTCATCTTCCTCTAAAAACACACCACATAATCAACTACATCCCTTAACTCTGAATAGTTGGTGTATCTATTTTTGAATATGGTCGTATCAAACACTATGTCCATGAACTCTATAGAATCTTTGATTGAATATGGTGATGGCAGATTTACTCCCTTGAATGTCCTGGCTGAAGATGCCATAATTATATATGCTTTTTTTTACTTAAAGTTTCCTTTTAGGTGTTATTTATATTATATGCTCAATCCAGATCTAACTTGATCATTGTTTACTCACAATTATATTTTTATGGAGTAGTTAGGGCTCTTCGATGCTGAAGATAGTAAGAGACTTCAAATGCAAATTTGTTAGAAATCAATGAAGGCTTCAATGGCTACACATATAATTTATATAATTTTGCATTGAATAGAAGTTCATGAGACATAAATGCCCAATGTTCACTTTACTTATAATTCCTACATAATTCAAACTTTGTTATCTCAAGTTTGTGGAGGTCTCATACTATTAATAGGAAGTATTTTCACATTTTATTCAACTAAGTATAGCAAAGCCTAGTAGTGTTCTTGGTAGTAAAACATTCATTGGGAAAAATGTTTCACAAAAATATCCATGAACTAATTCCTTCGAGGGAATCGTTTCAGATAAAATGTCCACAACAATTTTCCCAAAGACTTAATTCATCAAGAAAAATATTTGAAGTAATTATCTGGAAGGATCACTTCTAAAATTCTCAAAGGGCTATTTTCCTCAAGCGAAAATATGAAGGGTCTACTTTGTAGGGCATTTCATCCATGACAAAAGTCCTGAAGGATCTACTTCATAAAGTTCGAAGGGATATTCTAAGGGCCAAAGGGCAAGTCTATAGGGCAAAGGGCCTGGGACAAAAGTCTTAAAATGTAGGAGGCTATTTCAAAAAGGGCCAAAGGGTCTACTTCATAAGGTAAGGTTTTGATAGGGAAAAGGTCTGGGATAAAAGCCCAAAGGGTAGGTTACATAAAACTCGAAGGGTATGTACCCTTGGGGTCATTGTTTTGGCCAAATTGTATTAGTAAGATCGTTGTGGGTAATTGTTTTGGGCCTTTTGCATTAGATAAAATGTCTGATGACAACTTTTGAAGGGTCATTTTCATTGGGCAAAGGTCTTGAGATAAAATTCCTAAAGGATACTTTCAAAAAGCTGAAGGGCACTTTCAAAAAGGCCGAGGGCAAGTGGGTTAAGGCTAAAGGGTAGGTGTAGAGGTTTAAAGGAAATATATCAAGGGATTTGTTTTGGCAAAAATGTTTGAAGGAATGTTTTAAGGTCAAAAAGGCCCTAGATACAAGAATTGAAGGACAAAATATCTCAAACAAAATATTCAATGGAATTCAATTATCTTAGGGAAATGCTATGGGTATATTGCATCAAAAAAAATGTCTAACATAATAAACCTAAAGACTAATTCCTTTGGAGAAAAATTTCCAAAGACAAAACCCTGGAAAAAGATAAGTCGAAGACATAAAACCCAATCGAGATAATTTGCACAAGTCTGATAAAGATAAGCCCAAAAACATAAACCTAGTAGAATAAACTTGATAGAAAGAATGAGTCCATGAACATAATACCAATTCCATTTTTATAAAGTATGGAAAAAAGGCCAATAATCAATATTCTCCTAGATTTTTCATAAACATATAGAAGAGGGGCTCAAAGTCAAGACGTTAGTCTAAAGAAGTGGGTCCCCATTTCCCTATGGAAAAAAGGGGGAGTGTTGGGTACAATAGTAGGGTATAGACCAATTAGATGGAAATAATCTTGGGAGAGTTATAGACATGTTCAAAGAATTTTTATGGCCAACTGATCTCTTTTGGATGTATCTCAAGTGATATTTCCTTCATGGGGTCTTAGATAGGGCTTTAGGAGGGTTTTGAGATATGTGGACTATTAAGGATTGTTCATAAAATCCTAATGTCCCACCTTCAAAAAGAATCCACAAATCTTGAGTATGTGACCCTCCCCAATGACCCATATATTCTTGAGGTCTCATGTTTGGTGTCCATACATATTGAGCACTTTAAGTTGGCCTACCAAGCTTTAGAATGCATGTTGTGTACCCCTATCATGGTTTTGGGTCAAAATGACCACCTTGTGTTATTCATATAAAAACCAATGGATCTTGAAGACTCTCTACCTCTCCTTTAAGGCTCATAACTAGATTAGAAAGGTTCCATGGTCATGTTAATTAAGTTAGACCCTTGTAGGGTTTAGGCCTAGTTCTAGCCCTGATTATGTTTGATGGGATAAGACCACCTCTGAGTGGTTCCATCATCTATAGGTGACTATTC
Source organism: Torreya grandis (assembly GCA_037957365.1). Taxonomy (NCBI): domain Eukaryota; kingdom Viridiplantae; phylum Streptophyta; class Pinopsida; order Cupressales; family Taxaceae; genus Torreya; species Torreya grandis. Next base: position 1,655,630 of record JARHVA010000083.1, on the reverse strand, counting down.
ATGTTTATACACTTCTAATTCAAATCATCACATATTTATATAATGTTTCAATACTCCCCATCACATGTTTTTACCATCCACATAGTAACCTATAGTCTTTGACTTGACTAGGAGTGTTTACTATCTGAGACAAAATAGAGGGTATCTCCCCTATTTGCTCATCCAAATTGAATTCATGGATGGATATAATGGGTCATAATAAACTTATACACCAAAATTCAACATCTGATCACCTTTCTATAGTTCCCAATGTTTCAAATCTTTAAGACAAACTTATGAGTGATTGTGTAGGGTTTTAAGAAACCTTGGAATTATGACTGTATGTTGGTGTTATTGCTCCTTTAGTTTGAGAATTATATGGATATGTGATACTACCACTATGATATTTGTCTCAATAATTCCAATCCATCCATACTTATGTCAACCTTCTAAGCTTACATCTCCCTTCTGTTAGAGCCATTCAGTAGTCAGATTGATTCACTTGTAAATGTATATTAGTTAGAAATTATGTGGCCCTTATAAATGTTCATTTGTATCTTGAGTATTTCATTACATCTTATTAATCCCTCTGATGTCATTGGATCATTTCCAATTGAATGTCTATGAGCATCTAGGTCTGTAGAGTTTGCTTCTAACCTATCACTATCAACACTATGAGTCTACAATCAGGCTATAGGTGACAACTCAGGAGAACAAAGACCCCTATAGGTTATGACCTATGTCAAAACATTGTACATTAACTCTTATGATTGATATTTAGGTCTTAGTATCACCTCTTATTCAAATGGAGTCACCTTATATTAAGGCCATGCTTCCATTATGCCACTATTGCATTATAAGACCATTTGGGTTTCAAAGGTATTATAGCTCACTAAAAATGTAAAGTAAGAACTTACTTGAATTGGGGGCCTACTTAAACTATCTTCTCATGAACAAACAATTAATTTTCTTATGTTAAGACATTGATCTAGGCTTGAACTACATGAAATAAACCACTTAGATTTCCTAGACCTCAAAACAATCTACCATGAGATGAATCCTTATGAGTCAGGAATCCCTTTTTAGAAAGATTAAGGTAAGTTATCCTCAAATGTAACTTTCCAAATATGTGATCATGAACACAAGTCTATCTACCATCTTAAGACTTCACTATTATAATAATGGCATTATCAATACTCTTATACCTTAATTACGGTCTCAAATGGGTTCTAACACTTTTATTCAATACTCCTCATACCTCTATTGGAGCTACCTATAGGGATCATTATTGAAGACTATCTTTAGGTGATGATCAAAAATATGATTGTGCTAAGAATTGGTCCTCATAACCAATTATTAAACCTCTTTTAATAACTCAATATAATTATTCACAATTTGAGAGTGCTTTCAACACCTTGAAGTCTTCTTATATCATCACCATGATTATTCAAAGCTCCTTTATGCTTGACTATAGGTGATAGTCATAGGGTTTCCTAACTGTGTTTGATTTTGAACTATGTTTTTCTGACCATAAACCTTTGAGATTCAAATTTCAAAGGAGAGTGTGGTCACTATGCTATGTGAGAGTGGAAACAACATGTATCCTTTGATCTGAGACCACTATAGGGAGAGATAAACTTCTACAACTGATGAAATAATGTATGTAGGCCTCAGTGGTGTCACCAAATAGCAAAATGGGGCAATCCTGCTTATTTCCTTGACTTCCACATGTGAAAACTAAAATAAGAACCATGTGATAATTATTTTCATGCCCTTATAAAACATGTTCAACACTTGACTTGCTTATATCAATCTAGATAGAAAAGTAAAAAATGAGGTGATGGGGATGTGCAAGCAAAAAATAGTCACTAGCACTCTTAACAATGATTTATGAAGCATATTACACTAATCCTCTAACTATTGACATGAATTTTTAGTAGACAAATATTATTACCACCCACCAAGTGAGCTTTCTCTAACTCAATTCCTCCTAGCCATACCAAGCAGAGACTGGTTGATCATTTTATAGCTTGCAAAGGAGAGAGATAGGAAAGATAGAATGGTTTTTGCCATTCTCAAGTCTATCAAATCTTCCCAAGCATGGAATTAGACTATAGGAATCCTAATAAACACTTTTTAAGTATCCACACGTGCCCAAACTACTATATAGGTCATACAATAACTAAAAACTACCACTTTTCTCATTGATCTTATTGTTTGGACATTGCACCTATAGTTTTTAGTTTAAAACTACCATATCTAACATGCATCTGACATATAAGTCATTATAATATATCTTGACACCTTTGTTTCCCTATAGAAACCATACAAGTCAATTAAATGACTCAAAATGTGACCTTAACATGACTTCAAACAAACTAATAAATGTGACAAGGGTGGAAACATTAAGCTTGACCTTACTAAGACCATGGGACACATTTTACACCCTAGTATACCCCTATAACAATTTTTAATATATATCGGGTTCACTTAATTTGACTTGTGGTCAAATTAGGTTAATATTTTGAGTATTTCCTAGGGGTGTCAAGCCATCTAAGCTAAAGACCAATAGCCTTATCCTATCCATTGGGATATGGATTCACCTATACACTGATTGGACATTCAAATTCCTTTGAAATAACAACAAACACACACTAAAAAATAAGAAACAAACACACAAGATAAGACACCAAAGGAAACACACTTCTGTTCTTCAAGAGCACTAAGGGAAAACACACACAACATAAGCAAAACACAGTTATCCTAGTATATAAAAGACCTTAAGCACTTCAAGTGAAGAACAATCACCATTAATTCAACCAGGGTCAAAGATAGTAATCTTACATCATTGCTAATCCATGAAATAAATCCATCATGTGAAGCACACTTAACAATAAATACTTGTTTATGTTGATGGTCAAAAGACTTACTAACCTTAGGTCTTATGCTAGTTGCAAATATGTCACATGGAGATCTAAATAATACTCCATACTACCCTCCAAGAGTCTTGATTAACTTTGCATTTTTCTTGACTTCTGCCATGTCTAATAAGCACTTCTAAAACTACAACTTAGGAGTCATCAAAGTTATCTCAACTTCTTGGTCTTCTAAGACATTATGCATTTGATTGTTAGAAACATCAAACTTATCTTCTTTCTACTCCATCATATCTGAAATTTATTCAACCTCAAACTAAGGTTTGGACTGCTCCTCAAACAAAAACATTTCTACCTTGGTCTCATTTGACTCCTCCATGATTTTAGCTTCTTTGACATTAGTTTGGCATACTTTCTCATGCTTTATAAGATACTCTCCTTCATGCTTAGGAGATTCATTGACAACTTTATCATCATAATCATGTTTCTTAGGAAGATAATTTGACTTACTTAGTTGCTCAAACTCCTAAACTATGGCATGAAATTATTTCCATGGGTCATCTTCTTCTTCATGGATATCATTTTCATAGACTCCTCCATATTTTTTAGGCATAATGGCATTGTTCTCTTCATCATATTTATATAAAAAACTTTTTATACTATCATCATCATACATATTAACCAAGTAATTATCCTCAACATCTTGTAGAAAAGAACTATAAATGCTTACCTTAGATTGCCCATATCCTCCCTCATGGATGATGTATGTGTCAAGATCAATTTGCTCAAATAAGGTATATGGATCATGTCCATAAGTATATACACCATAATCATCTAGGAAAGTATAATATATGCCCTCAAGCTTAGAGGATTCTTCATCATCCATAACATGTTCTTCTTCATCATTGATTGCATAATTGAGATAATATTTTGCTTCCACATATCGCTCAATATGAAACTTAGATAATGGTTGAGTTCTAATGGTTAAATTTGCTCCATACCTTATCTTGAAGTCCAATAAGGACCAAAAAATTGATAGGTATCCTCCTATCTTGGCTATGAAATCCCTTTAAAGGTAGATATCAAAGTGAGGAGGCAAATCAACTACTACTATTTCTTGAAGAATTATGAAGCTTAGACAATCATGAAGGAAAACTCTCAACCCTTTGATAATTCCCACTAACTTAGTTGGTGTCCCATCAATTTTTATAACTCCCTTATTGTATGGTTCATATTTCAAACCTAATTTATTTACCATAAGCTTGGGCATCTCTAAGGTACTAGCCCCACTATCCATGATTCAATTGTGAACAAGCTTGTCTCCAATAATGAGAATGAGGTACAAGGGTGGAGGCTTTTCAGATTTGGAAGAGGGTTCCAAAATTTGTTTGGGATAATTGGTGAGGGAAACATTACCATGGATTGATGGTTGAGGACTAAGGTGGATTTGAGATAGTTGTTTTTAAAGGAGCTCCTTTTGATCGAGCATGTGAAGCACTTTCCAAAGAGAAATAGATGTCTTAACATTCTTTAAAGAATCCACAATATTAAAAATAGGATAAATCACCTTTTCTTGTGTCCTTGAAGGAAAATAAGTGTCTTAATATTGAGACATTGGAACACTTTGAGTAACCTTTCCAACATTTTGATTTGAAATAAGTGTAGAAGTTGTAGGGATTGCCATACTTGTAGTCACACCTTACTGCCTTGTAGAAGGGTTACTTGGACTTGTGTCAACACCATGATCATCTCTTAAATCCTTCCTCTTATATCTATTAATAACTACCACTGAAGTATTCTTATTGATGACATATGTGTCCTCTACTATAAAGTTTACAAGGTTCACCTTCTAGGGCTGCCATCCTTCATTTGATTGCATAAAGCTCCCATCTTTTGAAAATAATTGAGTAACTCCTCCTTGATAAACCAAGGCTTATTATACACCTTCATTAGCATCCATAAATTCCCCTTATTATCCACCTTCATTATCATCCATGAATTCCCATTATTACCATTATTATCCTTGTACCAAGTTACTATGAACTTGGACCATAGCTCTTGTGTTGTGGTAGAGGTTGGGGTGTATGCATTGGGTGGCCTATTGAAGTTAGGTTGTCCTTACCCTCTACCTTGAAAATATTTCTAAGGTGGGAACCTATTTCCTTATTGAGTATAGGGGTAGGTGTTTTGGTTAACTCCATATTATAGATTGAGCTACCTAACTTGAGGTTCTAAGGCTTATATCTTACCTCTTAATCAATGGTATATTTTTCCTTCTTAGGGGTAGATCTAGACTTATAATTTTCAATTGGGATTTGAAAAACACTTGGAATAGAAGTAGACATTTTTTTAAATAGATTTATGGATATTTTTAAAGGTAATTTTCTAGATTGTATTAGGCCATTCTTATCTCTAATGGAAAGGTCATATGCTTCAGGTAAGGTGTAACTACTGGACTACAACATGATGGCTATGTCAGTACCAATAGCCATTAGTGTAGACACCTAAAAAGTGTCTAACCCTTGGTTCCCTTCCCCCTTGGTCCATTCCTAACCCATTTCTAAAACATGCAATTACTAATTTAAAATAATAAACTTATTTTGAATTAACCCCCCTCCTTAGACACATCACCCATGACACCTCGCCTAGGACACCTCACCTTGGACTAATTCCCATCCTATGACTCACCCAAGACCTATTATTACTCCTCTCCAACCGCCTAACCAACTCTCGTGCGAATTTATCCTTACCTTCGACATATCTCCAACGAATTATGCACCTGGCGGATGTAGAATGGGCTTGTTGGCCCTTTTACTCATTCTGCACCCGCCGACGTCGGTCAACTGTCGGCCAACGCCAGCAGGATCGCCGACATCGGTTTACTTAAACCGGCGTCTAACCTCTTCCAAGGCTAATCAGTGAATCACAATTTCCCTCGAATCACAATTTCTCACCTAATCACAATTTCTCGCCTAAATCACAAAATCACGCGTCTAATCACGAATCCTTGAATCTTCAGTCTTCGACCATCCACCAATCTGCTAATCTCTTAGCCAAGCCTCTCACTCTCTCCTTCAAGTGCAGTAACAAGTATTCTGCATCAGGCTTCTGCAACATCAAGCACAACAGGGACTCAGCATCAGGGTTCTACGTCAATAACAGGTACGATATCAACAACACTCTTCCGACAGGCACAGGTATGTATACTGTCTGTGTTTTCATTGTCTTTGGAATTATAGCTTTCAGGTAATATCTCCCCCCTTCAACACTTCCATGACCCTAGACCAGACCAGAGTCGAATCTTTACTTCCCCATCTCTCTGTTGCCTCTGTCCTCGAACCATACACTCTGCCCATTTAACCAGACTATCAGACCCAGACCCTAGACCATTCAACCAAGGCCAAAACTTTGTCTCAGACCACTCAAGCAAACCCAGACCCTGACCAGACCCTGTCCACGGACCACAGACTCAACCAGACCCTGTTCAAGCCTACTGCCCCAACCGACGCCGGTCGCTTCCCCCACTGACGTCGGCAGACTAACCGACATCGGCACCTTGATCAAATGACGCCGGTAGGACCACTGACGTCGGCGACTGTGACCAGGCCGACAGCATCTTTCAAGTAAGCCTTTGCTTCCCTTTTGCTTTTCAGTCTTTTATCATTACTTTGACATTCTGTCTTTTATCAGACTCTTTTTCTATAGACTAGTGGGTTGACCTCCCTTAAGGAAGTTTTCATGCTTCTGGTATCAAGCTTTTGCTTGGCAACCCACCATCTGTCCATCTAACGCCTTCTTTTGTCCAAGCTTCTTTTCTTTGCAGGTGTCATTCCTCCACAGCCAAAGAGAAGTACTCACAGCGTCTGGATTACGGTGCCCAGACTATATCCAGGTACACATCAAGCCTTGACCATTCTTTCTTAAGTTTCTTAATTCTCCCTTAAATATAGAAAGCGAAATTTGAATAGAAACATTTTGGCACGCCCGATGGGACCCCTTTAGGGCCTTCCTTGGGTTCCCTTCCTTCTTTGTTCATTTAGGTGCATTAGGCTTCTTCCTCTTCACCTCTTTTCTTCTTTTCTAAAAAAAAAAAAGAGACATCATAAGAAGGAAATAAAAAGAACTTTTTCTTACTTTTTCTTGCATTTCTAGACTAGTCAAAAATCATTTTCTTCAAACCCTTTCTCCAACTTGTTTTCATTCCAATTTAACATTTCGATTTGGGGCTTTAAAACTTATTGCATTACATTTCTGCTTGTGCTTGCATTTTCTAGTCCACACTTAGTAATTAGTAAAATGCATATTGAATAAATCGTAGATCACTTGATGTTACACAACCAGACCACGTGCACTCAATTAAACATAAAACTCACTTGAGACAAGGCCCGACTGGGATTTCATCACCCAGCAGATACCTTACCCATCCCGGCAATCCTACTTGGATTTCACCACTAAGGGGAAAGCCAACTCTGTTCTCTGGTAGAGTCTAAACTATAGTGAAAGTATATTTTGGCTAAGCGAAACCAGCTAACCACTGAAATCGTGAAGTGAGGGGAGCTTGCTCCTTAGCACCAGGCCTGTACGGAAGCTAATACAAATTTTTGAGCACCTTAACATACCTGAAACCATCTTTAGATTACCTATTCTAGGACCCTTCTTACAGCCAACTTCCTCAAACATCACATTAAGGCATAAGCCACACGATCTTAATAAAATTGTTTCTAGGGATTTAACGCTAGGCTCTGTCTATCATCATCATATTTTCTATTTTTATCTGTCTTTTTTGAGCTGGTAAGGACGTCTTCTTCATTTCCAAAAACTTTTTTTCTGAGTTTCTGGAAAACACAGTAACCGACATCAGTTCTGTAACCGACGTCTGCAACTTTTCTGTATCGGCATCGGTCATCTGACCGACATCGGCAGTATCCTTCACCGACATCAATTTTTATACCGACGTCAGTCTCTGTCTATTTTCTTTTTTCCAAAAATAGCAAGCTTAAAATCCAACTTTTTGACTATCTAAACATCCATTTTGGTTTTTTGAGACTGACAGAACACAGTTTTCTGAAACCTGACCCTTTCTTGCCTTGAATGGTTTTGACACGCAGTCAAACCAAGGCCCTTCTTGACCACGCTAGTCAACAACCGCTTCCACCTTCACCATCTATAATCAGTCCTATAATGGAGTTCAACTCAGAAACTGAAAGAACTCCTACTCGCCCAACCCTGCCTCAAACTCCTATCGTCCCAGAAGGGGACCAAGATTTTGCACGATTATTGGACCTTAATGTCAAAGCCTTACAACACTATCTCGCGAATAGCCAAACGTGAGACTCCCTAGGCAACCCAATCTATGGGATGCTGACTTCCTCAGTCGAGACAAGAACCACATCAACCGCACCTATAATTCAGCCACTAGACAACACCTCTACCAATAACCCAACCGTGTCTTACCTTCAAAACATAGTCACTCCATCTAAACCTACCTCTATGGAGGTTCTGGTACTCCCTCAACCTCAAGTCACTCAACCAAACCCCACACCTTTCCAAAACCTACTAGTCTCCATCCCCCCTACTCTTGTGCCTATCAACACAAGAGTAACCATTTACCCATCAACAAGCGTAGCCACTCCTCAACCATCCTTGATGGCCCCTATCCAACTTGTGCCTACCAACCCCATAACACAAGTTCCCTTGGCTCCAACTTTTGCTCCCATAACCAGCTACCCATATGTTGCATCTACGCAACCAACCACGTCATACGCCCCTCCCAATATCTTTCAAGTGCCTTATAATCTAGGGGGCGCTCCACCCACCAATCCGTCAGTAGATATCATCAAAATGCTGATGGATAAGATGTCTAGCTTAGAGACCTCCGTTTTCGACTCACGCAATGCTCTCTCATACGAGCAAATTTGCAATGAGCCTATTCATCCTTCCGTTCCAATTAGACCATACCCCAACCAGTGGGAGCTTCCCAAATTTTCTTGCTTTCAAAGTAAAGAGGACCCACAACAACATCTACGGGCATTCAGACATGCCTGCTATCTTATTGCCCACGACGATGCATTACTTTTACGCACATTCCCTATGTCCCTTTCTGGCTCCACCCTTGACTGGTATAGCTCTCTTACCAGACATTCTATCTTTTCATTCATTCAACTTGCCCAATTATTTCTCGACCATTTTTCTATCAACATCACCAAACAAGTCTCAATCATAGACCTTTATTCCATCAGGCAATTCGATGACGAATCAATAGTCAATTTTGTCTCTCGTTGGAGAGGCTTGATTAACCAGCTCTCTTTCTCCTTACCTCAACCTGAGCTCATCGAGCTCTTTTCTCGAGCATGTGCCAGGCACATCTCTTCTACCTTGCAGATTCAGACATTCCACACTTTCGATGAAGCTTTCACCATGGCTCGAAAGCTTGAACTCCATGCCATTGAAGAGGATAAGGTCAAATTGCATAATCCCAATGCAAAAACCAATGACCATTCTTCTTCCAAACCTTCTTCTTCTGCCAACTCCAAACCTAAAGGAGTGGCCAACACTGTGGTCATTAGATCACCATCTTCGATGACAACTAATTACCCTCAACCTTCTACATCTCCAAGCATCACCAAACAATTCCAACAACGGTACATTCAGCGTTCATACACTCCACTTGGAGAATCATACGCTTCTGTTTTGGAAAAACTACTCAAACAGGGGGTCCTCAATCTCCCTCCAATCCGACCACCTCAATTCGACCCTTCAAAAGCCCTCCCTACATGGTATAGAGAGGCCGACTTCTGTCACTTTCATTGCATCCACGGCCATGACATCGACAATTGCTGAACCTTCAAGAATATCATCCAAGACATGATCGACAAGGGGGATCTTATTTTAGATAACCCGAATGCCCTGCCAAATCAAAACATCAAAATATTCAAACAACCATTTCCAAACCATCCACCTACTCAAAACAACATCCAAATCATGACTAATGACTCTCATGACCATAATATTCACACAATCAACACTATTTTGCCTCTTGTCCTTGACCAACCTCATCCCTCACAAGATGACGAACTTTCTTCTCCTATTAGTCCTCCATCTACCTTTCTCATATTAAAGGACACCTCGACCATGCCTACGCCATTAGCCTTATCTTCATCCGAAGACCTTACCTTGCCTACTCCTCAAGCACAAGCAGAAGGCACGATCATCCCTGCCTTCTTCTCTCTTGAGGAGCCGCACTCTCCTATTTCTTCTCCACCAAGAGAAGACCCAGTCTCTCCACCCATTTTGACCAAAGAAGACCCAATCACGGTTTCCTCTTGCCTTTTGCCTGAGATTGTTACATCTCACTCACCTCTATCCACATCTAAGCCCAAACCCGCACAAGCGCCCACCTTACCAAAAGAGATTGAACCTCTTGGTGTTCGCCCCACATCTAACCTCACCTCTAGCAATAATGGCCCTCAAACCATACCAAAGAAGGCCACTAGACCACACCAAAGGACTCCTCCCCCACCTTCTTCATTACCTTCAATCTTGGACCCGCATCCATCCACTTTAAAAGGATTTCTTCCTACTCCCATACTTCACAGAGGCAAGTTGCCTCCATTACTCCCTCAACCCCTCAAACATATATCTCTTCCAAACCATCGACCTATGCCTCTTATGCCTCTCAAACCAAAGTCATCAATCCCCACTGCGACAAAACATTTAGACCCGTTAGCCGGTTCTTATGCTTTGTTGTTACGGCAATTATTGCAGTCCTCTCGCATCTATCTCCCGCCTCTTAAACCATATCACTCTCTCAGACCAAAACCGCCCTGGTTCGACGACACTTGCATTTGTGTGTATCATCACATGCTTGGACATGACACTGAGCATTGTTGTGCCCTCAAGGTTGTCGTTCACCAATGTCTGGGAAATGACACCCTTTTTCTCAACCACGTTATCAGCAAACCTTCAACACCACCCCACTCATCAACTCTCAGATCAAGGCCATCTTGGTTTGACAACTCTAAATTCTGTCATTATCATCACACTCTGAGACATGACACTGAGCGTTGTTGCGCTCTCAAAGCTGTCATTCGTCAACAATGGAGAAAGGATTCCCTTCTAATCAAGGACCCTCTTGACTACCTCTTCGACAAATTATCAACACCGACCCATGCCTCTCAAACCTTATCACTTAAATCGGGATCTCCACGCCAGACTATGATCCCTTTGCCGCCTTTGACGCAATTATTCGACATCAACACAGTCCATTTAGCCACCAAGCCTCAACTGACCTTGACCAATTTATCCAACATTCTCCCTAAGCGACTGGGGGAATCCAACCTTATCATGACCCTGACCAAACAGTCAACCAAACATTCGACCAACTTTGACCAGACATTCGACCAAACTTTGACCAAGTCTCGACCAACCATCAATCAACCTTCTTATCATGACCCCGACCAGCATCAACCAAACCTCGACCAAACTTCAATTATCAAACATCGACCAACCAAACACCTATCACTTCTTCAAACCGTCATTAATCATTGTGACCAATTTGGAACGAAGCAAATGGGGCAAGTTTGCTCCCAATTGACTCGGACCTTAACACCATCATGGGTCAGGATTTGGTCAGAACCTGAGCCCCTTTTATGTCTTGCCTCTTTGACCAGTCTACTGTTAGTCAAATAATTATTCATTTGACGTTTAACTTGAGCTCAATCCCTTGAACACTCCCTGTCACCGTCATTCCTATTCCCTTCAACCCTCACTCCTAACCCTTTTGGCAAGCATGAATTCTTCATCCTAATAAAAGGAAAACCCTCTAAACCTCTATAGTCAAGTCCATGACCAAAAGTCCAATCAACAAAATCAATCAAATATAAATATAAAAATGGGATGCATATTCGAAGGTCATAAAACTATAAATGTAGACTGCTCCCTCGAAGGACAGCTGCATCATCATTGTTGTATTCACTAGACTGCTCCCTTGAAGGACAGCTAGGCCAAAGTCATCAAAAACATAAAAAGCAGAATATAGACCACTCCCTTGAAGGATGGCTATGCATAAATTTTGCCACATACACAACACTTATTTTTGAAGTTTCCCGCATCGATCAGCTTCACGACATGACCCCAAAGCAAGACAATATCCCATCGCAGGCTTCCCGCATCGATCAGTCTGCCCTTAAAAAAAAAAAAAAAAAATTGACTGACAAACTTTAGAGTCATGGACTTGTCTATAGTCATTCTTGGGGTCACCTATAAAAGGGGCAAAGTTGTTCCTGCCAAAAGGGTACCCCCTTCCATCTCATATCAGTCCTATCACCCCTACACACTCAAGGGACTTCGAGCTCAATTAACATCAAGTGATTCGACTACTTCTCTAGCACAACACTGGTCAACGATGCAATGCATGAATAGGTCTTTTGTTTCTAAACAACCCCTATCCATGCTCTCCTTCTAGTCCTTGTCAATGAAAGAGCAATTCGCCTTTCGCTTTTGACATATCTTGGTCACGCCTCCAACCAAATCATTATCTATCCAAACTCAAACCCAAACCAAACCAATCAAACATGTTCAGACCACCAACATGACATCATGACATCATCATCATCATTGTCCTTTTCACATAGTTTCTATGGACACCAATACACATGGAAACTATCAACCCGACACAATTTATGTTAAGCATAAACCAATACTTGCTGACGCATAAATAGACCTCAATTCATCCCTCACGAATATGGAAAATTGTTAGGGATGAAAGACCCCTCAACCAATGTTGCAGAATACACCATATGGAAAAGGCTGCAACATCATCTTCTTTCCCTCATTATTCATCATGACCAAGACCAATCTATCGACCATTTTGACCACCTTTCTACCACTCGGCCCCTTTTTCCGAACTACATTGGTCTGAGGCCCTTCACATAAGGGCTATGTAGGCAGCACTCAGTCTTCTAAGGTTAGCTCAGCCATTCCTTTGTCCACCCATCTGCTCATTCGTCTCTCTCAAAACGTCAACCTTTCATCTTTCATTATGACCAATCAACCAGCCCTGCCAATGTCAAAGTCATTTTTTACTCCTCATGGGGCCCATTTGAGATCACTTATATCTCAACCCGACCAGCGACCATGGAGATCACGCATATCTCTTTAGACCCTGACCACTTTCGAGACAACTCTGTCTTGGTTTTGTTTGCACGCATGTTACCTCACAAATAGATAGCAAAATTGTTTGTAGACCTTATTTTTGGACCCTCACAAGTATAGGATCACAAGCCGGTTGATCCGCACTACTTGTGACTTTTTTCATGTTTTTAGGAGCACTTCCTGCACCTGGGATACTTGGAACATGATGACCATTTGGAGCTACAGCTTAGATTGAATAACCCGATCAGCTATGACTAATGCTGGGGCTCGGTTATTTCAATTTTGGCACTCCTCAACCTTTTGCCTGCGACCATTTGACCTACCTGTCCCGTGAAGTGGTATGTGTGCAATCACGACTTTTGCAGCATTCACCCTCACTCTCCTTCTCATCCATATTTTGTCAAATCATCACCCGACATCAGGTTCCCTTCCCTCGACTCCCGCTTTGAGGGGGAATACCTCATCCATACCTCAGGGCAATCCACATCATCCCACACTTGGGGCAACCAACTCCTATTTTTTGTCTTGCAGTTCGTCCAGAACAACCAACAAGACAAAAAGGGGCAAATGTAGACACCTAAAAAGTGTCTAACCCTTGGTTCCCTTCCCCCTTGGTCCATTCCTAACCCATTTCTAAAACATGCAATTACTAATTTAAAATAATAAACTTATTTTGAATTAACCCCCTCCTTGGACACATCACCCATGACACCTCGCCTAGGACACCTCACCTTGGACTAATTCCCATCCTATGACTCACCCAAGACCTATTCTTACTCCTCTCCAACCGCCTAACCAACTCTCGTGCGAATTTATCCTTACCTTCGACATATCTCCAACGAATTATGCACCTGGCAGATGTAGAACGGGCTTGTTGGCCCTTTTACTTGTTCTGCACCTGCCGATGTCAGTCAACTATCAGCCGACACCAGTGGGATCGCCGATGTCGGTTTACTTAAACCGGTGTCTAACCTCTTCCAAGGCTAATCAGCGAATCACAATTTCCCCTGAATCACAATTTCTCGCCTAATCACAATTTCTCGCCTAAATCACAAAATCATGCGTCTAATCACGAATCCTTGAATCTTTAGTCTTCGACCATCCGCTAATCTGCTAATCTCTTAGCCAAGCCTCTCACTCTCTCCTTCAAGTGTAGCAACAGGTGTTCTGCATCAGGCTTCTACAACATCAAGCACAACAGGGACTCAACATCAGGGTTCTATGTCAACAACAGGTACGACATCAACAACACTCTTCCAGCAGGCACAGGTATGTATACTATCTGTGTTTTCATTGTCTTTGGAATTATAGCTTTCAGGTAATATCTCCCCCCTTTAACACTTTTATGACCCTAGACTAGACTAGAGTCAAATCTTTACTTCCCCATCTCTCTGTTGCCTCTGTCCTTGAACCATATACTCTACCCATTTAACCAGACTATCAGACCCAGACCTCAGACCATTCAACCAAGGCCAAAACTTTGTCTCAAACCACTCAAGCAAACCCAGACCCTGACCAGACCCTGTCCATAGACCACAGACTCAACCAGACCCCGTTTAAGCCTACTGCCCCAACCAACGTTGGTCACTTCCCCCATCGACATCGGCAGACTAACCGACGTCAGCACCTTGATCAACCGACGCCGGTAAGACCACCGACGTTGGCGACTATGACTAGGCCGACAACATCTTTTAGGTAAGCCTTTGCTTCCCTTTTGCTTTTCAGTCTTTTATCATTACTTTAACATTCTGTCTTTTATCAGACTCTTTTTCTATAGACTAGTGGGTTGACCTCCCTTAATGAAGTTTTCGTGCTTCTGGGATCAAGCTTTTGCTTGACAACCCACCATCTGTCCATCTAATGCCTTCTTTTGTCCAAGCTTCTTTTCTTTGCAGGTGTCATTCCTCCACAGCCAAAGAGGAGTACTCACAGTGTCTCGATTACGGTGCGCAGACTATATCCAGGTACACATCAAGCCTTGACCATTCTTTCTTAAGTTTCTTAATTCTCCATTAAATATAGAAAGCGAAATTTGAATAGAAACAATTAGATATGTAGGAAACACAAAGCTTGCAGTTGGTCTCATGGGGGGAGGTATCATATGCCAAGTTATTTGGAATATTTCATTAAATTCATGTATAGTCTGCTTAGGAACCCTTTGAATTACATTGAGATGATGAATGAGTGATGTGTGATCACTTTTATCTTCAACCTTGAGGTTAGCAACTCTCCAAAATCATCCCAGCTAGTGATACACCCTTTGGGAAATGTCCTATACTAGTCAAGTGCTTTCCCTATGAGGTACATGGTAAGTAATCTAATGGAAATGTTGAATTTAGTGAAATTATGAAAACTAAAAAATTTAGAGATGTCCCTAATATGCTCACTAGGGGTGATATGACCCTTCCCCATTGAATATGGGAACACTCTTGATAACATTAGGAGGTATATCATCATAGCATTGAGGTGTATGGTATTTTTAGTGTTAAAGGATAGGAAGATATGATACCTAGCCATGTCATCCTCCATTTCATCTTCACTCTCTTAATCTTTTTGGCTTGCAAAGTCTTTTTATTCTTCAAAGGTCAAGATAGGTTGAGGGTGTTGAACTTCAAGAGGAAGTTCAAGTTGAAGGAGTGGGTTTATAGGATTAATACCTCTACTAGAAGATGAACAAGTAAGGACCATAAAGTATGAACAAATCAGGACCATGAATTATGAAAAAATAACTAATAAACTTGGTCTAAAAATATAAATTACCTTGAATGGAGTCACCAAATTCTGAGTAGAACACAATATGCATTTGTGATGTTGTCAAGACAAACATTCACCTTGATAATATGTGCTTGAGTGAATGGTCCCACTAGGCATACCAAAACTATTATCACTAAATATTTTACTCTAGATATGGTTGTTCAAGCCTTCTCTAATATTTTTTAAACATAGGATTACCTCTAGGCCTGTAAGTTGCCTATAGTAGAGGTAAACCTCTAGGTTTAAGGGCTAGCTCCCTAGATTGATCTTTGCTTGGTTATCACCTACACTACTTGATTTCTTGGGTGGAAAGTGATAGAAAAATAAATGAAATTAAACTAATCTAATGAGTTTATACACCATAATTGTCTCCATTAGACTGCCATACAAGTGCACTATGAAACATGACTCACAACACTAGTCTCAAAATCTTGAATTGCTTTAACATTAGTATTTCAAACATAGAGCTGATATGCATTGAAATATTCAAGGTGAGTGAACTAGAGGTCAGATTGTAGACACTAAGGCTAATCCTTATAATTAAATATATAAAATGCACCTAAATACACTTTATGTGACCTATTAGAGTGAGAACTACTTGCATCAAATATGGAAGAGCAAAGATAAAGTAAGGATAGATACTAATCACTTGGCCTTTCACTACACACCACTTCACACACTTAGAAAATAATTTTATGAGATAAAAACTATATTTCAAAGGAAAAATAGTGTATCAAACTATCAAGTCTTCACCCATACATGGTGTGCATTTTTTACAAAAGCTAAAATGGCTTGCATTTATAGAACATGTGAGAGGAGAGAGAAGAAAGTGGAGGTCAAGGGTCACAAGAACATGTGTCAAATGATGAGTACTAGTTACATTTCAAGATAATGAAGTGTATAATATATCATGAAAGGTATTCTTAGATAATTTTCCATATGAATCATGAAAAGCTCCTCAAATTGGTGTAGGGTCCTCAAATGGCCTTCTTAAAAATTGCCTTCATGATGAGGCATCTCTTGACTACTCAAAACTAAACTAGGGAAAGTTGACACATGTGAAATATCTTATGGATTTTTCATACATGATAGGACCATAATTATATTCTTCCCTAACTAATATCATTCTTAATGACACTTGTACTCACCATATATAGTCACCATCACTAGCCCTATAAGTCTGTCTTCACATTTATCATCAAGGTGGCCTTTAGTTTCATAAAAAAATAAATGGAATGGGTTTTATGACACATTTTAAATGTACCTATTTCCTATAATCCATGATTTATACCTTTCAAAGATCCAAGAAAAAACTTCTCATCTTCTCACTAGGCAATCACTTTGTCTTTTCATTATATATCCAAGACTGCCTATGATGAATGGTGTAGCAGAGATGTTTCTATGATTTTTTGTGGAGATAAATTGATATAGGTAGTTATAATAAGTATCTAAAAACATTCCAAAATTATTTTAATTTTTAAAATCTCCTCTATACCTAAAAAACATTTATAAACCTACAAAAAACCCTATTTTACCTTGTCCTTACAAGTATGGTATATACCAATTAGATGGAAAGAATATTGAGAGAGTTATTGACATGTTAAAATAATTTTTATGGCCAATTTACCTCTTATAGATTCATTTCAAGTGATATTTCCTTCATCAGGTCTTAGATATGGTTTTAGGAGGGTTTTGATCTATCTAGACTATTAAGGATTGTTTATAAAATCCTGACATCCAACCTCTAAATAAATTCCACAAATCTATAGTATAAGACCCTCCCCAATGACCTATATCTACTTGAGGTCTCATGATTGTTTTTTTTACATATATTAACACTTGAAGTTGGCATATCGAGCTTTAGAATACATTATGTGTACCCCTATCATGGTTTTGGGTCAAAATGACCAGCTTGTGTTATTCCTCTACAAACCAAAAGAATCTCTACCTCCCATTGAAGGATCATAAATATATTTAACATGTTTCATGTTCATGTGAATGAATTTATACCCTTGTATGGATTAGGTCTAGTTCTAGGCCTAATAGGCATGACTATGTTTGATGGCCTAAGACCACTTCTGAGTGGTTTCCACCATTTGTAAGTGACTATTCATGTTTATACACCTCTAATTCAACTCAGTACATATTTATACAACATTTCAGTACGCCTCATCACATGCTTTTACCATCCACATAGTAACCTACAATCTTTGACTTGAATGGCAGTACCCTCTGTCTAAGATAAAATAGAGGGCATATCCCCTATTTGCTTAGCTAGAGTGAATTTATGGAAGGATATAATATGTAATAAGGACCTTATATAAAAAAACCTTCAATGTCTGATCACCTTTGTAGAGTTCTTAATGATTCAAATCTTCAAGATAGACTTATAGGGCAAGTGACTGTGCAAGGTTTAAAGAAACCTTAGAACTGTGACTGTATGTTGGTGTTCATGTTCCTTTGGTATAATAATTATATGGATATGTGATATTACCAATTTTAGAGTGGTCTCAATAATTTAAATCCATCCAAACTTATGCCAACCTTCTAAGCTTGCATCTCCTATTTTCTAGAACCAGTCTAAAGTTAGACTAAGTTACCTATAGATGTGCAATAGGTAGAAATCATGAGGAACCTGTAGATGTTCATTTTTATCCTAAGTATTTCATTAATTCCTCTTTATTTTTTTGAGTTCATTGTATCATTTCCAAGTGAACATTTATGAGCATCTAGTTCTACAGGGTTTGTTTCTAGTCTTTCACTATCAACACTATGAGTCTACAGTTAGGATGTAGGTGATAACTTAGGAGAACAAGGGCCCCTATAGGTGATGACCTATGTCAAGACATTTTAAATCAACTCTTTTCATTGCTATCTAGGTCCTAGTGTCATCTATTATTCAAATGTATTCACCTTGTATTGAGGCCATGCTTCTATTGTGCCATTATTGCATTATAAGACCATTTAGGTTTTAAAGCTACTGTAGCTCACTAAAAATCTATAGTAAGAACTTATTTGAATTGGGGGCCTACTTAAACTATCCTCTCATGACCAAAAAATCAATTTTATTATGTTAATACATTGATCTAGGCTTGAACTACATGAAATAAACTACTTAGACTGCCTAGACCTCAAAACACTCTACCATGAGATGAATCTTTGTGAGGCAAGATTCCCTTTTCAGAAAGATTAAGGTAAGTTATCCTCAAATGTAAATTTACAAATATGTGATCATAAATTCAAGTATGTCTTCCATATTATGGCATCACCATTGTTATAACAACCTTCTCAATGCTCTTAGGCCTTAATGAAGGTCTCAAATGAGTTTCAACACTTTCATTCAATACTCCTCAAACCTCTATTGGAGCTACCTATAGGTGTCACTTTTTGTTGTAAGCATAATTATTGAGAGGGGGGGGTGTGAATAAGTCTTCAAAAAAGTTTCAATCAACTACATCCACTCTCTATGAACTATGAAAGCAACAAAATGATCTATAAATTTATTAAGAACCAATCACATGAGCATGAAACAAAATGACACATCAAATATGTGGGAAACCCTCATGGGGGATAAGACCAACTGAAACAAAATTTGGACAAAATATATTATAAGACAATGTATCAACTTTATTTGATCACTATTAAGCCTATTTTTCATACCCTTACAATTTTTTGAAATTCATACTCCTATCTGCCATAATGATGACGTAGTCATAAAATCTAAAACTACAGTCAGGGACCTAAGTCAATTAGTAGTATTATGAATGCACATTTTTTTAATTAAATGCTTTTTTCATGAATCCATGTCTATATCATAGTGGTTTTAAAAATAATTTATGATTGAATGAATGAAATTTGTACACACACACACACACATCATTAATAAATGTTTATTTTTAGGCATGACATTTCAATGGATAGAATTGATCAAATTGCATTCAATTAAAGTGGTTATTGTGGTATTTTTAGTTTGAAAAAGATGTTCCCTATGGTTTATTAGAATGTAAAGGTATTATATGGACTTTTTATAATGGTTTTCAGTTAGTTTCATTCAAAATTTAGTTGGAAATATATATGGATTTATCATGATTATGATAATTATGAATAGTGACATTATATGAGTTATGACATAAGTGGAATTTGGTTTATTTGAAACCTAAACTATTATAAATTTAAGGATTATCAAATAAATCTAAGGATTATTAAATTATCCTAAGTGGTTATAAGTTTCTAAATCTAAACACTATCCTATGATCAATATTTATTATAAGGTGGTGGACTTAACATAAATATTGTAAAATGGTCATGGGGTGATTTCGAAGGTTAATTTAAATTAAACCTATATTGTTAAACTCAAGGCTCAAAGGTTTTGAAATGGCATAAGGTGATTGTTTTATTTTGAAGGTCGGTTGGAAATAAAGCTATGTTGACATTGGAAATTATGTTATGTTATGTTTGGTAAACTCAAAGCTCATTTCATTATTGTTTGATCAGTAAGTTAGCGAGTTGATTGTCGAGTTGGTAAGATTGGTTTAATGCTAATCATGGTAAGGATGCTTTCAGATCCTAAAAAATCAAAGGTAGTATAAATAATTTAATGTGTGGTGGTACATGCCTTGAATTATGTGATTTAGTGGAGGTTTTAGTAAAGGATTTGGTATAACTAAGTGTTAAAACATTGCTAAACAAGTTAGTAGTTGACCGATTGCTTACCTCGATTTGAAAAGCCAATAACATAATGGCACATAAGAAAAGGTAGTTAAGGCATGGGTTATGGATACAAATAGGTTTGTTTTTCATTTTATTGTTCATTTTTTATAGATCACTATGAAAGCTACACTCTATCAGGATAGATTTTGGAAGTTTCAGATGGGAAATTGCAAGCAGGAAGTTGCACATAGCATAAATAGGTACACCAATGATGAATGTGAATAGTTATAAAGAGATATTATAGTTTATCTCTGTAAATGGTTTTACATGGAAGGATTAATGGTTTTTGGGTCTACATGGTTTTAAATAATTTTTTGGGTGAGATAAATTGTTTATTTTAAATCTTTTTGCATGCATGAATTTTTGGTAATAAGGAAAGTTGAAAAGATATATGGGTTTATCATGTTACATTCTATGGTATGATATTTTTCATTATCAATATCATTTATTCATCACTATTTTTGAATATTTAGTGTTATGAGGATTGTCATTTGAGAAATGAAGAACTAAGTATACTTGAGCTATATTGTAAGAATGAATAATGGAGATTATTTAAGAAAATGTGATATTCTAGGTTATTTGGATTTTCAATTTGGTTGATAGTTTCTCTAGTAATGATTTTGGTTGCATTAGTTTAGATTTTAGAGATTTAATTTCATAAGATACATAAATTCTTAGTATATTTTGAGCCCAAATGGTTATTTTTCATGAAAATGTGGGTGGTTTGAAAGTGTTTTTCTGGGTATAATGTGAAGACATTTTATTGAAAAAGTTTAATATATATAATTATTTGCATGCAATATATATGATTTTCTAAACTTAGAGGTTTATTTTTAAATTTATCAAAACATGTTTCTAGGTTTCTATTTTTTGAAGTTAGAAGTTGAAAAAAAATGGTTTACAGTTTATAAAAAGTTGTGACTAAGTTATTTTTTCTAAGTTTTGAAATGATTATTCAAAAGGGTTTGACTATGTCAAAAGCTTATATTTTGTGAATGGAAATTAAGTTGAATTATTTTTGATGGTTTTGAATTCTTTGTTAGTTTGGAAAATAGATGTAGTTTATAATATTATGAATAGAACTTCTGTATAAATTGCTCCTGCAAAGATTATGAATTGTTGTCATTTTTATAGAAATATGTGCAGTTGGAAATTTTTTGGATAATACATACATTGTATATTTTGAGAAGGCAATTGTGTAGTGAAAACAAAATGCAATAAAGCATGGTAGAATTTTTTATATAAAATTATGAAGGGTATAATTTTACTATTGTGATTTCAAGTTTTGAACATTATACAGTCAAAATAATTTAGTTTCAGACAATTGAATCTTTTATGTGATCTTTTTGTTTACAGATGGAAATTTATAAGTGACTGGAAGTTTGAAATATTGAGGTGTATTTGTTATTTTTTGTTATATAGATGATATATTCATTATTTTGAGTTTGATCAAATGATAATCAAATTTTGAATATATATTTTAAACTGTATCTAGTATGTCAGGTTGGGACCAACCAGATTCAAATAGAGATAATGATAACAAAATTTGGGAAAGGAATAAAAATTCTAGCAGTATGAATCAAGAGGCACCAGATAGACAATTTCTTAGAGAGAGTTGTAGGGCTAGATGATTTAGCCCTAGATATGGTAGTAGAGGATCCTGAATGTCTATCCATTTTGATGCCATCGACATTAAATTTTAGAATGTATTGAATAATCTACCTTTTAATACTATAAATCATAGGGTTAGTAGAGGTTTTCATGGTCATATATTTGGATCTAGATCCCATTCCCATAGTAGCTCTTCCCATTAATTGAATAATAATCCAAACTAGTTGCCTATTTAGTTACCCAACTAAAAAAAGAGTCAATGATGTTAATGAACCAACACAACTAGCCAATTAGATATCCCATGCAAATAATTTTATGAATCTTGAATTACCATCTTGTTCTAGTGAGCCTACACCACCTTACAAGATGCATATGTCAAGTTACATGAAGATCAGTTTGGAAAAACCACTTATTTTCATAGATCCAACCACTTTCAAGAAATATGCAAATAGTCAAGATGAATCAAATACTCTAACATAAATCATAGTAGTGAAACAAGTTAAGTTGGAGGTAGATGATATTGAAAGTGATTTGAGAACAAAGTCAGTTCAGTTTCTTATAGTTGAAATGGACTATAATAAATTTTTTAATGAAAAAAGAGAACCAATGATAGAGGTTCTATCTGATTCTAATGACTCATGATCATCAAAAGATACATTTTCATTTTAAAGTTGAGCTTTAAGTTGATAAGACTTAAGTACATTTTAGATTTTGATACTTTAGTTATAATATTTTTGGAAGTGCAGTAGACTTTTAAATTGGATATATATAATATGCCTAAATAATTTTGATTATATGCATTATGGAATTAATATAGATAAGAATATCATTTAACTTTGAATTATCCTATTGTCTATTGTAATAATATTATTCCTATTATTATTAATTGATTAGAGGGTCCCAACCTATTAGGAAATATCTAATCTAATTTTAAATTATTTATCTCTTAAGACTTGAAATTCTTACATAAACCTTAACTTATAAATGTCAATATTAATTGACTTTTAAAAATCAATTATTTAAGTTAAAATGTAACTAAGGTTAGTTACAATTTCTTTTCAACCAATTTTAAAGTATAAAAAGAGATTAAGGATTCATTTGAAAGGAGGAGCAACATAGGTATTGAAGACTATTACATTATAAAAGTTAATCATTTATCTCTCTTTTTTATGCAATTTCTTTGAGATAGCATGACTTTTATAGATAGACCAATGGTACTTTCTCTAATGGTTGAGTATATTGCTTAGGCAACATAGGTATATCTAGTTTTATATTATCATTTATAATATATTATCTAAATTTTATCAATTTTAACATCTTTTGATGATTGATTCTTGTAATTCTATGTGCAGAATCTGAGTATTTAACCTAAATAATAATGAAAACTTCATTTTTTATGACATTTCATTGATCTAATTGATTGTAAAAGTTATCTTTTAAAGATATTTTGTAAAGAAGATGTTGGTTTCTCAAATAAATATGATCTATTTTGCTAAGATGATTCTCTTTGTTGAGATACATGTTTTGTTTATACTGTATTTTATTTTGACTTTGACTTCTAATTTAGTTTAAATTTGATTTCAACTTAGTTTCTAATTGATCTAATTTCTTTTCTGTTTAGTGTAATTTAATATTATTAATTTGTATTTGTTATTCTTTTATTTTTTGATTTCTTTCTTTAGTTTGTGTTAGTTTAGTGTTAGTGTTAGTTTTAGTTAATTTTAGATTAGTTTTGTTTATGTTTTAGATTTGTTTCTTTTAGGTTTTATTAATTAGTTTTTTATCCTTTTACTTATTTGTTTGATGTTGTTGTTTGCTTCTTTTTCTTTTGATTGTTGAGTTTTATTTTATTATTTGATTATTAAGATATGATTATAAACTGATATACTTTCGTATCTTCACTTTACCTTTGTAATTCTTGTTTATTATCTTGGTGTTTACTTAGAAATTAAAATAGCAAAACAAGATATTATTTTGAGAATATATTATATTACTGAATCAGATTTATTTCCTTCAAGAGATTGTCTTGTTCATAAGCTATTTCTGTCAGATAGGATAGATTACACATTCATATATAAATTGATTCATTATTTGATAAGTTGATTTCTAAATTATAATGGAATATGTTATATTCAATGACATATTTGTTATTTCCTAGAAAATTTTAAAAAAAAACCCTCGCATCTTTAGGATCATATTCAAACCTTTAGAACTTTACCATTAGACTAGTATGATTAAAACTTAAAACTCATAATAGGTGAAAGGGTTGTTATTTTATACAACATTTTTTATCATCAACAAGCACCAACCCCAAATTTATCAAGAACCTACTTGACTTTAATAAACACCCACTTTCTTGGAGGCTAAAACCCCCTTTGACTAAGCACCAACTTAGTCAAGGAAACTTCTACAAGAAATAACCTACAAATCAAATCTAACTCCCTCTTTACCAAGCACCAATTCAACCAAGACCAATTATGCAAGATCCAACCTACAAAGAAGCTTCAACTCCCTCTTGACCAAGCACCAACTCAGCCAACCAACCTTATTTCTTCTACTCAACTCTTCATCTACTCTATCCATTATCATACATCAAGAAAACATCTTTGATGCAACTCTAATATCCAATCAATAAGTAATGATAATTTTTTCATCTCTAATTCACTTGACCTCTCTCAAAACTTCCTCTAGGCTTCTTCGCTCAACTAGCCTTCTTCAAGATTGAATATGTCATATGGCCTTGATATTCAACTGTAGAACACCTATATGATCATCATGAAACAATTTTTTAATATATATTTATGCTTTAAAACATGTTACCCAATCTCCTTAGTCTCATTTATTTATCAATCCATTTGCTTCCTTTAAGCTTACTCAAATAGGCTTAAAACTACATTCTATATATACCATTCCTTTTTCATATACCACTTAATTAGACACACTCCCTTAATCTCTTAGGTAGGCCATAGAATATTTCTTAGGAAATCTCATAAAATTTGAGTCCCTTTTGGTCTATGATAACTCTATTAGGTCTCATTTCACTTTTAGGTCTCATGGAGACCTAATTGCATTAGGTCTATCTTCTTAGCATCAAATATTGATCCTCTTAGGTCTATATGGTTTTATCCATCAATATAAAACCATGAAAACACTTATAATTATACCTATACTAACCTATTCCATGATTTATTGGACTTTTGTCTATTTTTCATACCATAAAACCTCTTTTAATACAAATTTTCCTATTAGGCGTATGTACATCAAAAACTCTATCTTGCAAAAGTGAAGCTTAAACACAATTAAGATATTGAGACATGATAAGAAAGTACATAGATATTATATACATCACCTCATGGTCATTAAAAAATTCATTAGACACTTCCACTTACAAGATATAGGCTCAAGAACATCTCTACAACTCACTCAAAACTGCCAGTATACTCAAAAACACAATCATGGTGACTTAGACCTCCAACACTTGTGTAGACACTTTACATGACTTATGATTCATGTATATGGTCCTATAATATCTATATACCATCCTAAAATATAAATATCATATTTTCTAATATAAAAATATTTATCTTTCAGACCAATCTCATGACCTTATATCACATTATCTTATCTGAACCAGACATGGCATTTTTTGAGTAACTTTTTCACCACACACATGACCTCCAAAACTTATTGTAAACATGAACATGTATTAAAAGTATTGAAAAACATATACATGCACTTGGTTTCATAATTATATCATTAAAACACATTCCAATTCATCTTCTCACTATTACATGGGTTTTTCACTGTTTACTTCATTAGGCTTGTTAGTGACTCGCTAACTTGGATGACCAGTTTATCACACTTAAAAGGTGGAACCTATCAAAAAAATTTAATTATCTTGAAGTATGAGTCTCTATATTCTTATTCCATCCATTTTTTTCTTCACAAACATGTATGTATCTATGCATTTTCTCTCTCATTTGATTAACAACCATAACCTAGAGGTACCTGGGAGAGTTGAATACATGGTCCAATAGTTTTTATAGTCATTTGAGACCATTATGGGCTATTTTTAACAATATATTCTACACTACATCCTTATTATGGTTTTATAGAGGTTTAACACAATTTTTATTCCATCTCTCCTTAATATCCTAGGTTCTCATGCAAAGGTTACACATGCCAATGAAAATTTGAAAGTACCTCTTAGGTCTTGATACCTCATTCTGTGAACTCAAGAAGGCCTAAAATAGTGTTTCTTATAATTCCCTTCAAATCATGGTCTCAAAATCTATGATCACTCTTGAAAAAACATGAATTAACTCTATGCATGTTTTCCTTCACACATTCACCTTGAAATCTGATCCTCATGCCTCTTTAGGCTAGGTAGGGTCTAGAAGTGGTCTAGGTGCAAACTTGGTCTAAAGGTCCTACCTTTGTATGCTCACCTTGAGACTCTCATGAGTGATCCAATGCCTCAAATACATGCTCAAACAATGCCATACATCCTTCACATGCCTATGTTCATTAATTTTCATGCACATACCTATTCATGTCATTATTAGGCTCATGACTAGGCTTCTTATGCAAATTGACATCAATGACTTGTACCTTCACGCAATCATAAAACATTAGTTTCCTTCAAAGTCTCTCCTTTTCCTTAAAATTATCTTTCATGACAACACTCCATCAATGACCCTTATCACATCAACACACTTCCAGCTAGGTGCACTCTCTCAATGGCATTAACCTCATGCAAGATGCACTTTTAACATCAATGGAAATACTCAATAATCTCTCCATTGTCATTGATGGTAAACACTCTCAAAAAATTCTCTCAAGATAATTTTCCTTGATTATGAACTTTATCCCCCTTTGATTTAAATTCCAAAGTGATGTCTTCAACTTCTTTGTTCACACTCATTATAACCAAAATGCTCAACCCTCAATACTATGAGTTTATGAGTCATAATACAAATAGGTTCCCCTATCTCCATGCATACCTTCTTAGAACTACTCACCTAATCTTAAAGATAATGAGACACCTTATTATCTCCCCTTAAGAACTTGAATTCCTCAATGAATACTAGGGGTATGAATTACACTCAATTCTTATCTTAGGTTTTTAAATGTTCCCTTTGAAAGTGGTTTAATCAAAATATCTTCAATCTGATCTTGTGTAGAAACATATTCAATTCTGACACTTTGTTCACTTACCTTATCTCTTATAAACTTATACCTAATGGGAATGTGCTTAGTCCTTGAGTGAATTAAAGGGTTATTTAAGACACTTATAACACTTGTATTATCACAATAGATAGGGATACGATAATCATACTCCACCTTTTGGTATTTTAAGGTCTATCTCATCCATAAGACTTGAGTGTAACATGAAGTTTCTATAATATACTCAAATTCACAAGTGGATAATACTATTGATGGTTGTTACTTGCTTATCCATGAAACTAGGCACCCATCTAGGAAGAAAATATAGCCACTAGTACTCTTCCTATCATCTAGACTTCTTGTCTAGTCTGCATCTATATAGGTTGTCAAATTTAAATCCTTACTCCTTGGATACCACAACCCAAAATCCATAGTCCACTTGAGATACCTAAGTATCATTTTGACTACTTACAAATGATTTTACATTGAATCTACTTCAAACCTTCCCACAAGACCTATTGCTTACAATATTTCAAGTCTATAGGTAGTGGTGTATAATAAACTTCTAATATTTGACCTATATGATGTTTGATTGACCTTTAAAGACTCATTTTCCTTGATCAACTTACACCCTATGATCATAGGTGTACTAACTAACTTGAAATCTTCCATCTCAAACTTATTCAACATCTCTCTTATGTACTTATCTTATGAAATGAATATACCTTTTTCAGATTGAATGATTTGAAACCTAAGAAAGAATGATACTTCTCCCAGCGTGGACATCTCAAACTATTTATTCATCACCTCTGCAAAGGCCTCGATCATGTTTTCATTATTTCCATCAAATATGATGTCATCCATATAAAAAACTATTATCAAATGATGGTCATATTATGTCTTTATGTATAAATTACTATCTACAACTCCTCTTTTAAATCCTTGATCCAACATATACCTACCGAACTTGGCATACCAAGATCTAGGATCTCGCTTTAGACCATAAAGATCTTTTTTCAATCTAAAAACATAGTCCTTATCCCCTAATAGTGAGAATCCCTCAGGTTTCTCTATGTACACCTCCTCTTCCAATTTCCCATTCAAAAAGGCATATTTGATATCTATCTAGTATACCTTGAACCTTTTGAATCCTACATATGCTAGAAAAAAATTTATGGCCTCCAATATTGCTACTAGTGCAAAGGTTTCCTCAAAGTCTACCCATTCAACTTGTGCATATCCCTTGCATACCTATCTATCCTTATTCTTAGTGACTTATCCATATTCATTCAGCTTGTTTCTAAGCACTCATTTTGTTCCAATGGCATTCTTGTCTTTAGGCTTAAAAACTAGTTCCCAAGTATCATTCTTATCTATTTAGTATAAATCCTCATTCATAGAACCTATCCAAAATTTTCCTTTGCTTGATTCTATAAGGTTATTAGGTTAAATCTTAGACAATATATCAATATTATCTTGATTTAGGTTACTTACCAGTCTTCTCCTTATTTGTATACCTACATCCTTATTGCTAATTATTTGAGATTCAATATGATCTCTTTGAATCTATCTTGAGGGATTTTTTGAGTCTTGTCTCTCCTAAACTTATTCTTCCTCATCAATGTCTATTATTTCCTCTTCATTATTGAATTACATATTATCTGATATATCCTTTAACTATGAGTTTGATTTCCTTATTTCGTCAATATTTACATTGGTACTTTCCACTATATTTTACAAGCTCTAGTTATAACATCTATACGTTGATCTCACTAATGAGTATACCAAGAATATACCTTCATTAGACCTAGAATCAAACTTACCTAAGTCTTTTTCATCTCTTTTGATGAAACAGTTTATCCTAAACACTCTAAATTATTCCACATTAGTAGGACTACCTTTATATAGTTTATAAGGGGTCTTGTTGCCATTAGTCCTTATCTATCCTCTATTCAATATGTATAATGTAGTGATCATTTCCTCTCTCCAATATCCATCATCTAACCTTGAATCATTTATCATAGTTCTTGCCATCTCTTAAACAATCCTATTCTTTCTTTCCACTACCCCATTCTATTGGGGTGTCCTAGCTATTGAGAACTACTTCTTTATCCCATAGACCTCACAAAACTCATAAAACTCATTATATCAAAAATTTCCTCCTATGTTAGATCTTAGTCACTTGATCTTCACATTCTTCTCATTCTCAACAAGATACTTGAATGCCTTGAACTTGTCAAGAGCTTTTGATTTTTCTTTCAATAAAGCTACCTAAGTCATTCTTATGTAGTCGTCTATGAGTAACATGAAGCAGCTATCTCCTTGAAAGATTTGGATTCTATTAGGCCCACATATATTAGTGTGTATTAACTCCAATAATATTTTAGTATAGTATTACTTGGACTTGAACCTTCTTCTAGTATTCTTATTGTGTGTACATGCCTTGCAAAGTGTGTTTGTTGGTTTGGTGATATTAAGCATGTTCTTCATAGACTTTTTTGGTGCTTATCTTGACCTATTGTCAAATTTTAGGTGACCTAATCTTCTATTCCATAGATAAAATTCATCTATCTTGATCATAAATCATCTCTCCTTCTTGATCTCATTCAAGACATACATTGTTCTCAGTTTTCTTGGCATTGGTAGTTAGTCTTCCTTATTTAGATCTCCTTATATCACATCCTCTATCATGAAAAGTTAGTGTGTGTCCTTGGTTAAAAATTTCACTCATAGTAAGGAGGTTATGTTTCAAAACTTCCACATATAACACATTTTTTTCTTGGTCTTTCCATTGTCCAAACTCAAGATACCCTTGCCAACTATATTGGTAGATGTGTTATCTCCAAATCTCACTATTCCTACAACATTATTATTCAATGATATGAACTTACTTTTATATCTTATAATGTGGATTTAGAAACCACTATATATATAACATTTCATACATTCATTTTTAATGTGAAAGGAAATCTAAGCTAGCATAGATTATTCTTTAGTCTTATGTTCCTCCTTAGCAAATAATCTATCTTGACTCTTGGGCTTTATATGATTAGTCCTAACTTTCTTTGGCTTATACAACAATGTTTGACCCTTATCATGCATTCTAGAATCTCCATATATAGTTTTAAATCGTATTGACTGATCACTCCTCCCATGGTCCCATGATAACTCATCCCTTGAGACCATTCTAAAATCACTTGCTTTATGACCAAAGATATGACAAGCAAAACAAAAACATTAAAATATTTGGAATACCTTATAACATTGGGTTGCCTGCTTGGTATATTCATGTTGGTACTCTTGAATTATTATAACTTATCATGCTCTTTCTCATACTTGCTCATCTTGTCTATGAGTTGTTCATGCTCATCCTTCAAGGAATCTAGCTTTATCTACAACTAATCATACTCAAATTATTTTGATCTAAACTTTATATTGACACATTTTATCTAATTCCTAAGATCATTTTTAGATTATTTGACCATGTCATTATTCAAGTTATAAATCTATTCCTTAAGCTCCTTTACCATAGATATCAACTCATGATTCCTCTTCTTTTGATGCTTCAAATCATCTGGGGCACTGATGAACTCAGCTTCAAGGTCTACTTCAGCTTTTCCTTCTTTACTGTCATAGTATACTTCTTCATCATACATGTTGTATTCTTGATCACTAGACATATTGTGCTTCTTAAGATTACCTTAAAGCTATTAGGCCTAATTCAAAGGACCAAACCCTGATACTAATTGTTGAAAGAATAATGACTGAGAGGGGGGGTGAATTAGTCTTCAAAAAAATTGTAATCAATTACATCCACTCATATATGAACTATTTTTGGGATCTACCTTAGTTATGGTTTTAAAAAGTCCTTATCCTCATAAAATCTTCATTAACTATATTTCTAATTTAAACTCTTGGAGTATGGTTATCCATTCACCACGCCTTTCTCCTAATTCATTCTACATTAGCAAAGCCTTAACAGATAGATCAAGTAACACAAAAAACACCTTGACCCACAAAATATAATGCCTAAACTTTTTAATATACTTGATTAAAGCAAAGGTTTTTTATCAAGTGTGGAATATCTAAGTTCAACATTCCTAAATGGGATGTTTATGAAATACACTAGCCTTTCATCTCCAAACTCCTTTTATGTTAACACATAAGCCATATAATTCTCTAAGGTAAATGAGTACAAGTAGAATGGATGTGTGTATTTTGGATGATGAGTACGAGCATGTTCATAATGATATCATTAATTTGGTTGAAGTCCATCTTTGATTTAGTAGTCTAACTAACCTTATCATCTTTCTTCAACATGCTATTAAGCAATTTGATTATCTCAATAAAACCTAAGATAAATCTTCTTACGAAGTTGATCTTACTGAATAAACTCTTTAGTTATTTCTTAGTGTTGGGATGTGGGATTTTCAAGATCACCTCCACTCTATCATGATCTATAGATATGCCCCTCTCAAAGATAACGTGGACCATTAGTTTACCTTTAGTCACCCCGAATATACATTTCTTGGGATTTAATGAAATCTCATGGTCTATGCATCTCTGCAACACTTTCCTCATGTGATGTATATGATTTTATCTCCTCTTAAGGAAGACTATAAGATCATTCATAGACACAACTATGAACTTACCCATTAAGTCCTTGAATATAATATCCATAGTGATCTAAAAGGTGGTACTTGCATTAATCAATCCAAAAGATATTATTTTATATGTGTAGGTACCCCATTTGGTAGTGAAATGCATCTTGATCCTATATTCATAATCGAATACCACTTGATTGTATCCCATATACCCATCAAGAAAGGATCATTTGGGAACCATTTATAACTATAATAGTTCATCTAATAAAGGCAAAGGGTAGTTATCCTTTTTTTAAGGTTTGTTGAGGTTAAAAAAATCAACACACAGTCTGATCTTCCCATTATTTTTCCTCACCAATACCAAGTTTATTACCCATGTATAATGTTTTAAAAATAATATGATCCTTGTTTCCAAAAATTTATGTACTTTTTTTAAAATTAGGGGATCTAATAGTGGATTTATAGGCCCTTGTCTTTGCTAAATAGCTTGACTCTAGGATTGAGGGGAATGGTGTGCATGAAAATAGAAGTGTTGAAGACCTTGAGATATTCATAACATCATGATATCATGTCCTTGAATTCTTTGAAAGTTCAAGTAAAATATCATTTCTCTTTTTAGGTACAAGTGGTGCTTAAAATCATGTTCTTCATGTCATTTTCACTACCTATGTTGTACTGGTTATGCCCCATACCTTTGATAGGGGTGGGATCCTTCTCATTATCCTAATAGTCCATATTGAATAACCTTTAAAATGAGATCATTCCTTTGGGTATGCTATTTTTTTTAAGTTTTCCATCTCATCCTCCTCCAATTCCAAGTCCTCTTGACCATCCTCATCAATGATTTGATCTACAAGCACTTTAGTATTGGTGATGAATTATAATATATGATGGTCAGAATTGAAGACTTGGAGATTATTAATGTTATATGAGACTAAAGGGGTGGATACTATCTCTACTGAGAACCTTCTCATTCTTGAATTTGTAATGGGTTTTAAGGTACTCTTAGCAATGGCTAGCGCATCTACTATATAATTTTTTTGTCTAGGAAATATATGAATGCCTAAGGCATCAAAGTCTTTGATCAAGTTATAAACTCTATTTTAATACCTAGAAAAGCATTTTTTGATTGTAATAATATTGGTTTTTAACCTATCTAACTACCAATTCAAATTTATCCAATACTTTGATACTAGTTACTTTATTGCCAAGGGAAAATAAGAGACCATGGACCAATGCTTCATATTCAACCACATTATTAGTATAAGTGAACTATAGATGGTAAGACACTAAATAAGACTTTCATCTTGGATTAATCAATTACACACTGACACTGTACCCATTTTTTAACTTTGAACCATCAAATTTTAACATCTACAAGTCTAATATTATTTCTAGTTCTAACATCTTGAGTATGGGCAGTGTCACTACAAGGTTTACCTTTTGATGAATAGTTGACTTCAAACCATTATTATTGGTTATGATGTGGATTTAATTTATTTACAAAGAACATAGACATTCTTCACTTTTATTTGATTTGTCACATCTTGAGCTATCACATGCGAGAGTGATATCTAGGAAAGATACTAACTTAGGAACTTCACAAAAGTCTTCTTCATCCAAAAGATCCAACTCTTCCATCTTTGGGATCGGCTACACATTGAGAATATTAATAGAGAGGGTGTTGTATATTCCTTTCTCTTTATTCATTAAATACACATGCATTTTATATTCTTCATAGAGGATCTCATTTGTTTTATTTTACTCAATGATCATATGAACCACCTTAGATTCACATTATATCATAATTTGGTTGGGTAGACTATGCCAAGGTAGCCATATGTCACTAAAATCAATTGACATATAGCCATTTAGAATCCTTGACTGGTATCGACTCAATAACATACTATAAATATCTAGGATATCCACCTCTTAGATTTTGATGAATTTTTGAATAATTAGATTAGAAGCCAATTACATGTGGACATTGTTCAACTCTCTAACTACCTTTACCTTAGATTTATCTAGTTGGGACATGTGCATGAGAAACACTAGTGGATTAATTCCCTTTATTACTATAAAACTCTTTAAAAATCAATTCCATTTGATTATAAATCTAAAAAAAACTCAAATACTGTTATATTAGATTTAGTTTTATTAAGATATTTGATGATATCATAACTAAGTTTGGTCTTCTCTGGTTGTTTATTATCCAAGGTATATGTAGTAGGATTTTGGGGTGGATAAGAAGTTAGAGGTCCTTTGAGTGGAAGAGGATTATTAATTAAATTCACATCAGGTGGAATCTAGGTGTTATTTGGGGGAGTAGAGGTGGTCAATAGGCTGGTTTACTTACTCTTTGGTTGGTAATTATTCCCTCTCTATAACTATCTAAAAGTGTGAACCTCCTCTAGTTTGTCATAGGGCTAATTTTCATCTTCAAATGGAAATTTTTAAGACTCTAATACAAAGTCCATGTCTGGGTTCCCTCTTTATTGGTTCTTATTATCATTATGAGTAGGCACGATCTCCATATTATACACCTTCTTTAAGAAAATATTTGAGGAAGCTATGAATTCTATGCAATTAGTTTATGTATGGTCTATAATATTATGCAATCTACACCAAATGTTTAAGGTTAGGTCCATGATATTCATAAAATGGGGGCATTATTGTTCTAGTTACCACCATCAAGGGGACTTTGCACATTTCCATTATTAGGTTAGAAATTCCATTGCCTATTGGGTATTTGGAAATTGAAATTCCTACCATGAGACTAGTTTTTAGTATTTTGATTGGAATTTTAATTGCCTACAAGTTGGTCACATCCTTAGATAGATTCTAAAATAATTATTTTAAATTGCTCACTTTAGGATCTATACTAGCACTAGGTTTGTTTTACACTTTATGTTATAAGCTATCCTTAGGTGCATGAGTGTGAGCATTGATATCATGTGTTTGGGGACTCAAGTAGGATGTAAATGTTTTATAAACACTACTAGATGTGACATACCTAATAGTTCTTGGCATAGAAATAACACTATTATATGCAATAAAGAGTAGTTATTAGTTGTTTGACTAAGGGAATACATGTTTGGGGAGCATGTAAGGTAGACCATTAGGGAAATAGTCCATTGTATTTAGATTGTAAACTATATTAGGGATCACATATAAGGCCCTTGGGATAAGATTCATCAGAGGTGTATGATGTTTCAAATCTTAGTCAATCATTGGTATTTAGTTTTATGCACATGGTTGACCCAAAAAAAGTAAATGGATAACTTCATAGCCTTACGACACCATTTTTTGTTCAATGTTAATAGATTTTTTATAGGCCAAATATAATGATGCCAAGGACACTGGGATTCTCCTAACAAACATAAAATTCATTGAATCTAGATCCCTAAGGTAGGTTTATATGGTAACTACTTCAGTCTGTGAGTAAGGGTCCTTCAGATGTTGGTATCTCTTATGGAATCAAGAAGTGAACATACTCATAAGCTCATTTAATTCCCTCTAAATAGTTATGAATTGATGATATAGGACTCTAGGGTCAATAGGAAGTCTTAAATGGTTTACATATATAGTTTATAACCTAGCCCAAGTAGTAATAGACCCAGTGGGTAATACAAGATACCAAGCATATGTTACTTCCCCTAAGGAGTAGGGAAATAGCTGATAGGCAACATCCTCATGTTTGAAATGGGTTCTAATCAAGGCTTATTTAAAGGCTTGAATTTGTTCTTTAGATGTTTGAGCACCTCCCATTCTGAACTTGAGACATAACTTATCCAAATTCTTGGGAAAATCATGAGACATGCCTGGGATAGTCATAGAATAATAGCTTCCTTATCCAACTAAACCATGTTATCCATTGGTAAACACTATAGGATTATGAACATGTTAACAAAATTGGTAGATGCAACTGTCAGTGAACTACCAGCTGACTGGATGGGTTTGAATCTTCCTTTCCCTTTGTTAGATCTTTGTTTTGGTATTATATAGTTAGTGAGTTATAAGAGCTCCAAGTTATCCCCAGTAGACTTCGATCAGGTATTAATCCTTTTATTCTATAGATTTGGAGAAGGTTTTACTTAGTGGGATAAAAGGGCTCTAAAATGCCTTAGCTTGAGCTTTCGATTAATAAATTCAAATTTTGGTTTAGGCCCTCCTTATAGCATCAAAAACATGTTGATTTGCATTTTGACACAACCAAAAATTAGACAAGGGTTTTTAATCCCTAGCCTCTCCTAAAAGGAGGGAGATCCTACAAAGAAAATACCTCCATAAGGTCTAAATCTACAAGGTCTTACTATGTTGGTCTTCACTTTATTGGATGATGTGAACTACTCCATTGTAAGGGGTCTATTTTAATTATTTGAGGAGTAGTTAACTCTGGTTAAGGGATTTAAAAGAGGTGATGTACTTCACTTGGGATAAGTTTTTAGGTTCTAGCCTCCAACAAAAATAATCTTCTAAGATTTACTTCTTAACACAAGCTAACTTCCCTCATTAGTTTATCATGTTTATGAATGCAACAATGCAATAATGATGATAAAATTTAATACATACATACACACACACACACACACACACACACACACACACACACACACACACACACACACACACACACACACACACACACACACACACACACACACACACACACACACACACACACACACACACACACACACACACACACACACACACACACACACACACACACACACACACACACACAGTTAAATTCAAATTGATATGTTCCTAGATTAACTTGATCATTAAAAAAATAAAAATATTAGGGATAAAGAGGTAAAACACCTATTACAAACATAGATGAACCCAGACTTACTTGACTAAGTGAATCCCATGGAACCAATCTTTAATTGAGCCAAACTAGCACAACTCCAACAAAAGATGGTGCAAGAGTCTAGGGGGAGAGTGAATATAAGAAATAAGGACACAAATACCATAAAAATGCATAGAGAATGACCACACAGACTCAACATTATTCCAATTATCATGATTCTTTATTTTGATTAACAATATATTAGAATTCATGCAATCATCAAAGACTCAAAAAATAATTTTATAATAATAAGGCTAAAACAGGAGAAGGGAAGAGATTATCCTAAAAATAAAGAAAATTTTGGTTTTATATGTATCCTTTCATAATCCACAAAGAGCCATCTAGTCATAATCTCCTCTAATCTGAAAAAGAACATGCTAGGCATTATTATCTTAGTCTTAAAAAATACCAACCCTTATTGCAACATAAGATTTGATCTTATATAGGCATGTAGGATTGGGGAGTTCAAATGCAAATTCAAATTTAAATTCACCCAGTCATGGGGAAGTTACAAAAATCATCAACGTGGATAGCCCACTTAAGGTTCATTGGGAATGAATCCCACTCAATTGCATCATGAAAATATCAGGTACCATGCTAGACCAAATCAAGAATGAATACCTATGAGGGAATGTAGTTGGGATTACATTGGGATAGTTAGCTGCCGACATCCTATACAATTATAGGCACACCTATTTAAGGCATATATTTTGTCCTTTTTACTTCATGTTTAATCCTGATGCGCATGTTTTAGACACTCTTTTTTGGAAAATTATGTGTATAAATGGACATTAAAGTAATTTCTTGTAAATAATAGTAGCTTAAAAAACACTAGAATGCTTTGATTTATTAGCGTACATCACATGCACCTTTTATTTCATGTCAAAGTATCCCTAACTAGGGCAATGCACTATACACAATCATCATCTTCCTCTAATTTATCTCTAATCAAGTTTTAACCTAGTAAATTGACATTTTCAACCATGTATGAGGGACAACTTGTCAAAATTTAGAAATGGCAATTGACTTGAATATGATTGCTTAATTAGTTAAACCTAATTATATGCATAGGTGAAAAAACCATGGCTAATTTATTATTAAATTTTTATTTTTATAAATTCATAAATCAAGATTGATGACATCACACAAATATCAAAAAAGAAGTCACCATCATGACATCATCTTTTGTGATTTATCGAGCACTCACAAAATAGAAAATAAATATTTGGATTTGTGAGCCATGCCTATTAATTAAAAATATTAATGGCTTGTTCCCTCACAAACCTATCCATGGTTAAAATAATCCTAACTAGACTTGGGTTAGAGTTAGTTTGGAAGGCTATAAATACAAGGCCTCACCCATTGTTTAACAAGATTTTTTAGTGTAATGTTATGATGTTAAATTATTAAGCTACTCCAAGCCAAAGCCAATCCCAATATTACCAAGGTGACAAGGAGAGGTGGTGCAAGAAGCCTTATTGCCAAAGAATTTTTGATCACATAAATGAGCACATCAATTCATTGCCAACATACAACTCTTACTCTTGTGGAAGATAAAATTGTTCGTTTTGTCTTCATTTGATAGTAACTTGTATAGTTATCTTGATCTTTGAGTGTTTAAGCTAGAGGTGTAAGCTTCATTAGTATGTTTTTTATTTATTTTGATCATATTAACATGATAATAATATCCCCACTTGGATTAATATTTATCAAATAATGGCACTCCTGGTGGGACTCATACCACAAAATACTCTTTATATGGCCTCTTAGAATCTTTTCCTAATAATTTTCATGCTAAATTTTTGATTTCATAGCCAAAAAAGTGAAGAAATTGAGCTCTTGGTTGAAGCACAAAGAAAAGTGATATTGGATTGAGAAATGTGGTATTATACTGAGAAATGTGGTTTTACACTAAGAAATGTGATATTGCACTGAGAAATGTGGTTTTGCATTGAGAGAAGTGATTTTTCACTGAGAGATGTTTTACACTGAGAGATATAGTTTTGCACTAAGAGATGCAATTTTGCACTACAAGATATATTTTTACACTGAGAGATGTAGTTTTGAACTGAAAAAGGTGATATTGCATTGAGAAAGGTAGTTTTACACTATAAAAGGTAGTTTTACACTATGTTAACAAAATCTTGAGAGCTCAAAATGGAAATTTGTTTGTTGATTAACTCTTTGGCCTAGAAACAAGAAAACCCCTAACATTTTTTGTAGGAACCAAGGTGAAGCAAGAGAGGTTTAAACACGTCAAAATTTCATTCACACTTACATTTTAGTGCATTAAAATCATCTAACAACTTTTT
Organism: Torreya grandis; assembly: GCA_037957365.1. Classification (NCBI taxonomy): domain Eukaryota; kingdom Viridiplantae; phylum Streptophyta; class Pinopsida; order Cupressales; family Taxaceae; genus Torreya; species Torreya grandis. The sequence goes on along the minus strand of JARHVA010000083.1, from coordinate 1,616,611 downwards.
TTTTGTATTTAAAAGTTTTTAAATACCAACAACAAATCCAGGGGGCCAAATTTTATTTCACATCTTACTTAGTGATTTTAAAATAATAAAAATCTTAGACTAAGTGCTCATAAGAACTTTGTTTTTATTTGTTATTGTTATTATTTTTTGAAAATTAGACTTTGCATGTATGTTCTCTCTCCATCCCATTTAGGTAACTCGAGTGACCCAAAAGTGCCTTGTTCATTGCCTTGTTGATTAGTCCAAGTCTAGAAGGAACATCATCTATGCTCTCCCTAAGTTTGAGTAACTTAGGTGATTCAAAAAATAACCTTTAAAGTCCTAGTTTCATTTATTTCTTTTATTGCATTTGGCTTGTGGGAGAGATTTAATAACCTCCCCATAATTTATTTATGGAAGCATTCACTATGAATTTCATCTCTCGACATCATTTCAATGCCACTCTATGATGGGGTATATAAATCAGGGCACGTGATACTGGGATTGCTAAGGGGTTGAGCCGCTAGCCTCTCTGATCCTAATGAAACCTAGGTTAGGTCTAGTTAAACATCAAACTCCACTAATAAGTACATGGATGGAGTTGTTATGAAAATTAAAAGACCTGTTCATAGTAAGTTATCCAATATGAACCAAATTGACATGATTATACCCCTTGTGCTAGCCACAGTTGGGACCGTCTAGAATGCACAAAACTTATAAATTTTAGACAAAGTTCCACTTTCCATAAAATTTCATGCCAAATTTTGAGTGCTCCTAAATTTAATTTCATGTCATGTATCAATGCATGAGAGATAGAGGGGGGAATAAAAAACTCTACCTACACATGTACTTTCTTTTTTGGATTAACAGTTAAGTCCTCACAAGCATTGGTATATTAGTGGAAATTTTAGTTGAAGCTATGCATACCTGTTTCAGTTATAGGAATGGGATGAGTCATTTTGGCTATTTCTATTTTCTTTAATTTTCATGTGTGTTTTAAAGACTAATTTTTTTTAATTTGTCACAAGTCCAAAAACATGTCATAAAGCAATCACATATTTATAAATTGTATAGACATAATATTTTTAACTTGTATTGATTACTAACACTTTATATCTTATAGGAACTAGTTGAGTCTCAATCTCTCTAAGTGTATGCCTTAAGGGGTGCATCAAGAAAAGGGTGGGAAAACCATTGATGCTTTGTAATATTATTGTTCCATTTTCCCCTTTCTATCCACACACTAACCTCCTAAAACCATTAAACCCAAGATTATTCTTCTTAGTTCTATCCATTCTTATCACTTCCTACGTTTTATCCTTAATTTATTGCCTTAACACCTTTTTAAATTATAGGTTTTACTAGGTTAACCAAGTTGACCTAGCATATTTTAGGGAATTTTTATCTCTTTTGTTTTGTTGGCCTCTTAGCTAACCTAGCATAAACCTAGTGAGTTAAACCTGAAAACATGCTAGGTCAACTAGGTTGACCTAGCACAACCAATGTTCTTAAAAGATTTTAGGGTGAGATACAACTATATATACAAGGTCATTTACCACCATTTTTAATAAGAGAAAATAATTAATTGAATAAGTGTGAATGAACATCTACCTATTGACAATTCTACTTGGGGAATAAAGCTTTTGGGTTCAATACTTTATTTAGAGTTTTGATCTCATTTTGTGGATAAGTCTTTTGGATGATTGGATAGGTTGTGTATCCTAGATAATTTATCTTATTTATCCTTACATACCATCACAATCTCTTGTGAATCACCTTCACCAAGGGGAAGATTGAGGCTCGATGGGTTCATATTCAAAGGTAAGTATTCCTAACTTTATTCCTCCTTTGTAAGAGTAGATAGATAAAGCATTTGTATTCTTCTCTTCCATGTATTAGGATTCTATATACATTGATTTGAGTATATGTTTTCTATACATGTTTAGTTCAGTTGTTTATTTATTTTGTTTCTAAGCCCCACTTTGTGCCATAAGCTTTGGTGCACACTAGATTAGATTTAATTTTCTTATTATTAGATTAGTGAAATATTAAATCATATCACTATTTTAGGGATGTTATGTGATTATGTTAGACTATAGGCTTTGGAACCCTATCTCAAATGGTGTGTTGTGACAGGTTTCCCCTAATCAGGTCTAGTAGATCCTCACATTGGTCATGCTCCTACTTAATAATTATATGTCCCCAATCAGAAGTGTAGGTGTGTTATATCCCATCCGATTCAGGATTGATTTATGGACATGATGCATTTTTTATTGCATAAATTATGGTGAACCTGATGTATATCAAACCCTCACAATATTTATTTCATTTGTATTCATCATTATTTTTATCATATCTTTATTGTGTTAGATCGACCCTGTCGACCCAGTTTATTTATCTCTATGTGCAAGTTTTTAGGAATAGGTACCTAGAACAACCAACTTGACCCAGTATAGGTTTTAAAACTTTTAGAATTTTCTTCAAACAACTGGATCTACTATCTCAAACTAGTGTAATTTATTTCTAGTTTCCATTCTTCCAGTCCAACCTACTAGGCCGACCAAGTTGACCTAGTGCATTTTCAACAAGTTTATGTATTGCTTGATCAACTAGTTTGACCTAGTTTGTAGGTTTTTGACAGTTTTCTCTAAGGTTCTTGTTCAACAATCTTCTAATTTCATATCTAAATGACTTAGGTCAATTTCTATTCCTCTGTATCTTTTTATTTGTGTACTTTCCTTTCATAGTTTATTGTCTTGAAAATTTCCCCTGCATAGTCAACTAGGTTGACCCTATGGACCTATTTTTGTGTTCTATATTTTTAAAAATAACTAGGTCAAATTGATCAACCTAGTTCACTTTTATAATTTACTTCCACATTATAGGTTTGACCCTATTGACCCTATTCTGTATGATTGTCTATATATTTTCTCAACTATACCTTATTTCAAAGTTGAAATGAACCACATATATTCATCACATCTTTCTTTTCAGTTGTTTGCATGCTTAGAATAACTCACATAGTCTAATTATGGGATTTTCAATTAATCACTTAGTTTCACTATTTATATTCTTTTAACCACATGGATAAACCACATAAATATCCACAAACATTTAAAAATTTGACTACCCATGCCAACCTACTTGGATTTCATCACCAAAGGGGAAGCCAACTTGATGCTTTGGTCAAGTATAAAGTGTGTTCAATGGTATATTTTGGCTAAGCACTTGACACCCTTATCATTTTAATGTTAAAGTGAGGGGTTAGGCACTAGTACGAAGCCTATGTCATTGCCACTATACTCCCTTTCATCCTAAACTTACCTAAAACTATCCATAGGTTGTTATCTAGTACCTTGCTTATAGCCAATCTCCCTTTACTCTTAAAATAATTCTTAATAATCTAATCAACATTCTAGGTTGACTAAGTAGCTAGCTTTACTTTCAAATTGTATGCTTATTCTTTGATCAATTGTGTGTGTAAAATCTTGCATTAGCCAGTGTTAGTGCAAAATTTTAATTTGTGTACATCAATTAGATTGGCCAGTGTCAATTCAATTGACTATTTATTTCCCTTTTAGCAAATATTAATTTCTTACATTAATTACAATTATCGTGCTTTAATTCATAGCATGTTATCATATTTTTTTCTTCCCTATCTATTATGCTAGGTCGACCCTATTGACCTAGTATCTTTTTTAGCCCCTATACACTATGCTAGGTTGACCTTGTTGACCTAGTACTATTCATAGCATCTTTATCTATTTCTTCCAGTCACTATTCACTAAACTGGGTCAATCTTGTGGACCCTGTATAGTTTTATAGTCCTTATTTTTGTACTAGGTTGACTAGGTTGACCTAGTACTATTTCAATCACTTTCTTATTCTTTACTTTCTCATCTTGATTCTTCTCCTTTCATCATGGACTATTTGTTTGGTGACAACACTAAAGTTAAGACAATAAATATGATGGAATTCACCAATCCTAATAGGGTATCCCATAGACAAAGTAGGATTCCTTTCGAGAATGTTAGTAATGTTCATATTACAACCTACACAATGAACTATGGGACCCCTCTTCATACCCCTTTTCAGCAAAACCCTCTTCTTCTTTTAGAGGATCAACTTGAATTAGAGTATACTCCTAAAATGCTTTCATTTACTATGAAATTCCCTCAACATATATGGAATGATCTTTCCACCATATATAACCTCCTGATTAGTCTTTAAATTGAAGATGCTCATTCTCCTACTCCCACTTTATCAATTGGATTTGTGGGTACCAATTTCTTTACTTCTCAACCTCTTCCTTCAATCTTGACTCCTTATGCCATGACATCTTCTTAATTAACTTCTTCCACCTCCATGCCTAGTATCTCAACTAACATGGTAGGTTATACATTTAGTGGGCCTCTCATAAGATCCACTATCCTTAATCACTCCACTAGTTCATTGTTTGTTACCTAAGGCACTAATTCTTCTAGTTTGTCTTCCTCTCAACCATTTAATAGTTCATATTTTTATTCACAAGTAAATTTTTCCAATAGTGCCTCAAATTCTCATAGTTCTTCTCAAGCTCATATCAACACTAATAGTGGTACTCAAGCCATAAACACCAATACTACTTCTAATAACACTAATCAAACTCATCAACTATTATTGCAAACTCTCAATCAAATGAACATATTCCAAGCTCATAATATAAATCAAATGAGAAGAATGTCAAACCACCTGAATCTTCAATCCAATCCTCAACCCATGACTTGGGGCACACATAACCAAAGTGTTCCTCTTCCTACTCTTTGATATTCTCAAGGTAATCTCATTCCTCAACCTCCATTGATCAATAAAGTGATCAAGCATTTACAAAATTAGCCTCTTACTACCCAAATTTCTAACATTGACATTGGAGGTATAAAACCTACAATTTCTTATGATGGATCAACCAATCCTACCCTTCACCTCAAGAAATTTGTAAATATTTATAAGGATTCGGTCAAGTTAAATACCTTTGATGCTACCAAAATCCTAGCCAAAACACTCACAAGTGATGCCTTGGATTGGTATAATCAACTTAGAAAACACTTTATCACTAGTTTAGAGGACTTAGTAAATGCTTTAGTTCAATAATTTCAAACTAGTGATCTTCTAGAGAATACTTTGTCCCATTTCATCAATTATAAATTTTTAAAAAAAAGAAACTTCCAAAGACTTTGTTAAGCGATAGAAGACTTTGTCAAATAAATTTGAACATAACATGGTGGATGATAATCTCTTTCATCTCTTTACAAATGCCTTATTTCCTAAATTACAATATCAAGTATGTACCCTTTCTCCACATACCTTGGAGGAAGCTATCGATCAAGACAAAAGACAAGATTTATTCATGTGTTAGATTGAGTTGCCCCAACCTTCCATGGGCCCTCACTTATTAGTTAAGAATAAAAACATCAATATTACCAATTATGGTGTTATCAATTTGTATGACACCATTCACAATATTCAAGTTATCATTCTTACCCCTTATTCAGAACTAGCTCCTTCTCAACAATACATTAATCCTCATTTCTCAACAAGCAACATTAATGTCTATAAGCCTTTATCCTCAGCCAAATTGCTTAAACATATACCTAAGCCTCTTCCATGAGAGCTTGACCCTACTTGACCTATGAAATCATGGTATGATTCTAATAAGTTTTGTTGGTTCATACTAATTGGGGTTACTCTCACGAGACTTGTAGACAACTCCACAATTTAGCCATGGACTTTCTTCTTGGCCCAAATTTTGATCATGATTTACCCATAAGTGTCAACAATCCTATGAGATTTATTTCAAAGACTATAAATCACATGATAAAAATCAAGCCTTAAATTAAGAAAATGCTCATTTAGATATCTATAAAGACCCCTTGCCTAATCATCAACTAATCCAAGAAAGTCAAGACATGCCCTTTTATTCCACTAATAATGTAGAAAGTCTTGTTTAACCAAATTCCAAAGAGAATGTGGTTATCATGATTAATATGCAAAGAGTGGTGGCTGTCATTGATTCTCAACCTATCTACACTCCTCCTTCTCATAAGACATATCATGTTATCCAAGATTCTTCTCAAACTCATCTAAATGAGTTGGGGTAAGAAGATATCATTTATTTTTATGGTCCAATTTATGATTCTCCCTTGGATGACACATCTCATACTATTTCTACATCTCTCCCGTCATATTCTAATACTAATGATAATCCAATTTCTACTAACACTTCTTCTTCCAAACTTTAAGATCAATCTAAACCAACTACTTCTTTATCACTAAATGATTTACAACCTTCTTCTCAATCTTCTCATTCTTATCAACATAAGTTTCAATGCTCTTAGGATCTACCTTTCAAAGATATTATTAATCATTACACACCTATATCTAACAATATCCTTATGGGTTATGATGAATGGGATCCCATTGTGGAACTCACTAATCTTCCATCTCAAATACTTTTTCTTGAACTCATGAGGACATCTCCATGTCATATAAAACACCTCATGCAACTCTTATTTGAGATGAATGTCCCTCACCCTCCTCTAGTAGGATGGGAGGCTACTTTATTTGGATATGAGGATAGTATCTTACAATAATGTGAAGAGATGTTTATTAACATTGATGAAACTATAGAAACTTCTCTTTCTTTACAATTTCTTATCACATCTATGATTATGGATGAGATTCTGCTTCATGTAGATGATCCTCCATTATTTATTAGCATCCAAATAGGTGATATCCAAGTTAAATGAGCCTTGATCAATGAGGGTTTTATCAGCTATGTCACTTCACTTGAATTCATTAAGACTCTTGGGTATTCTGAATGTAATCTCAAATTTACATGTAGCACATGCCAAGGATATGATAAAAGGAAAATGCATCCATTAAGGTGTGTGTGGCTTCCCATTAACATCCCACCTATTACCATTCATGAGAAGGTGATGATTTTTAACTTTCCCCTTTCATATAACATCTTGTTTGGTAGGTTGTGGACTCATCGTATACGAGCTGTCACATCTTCTACTTGTCAATGTGTTAAATTTCCTCACAATAGATCCATTTATAGGATACAAGGAGAAACTAACCTTTGGAATTTTGAACAATTCTAAGATTGTGGTGTCTTCAAGATTCCTACTCTTGAACTTTTTCCTATTGTTTCATTATGTGAGTCACAACATCTCAACTTTCTTTTCAACTCAACCAAAGGTTAAAATTGGCATCCTAAGTTCATTGGTAACATTCCTCCCAACCTTTTAGACTTTGATGATGATGAGCCCAATGAGATTAACTTAAAGTTCAAAATTTATGATCTCTCACCTCATCTCATCTATATCTTCCTAATTCCTTGTAGCCTCATTCTCTTAAGTCTCCTTGTGATGACATTCATGTAGTCTTAACCAAGACTAGGCACTCTATTCACCAAGCTTCCTTTGATGACAAGGTCATCCTGACCTGTGTCATCAATATTCATACTCTAGATTATGATGATGGATATTCTTTATATGTTCCTCTTTTAGGTGGCCTTATTCAGGCCTGTGATGATGAGATTATTCATTATTGCTCTTCTTTTCTTGAGTCTTTTTATGCATCTCATTGTTCTCTTTATTTTATAATTCCTAATTATTTCATTTTTCCTCATTATCACAAGGTAGAGATGGTGCTGATACCTCCAATTTTTGATGAGCCACATAAGGTAGTCCTCCTTATACCTTTGATAAAACTCACCCCTCCTTCAATAGGGCTAGCTAAAGTTAAGCCTATTCTTTTTTCCACTCTAGTTGAACCTATTTCCTCTCCTACTATTGTTGAGCCTCTTCCTGCTTCTCATCCTAATGCTCCCCCTATTGAGCCTAGTTCCACTTCTTCCTCATCATCACCCTCCCTTGATGATGGTTTGATTTTGCTGCCTATGATGGCTCCTTTACCCACCAAATGGGCCAATGGGTCATCTTCAACTGCTTCCAATCCTATTTCACCTCCTTCTATGAGTGCTCCTAAAACCACTCACAAGCGTATATATTACTTCAATGAGATAGATAATAACTCTTCAACCCATTTTCATAAGTTGTTACAATACCTTGATACCTTGAATCCTTCTTCCTCATCATCAGACAAAGCCATACCTCCCCCAAAGGTACTTTTTGAATATTTGCCAAAGTATGGTGAGGTATATTATCTATGGCACCTATGTGGCATGCATCACACTAATCATTTCCACATTCTTCAACATCTTAAGGGTTACCTTATAGCCATCTTTAGACCTTCTACCATTCCTCCCATAGGTCATTCTCACAAGAAGGCTCCTCCTTCTCCCATGGCTCCACCTCTATTGCCTCTTGTGATCCCTTCACCACCTTTTGTGCCTCCACCTATGATTCCTTCACTTGTGGACCTTCCCTCACCTATGGATCCTTCTTTACCTATGAGTATTTCACCCATGAATCTTTCTCCACCAGTGATTCTTTCTCCTCTCGTAGATCTTGTTTCCATGCATTCTCCTAAACAACATTTGCCTAACTTTCCTCCTCAACATGATCCTTTGGGCATTCCTACTTTTTCAGTTGAGGAGATCAGAAAAGAAGTATTTTCCTAGTATTCACTGAATATAGATGAGACCTTAGTAGTAGTTCGATTATAGATTCATAGAGACTTATCTGATGTATTAGATAATGTGTGTAGATAAATTTTATATTATTTATGAGCACATGTATGGTGCTTTCTCATTTATATTTGGATTGAACATATACTCCAATATTATTAATATATTGATTATATCATTTGACACTATGTCAAATTCTTTCTTATATTATCTCATGTTTCTCTTTATTGTACTATAGTTAGCTTATGTTATCATTTTACATTTCACATATACTTATCTTTTCCTTATCATTGTTAATTTTTCCCCTTATCATTGGTTTCTTTTCCTTTAGAGTTTTTCTCAAAACTCTTCCCTTGTATCTTCATGATTTTTTTCTTTCTTATATTTATTTTTCACAGATAGTTATCATGGTGACTTGGTTATATTTTCCCTCTTCCCTCTGATTACTATCTCCTACTACCATGTGATCAGTTTTCAAGAAATATTTCTCATTATTATTTCTTTTCACTGGTCATCCTTTGGATCTAATTTTTCCCTTCTTCCCTTTTCTACAAACTAAGCATATACATAGTTGAGACTTGAGATCACATGCTTAGTTCATTTTCAAGCCTAAGTATTCTAGTCAGTCTGTTATCTTGGTTTACTTAGATTTCTTGATCCTTAGCCTACAACTCATTCATGTGTATCAATATCTCTCTCATGTTTGGTCATTCCAAATTTGTATAAAGGAGGAATATTAAAAAACACCTTCAAAATAAAGTTAAAAGCAAAATCATTTATCTAAAAGGCAATGATATCAAAAGGAAAAAATAATGAATATTTTTAAAAGTCTAATCATACTAAAAGATGTGATTCAAATCACGTCTCTTTCTTTTAATTGAATCTCAAACTCCACAGTTGGCCTCATGGTAGAGCCAAGGTCCTTTGGGGTGTATTAGGATAGTATATTAGAAGAGGAGAATTAAAAATATATATTTTAGTGCTACCTAATTTCTTACACAAGTACCCAATATTCGTAGTAGACTAACGGTTTTGTAGGGGTCTTGAGGAGTGGGGAACATGTTTTAGGAAGGTAGGTCCATTTTAATTTTCCTTGTACCAATCTACCATCATGATTTGATCTTAGCAACACATATATTTTCCTAAAAATCTTTGTGTCTATAGCAAGCAGGTTTCTTTTGTACATAGATGACCACTAGTTACTTAGTGTCTTTTCATGTCCTTAGTATTACTCTTGCTTCCTAAGGTCTTCTTATAAGACACCTAAGTATTTCTTCTTAAAATCCCTTTTCATTCATTTTCCTTCATATTTCCTCTTGGAAAATATTGTTTTTCTTATTGATCACTCCTCATGGGATTTCATTTGTGAGTTGCTTTGTAAGACCATGAATAGGACCCAATATCCCTCATAAATTACCATTTTTTCCATCCTATTACCCACATACTTGATTTACCCTTAATTATCCTTTTACTTACCAATCTTGATTTGGTACCCCTTAGGTTTTTCTTTTATGAGTTGTAATGTCAGACAGTGGATAGGACCCGGCCCTCCTCATAAAATTTTTCCAATAATCAAGTCACCATCCAAAATTACATGTGTCAAATAAGAGATAAGATTCGATTGATTATGAGGTTACACATCATTGACATGCTTCCCATCTTGATATTTAGTATGCTTTATTCTTACTTCATTTTTATTTTGCCTTTTATTTTATTATTTTCTGAGTGCATATAAGATTACAACCATTTTTTGAATTTCTCATATTTCTCAGCTTGAATTAGTATGATAAATTTAAGACCAAATTTTTGCAAATTTTGTTTTTATTTTGTACTTCCCATCATGATAAAGTATAATTAACTGACTTAATTTTGATTAGTTTTGATTAACAGTTGTGCCCTTTTACATACCTTCCATTTTATTACATTATTTGTCATACTTCCCAATGTGATATTTAGTATGATTTTACTTGTTTTAATTTGGTGCAAAAATCTTTTACATTGGTTTTTAAAAAATCCCCTTTTACCATCTTGTTTGCCACTTTTCTTGGATTTTTATACTTAGTCATATTTTGTTATTACATATTTCTCAAGTTGAACTATTGTGTGGTGCATTTTTTATTGATTATATTTTTCCAAGTCCTTTTTTGCCTATTTCTTTTTAACCATGCATGTGTACTCCATAATGTTAGAAAAGAAACCACACCACATATATTTCATATAGCATATACAACAAATCTAAATACATTTTCTATAAATAAATATATCTAAAGCATCCAAAAACATAACCATCATAAAGACAACATACACATCCAACACCAATAATCCAAAAGGATACATCGTATATATACCATGAGTTTGATACAACATATACAACCATATACAAAGCCTCAAAACTAGAGCTAAGCTCCATCATGTCTATCTCATGGCCTAGCCACGATGCCTACTGAGGCCTCAGTCTAACTTCTCTAAATAGTATTTTATAATGAGGTAGTCTGAGATCTCAAACCCTCTACATGCCCCTATAGGCATGTTATTTACACCTGTGCCTACACCAACTTAGCCTGGGTTATTTTATGTTCTTATGTCAGTTGAGTCTACATATTTATATATGCCTATGTCTTCTATGTCACTATCTCTAGATGCACATATTTATCATATACCAAGCCTTGATAGGCCTATCTCTCACCTATACCCATCTCTATTTATGGTTTCACCCTCTCTCTCTACACTTGTATCTGCCTCACTACCTCACCAGCTCATTTGAATTAGCTCACTTGAGCTAGGGTAGATGGTACACTTAGATCCTCAAATTTTTTGGGTTCGTATTGTTATAGATTCTTATCTAGGATGTCATGGAGAACTCCCCTCACCAAGGATCCTATCTCTCCTCCTCATCCTCAAGTACACCTAAAAAATCATACCAGATGGATATTATATCATTGTCATATCTCATAATATCTATTTATATCTCTCTACTACCAAATAAAAACTTAATAAATAATTCAACCATTTTCATACCTATTTGTGTCTTGACTCCTATGATATCATCATCTGAATGATCACCTAGCACAGTCTCCCCATCTACGTATCCTCCTAATACCTCTTTGGTAGGTCACCTCCTCAACTTGAACCTAGTTATCATGGCTCATGTTCATCTAAACCTCCATTTGAGTGGTCTCTCTATCATCTCCTTTGGATCATCTATGGTATCATCTGGGATGTCTATAGTCTCCAATCTCTCCTATCTTCATCACTACCATGTCCTTGATGGCCACTACTCATCTCATTATAAGGCTAATAGTGGTACATCTAGTATCTTTGCCTCCTCTACCTCTTCCTCTACCACTCATCATACCCAACCAATCCATGTTCAATATCGACATGGCCTTAGTTCTAGCCTCACTAATAGTGGTTTAATTATTATCTTCCCTTATGGCTCCCTTATATGCCAAGCCCACTAGTTGGGCATCAGTATCAGTATCATCAGATGAGGTAAGCTCATCTATCCTAGCACCCATGCCACTATATGTGGCTCTCTCCACCATGTATAGTTTCCAATCACCTCTCTTCTCTCTAGTGTTGGTGTAACTATGTGTCAGCTCACCCATATAGCTAGTATGTGCCCATATAATTACCACATGATGTCTACATGCCTCGCCAACTATAGCATTAACACATGGGGCATGGCTCACACTACTTATTCCTCTCTCCATATTCTTCTACCCTCTGACTATCATCTTGAATAGATCATATACAAGCTATACCTAGATGATAAAACCTAGATCATATAGTACTCCCTCCTCTAGTATCATCCTACTTACTCAAAGTTACCATGAATAGTGGCACCTTTCTATCTGACTTGTGATAGATCACTCATTTTATCACAAGGCCTATCACTACCTTCTAGAGGTCTAAAATCTATGATATATACACATCATCTATACTGACTCTTTATCCTCTCAATATAGTCTCTGAGCCTATAGTCCATATAGCTAAGGCTCTCCTTTCCTCTAAGCTATTTAGTAATTATGTGGTCATTGGTATTCCTACTATGGGTAGCTCAAGGATGGCATGAGCATCCTCTAATGTGATACCCACCTCTATCACATCCCTATCTACCTCTCATCTAAAGGTGTTAGTCAACCATTCCCAGTATCCAAAGAACATGACTAATAGGTCAGTGATGAGGGGGATCCTACACATCTTAGATATACCTCCTAGATCCACGATGACTAGTCTAGCTTGATATCCATCTTTTAATCTATCTATCAAATTTATCAACCATGACACATCTACCAACGTCTAAAATCTTTGTCATCTCTATAACCAAGAAATAATAAAGGATGTATTAGTTCTTCCATGTCATGTATAATCATAATACATTATTTATATCATCATTTTTACAAATTTAATTAAAAATAAGCCAAATTGTTTTTATATTATTCATTTTATTTAGTTTATCCTATTTTTAGCTTACCTAATCCCTCTTGCCCTCCTTTGGTCATTTCAGGCCATTCTAGCCCACTTTCAACTTTTTGCATGTTTTTCCATGCTTATTCTAGTTCTTTGGTCAACTTAGTTTGACCAAAATTTCCCTATTTTTGTCATAGTTGACTTTAAATTCCAATTCAACCCTCTTATTTTCCCCTCCTTGGTTTTGAGTTTTCCTTTTGGCCCTTATAAACTAGTTACTCACTCCATTCTAGCTTTTTCAGCCTATAAATTACACTAGGTTGACCTATACCTACTGGTTTGACCATATGGATTCTACCCTATTTCAACCTACTAAGTCAACCTAGTCAACCTAGTGCATTTTGTGTGTTGACCTAGTACATTTTTCACAAAATGTGCATTTAACTCACTTTCTTCCTCAACCCTTCCGACCTATTTCCCATCTTCCTATTTACTACCCTTAGAACCTGAATTTGCTCAATTTTGATATATATAAATGCTTAAAATCAAATTTTAAAAAAAATTTACTTAATTCAATATAAATTTCAAAAACTGGTTTGAGATCCATAGTTGCATACCTATAGTTCACTTATTGCCACATCTGGATGTCCTCCTCATCTAGTATGTCATTCCCTCACCATCCTATCCTTGTTTGGTCTCAGAGATCTCCTTTCTCTTCTTTCATAATTCAAAATGCCAAATGAATTCTCTTTTTCCATATTTAACAACACTTTTTAACAACTCACATCTTTCAATTATTGTCCTATAGATTCTTTATTTTGCCTTAATCTTTGTTTCTTCTCATTCATTTTACACATCATAAAATACATTAGAATCATGATGACATAGAGATTATTTTCCACTATCATATGTCTATCTTCCAAAAATTGTAATATTTGTCTACTTTTTACACTAACTTCTACAGGTTCACCTAGTGTAATCTACATTTGGACACCTTCATTTTTTATAGTCTACTTTTTTATTTACGGCACTAAGGTAAGTTAAAGGTATGTGTTTTCTAATTTTATCCTTTCATTTATCCTATTTGCTACTTACTACACCATACTTAGCATCAGTTTTATGTGTTATCATGTTCTCTTCTGAAGCACCACCCCATGTTGAACTTGCATGCCACATGATGAGCTTTGGCTAAGCATATGTATACACATAATATTTTTCACTTTTATTAATTACTAACACTTCATATCTTTTAGGAACCTAACGATTCTCAATCTCTCTGAGTGCATGACTTAAGAGGTGCATCAAGAAAGGGGTGGGTAGACCATCGATGCTTTGTAAGATTGTTTTTTCCTTTTTCCACTTGCCATCCACACACTAGCCTCCTAAAACTATTGAACACAAGATTATTCTTCTTAGTTCTATCTATTCCTATCACTTGTTATGTTTTATTCTTTATTTCTTGCCTTATCACCCTTTTGACCTATCAGTTGTGTTAGGTCGATCAAGTCTACCTAGCATAGTTTAGGGACTTTTTCTCTCTTTTGGTTTATTGGCCTCTTAGCTGACCTAGCTCAAACCTAGTGAGTTAGACCTGAAAACATGCTATGTCAACCAAGTTAACCTAGCATATCCAATGTTCTCAAAATATTTTAGGGTAAGCTATTACTATATATACAAGGTCATTTACCACCATTTTTAAGAAGACCAAAGAATTAAGAAAATAAGTGCGAATGAACATCTGCCTATTAACCATTCTACTTGGAAAATAAAGCTTTAAGGTTTAATACTTTCTTTAGAGCTCCTATCTCATCTTATGGATAATTATTTTGGATGATTGGATAGGTTGGGTAGCCTAGAGCTGATTTATTTTAGTTGTCCTTACATACCATGACAATCTCATATGAAGCACCTTGGCCAAAGGGGAGATTGAGGCTCAGTGGATTCATCTTCAAAGGTAAGTATTCTTAACTTTATTATGCCTTTGTAAGAGTAGATAGATAGATCATTTTTATTCTTCTCTTCCATGTATTAGGATTTTGTATACACTGACATGAGTATATGTTTTCTATACATGTTTAGTTTAGTTGTTTATTTGTTTTGTTTTTAACCCCCACTTTGTGCCATAAGATTTGGTGCACACTAGATTAGATTTACTTTTATTGCTATTAGATTAGTGAAATATTAAATCATAGGACTCTTTTAGGGTTGCTATGTAATTGTGTTAGACTATAAGACTTGGAATCCTATTTCACATGGTGTGTTGTGATAAGTGATCCCCTAATTGATTCTAGTGGATCTTCACATTGGCCATACTCCTGCTTAACAATTATATGCCCCCAATCAAAAGTGTAGGTGTGCTCTATATCATCTAATCTAGGATTGATTTATGGATATTATTCATTTCTAATTTCATACATAAACCACTTTAACCTAATAGGTGTTATTATATTTTTTTGATAACACACTTTTGCCTTAGACATTTTTAAAACATTTATGTGTGTATGTCACTTGTTTAAATAGAGCATCATTACACTACCCATTTCATCCCAAGTTTTTGCCTTGGAGTTTTGGAATAAAAACCATTGTCATACCTTTTTGAGTGAGATCACATCATTAGGTTGATCGTATTATTTAAAAACTTTTCCTTATGTCAAACTAAGTTTAAAATCATGTATGCCTTTGGTCTACAATTGATATCATTATCCCATCCATTTGGGTCTAGAATGTTGTCTATTTGAGAAACCAAGTTTAAAATTTGTCTTGAAAATTTTTGATTCAAAATTGAGTGGTTTATGCCTATGCATTGCTTAATTTTGTCTTGGATGTTTACCTCTTGCCTTTAAATTATGCAACTTGGACTAATTTTGTGTTTGATTTAAATACTCATTTACCTAGATTTAGAAAGTGGTCTATTTTCTATGTGCCTTGAGTCTATTTAGTGCCTTGAAGTAAGGTCAAAAATCTCTTTTCAAGTACAACCTTAAGAATGGTTATTTTACATTTGAGTTTTTGTTATCACTTGGGCTTGAATGTTTTACTCATCATTCTTATTTTTGCTTAATTAAGATTGAATTTCTTAATTATTTTAAGGCATGTGCCTAGGGTTAATATCTTATACCAAGGTCAACTTTTTGTTTGAATCCATATGCTTAGATTGATTCCAAGTGTTTCAAATTGTTAGATTAATTGCCTTGCAAGTTTTACCTTGACCAAGTTTATTTTTAGGTCTAGCTTTGTGCCTTGTTTTCAAAGACCTAGCATTTACCTTTTAGTTTTTAGGCCAAGTTTATTTATAATTCTAGCTTTGTGCCTTGTTTCCACAGACCTATAATTTACCTTTCAATTTTTAGGACAAGTTTATTTACAATTCTAGCTTTGTGCCTTGTTTCTAAAGACCTAGCATTTTCCTTTTCATTTTTAGACCTACTTATTTTTAAGTCTAGCTTTGTGCCTTGTTTCCAAAGACATAGCATTTTCCTTTCACTTTTTAGATTTTGTTTGTACCTTTTGAGTCTATCTTTTTGCCTTGTTTCTAAAAACCTAACAAAATTTTCATTTTTAGACCTAGATTAGTTTTTGTTCGAAACACTCTTTTCCAAAAGACTAGGATTCAAACTTACCTTTCATTTGACCATTTATGTGTAAGATATTAGACTTTGAAGATATTTGAGACCAATCTTACCATTGATGATATTTGGAGAAGAGCTCTATTCTAGGTCTAGTTTAAACCATTTATAATAATAGACCGATACCTATTCCAAGTCCCACTATGTTTCAAACCAAGACCTATGCCTAAACTAATGTTGCTTTCAAACCTAGACCTAGACCAAGACCATTTTCATAGACCAAGACTACCCTCTTTGGGATAATAATAAAACCTAACTATGATGATTATCATATGCCAAGATTGACCTTCTTTGGGCTAATTAAAGTACTAAATTCATCCTTTTAATGATAATGGTACCCAATCCCCTACTTATACTAGTAATCCTTCTTTGACCTAAGTGAGCAACCAAGCTCTAAAACACCCATGGATTACCATTATAGGACTTCATCCTTTGGTTTTCATTAAAAACCAACCTTGAAATACCTATTCATTATCATTCTCAACCCTCATCCTTAGACTTGTGTTAGCAAACAAGCTTTATAGTTCCCATTTATTACCATTATAGGTCTGTATCCTTTAGCCTACATTAGTAACCAAACTTTACATCACTCTTTCATTACCATTTGAGGCCCTTCCAAATTTGTTTGCTCATCATCCCAATAAATTTTTTTAATTATGACTAGACAAACCATAGTTACCATCCTAGATCCACTATAGACACTAAAAAACCACATGATTCTAGTCATCATCAAACACCCTTTAGACCGCTTCGGTTAAGATTAATTATTAAAATCTTTCAACACTCCCATTTACCCCATTTTGGCTAATTTAATTAGTTAATTAAATTAAATAGGCCTATTTACACCTCCCCACCCAAACCCATGGCTAATTGATCGACACCTAACTTTAGGACTATTTCCCACCTAGGAATTTACTGCCCTAACCTCCTAGACTTAATCTTCATGCATACTAACACTCCCTTAAGTAAAATAAAACCATTTCCATTGGCCTTAAAAACCAACATTAAGTACAAATAGCTAAATTTATCAAGTTTGGACTTATTCTCCCTGACTGACATTGGTCACCCCTTGATTAATGTTAGTTGACTAGGATCGACATCGGTTACTTAAGGTAACCAAAAAACACTACCTCAAGAGGTTGAAAGGTCTTTTTGTGTAAGAATCTTAACTCTCAAGTGAATCTAAGCTTCTAGGGGAACCATCAAAATAGACCAGAGACATCAAAGTGCCCCAAAAACTCACCATGAAGAGCTCAAGCATCATTTACTCTATCCACATTGCTCCAAGATCTCGAGTAGCTTATACCCAAACCTCATGACTTCTCTGGACCAGCAAAATACAAATATAAGTATATTTATACTTATATCAAGTTTATTAATTAGTTTTAGTGGTTTTTATTTCTTGCATCCATTTCCAATCTCTCACATATTCCCCCTTGTGTTGGATTTATAAAAATCCAAACACTCCATCTTTCACCAAGTACCCACAAACCATTCCCAATCACCTGACTATCCAAATCCTGAGTTTGATATGTTTGGTAACTTATTCCAATCTCATGACTAACATTAAATACAAAAATAACCTATAAATCCTTCTTATAATCCAACCCAACATCCATTTTATCCCAAACTAGAAGTAATAGGGACTAATATCAATCATCTCTGATCGGCATTGGTCATCCCCTAATTAGCATCGATTGCCTTAAATGATATTGGTTGCATAGTAACTGACATTGGTCACTGTGTGATTTATTTTCATAAAAATAGAAATCTATTTCCACCTATCAGCCTTCACTTTAATTTAATTTTTTAAGTTTATATCACACTGTAAAGGTTTAAACTATTTTCTAAATCAGGATTGAAAAATTTAGCATTAGTTTTTAATAAGTTATTTCTATTTTGGTAAAAGCATTCATTTCTATTTAAAAGCATATCTTACATTGATTTTAGTACTTTTTATTATTCCATACAAGCATATATTTCTATTTTCCAAAACTTAATTTGTTTAAACAATGGATTGACAGCCTCCAAGGAAGTCTAGTGCTTTTCGGATCTAGCTTTTGCTAGGCAATCCACCCATCTATCTTTATAATCAACCATTTTCTATCTTCCTTTCTTATTGTAGGTCATCTTCCCTAGCCAAAGTTGAGTTCTCTATAATTTAATGGATCATGAGTGCATGATGAAAACCAAGTTATTCTAAACCATAACCTTATCTTTAAGTTTCTTTTTTTTTAAGGAAAAATAAAATAATCATGAAAAAATAGTGAAATATTCTAGCACGCCTGATGAGACCCTAGAGCTTTTCTTGGGTTCATAGTTGTTTAGGACATTTAGTTGCATTAGTGATGTTTTCATCCATTTCTAAATTTCATTTATAAAAATTAAATGTTCTTCCTTTCATTTCTTTACTAAAAATTATAGTTTTCAAATTCTTCTTTTCCAAAGTAAGTTATAGTCTTGTTTGCACTCTTAGAAAAAAAAAAAAAAATCTTTCATTTCTAAAAATCAAAAATCACTCATCTTAGGATTATGACTTGCATCTTCATACTGCATTTAAGTACATCATAGTTTTTCTTATACTCATTGAAAATAAATCAAAATTTCCCTTTTTGTTTAAAAATAACTTGCATTCATTGCTTGCTTGCTTGTTTAGTTCACATAGTTTAAATTAAATGGTGAAATTAATCATAGTAAATCACTTATTACCACACACACAATACCAAATCACTCATACAAATAAAAAATCAAACACTGACATAAGGCTTGACTAGGATTTTATCACCTAACAGTAAACCTTTCCCTTGGCTATCCCACTTTGACTTTATTACCAAGGGGAGAAACCAAAACTTGGTTCACTGGCTGAGTATAAACTCTAGCAATTTGGTATATTTTGGCTAAGCACCTAACACCCTTATCATTGTGGTGTGTGAAATTAGGGGGTAGGACCTAATACCAAGCCACATACCAAGTTCTAATATAGATCTTTGAGAGCCCTAAACAAATTAAAACCATATTTAGACTTCCTTTTCTAGTTCTCATTCTACAAGCCCAAGTTGAGTCTCATAACTTCTTAAAATTGAGGCATAATCCTAAAGAGATAAAATTAATTCTAAAACTTAAATGTACTCTTAGTGTATGCTTATTTTCCTTGAATATTTTATTTTTTTGATCTCTTTTTTTAGTTTTTGAGATCACTTCCACCCTTATTTCATCTTTATTTTCATGGTTTTGATAAGACAACAAGTTCAAAACTAAACAAACCAAGATCCACCTTCCAACCACCCATCTTCTTCTTCCTCATCCATGGATCACACTATGGATGCAGAGAGTTCCCCTGACCACTTTAGAAGTCCTAATATGCCTTGATCCTTTGCCCAAGGAGATTTGTATTTCACCACCCTTCTTGATAATAATCTTGTGGCTATCCAACACTACCTTGCCAGCATGAATAACCATACCCCTATTTTGGTTCCCTTCGTTGAACTTCCCTATGGCATGCCAACTTACCTTATGGGTGAGTCCTCAATTACCACTATCTCCACCTAACCTATGGTGATCCAAGCCTCTTCTTCCACCAATAACCCTTCAAACACCACCACCCAACACCAATCCCTTCCACCAACTAATACCCAAACACCTTCTACCCCTACCAATCCTATCATCAACCCTTCTAACGTAGGAATAAATCAACCTTTGGCAACCCATACACCACTTACCATTGGTATTTCCTCCACTAGAGTTGATTCCATAACACTTTCCATTCACAACCCCATATCTTCCACCCCTTTCCAAAATTTGGTAGTAATCATACCATCTAATCTTCCACCCATTAGCACTAAGGTAACTACCCACCTTCAACCCACCAAATTAACCATACCTCCTACCCAACCAATGTCTATTCCACCAAACTTGGGGTATGTCCCAAACCCACAAGGGTACATGCCTCCACATTCTTCCTAACCTTCCATTCCCACTTACCAATATGTGGCATCTTCCTAACCCTCTACTAGTTACCGATATATGTTGTACCTTTACAACCTTAACAAAATATATCTTACAATTATGGGGGTACACCATGACAAACTAATATTATCAAGATGTTGATGGATAAGATGACCAATCTAGACTCATCCATTTCTAGTGCCTATAACCTCTTGTCATATGACCAAATTTGCAATGAGCCAATCCACCCTTTCATCCCATTCTGACCATACTCCGCACAATGGGAACTTATAAAACTTGATAACTTACAAAGAAAAGATTATCCCCAATAACATCTTAGAGTGTTTATGCATTCATGTTATTTGATTATTTATGATGATGCTCTTTTTCTTTGGAATTTTCCCATATCCCTAGTCAGACCCACATTATATTGGTATAATATCATCACTAGACACTCCCTCTTCTCTTTTTTCCCAACTAGCCCAAACTTTCTTGGACCATTTCTCTATTAATATTTCTAAGAAAGTTTCTATCACTGACCTATATTCCATTATGAAATTTGAAGATGAGTCAATTTCTAACTTTGTTACCCATTAGAGAGGGTTGATCAACCAACTCTCCTTCTCCTTACCCCAACTTGAGCTTATTAAGATTTTCTCTTGGGTTTATTCCAATCATATATCATAAACCTTATAGTTTCAAACCTTCCAAACCTTTGATGAGGAATTCAACATGGATTGGAAGTTGGAATTATAGTAATTGATAAGGGAAATCTTAAATTAAGGAACAAAAAATCTAGTTTCAAATCAAACAAAGCTTCTTCCTCCAAACCCATAAACCATACCAACACCAACACCAAAGCTAAAGGAATCACAAATATAGTCATGCTTAGAATGGCTCCTCCTCCAATTTTCAACCAACCTAATCCTTCCACCTCTTCCAAAAAAAATTCTAAAACCCAAAATTGATATGTACAAAAGTATTATACTCCTCTAGGGGAGTCATATGCTTCAATTTTAGAGAAGTTGTTGAAGGCATATATCATCCTGTTGGCCACTTTTTAGCCCACTACAGAACTTGACATTGTAGTAAATATTTTAGAGGTCTTGGTGTAGAGTAAGAAGCTAAGCAGAGTTAATGTTGAATAAAATATCCAATGTTATGGATTGAATGAGTGGTCCAAAATATATCATGCAACCTATAAATATTTTGAAACACTTTAAGTTAACTTAACGTGTAGACTATCTAAATTCAAGAATGTGAGTCTCCATGGTGGTCATAACATTCAAGAACATGAAGCAAGTTTTTCACGAGCCTTAGAAATTTAAGCAAAAGATCAATCATGGGTCTAAATAAACCAGGCTTTCATAAGGATGTCATCAAAAAAAGAATGAACCACTTCACTTATGTATTTTATAAGTCCACTAAGAAAGCATCACAAGCCAAAATCTTATAGCACCATAAAACTCTTCATGCCAAGATCATATCCTATAAATTTCATGCCTATGAGAGCTTGCTATCTCAATTTATGGAGCTTCAAAGATGGACCCATAGTATAAGATGCCTGCACAAATGCCAAGTTTAAGGTCTATGAAATAACTGTTTGGATTTTAAAATTCTTAACAAGTTTAAATTTGATCAATATATAATATTTTACATGAGCTCACATATTGACAAGCAATATCAAATGGTTAGCATTGGGGCCAAATGAGTCAAACGTTCCCTGGGTCAAAATCCCTTAAAAGACTATAGGTTGGACAATATCTAATGATGTGAATTCACTAAGTATAGATCCAATGGCAATAGCTGATTGATAAAGAGTTAGGTCTAATCTAGATCAATGATCAATGTTCAATCGTACCAATGATCCAATGGTACATATGAACTAGTAGGAAAGTGGGCCTAGGTAGATCAAAGGCTTGCATTGCTTTATACATTATGATCCAATGGTGTGAATTAAAGTCATAAATTTAGAAGATATAGATTGAGGGCTTATGTTCATTCATACATAATGATCCAATAGTGCAAGAAAGGTTAATAGGTTTAGTGTATCTCAAAGATAAGTAAGATATTTCCAAGTGTCATTAGCTTGTTAGGCTCCCAAGAAAATCAATGGTCCACATGAATCTCATATAAAGAAAATCAATTAGTGAGGTTTAAGGTTGAAAGACTAAGGGATCTTCAATGGGAGGTCAAACATGTGACCAGGGTCAAACCAAGGAAGATAGGTATTATAGGGGTCATCATTCTACCATTATATCGTGGCTAAATGCCATTAAAGGGGCACGTTAATATAGTCAGGATGATCAATGATAAAAGGGCACCATTGAAGCTAAATATAGACCTTTGGTTTGAAGGTTGGTGGCATAAAAGGTTAATTATATAATTATGTTTAACATTATTTAAAGAGAGATACCTATATATAATGAGCTCTCAGTTTCTATGGATTCTCAAACAAAAAAATAGGTCTTTTAGACCTAATAGAGATCAAAAGAAGCTACACAGTCAATAGGTCAGCATTGACATAAATGACTATAGGAAAACCAATAAATGAGATTGGTTTTCCATCTATAGAAAATATTTGGCTCCAAGATTTGATCAAGGGTAAATATATGTGATTATGTAAATGGTCCTCATCCTTTAACATCACCATATTTTTGAAAAATAGCTATCTAAAATAGATAGGGCCATGATTTTATCAGATCCATGAGCATGAAAGTTTTGTCTTCAGTGGGAGATGGTGTGAAGGATCAAAGAAAAGGATCTAGTGGTTGGAACTTATAGTGTAGTGCATTCAATGCATCCTTGAAACCTTTGGGGACTTTCCCCTTGGTATGCCATGAGAAGTGTCATCGTTGATAAAAATATGGTAGAGCATTAAATAAAAAGGGTAGTAGTTTCAACTCAATTAATGATCTGAGATGGTGTCTTCCCTTTCTAATGGCATACTCCCACTTTATTTCTCTCTCTCCCTTCTCCTATATATCCTAGTCTCATTCCCATTATGGGGGTACTCAAATTTTAGAATTTTCATCTTTCTAAGAGACAAGGATACTCATTGAGACTCTGACAAAAGGGTGCTCATTTGATAAGGCTAAACCCTATCAAAATATTGTAAGAACTACCTCTTGAAGTAATAGGATTGACTCTTTGCCTATCTCTTACCTTTGATTAGTGCTTAAGTATGTTCGTGCATGATGAATTTGTGAAGGATAATCTTCCTAGTTCACTGTCCTTTTGCTTACCTCCTTGAAGGTGTTTTTAAGCTATTGCAGGTCTAGATTAGTGTTCTGCCTAAACCTCTTCAATGAAATATTTATGCAACTAGTGATATTGTGAGGTTGTTTGAGCTATAGTTATCTTATTTTGATTTAGTGTAGGCTCAATCTTGTATGAGTGTCCATTTAAGTTTGGTGCATCGACCTGGTTAACTTTCTTAGGAGCCCTTATCCCCTTTTAACCCTTTTCCCTGTGCAAGCATTATTTTATATGAGCATCAAGAGGAAGCTAGCCTTCTTCAGAGGTTCAACCCCACCATAGGTTACCCATAGCCTAAGGTTATCCCAATATTGTGGCTCAATTAAAAGGGGCATAAAGATCCCCCTCTTAGATCTATTCACCCATAAGGCTAAGGCTCACCTCTCTAGAACTATCTTTTGGGTATATCAAATCACATGAGTACCAATAGTAGGTAGTCTAAAAATATCATGGACATCCTCTAATGTGATACCAACCTCAATGGTAACCCCATCCACCTCCCATTAGAAAGTGTTAGTTAGTCACTCCCATGATCCTAAGAACATAATAACTATGTTAACACTTAGAGGTATCATACATATCTACATAATCCTACTAAAACTTAATAATGCCAAATATATATGATCATATGTAGTCATTCTATCCAGCAAGTTGGGTAGCCATGCCATGTCTACTAAATCTAATGTCCTTTGTCAACTCTATAAAATATCAAACAATAAAGCATGTATTAATCCTTCATCATAGATAATAAGGAAAATATAATATGAAATACTAATAAAAAAATGCATTTAAATCAAAATTAACTACTTCATTAACCTAGTTTGATATTTTCTCAACATCCTATACTACATCATCCACTTATTAAACTATGCCAACCAAAAACAAAAATAGTATACTAAGTCAGACAAGTAGTTAACTATGTTGGCCACTATAAAAACCTTAAATCTACATTATCCACTTTGAATTAAATCAGCCACCTCATGTAACTATATTATCCAACCAATACGCAATCAGCCTAATCATTCTAATACATCATCTACCTCATACAAGGTTGACCAAATTTTTAAACTACATCAGCAATTTTCCTACATTACTACATTGGCCAGTATATACATATCCATCCACTTCAATACTATTAAATTAGATCAGCGTTTCCCTACATGATTAGCCTTATAGGACCAAACTACATCAACCACCTGCTACATGGTCAACCACCATGTTTCGCCTTTTGATTTTCAACAATGTCTACCCTGCTAGCTCTATTTAGTTTCTATGGTGACTTTTAACCCATTTTTCATTAATGTCATAGAATTTAATGACCATTTTCATTACCTACCCATTTACCATCCTAATTCTTACTCAACCTTAAAAAATTGTAGGGTAAATTCTTCTACACAGATTTGCCTTTAGAACCTAGTTTTTCAAATCTACCATATTTATCAATAAAAATTACCAAAAATTCAAAATTTAAAGCATAACTTACCTAAACCATGTCATCAACTATTTTTATGCATCCCCCAACTCACACTCCTCATCTTTGGTCCATAATCTCTCTCCTCACTCTTTTGGGTTGTATAAATATCTAATTTTTTCAAAATTGTAAATTTATAAATGCAAGGTTAAAACTCCTATTTATATTTTAAATTTGAAAATTCTTTAAATTCTAATTATGTACCTATAAATTCCATATTTTACTCATTACTATATTTTTACAAACTCTTTTTCTAAACCACAAGATGTTCTAAAATCTTGATAATGTAGAGAATTTTCTACATATAACACAAATTTTTACAAAATAATTGAATGTTATATTATTTTTTAGGTCCACCTAATGTTCTATACATTATATGCCTCTTCATTTATCTCACATGACTTTGTTGTTCAGTCTAATATCCTACTCCAAAATACACATGAAATTCATAATGCCTAATTTGTGGACCCCTCACTAAGTGTCAATATTTAGAAGCCCATAGTAGATAACATAGAAACTTCCAAGTTAACCTATAAACTAACACATAAATTGTAGATATTGTAAGTAAAATTAAAAGGGTTCATAAAAAGTGTTAGGTATGTGGAGCTAAAAGCTTCACCAAGGAGCATACACAAATAGGTTCGGGTCTACACAGACGCCAGCGTCGGTCAGGAGCGACCGACGTCGATCAGTTGCAGTTACAGAGGCGCCGACGTCGGCAGTATGGTCGGCCGGCGACGGTCACAGGCGAACAGGCAGGAACCGACGTCGGTTACCTGCGTGTCCAGAAAGCGATTTCCGAGGACAGAAGCGAGTGTTTGCATGATGAGTTTGAGTTGTAGACTCAAGCTCGCGTCTCTATTGTTAGCAATATTATTTTTAGAGCCCTTGTTGAAGAGGCTTAACTGTTTGTTGTAAGAGCATGCTCAAGTTTCCTATTTCTATATGTAGGAGAGATCTTCTAAGCTATTGTATGAATGAGAGAGTGTAATAGAGTATGAGTAGAACATTGTGAATGTTTGAAGGACAGTACTTGAGAGAGAGCTCTTGAGGAATAGAGATCTAGTGAGAGATCTTGTGTGCATCTGAGAGAGGTGTGGAAGAACAAAGTTCTTCATTTGTATTCCTATTGTAAAGAGTTTTTAATACAAGTTTTCAGGGTGTTTTCTTGTATATCTTGTTCTGTGCTATTTATCATTTCAGTTACTTATCTATCTGATTTATTTCCGCATTCATTGCTTTCATAAGTGTAATCCATTGTTGGTTGATCCCCAACAAAAAGGTTATAATAGACAAGCATATTATAACCATTACATTCATTAAGCAACAAATCATTAGTTCAGTTCTATTAACATTAACATTCATTAAAAAATGAAGATGATACAGAGTTTGATACACATAGCATGTGTTTTTTTAGAAATATAAAAATTACATTTAGTAAAAAATAAGTGTTATTATAATAATATCAATCATGGCCAACTTTTCACAATCCAAAAGAGTGAAGGAAAAAGCAAGTGAAATCTTGGCTTAATATCGATAGCACTTTGGAGCTAAGAAATGTCAACCCTAAAAACATAATGCAGTTACATATTTATTGAATGAGGATGGGGGATCACCTCCAAGTATAATGAGATTCCCATCTTAGGCCATGATGGCCACTCTTGGTTGTTACAATTTCATAATTTAAAAAAAGGATAAAATTCCCTTCATTCTCTTCAAAAAGATCTATAGGGGACCACTTAACCAACATGTGGAGGTAGTATAGATGTGATGGATCCCAAATGCTTGGGCTTTGCTTCCTTGGCCTCTATTACTACTACCATGAGGTTACATTCCCAATCTAACATGGTGAGGTTCATCAAAGACTCTAAATATAGTCTTTGACTGGGCTGTGAGCCTCTGGTAACCCTGGAGGGGGACCTCCATCACCACCTTGACTTTGAACACCTAGTTGATGCTCTTCATGGACTGGGTTGAGACTTTGAGCATTACCTGGGCTCCCTTTTTGTTCATATTCGCCACCTTCTTCCTCATAACCTAGTTGAAGTGACCCAAGTGGACCCCAAATTTACCCTTATCTAATAAACTATCATCGTAGTGAAATAACTCTAAGATATTGATCTCCTTGAAGTAGGCCAATGTATTCTTACCATCTTTCAAGGGATCTATCATAGTTTGGGCCAAACCCAACCATTCTTCCATTATGACCCTCATACTCCTTGTGTATGTCTAGTATAAACTAAAGTCTTAAATTGGCATCAATTTTAGCTTTGGTAACATGCCCTTGTGTAAGATGACTGTCAATTTCTTGAATTTACTCTCAATAAGAGTAATTCTCCCTAAGTAGGCCTAATACTATTAGATGAGTGCCTAATCTTATTGTAGACACTATAAAATTATACACTACAACTCTACATGTTGCATTAACCCTTTAGACCACCCCTTGTCCCCCTTGGGTTAGGATATTCATTAAAATCCTTAATCACACCCATTTAGCCCATTTGTCTAATTTAATTAGTTAATTATGTTAAATAGGCCTATTTTCACCTCCCCACCCAAACCCATGGATAATTGATCAATACCTAACCTTAGAACTATTTTCCTCTTATGTATTTAATGTCTTAACCTCCTATACTTCTTCCTCGTGCATACCAATAATGCCTTTATTAACCTCAAACCATTTATATTGATCTTAACAGCCAATCTTAAGTGTAAATAGCTAAAATTATCAATTTTGGACTATTTCTCGCTAACCAACATCGGTCACCCCTCAACTAACATCAGTTGACTAGGACCGATGCCAATTACTTAATGTTACCCCATAATCCTTGATCGAGGATATGAGAGGTTAAAATGTATTTTAATTAATAATATTTAACTCTCAAATGAATCCAAGATTCTAGGTGAACCAAAAAAAATAGACTAGAGACATCAAAGTGCCTCAACAACTCACCATGAAGAGCTCAAGCACCGTTACTCTATCCACATTGCTCCAGGATCCCAAGTAGCTTACATCCAACCTCAAGACTTCTCTAGGCCAATAAAATCCAAAGCTAAGTATATTTCACTTACATCAATTTTAGTTATTAGTTTTAGTGGTGTTATTATTTACACCCTTTTTCCATCTCTCCCATATTCCCCCTTGTGTTGGAATTTTGTAACTCCAAACACTCCATCTCCTACCAAAGCACCCATAGACCATTCCCAGTCACCTAACTATCCAAATCCTAAGTTTGATACTTTTGTTAATGATCCAAAACTTGAAATATTTGGTTGAAATATAATTCAAGAAACAAGAACAAAACAATTCAAATAATTTTATCTCTGAGAAGAGATGTTTTATTGATCAAATTTGTAGACCCAAACATATGCTTATCTTTGAGAAGAGATGTTTGATTTCCTTTTCAGGTTACATCTTCATTTATACATGTTTTGAAGGTTTGGGGAGGATGTGGAAGGTCACAAATCTTGAGGGATATGAATTGGTTTGACTTCCATGATTTACAACAATACAGAATTCGAGGAATTACTATTTTTAGAAACTTACTATTTTTAGACTACACTACTAAAATTAAAATTTGGGACACTTACATTGGGTTTTAAGGATTAAAAATTTATTTATTGGATCTCAATTCCATCTCACAACATTCCCCTCATTATTATCTTTCCAACGGTTCAAACGGTGAGTCAATTGGAGCTATGGTGCAAAAGTTATGGCTCCCAAAAATTCTGCCATCAATTGAGGTGGACCCATCACCCGAATTGTCATTTGAATTGTTGCCCAGATCAGGGAATTTATTCCAACCCCACAACCAACATCTAATCCAAAAAAAACCTATAAATCCCTCCTATAACTCACCCAACAGCCATTCTACTCCAAACTAAAACCCATAGGGACCAACATCAGTCACCTTTGATCGGCATCGGTCATACCCTGACTGAAATTAGTTGCCTTAACTAAAATTAGTTGCACTCTTACTAGCATTGGTCACTGTGTGATTTATTTTCACAAAAATAGAAATCTATTTCCATCTATAATCATTTTCCCAAATTCTAGTTTTTTTTTATTTTTGTTACTCACATATTCTCAAACTATTTTTTGAATTAGGTTTTTACATTATAGCATTAGTTTTTAACAATTTATTTCTATTTTGGTAAAAGTATTAATTTTTATTCAAAATCATTCAGTTTTAGTACTTTCTATTACTTTATTCAATCATCTACTTTCATTTTCTAGAACATTAACTTGTTTAAAAAGTGTATTGACATCCCCCAAGGAAGTCTATTACTTCTTGGATCTAGCATTTGCTAAGCAATCCACCCATCTATATTGCTAACCAATCCTTTTCTAGTTACTTTCTTATTACAGGTCATCCTCTCAAGCCAAAGAATAGTTCTCTACATCGACTAGATTATGACCATACAACTAAATACAAGTTCTTCTAAACCATACCCTTATTTAAATTTTTTACTTGTTTTCCAAAACAAAGAAAAAATGAAAATAAATAATGAAAAAATAGTGAAACATTCTAGCATGCTCGATGGGATGCTCATGTTTTTTTGGGTTCATTGTTGTATTTAGGTGTATTCTTGTTGTTCTTTTACTCATTTAAAAGAAATCAAAATTTCCTTTGGGTTTAAAAACAACTTGCATCCATTGACTACTTGTTTGGTTAGATCACCTATTTTAAAAGTAAATGGTGAAATTAATCATAGAATATCACTCTTGTCACACACATAATGCCAAACCACTCATACAAAACATTGACATAAGGACTGACTAGGATTTTACCACCTAATGGTAAACCTTCACCCTTAGCTATCCTACATGGACTTCATTACCAAGGGGAGAAACCAAAACTCAGTTCTCTAATTGAGTATAATCTCTAGAAATTGATATATACTGGCTAAACATATGACACCCTTATTGTTATGGTGTGTGAAGTGAGGGGGTAGGCCCCAATATCAAGCCACGTACTAATTCCAATATAGAAAAATTTGTGCCTAAACTATTTAAGACTTTCCATAGATTGCTTATCTAGTACCTTATGCAAAAAACCATAGTTGATTCACATAATTATGAAAACTTGAGGCATAAGCCACAAGTGAGATAAAAAAAACATTGGGATTTAAATGTACCTTAGTGTGTGTATTATCTTCTTGAATTTTCTTGTATTTTCTGTTTTTGAGTTGTGAGGAATCAAACCCCCTTAGAAATCTTCCACCATCTTGACTTCATCCACCTCATCTCTATTACCTTTTTCAATGAGTATCCCCCCTATATTTTCTCAAGGAGATCCTACTTTGAATGCAATCCACCCATTTATATTTCTAACCAATCCTTTTCTAGTTACTTTCTTATTGCAGGTCATCCTGCCAAGTCAAAGAGGAGTTTTCTACATCGACTAGATTATGAGTGCACAACTAAATACAAGTTCTTATAAACCATACCCTTCTTTAAAGTTTTTACTTGTTTTCCAAAACAAATAAAAAAGGAAAATAAATAATTTAAAAATATTCAAACATTCTAGCATGCATGATGGGACCCTCATGTTTTTTTGGGTTCATAGTGGCATTTAGGTGTATTCTTGTTATTCTTGTACTCATTTAAAAGAAATCAAAATTTCCTTTGGATTTAAAAACAACTTGCATCCATTAACTACTTGTTTGGTTAGATCACCTAGTTTAAAAGTAAATGGTGAAATTAATCATAAGATATCACTCTTGTCACACACATAATACCAAACCACTCACACAAAACATTCATCAAAACATAAACATAAGTCTTGACTAATATTTTACCACCTAACGGTAAACCTTCACCCTTAGCTATCCTTCTTAGACTTCATTACCAAGGGGAGAAACTAAAACTCAGTTCTCTAATTGAGTATAATCTCTAGAAATTTATATATACTGGCTAAACACCTGACACCCTTATTACTATGGTGTGTGAAGTGAGGGGGTAGGCCCCAATATCAAGCCACATACTAATTCTAATATAGACAACTTTGTGCCTAAAGTACTTGAAACTTTCCATAGATTGTTTATCTAGTACCTTATTCAAAAAACCATAGTTGAGTCACACAATTATGAAAACTTAAGGCATAAGCCACAAACGAGACAAAAAAAACATTAGGATTTAAATGTACCTTAGTGTGTTTTTTATCTTCTTGACTTTTCTTGTCTTTTATATGTTTGAGTTGTGAGGAATTAAACCCCCTTGAAAATCTTCTACCATCTTGACTCCATCCACCTCATCTCTATTACCTTGTTCAATGGGTAACCCCCATATATTTCTCAACGAGATCCTAACTTTTTTAGACTCCTATAAAACAGCCCTCTTACCTTATAATTTTACCTTGTATCATGATCCACTTGTGCTCCTATATCACCTTATAACCAACCAAAAACCTCTCAACACTTATGTGACCATTGTTATAACCCACCTCAACTACAACTATCTCAAACTCACCAATATTTGGGTTACCTATCCCAACCATCATATCAACTACCTCAACCTCATCAAAATTTAGGCTACCTACTTCAAACATCATATCAATTACCTAAATCCACTTTGGGGCAACCCTCTTTATCTCAAAACCAAGAATTGGTCTATCCCTTTAGTCATCCAACCAACAACTATCAATCCAACCTATCAAATCAACCTACCTTATAAACCTTATCAAATCAAACCACCATACCCACTTTACCCACCTTATCAAACATTATAAACTAACCAACCTCATCGAATCAAACCAAAAACTATCAACAAAACTTTTCAGACCCACCAATCTTATCAAACTTACCCAACATATCAAATCAACTAAATTTGTCAATTTAATCCAACTTATTCAACCAACCAACTAATTATCTCTCAACCTCAAGAGCCATTGGTACACCCTCTTCCTAGGTAGTACACCCCACTGGGGGAACCATATGCCTCAATCCTTGATAAACTCTTAAAGGCTTTTATCATCATAATTCCTAAAATCAAACATTTCAAAAGTTCTCTTCCAAAACCAATTTGGTTTATAGAGAATAAGTTTTGTGCATATCATCACACAAATGGACATGTGGTATAGATATGTAAGTCTTTTAAGACATTTTTCCAAAACCTTATCAATAAAAATGAGGTTCCAAAGGATAGTATTTGTGTTCCCCCCAACCTAGCCTTGAATGTCTTTAAGCAATCAATCATAAACCTCTTCTACACCCATTATTGTGTAAACCAATCATCAAAACAATGAGGCCCATGCATTATAGTTGATCCTTAGTGAACCTATAACTATGAAAACTATAATCAAAACCTCAACCTTTATCAATCCACTTGTTGACCAAATGCAACCTTTCTAACTCATCACTAAGGAAGAATCAACCTTAACCAATCCACTTATTTACCAAGTGGAACCTTTTCAACTTTCCTTCAAAACCATGATTAAGGTATTAATCCTACCTCTTCCACTTCCCCTTATAGTGGATCAAACTCAAACCAACTTACCTCTTCCACTTCCCCTTTTAGTGGATCAAACCCAAACAACCATACATCTTCCACTTACTCATTTAGTGGAACCAATTAAAACTCATTCACCTATTCCACTTACCCTTTTAGTGGAACCAATCAAAACTACCTCACCCATTCCAATTCCTATTTTAGTGGAACAAATTCAAAATACCTCAACTAAAATTAACCCAACCTCAACTACAACCAAGTCAATCCAATTATTCTATAATTTACTCATATTCATCTACCTAATGACATTGTCTTTGGTTTAATTCCCTTTAGAATAGGGTCAAATATTTTTCATCTTAACTCAACCTACCAACAAGCAAACCAAACCAACAAATTGAATCAACCACTTATCTTACCTCCCTCAACCAATCAAACCAACCTTTAAAGAAACCACAATCAAGCTAACTTTTAATTCAACCACAACCAATTCACCCACCAACTCAAACCAAAATCAATCCTTCATTCAAGTTTTCTTAAATAATAATGGAAAAAATAGTCTTGGTCACCTTTTTAGCCAAGCTACCCATACCACATCATTAAGCTTGATTAGGTCTCCTAAGCTTCTTAAACCCTTCTTTGGCATCACACCAAATATCCCTCATTGGGATAGTTAGACATTCTTCTCCAACTTATCTTTATTCTAAGATAATTTTACCAACATCATTGCAAGAACCCTAGCTCACCAAAGTCCAATCTAGTAGCATTTTCAACACCCTAGTATCATAGATAAAATCCCATCTAGACTACCACCTACAATTTGAACTCCATGCCAACCAAAAACTAACAAACTAACAATCCTTAGGAGTTATATGAAGTCATCTTTATCCCTCATAAACCCTTTTTACTAACCAACATCTTCACCTAGATCCTTTTTCTACCTCAATCAGGCATGGTAAAATCTACTGGGGGAACTCTCCTTCTAAAGGTATTTTAACATTTATCAATCTAAAACCTCACCTTAAGCAATAGCCCAAAATTTACCCAAAACTAAACCTTAACCTTTTTCCTACCACCCTACACCATTACCTGAACCAAAACCTATGCTTACAAACATTAACTAATGACCAAACCAACCCTTGGCACTTATGTCTTAACCTACACCTAGCCTATCCTAGCACCAAACCAACCTTAAACAAACCTTGTGCTTGAAAAACCTTTCATAAAAATCCAAGAAACCTCAAAAACCATGCCTTTTAACCTCTTTTTAGTTATAAAACCTAATCAATTCTATTCTCTATTGAACCATCATCAATATACCCTTAGACCTATTTTTCATTTAAAACTCAACCAATACCAGTCTCTTATAGATCGATGTTAGTCAATTCCTAATCAATGTTGATTACTATCATAACTAGGGCATAGCTTGAAACCTTATCTTCTCACCTAAATAATCTAACCAACCTAAAAAACTAATATTGAACAACATCAAACCTAAAATCTAACTAAAACCTAAAAACCATCACCTAACCAACCTTATAAAGACAAATGGAGTCATTTTGTTTAATTCCTCCTCCTTAAACATTGTCTATCTAGAACCTTTTCCACAACTAATCAAGTGTCAAAAAATTAGTTGGGGGACATATTCACTCATAATTGGCTTAAACCATTTTTACATAAATGTGGATCTAGGGCATATCAGAACCTAAACCCCTCAATGCTTTACATTCATGTTTGTTCTTTTGTTAAAACAAGTTATAACTCACCTTTTGTCTAATTTAAGCTCACCCCTTATTTTTAAATGACTTCATCTCCTTATTTCAAGGACAACCAATTAAATGCAAGATCATGTGATTATCCATCATAGACTTAGCCTAATCCTAAGCATGGGTACCATGGCTCTATTAATGGCATGATTATCATGGTCACTTTTTATCCCTTATAAGATGGATCCCCATGGTTGTTATCATTTAAACCTATTTTACCCATCATTAGCCTTTTTTGCTATGGTTTTACTTCCATAAAGGTAAACCTTTATGCCTATATAGACTAGTCCATGCATAAAACATACATAAAAATAAATTTGGGATACAAAAATATCACTTGAGTCAAAATCTAAAACTTGCAGACTATTCCCTTAAAAGATAGCTACCCACAACAAACTCAAATTGATATATAAGGTAGACTAATCCCTTAAACGATAACTATCCAAGCCTAACAAATCCAAAGCCTAGACCACTCCCTTAAAGGAAGGATAGGTTAAATATTTGTCAAAGGAAGCAATCACTTGGAATCTTCTCGCATCAATCAGCTTTCCAAACCCATCAAATTAAAGTAGTCAAAGACCCCAAGTCAAAATTAAAACAAAACCAATCGCAAGGAAAACATTATAGACTTCCTCCATTGATCATTATACACTAAATAAAAGGCATGAACTTTTTCTATATTAGTTTCTATGTCACTTATAAGTGGGGCAAGCCATCCCCTATGAAGGTTGTATACACTATCATCCATCCCCCTTTTTACCCTCTTAAACAAGGGATTTTGAGCTTACTTTACACTAAGCGATCAAGGCACTTCTTTTAATAAATGAACTAAAAGTCATACAAATCATGAAAGGGGCTTATGTTCATAATCTAACCTATCTTGTTATTATGGTATTTGTTAATGGGAGCGATTAATCTCCTTCTACTTTCATGACTACTTGTTGATAGGGTGTATGTCTTCCTTTTTTTAGTCATTAAAAACCCAACTACCAAATTTTCACCCTTTCAGTATAAAATGGGTCCCATTTTAATAAACCAAGTGGTACCCCAAATTGGATAGCCAATATAATCACCACCAACCAAACTTTTTCAAAACAACCACATTACTGTAACCATCCATACATCAAAGAGTACTTTATTCTCTACCAACCTACCAACCAAATAACCTCAACATAGGTCATTTTAGCCTACCATTCATAATTTTTATGACTAGACCTTGTCATAGTCATTTTGATCACATACCTACCTCACCATACTTTATGAACTCACACTAATTTTGTGCACAACTATTAAGGTGCATTAGAACATGACCCTTTACAGTCCTGATACCTATAACCATTTTGACTTCTCAAGATCATATCCTAATTTTAGAACCCTATGAACACATCAACATTATCTAAGAGACTTGAGTTTATAGGTTTTAACCCAACATGCACATATTATTTCTATAACTGGTTATCCTTTCACTTGTATTTCTAAAATCAACCCTATTTTACAACTTACCTCAATTAAGATAACCTTGTCATAATCCATAATGTTATGAATATGCATGACTTTCATGTGCAACCCTCTCGGTGTCTCAAAATAAGCCCACTTAAAATTTTGACATATACCACCATTCCATTTTCTCAAGATCACCCTACTTTTAGCTCCCTATGAACATGGATATCTTCACATAGATACTTGCATTTGTAAGTGCACTCATATTATCTATGCTTAATGTTGTGTCCTGGTTTACTTATCACTTATCCTCTTATGTACATCCTTATTTTCCACTTCATACCACCCTACATGCTTTACTACTCACATACACACTTGTCAAACCCATTCTCAAATTCATTTTTACCTCATCACATCCTAGTTTGAGGGGGAACACCTTCTCCCATACTTGGGGCATCCAACCTTCCACCAACCATCCTTTTATATTTTGTAGCTTGTTGATACAAAATATGCAACAAAAAGGGGCAAAATGTAGACACTAAAAAATCATACACTATTGCTCTACATGTCTCATTAACCCTTTAGACCACCCCTTAGCCTTCATGGGTTAGGATATTTATTAAAATCCTTAAACACACCCACTTACCCCATTTGGCTAATTTAATTAGTTAATTATGTTAAATAGACCTATTTACACCTCCCCACCCAAACCCATGGCTAATTGATCAACACTTAGCCTTAGGATTATTTCCCACCTAGGTATTTAATGCCCTAACCTCTTAGAGTTCTTACTCATGTATACCAATGATGTCTTTATTAACGTCAGACCATTTTCATTAGTCTTATTTCCTAATATTAAGTCCAAACACCTA
This sequence comes from Torreya grandis, assembly GCA_037957365.1. NCBI lineage: Eukaryota > Viridiplantae > Streptophyta > Pinopsida > Cupressales > Taxaceae > Torreya > Torreya grandis. The sequence goes on along the minus strand of JARHVA010000083.1, from coordinate 1,579,762 downwards.
AAATTATCAAATTTGGACTATTTTTCCCTAATCAATGTCAGTCAGCCCTTGACTAATGTCAGTTGATTAAGATCAATGTCGATTACTTAATGCTACCCCATGACCCTTGCTCTAGGAGATGAGAGTTTAAAACATAATTTAAATGAGAATCTTTAACTATCAAGCAAATCCAATATTTTAGGTGAACTACAAAAACCAAACCAGAGACATCAAAGTGCCTCAACAACTCACCATGAAGAGCTCAAACACTGTTACTCATTCTACATTACTCTAAGATCCTAATTAGCTTACATCCAACCTCAAGACTTTTCCAGGATAGTAAACTCCAAATATAAGTATATTGCACTTACATCAAGTTTACTTATTAGTTTCAATTGTTTTATTTCTTGCACCCATTTTCCATCTCTCCCATATTCCCCCTTGTGTTGGAGTTTTGTAACTCCAAACACCCCATCTCCTACCAAAGCACCCATAAACCATTCCTAGTCACCTGACTATCTAACTCCTAAATTTGATACTTTTTGGAATTTATTCCAACCTAAAACTAACACCAATCCATAAACAACCCATAAATCCCTCCTATAACACACCCAATAGCCATTCTACCCCAAACTAGAACCCATAGGGACCGACATTAGTCACCTCTGACTAACATCAATCATACCCTAATCAACATTGGTTTCCTTAACTGGCATTAGTTGCCTTAAATGGCTTAAATTTCACTCTAACTGACATCAGTTGGTGTGTGATTTATTTTCACAAAAATAACAAGTTATTCCACCTATCAGCCTTCACCCAAATTCTAGTTTTGTATTTATATTACATCACAGAGTCTCAAACTATTTTTTGAATTAGTTTTTACATTATAGCATTAGTTTTTAACAAGTTATTTTTATTTTGGTAAAATCATTCATTTTTAATCAAAAGCATTTATTTTATTGAGTTTTAGTACTTTTTATTACTTTAAGCAAGCATCTAATTTGATTTTTTAAAACATTAACTTGTTTAAAGGGCGGATTAACAACCCCCAAGGAAGTCTATTATTTCTTGGATCTAGAATTTTTTGGGAAATCCACCCATCTATCATATTAACCAATCTTTTTTAATTTACTTTCTTATTACAGGTCATCCTCCCAAGCTAAAGATGAGTTCTCTACATCAATTGGATTATGAGTGCACAATTAAATCCAGGTTCTTCTAAACCATACCCTTGTTTAAAGTTTTTACTTGTTTTCTAAAACAAATAAAAAAGTAAAATAAACAATGAAAAAATAGTGAAACACTTATATTAATGTTTCTACCACCTTTCCTAGGGCTACAAATAATTATAGAAGGGCATCCTTGACATGTCTGATTAACTCAATAGGGAAGGAGATCTTCACTTGTGCTTTCAAGGGTTGAACGTACTTTTTCATGTATTATAGTATCTTCTCTAATAGGTTATTGGTAACCTAGATAATTAAGAGAGGATACTTGTCCATATTCATCACCCCTATAGAAGTTCTCACCTTGGTGAGAGATAATAGAACATGTTGTGTCTACCATACCATAGGGTTCCCCTCTTATATGAATTTTTGTGTGAGAATTCTATATATACTCCCTATGGTGTGATTAAAATCCCACTACATGTCTAAATCACCTTACATCATCATCTTTGGGACCTATGACATTAGGACCATTTTATGAGATTGAAGAGGTTTTTATGGGGTAGTGGAGATGGTAGTGATAGGTGGAGGATGAGGTGAAGGGGGTATGGAGGAAGTGTAAGGTGTGAATGAATAAATTAGTGGAGGAGGATGGGGCATAGGGTCATAAGGAGGTAAGATGAATAGATAGGACTAGGGGAACATTTATGCTTGCTACTAACTATGGGTCATACCAACTTGAGGGGTGATGACTCCTAGGAGAGGGGTGTTAAGTATCAGGGAAGAGATTGGTTGATTAAAGATAAATCCCTAGATTCTTGGGTTGATGGTGAAGGGAGGTATAATAAAAATGTAAGGAGACACTAGGGTTAGTGTCAAAGGAATAGTAAAAACTAGTAGAGAAGGTGTAATTAGAGCAGTAGATACTTGTATTAAAGGATAAGTGTGAGTTACCTTCAATTTTTTCCTTGGTTTTTTTCTTGGGTTAGCTCTAGAGGCTATGGGCATGGAATTAAAGGTAGAAGAGGCCACAATGGATAATTAAGGTAGCCACTAGGGAATTGAAGGAGTCACTAGGATGACCTAATGAATCTAATATGTGCACATAGGTGCAATCACTCCTAAAGTTACTAGGGAAATTGATGAAGATAGGGAAATTGTAGGCACTTGAACCTAAGAAATGACCAACAGGGGCATTTGGGTAGTCTTAGGTTTGATAATGGATGAGTCAGATAAAATTAAGAAGTGAGGACACTTTTCATGCTAAGGCTAAAATCATTTGAGTGAATAGTGGAGGGGTGAAATGGGGAAGAGTAAAGGATCTATCTGAGTAGGTTGTCAAGGGAATGGGAAGTTGGGTAGTGCCATGAGAGGCTACTAGAGAGGGGGAAGGAATTATACTAGTTATTATTATTGGTCATGTTTTTAATTCATCTCTAGGTTACTGTTGATAATGAACCTCAAAGCCTATGTGGATTGGGGTCAAATTACATGGGTTTGATCTACCTATTACTAAGTCACCCAAGTCATAACTACCTAGGGTCAAGCTAGATAATTTGTCAAAGGTAGAGGATGTGTAACCATGGGGAAAGTATGAGGAGCTCGATGAGGAAGGCATCAAGATTGCTTATATAATTATTCAAGAAAATTATGTAAGTGTTACCTCAAAGTATTTCCTAACTGGGTGGATGTAGAGGTAGTAACATTTAGTCTTGGTTGAACCTCCTTACCCTTCTTATTTTTATGGGCCTCAATTCAACCCAACACCTCCTAGTCATTTGTCATATTTAGGTGCAGGTCATCATCCTCTTCGATTTGCTGGCCATAATTAATATTGAGGTGAGTCGAGTATCGTATCAATTGGGCTTTGATCATGTTTAGTAGGTCCCAATCTCATGGAATAATTTTCCTTAAGGAAAAAGAGTCTCATCCAACTATCATATTCTAGAGAGGAGGGAAGGCCTTATACACATGGTGTCAAATGGTGATTAGGAGAGGTAGGTAAGCTTTTTGGTAATGATTGACACAGACTCTAAAGATGCCCATGACCAATTGGTATGTAATCTCCTATTCTTCTAGATAGTTTGGGATGTAGTAGAGAAAGTGAAAGGGTGATTTAAGTATTCTTGTAACTTGAATCATAGTGTCCTCCTAATAATACTATTAATCACTAAAGGTAACAAGGGAGTCCCTAATTTCTTTTGATAAATGAGGCATAGGGGGCTTGTTGCTTACATTGTACACCACTAGGTAGAAAGACTCGTAGATATCCTAGATGTGGTTCCTATAGTGATGAATATATAGATTGTATAAGATAACATGGAACATTAAGCCTCTAGGAACCCACATTAGGAAAGAAAATGGCTTAAAGATGAGCATCCCATAGACTACATCTATGAGGTAACTCATCATGTAGAAATCATTTTCTATCCAAACATCTGTTATGGACTTAACCATGTTAAAATTAATCACCCCTCCTAGGTTAAGGACTCAAGATATATATATATATATATATATATATATATATATATATATATATATATATATATATATATATATATATATATATATATATATATATATTCATTTGGAGTAGAGGTACCCATAATACATTGATGTGTAAGTAGTTTGGGGCTCTAAATAACCAATTCATCATAATCATGCCAACATGGATCCCCTCTTTGAAGGTGTGAACCATGTATGCATTGGCATCATCCTTATTTACCCACTTGCCATTTAGGATCTCATACCATTCCTTAAATATGCCATGGATCAGGTAGGAATCAGTCTAGGCCTTTGCCACATCCATGTCATATGCAAAATTGAACTCTAAACGATTGTAATAGGCCTTGAAAGTGGCCCTAGAGATGTATGCAATCTAATTTTTGGAAGTGGCTAAGAAAACCATGTCATGAATGTTATTTTAAACCTACCTAACTATCATAATTAGGTTGAATAAAAAGTTGGTGAAGGGTAAATATTGACTCTTCAAGTCACCTTGATCCCTGGTAAAAAAAACATAGAGCTCTTTGTGCCAAATCAGCCTAGGTAATGCTTTTTAGTACAAATTTTGTAGGTCCAAATCATGATAATTATCTCTAAAACATTTAATATGGTAGTTAAATATTATAGGAATATAATTATTAATTCACTTATAGAGAATTATTCCTTACTTTAAAATATCGTAGTCACAAAAACTTCCTAGTGTATAAATTTTTATGTTTTTCTAGTTGCCAAATCAGCTTGTATAGCACTTTTCAAACATATTTTTATAAAACCAAATAAAGTCCAATCACCTTAAAATTTATCATGATGATATAAAAATGTGGTAAAAAAATTTGGGTCAATAAATTCACACAAAATTTGATCCCACATAAAATTTGTGAAATTAAAAATTGGCTTTTGAACTGATTTTTACTTAGTCAACTTTTTGTGTTTTCAATTTTTAGATCTGGCCAATGCACACATTTCAAGATCATTTTTTTAGAGGATAATGGAGGTGAAATATATTAAAACTTTCTCATGTTTATATCCAAATTTCATCATATTTCAATGTGAAATATATTGTAAAAATATTAAATATAATGTATGGAATACATTGCCATCAAAATCAACTTTTGCATTGATTTTTACTTAGTCATTTTTTGCATCTTCCAATTGATAAATCTGCCCAGTGAACACTTTTGAATTCCATTTGCATAGGAACAAATAACTTATAAATTCCATAAAAATTTATATGGTATTACCCTGATGGAGTAAGAAAGTAATTGTAGATGCTAGTTTTATACACCTTTGTGTATTAAGGTGGTACATCATCACATTATCCTTCATCTCTAAAATAATGGCCCCATTCATAATTATTTAAAATAATTACCCATATACCTTTACCATATGAATCAATTAATTTAATTACTACAATAAAATATTAATTAACCCTATTTTACTATCCCTAACCATAAAATCATAAAAACAAATAAAAAACAAAAACCCTTCCAACCTCCTAACAAACCCATCCCATGATTTGAATAACCTAACAACTTAGACATTATTTAAACCTATCTTTACCCCATAAATAACCCTTTTGAATGGCCTAAATATCACCTCTACCCATTTTGGTTAAATTTACATTGATTCTCTGAGATCGATGCCGATCGGCCCTGAATGGCATTGATCTATAAATATGTAGTGAGCCTCTTTAGCTCAGGGGACACACATAGCACTTTTTGACTCTGAACCTATGTTAGATTTTTATTTTAACCTACATATAGACATTTTCAACACTTTTCCACCTTGTGGAACCTTTTTTCATGTAACTATCAAGGGATTTTGAAGGTTTTTGAGTATACTTTTATAGTCTTTTTTATTTGCATGTTTCAAGCCATTCAAGGTTAGTATTTTACATTAATTCATTCATATTTAAATATTACTATCCTCTACACCTTTGTTTCAACATTTCCATTTAGTTTTCATCATTTTATTAATTTTACAGGTCCTTATTATCATCTATTTTCATATTTTAGAATTTTACTCAAAATCGACATTGATTTATCTGAATCGACGTCGATTTTATAGGATCATCATAAATCCATGATAAACTATTAAAACAACCTTAAATTTTATTTTCATAACATTCAAAATCTTAAAAACCTATTAAATCTTTCATGCTATTTTCTAAAAATATGTATTTCACATGTAGATGACTCTACATATATTAGCGCATGATATTGTTAGCATATTTGATCACCCCATTATCCCACAACATTTATTCACTAATAAAAGTGAAATTACATTAAAATTAGGTCTTTTTACTATGGTTTTTCACCTAATTAGGAAAGCATTAATGAATAATTGGATGTAATTCAAGAGGATATTGATATAGCTGCTAAATTTTAGAACAATTACTTTGATCACATTAATCCTATTATAGACTAGACATCTTTGTTGTTATCTATTTTACATCCTATCCTTATATGTCTTTGTTATTTCATTTTTATTTATAAACTTGAGTGTTAAATGTGGGTTGACATCCACCTAAAGATGAAAATCATGTCTTGGGACTGGTTTCTTACCAGGCAGCCCATTCATCTTACTATTAATAATTTTTTTGTGAGTTAGTGTGATTTGTAGGTCATTCCTCCCTAGCCAAAGAGGAGTTCCCACAAGCTTGATCAACAATGTGCAACTGAACTCCATCTCCAGGTAATTTTTAAAACCCTACATTTACTTTGTTTTTAGTAGCTAATTAAATCACATTGAAAAAAGTGAAAAAATACTAAAATATTTTGGCTCACCCGATGGGACCGTCAGGTCTCATTTTTATTATTAAAATTCAAAATTCTTGAATTTTCTCTCTTTCCCTTTCTTTTTGTGAATTCATCTAAATAACATCAAGTTTGCATTTTATTTACTTTTTGAGGTTAAAATAAATTGCATTCATTTTTGTTTGCTTAAGTAATTCACATAGAATAATCTAAGTGGTAAATTCATCATATTCATCACTCTTTCACACACAAGCCAAATTATAGTCATAATAAACTCATTTAAACACTTGACATAAAGAAATCAACAGGGATTTCATCACCTCATGGCAACATTTTTTTTTGTGATCCCACTTAGATTTCACCACCAAGGGGAGGACCAACTTTGTTCTCTAGCTGAGTATAATCTCTGTAATATCAATATATCTTGGCTAAGCACCCACACTAGTTATGGGATTTTGATGTGATAGGAGAAAGCCCCAAGTATCAAGCCAAGTACCGATACCAATATAGATTTCCTTTGAGCACTAAAATAAAATACCCAAAACCATCCTTAGATTACCATATCTTAGGACCCTCGTTATCCTTTTTTCTTTATTTCTTTTCACATCTTAAAATTAAAAAGAGATAAAAAAAATTTGGGATGACTTGAGTTTGTGCATCTTTCATCCACAATTAAATGTGAGATAATTCAAAAAGAATTTTTTTTTTTGTTTTTTATTTTATTTTTTGTCTCATGGTTTTGACTAGGCAACAATCAAAGAAAGAATTTGAAATGGGTGTCACATCTTCTCTTATGGAACATACACCTAACTCCTCCTCTACCCTTGATTCCTTTTAAAATCATGTGTTCCCACACCTTTATTCTCAAGGAGATCCTTATTTTACAAAAATATTAGATAGTAACCTTATTTCTCTCAATTAATACCTTAGTAATCGAGCAATGCATATTCCTCCTTCCTCCCATATCCAAGATTCTTGATATTTATACGGGATGCCTTTCGAGGGAACTAAGAAAACCAAAGGATTTACCATGACCATGGTATCCTTTTATACTATCTCTCTTCCATCTATCTCTAATACTTAAATGATGCAACCTTTAGAAATCCAACCACCTATAGTATCTACCAATTCTCCAACCCCCATTAATCAGGTTCAAAGTGCTTATACCACTCATCATATATCTATTATTCCTTCCCAAACATTAGTAGTATCAATCCCTATAAGTCTCCCACCTATCAAAATGAGTCTAGAATATAGTTCACAAGCTCTACAACATACACAACAAATCCCTCAAATGTAACCTCCCCAAAAGTATGTCTCCATAGCTACTCAATATATGGCTCCATCACAGTCATTGGGGACTACTTATTTCCAATCTTTCACATACCAAAATATTCCACTATATGTCCCACATTACATAGCAGCATCCCAACCCATTATGTCCACTTCAGTTGGATACCATTCCTTAAAATGCCTATCTACTCTTCATCAAGGTGTCTTAGGGAATGTACCTTAGAATAACCCCCAAGAAAACCTCATAAACATCCTTATGAATAGGATGGATAATTTTAAAGCCTCCACCTCCAAACATAATACTATGCCCACATATGAGAAAATTATTAAGGATCCTATACACCCATATGTTCTTATCCAATTATATCCCTAATAATGGGAATTTCCCAAATTTACTAAATTTTAGAATAGAGAAGATCCCAAAAAAATCTTAGATCCTTTCAACATGCATGTTAACTTATAGCACATGATGATGCATTGCTACTTAGGACATTTCCCATGTCACTAGCAGGAGCTACATTAGATTCGTACAGCTCCATCCTTCAGCATTCACTCTTCTCCTTTAGGCAATTGACCCAAATTTTCTTAGAACACTTCTCAATAAATATTGAAAGAAGAGTGAGTATCATGGATTTATATGCCATTCAATAATTTGAAGATGAATCCATATTAGAATTTGTAGCTCATTAACATAGCTTGATCAACCAATTAATCTTTTCCTTGCCACAACCTAAATTAATTAAATTATTATCATGCTCGTATGAAAAATATATCATGTCCATGTTACAAATTCAAACCTTTAAAACTCTCGATGAAGCCTTTACCATGGCATGTAAACTCAAAATTTGGGGCATTGAAGAGGGAAAATTTAAGTTACATAATAAAAACTTAACCTGACCCCACAAAAAGCAATAACAATAATCCTAAACCAAAAGGGGTGGAAAATGCTATTATTCTAAGAACTTCTTCCCTTCTAACACCCAATCAATCAGGACCATCCACTTCTCAAACATAACCACCTAGGGGCCTTACTCATTTTCTCCCTAATAAATATACCCCTTTAAGAGAACCTTATACTTATGTATTGGATAAACTCCTACAAGTAAATGTTATTAAACTCCCTCTGATTAGACCAGACAATGATACACATCCTAAACCCACTTGGTATAAATAAGATGAATTTTGTGCCTATCATAGGGTAAGAGGACATGACATATAACAATGCCAATCCTTCAAATGATTGGTACAAGGCCTCATCAACAAGGGGGACCTTCATTTTTAAAATCTAAATGCTCTTCCTAAATAATCTTTAGATATTTTCAAGCAGCCATTTCCAAACCATCCATCCACATCAAACACAGTCCAAGATAATCTTGGAGAAACACAAAATTAGGCTACACATATGATTGATACAATCTATGACTAACTATTGCCTAAAGAAACTCTATAACAATTATCAGTCTTGGATCTCCTCATGGGAGATGATTTCGATGTAAGTTAACCTAAAATTATTGAGACAACTCCCAAAACCTCTATAGAGCTCCTAGATCTCACTACATGGGATCATTCACATGATCCATCCCCTTCATCTTCTCAAATTGAGTCTCTTAAAAAGTAAAATGAAACCCCTCCTCAAGATGTCATAGATAAACATCCTAATACTTCTAGAGTCAAACATTCCACCCCTTTGGTCCCTAACAAACATATTCATAATATGCACTGAGATTGTAATATAGAAAGATCCTATCAATTTACTCAGTACCAAAACCCTTTGAATCATCCTCTATCACAAAACCTCCTTACCCCAAAACTAATAAAATAAAGGTTAAAGCTCCTATCATCGATAGTTGGGACAATTGTGTTGGTATTCCATCAAAGAAAGCCTTAGCCCATCCTCAAGTTGAGTTTGATCTTTTTTAGGTGTCAAAAGAAAAAAAACTTAGTCTAAATACCCTTTTTATTCTCAACACATGAAAGAGTAAAGGGTCAACCCCTTTTATATCATCTCCATCATCTATTTTAGGTCCTCATCCATCTTCCAAAATGACTGTCCTTATCATAGGTTCTTTTATTCAGACACATGGGAAAATATAGAGTCTCCCTCTATTATTAAACATACCTCCATCCTGATATCCACTATCTTTTGCTAAAGGACCATTACATAAATTTAAATAAAAAGTGCCTAAGGTCATCCATACCATAAAAGATAAACATCAAAACCAAATGATCAATACTTTGTCAAGAGAGATGGTACAACCTAATATAAAACCATAAAATGACCCTTTAAAAGGATCTTACACTATAATCTTAAAACAATTATTGGATACATCCCTCATAGTCATACCACCTATATGTCCTATTAACCTTCACTCCTAAATACCTACTTGGTATAGGAGTTGGGAGATATGTGCATATCATAGAGTACCTAGACATGATACAAAAAATTGTAATGCCCTTAAGGTCATAATCCAACAACTAGTTAAGGACGATGATCTATTAATTGATGATATAAATGATAAAAATCCTAAGAAAAAAGTCACCATCCAAAATATTGCACCCATCCATAATCTTGTTAGTCCTATAAGTGATAAAGAGTCAATGGCTTCTTTAGACCCTCCATTACTACACATCAATGTTGTCCATGTAGCCAACTGCTCTCAAAATTAGAATCCTAATAAAGCCAAATTTTCAATTAAAGGTGCCTCTACCCATCATACACTTAAACCATTTAGACAAAAGCCTAAAGTCTCTATTACAAGAACTACCCCAGTTGAAGCTAAGGAGTTGGTATAAATCTCCATATTAAAACAACTCCACCAAACACCTATAAAAATGTCATCATATGAACTTATCAAAACTCTCCACACCATCAAAAAGCAATGATAGAAGTTATCCAAGCTATTGAGGTCTGATCATATGAGCCTCAACCATTTTTAGCATTTATAAGGGCCCTCCAAATGGTGTTAGTTGTTAGTTTCATGATTTTGAGGTCATTCCTTTATCACTTGAAGACCAAGATCCTACACTTTTCATCACAACTCAAATAAATCAAACTCAGATTAAAAGAGTTATGATTGATAATGGGGCTAGTATCAATATCATTTCTTCCCATGCTTTCTAATAGTTACAGCTACCAAAAACCATTATTTACCAATCCCTAACAATTTTCTATGCATTTAATGACATATTAGCACCCATAATAGGAATGGTTGTCCTTCCCATTTGTGTAGGTCCTCACACCCTCTATGAACTCTTTTATTTCATAGAAGGGACATTCCAATATAACATTTTATTAGGATGTTCATGGATTCATGTGATGTGATGTATCCCCTCCACCATCCATTGGTGCATTAAGTTTGAACATGAATTCCAAGTCCACATCATCCCTATTGATCCTCATCCCTTCAAATCATGAAACCTCACTTTTTGATCAAGAGATGTCATAATACCCTTGCCTAACACAATCCCATCTTCATCCTCTAATCAAGTCTTGACTAGCATGACTACTCCCACTTCAAAATTACTAGCTCATGAGTCCATTGATTTCATGATGTAGAATCTTTCAATGGGGGAATACTATCTATTAACCCTTAACATATTATCTACTCCTAGGGAATATGGTTGTCTTGACAAGCAACTCATATATTTACCCAACCTAGGTAAGCTCATCCTATTTGGGCCACATTTCTTATGCACCCACATGATATATGGTGGAATCAATCAAAACACCCTGGGACCTAACAACAGATCCTATGATAAACCCTTTACATATTATTTCTCATTTCTCAATAAACCCTAGTTCATGCAAACCTACCTTTATCATTGTGCCTGGAAGGGCTTTGGCATGGGTAAATATGAGTAGGGTCCTCATGACATCACATTAGGAGATTTTAAAAAACCACATGAAAATCATCACTTAAGCTTTTAAAAAGATTCTAAATCCTCTCATAAACCCATTCTTCTACCATTTTTAGAAGACAAAGAGCAATATTCATCATCTGATACCTCTTCTTCAACTAGTGACATTATATCCATCCCTTCTAGATTTTTTTAGTCAATTCAATCTCCATAGAACCCATCATCTTTCACCATGGTGGTAAGATCCAAATTATCCCTTTAGTATATCCTAAGTTAATAGGACATGATATGCTAACCATCCCTATTCTTTAGTGTCAGGATGATGAGTCAATTTTGACTCATTTAGGCACTATAAACTCTTATCTACACAATTCTCTTCCATCTAAAACATCTAGTTTATGAAATGAATCCACTTCTAATATTAATATCGAGTCTCAAGAAACCTTGATGATTTTTAAAGTTATCAAAGCTTTATATCCTCAATAAAACCAAGATTTTATCACTTTTTTATCAAATTGTAGCAAGGCATTTGCCTAGTCTTATAGCGATATGCCTAGTATTGACCCCACAATAGTTATCCATGATATCATCACCTTTCTTGATGTTAAACTATTAAAACAAAAGTTCCATAAAATATATCCCTACATCACATTCCTAGTAAAACAGGAACTTTAGTGCCTCTTATCTGCTAACTTCATGCAACCCATCGATTATCCTCAATAGATGTCTAACATTGTTCCAGTCACTAAGCCTATAGGGGGACTTCACATTTGTACTGACTTTCATGATTTAAATCTTACTTTTCCAAAAGATGATTTCCCTCTCCCTAAAATCAACCAAGTAGTGAACTTAAAAACTAACCATGAAATGTTATCCCTTATGGATGGTTTCTTTGGTTACAATCAAATACTTATTACACCAAAAGATCAATATAAAACTATATTTATTACTCCTTGGGGGACCTTCTACTACTGTGTTATGCCCTTTGGCCTAAAAAATGTAGGATCCACCTATTAGTAGGCCATAACTTATATATTTCATGACATAATCCACAAAATTATTGAAGACTATGTCAATGATCTCCTTAGGAAGTCAAATTCTATAAGGATCACTTATCCATACTTAAGGTTATCTTTGATCATTTGCTCCAGTTCTGTGTGCATCTAAATCCAAAAAAGTACATTTTTGGTGTCTTGATGGGTAAACTTCTAGGCTTCATTATTTCTATTCAAGGAATAGAAGTGGATCTTGCTAAAATCAAGGCCATTATAGAAATGCCCCATTTATCCAACCTTAAGCAACTTCATAGTTTACAAGGCAAGCTCCAGTCTATCTGTCATTTTATATCCCAGCTCTTTGATAGGTGTCAACCTTTCCACCATTTATTAAAGAAGGATAGTCACTTTGTATGGGATTCTAATTGTCAAGAAGCCTTTAATGCACTCAAAGACTATCTTCTATTTCTTCCAGTCCTCACTCCACCTAAGGAGGGGAAACCTTTCTTCCTTTTTATCTCAACTACTGACCATGTTATAGGTGTTATGCTTTCCCATTGAGACAAGCATCATAAATAATAGATTATTTATTATATAATCCATACCCTCATAGAATACAAAACACATTATTTGCATACCAAAAAACTATGACTAGCATTGGTCCTTGTAGCCTCTAAGATTCATCATTACCTACTTAACCACAAGATGTACATAATTACCCTTAATTTCATGCATTCTAATCTTTATCAAAATCAATGAACAACCAGATGGATCATGCTTCTAGCTAAGTTTGATCTAGAATTTCTCCTTCAAAAGTTTGTTAAAGGATAGATTATTGTTGATCAGTTGGTCAAAACACCTCTTAGTGACAAGTGACTAATCAATTATGAACTTTTTAATGAATCTATCACATCCACTTCCCAATTAGTCCCAAAATATAAAATGACTCTATTCTTTGATGTGTCCAAATGTGAGCATGGAAGTAGCATAGGAATTATATTAATCCCTCCTCAAGGTATTCTCATGCCTTTATCTTTTAAATTAGACTTTGATTGTACCAATAACATGGTTGAATATGAAGCATTGATTATAGGCCTCTAAACTTCCCTTGCACTAGGGGGTATATCCCTTAAAATCTATGGTGATTCTCAGCTAGTGGTCAATCAAATTAATGGTATATATAAATGCAAGAATGATATTCTCCAAAGATATAAGACCTTATCCAATTATCTCTTATATAGTTTTGAATATTACACCATCCAAACTACTCCTAGATCAACTAATAAGTTCACTAACACTATGGCATCTCTTGCCTCTTTTATCCCATCCTCATCTTAGGAGTCCAAGCTATTTATCCTTATCAATCAAGTTAACCAGCCTTCCTACACAAGAACCAATCTTCCATCTATCAATAATATTGAGGAAAACCCAGAGGATCCATGCTATGAAAAAATATTTACTTATTTGCCTATATGACTTCTCCCCATTTATCCAAAGGTGTTAGGCATGTATTTCAATAGAAAGCTACTTGTTATACTATACTAGGGGGTGTTATCTATAAGCACAATTCTGATGGAATTCTTCTTCATTGTCTCCAAAATCATGAAGCTACCTTAGCTATTCAATAAGTACATAATGGGTCATGTGGTGGACACTTTATTGGCTACATAATCACTAAAAAAAACTTACGTCTAGGCTATTATTGGCCCACTCTAAATCAATATTATTGCACATACGTTAAGAGGTGCGTAAAATGTCAATAACATGCAAACTTATCCCATGTCCCTAGTAAATCCTTGTAGGTATCAAGAGACTTCTATACATTCTTCCAATAGGGGCTCGATCTTATAGGTAAAATCAACCCTAAGTCCTCTTAGCATCATGGCTTCATCATTATCGCTACAGAATACTTCACCAAGTGGGTGGAAGTTGTGTCACTTATCTCGACCAAGGAAAAAAATATTTTGGAGTTTATCCACCATCACATTATTTGTCTTTTTGGAATTCCCTATAAAATAATAATAGATAATGGAAAATTTTTCTAGTATAAAAAATTCCAGGCACTATGTGACTCATTTAAAATCAAATTAAGTTTTTCCTCGCCTTACTATTCTCAAGCTAATGGTCAAGCAAAAGCATATAATAAAACCCTAGTCAAAATCCTAACCAAAGTCATCAATGAAGTTGGGAAGGATTATCATCTTCATATCCCTTTCACCTTATAGGCATATCAAACTAGTATTCGAACCCCTATGGGTGTTACTCCTTTTTCCCTAGTCTATGATACAAAAGTTATACTTCCTTTGGAAGTCCAAATTCCCTCTCTTCATGTCTCCCTTAAAGACATAATTTTTTATGAATATTTTTATTAGGATCATTTATCCCAGCTTGAATTCTTAGATGAGCATCAGACGATAGCCCTCGATCACCTTCATATATATCAAGAATGACTAAAACAAGCATATAATCAACATGTAAGAGAATGAAAATTTAACATTGGAGACCTTGTGCTTAAATAAAATCAACATGTCACTAATATGAAACAAAGTAAAAGGACCAATTTTTTTCCTAATTGGCTTGGACCATATATCATAACCCATAAATATGGATCTGGGGCATATCATTTGGCTTTTCTTGATGGTAAACCAGAATGAGAACCTCTTAATGTATTGCATATATTTCCTTTATATAGTTAATATATCTTGGCTCATCTTGGTTAGCTTATCTTAAATATTATCATATCCTCATATCTTAAAAAACCAAATAATGATATCAGAGTTATGTAGTTATCTGGTAATCATTATAAATTCAGCCTTGAATATGAATACCCTGGCTCTATTCATAGCATTCTCTCATGGATACATTTCACCTATAATAAGAGAAACCCCATATCATTATGTCCCTTATTTCTTAAAGGTTGCCAATTTTCCAAGATAACATAATCATCTAATGTAATGAACTCATAGAAACTATCCTAAGGTATTTTTTTATGCCAACTTGCATTACTATCTTTAGGAACCAAAATCAAGTAATAAGTGAAAATCAAAAGTATTAAAATGGGCTAAATAAATAGATTGATCCCTTGAATGATAGTTGTAATCAAATATAAAGTTAAATAATAGATTGATCCCTTGAAGGATAGCTGTGCAAAAAACATCTAAATGTAGACCTCTCTCTTGAAGGATGGATACCAAGTAGAAAACTTCTTGCATTGATAAATTTTCAAAGTATGCCACTTAAAAGCCTTGAAAAACCAACAAAGAAATAAACTATCAAAAATAATATCCCAAGAAAGCTTCCCATATCGATCAACTTTCCAATTATAGACTTCTTGTATTGATCAGTCTACCCATTGGCATAAAAATGATCCCTAAAAGATAAATCCTGATTTTGAAATATGGTGTGAAGAAGGTTATCTATAAATCAATCCATCCCCCGTCCCACCAAAAGAATCTAATATTAATAAATGACCAAGATCAAATCTCTAGATAACCTAGGTTGTGTCATCATCTATTATCATATAGCTAAGGATGCATAGGCTATGTGTATGAGAGATTCTCTTTTTGGTTATGGTCCAGGGCAATGCTAAGCAAATACATAATATATAATCATTAAAACCCATAAAATCATAACCATTAAACATTAAAATCTATCTTCATAATCCATTTATTAAAAACATATCTCACAATATAACATCTGTAATCCATAACCAATAATCCATAAACATCCATAACATATATAATAATAATGATCAAAAATAAAATACATAACATATAATCTATAATCCATCGCATCACATCAATAAAAACATAACATATCCATAGCCATCAATAAATCCATAAACAAACACACATGATCCATCCATAAACATAATCAATATAAATATATATATATACATATATATATACATCAAGTGTCTATAACAATGTCATAACACAAATAAAATGGGGCTCTCAACCCATACAATGTGATCTAAGCAGTAAAATCAATCCTGCTGAGGTGAATGATATCACATCCCTCATCATCTTTCCTCAACTCACTGCACTCCCTCTACTAGTAGACCCCCTAGGAGTCCTCTGTGATCAATTATGACTAGCCACATATGAAGCAAACTAAGCTACATCTAGTAGCTATCTTTTTACTATCCTCTCATAATAAGACATCTCAACAAGCAAATCCATGTACCTCTGGAGTGGTACCATATTTGTAGGAGTAGCACTAGATCTTGTAATATCTAAAGCTAGTCTCTCTACTAAAGTAGACCCCATCTTCTCTAGATATAATCAGTATCTATCTTGATCCTATATAACTTGGTCACACTGCCCTCTCATGATATCAAGATCACCCTATAATGTGGTAGTCTGATATTGTAATGTATCATGGGTTGTCCATACCTCCTGTAGCTTAGCCCTCAATCCCTCTCTATAATAATAGTAGCTATATTTATATGCTCATGGGTGGGGTCATCCTATAGTGGTACATCCTCCATGTGTGCATTAGGGGCATATTTCTCCTCTGTGTGTGCATCTAGGGCATCCTACTTAGCCTCCCTCATCTCCTTAATAACCACCTCTTGTCGAGGTCTCACTACTCTATCCTATCTCCTCCCCATCTCTACTACAAACCATGTTTCATAATCATCTATATAACTAATATCATCTAGGTCAATAGTCATGGGATCCTCCTATAGCCCCATCAAGACCACTATAGTATTTAGAACAAGCTAGTCAAGCTCTATATCATCCTACCTATATACACATGGGGATAATGGTATATCCTAAAACAACCCAAATTGATGATGAACCCTGTCAAACTAAAATAGCTCAGTGTGCTCCATCCATCATCCATGTACCCATTTCTCTTGAAAAGCATCCCCTATCTCCACATCTAAACCAGGCCATGTTGGGAAGTGTACATACATCCTCTAGATAATGTCTCCTATTTTTAAGTCACTGAAAACCTATCTATAGTATGCTAGATTGCATACTACCCTATCTGTGTATGGAACCACTAGGTCTTCCTTCCACTAAAAGAATCCTACATTGTAAACCATGTCTCTAAAACTAATCCATGGGGTCCCTATGGGTCAAATCACATGAATGTGATCATATGCCCAATAATGTAATATAAAAGTGATGTCAAATCTTGATTTGTGCTTAGTGTACCAGCCCCATAACTCCCTGTAGATCTACCCCAATAGTGTGTGTACCTAAGCAAAAATAGTCCTAAACTCCACCATGTCCACTATGACACTAGTGAAGCTCCATGGTGGTCACCCTCCCATAAATCAGGTAACACATAGCAAGTTAGTTTTAGCATCATCATCATTGGCACTACTCTCTCCATATGGTCTTGGTCATATAATGGCTGGAAGGAGAACCCCCCAGTAATGAATCTCATGTCTAATACATCCTCACCATATAATTTCACTAGTGTTTTTACTCACCTAGCCTCATCAATAGCATAAATAGGGGTTCCTTAGATTGACACTTATAATATCTAATGAATGTCCTCTATGGTGATGGTCATCTCACTGATTAATAGCCAAAATGTGTTGGTGTTATAATCCCACCGCTCTAGCAAATCCACCATCATGCCAATATCCTATGGATATGATGATAATTTTGGATCCATCTAAATCTAATAGCATTCAGATGGGCCCAGTCCTCATCGCCCATGAAATTTTTTAACTATGTCAATAGTGGAAGGATCCTATCCCTCATTATCAATAGCTCCTGTTCCTATCAAAAAAAACTTTTTGGTTAATCAAGAGCCTAGCTTTCTTGATTTCTATCGATCCTATTAGGATCGATGTCAATTTACGCAATTGACATCAATCCTTTTAGATCACATTTGATTTAAATCAGGAACATCGATCCATACTTATCAACGTTGATTCCCTCCCCCTAAACATCTTACCCCTAGGCCATACATTCCTTTTTAAAAAATTACAACCTATCCTCCCTACCCACAAATTTTTCAAACAAAAAAAAAACTCTCCTATAAGACATAATACCTTAAGCAAACATAAAAATAATAAATCTCACCAAAATTATGTTTTGCCTACCTCATAGTGAAGTCATCATCATTGTCATCCACTCCCACTAGCCTCCATCATTTCTCACGTAAGCTTGAAAGGTGGAAAAATGTCAAATTTTGATCTCAAACACTTGTTCACGTCAATAGCTAAATGAGCCTTATGCCATGTTGGATTCCTATTTATAACCTTTCCCATGATCGATGTCAATTACTCTAATCGATGTCGATCCCCTAAATTGACATTGATCCTTTATGGATCTATGTTAATTATCTTGGCTTGTTTAAATTTTTTTCACTTATGAACCATTTTTCATGCTCCTAGTCTAGATACCAAGCCCCATCTTGTTCCCTTTTCCATATCTATCCCATTTTTATGTCATATTACTCTTTAGATTTGAGTATTTTGACCCTTTGTCAATTCCCCAATCTCCTTAAGGTGTAACCCTTTTTTTGGCATCTTGCCATTTTAAGATCCTAAGGGTATCTTTTATCTCAAGAATATTCATATATAGGTAACACATACACCATACGTAGACTAGCTACGATGGTCCACCATTCCTATTTTTTGTCCTCTTGATAGTGTCTTATTAAGCCTACCTATTTTAGCTCTAGCATTTTGTTACTCAATTAGGTCTTTAGGGCATTATTACTTGCATCACTTTTTATCCCATTAAGTACAACCTTAGAACTTATTTGATCCATCCACACTTCTATTTGTCCATTTCTATCTTCCACTTGTCCATTTCCACTCATCCACAATTGTTTTTACCTACCATCTTTTTCAAACCCATCATCCATTCTACCTCACTTCTCGATGCCTAGTTTGAGGGGGGATACCTCCTCATAATAAACTTGGGGCATTAGGCACCTTATAGTTTTTATCTCACATCATGTTATTACATACCACTCCATAAAAAGGGTCAAATGTATATTCTAATTTTATACACCTTTATGTATTAATGTGGTGCATCATCACGTTATCCTTCATCTCTAACATAGTGGCCCCATTCATAATTATTTGAAATAATTACCCATTAACCTTTACCATATAAGTTAATTAATAGAATAAAATAGTAATTAACCCTATTTTACTATCCCTAACCATAAAAATAAATAAAAAACAAAAACCCTCCCAACCTCCTAACAAACCCATCCCATGGTTTAAATAACCTAAAAACTTAGACATTGGTTAAACCTATCTTTACATCGTAAATAACCCTTTTAAATGGCCTAAATATCACCTCCACCCATTTTGGGAAAATTCACATTGATTCTCTGAGATCGATGCCAATCATCCCAGAACAGCATTGATCCATAAATATACAACAAGCCTCCTCAGCTTGGGGGACATGCATAGCACTTTTTGACTCTAGACCTTTGTTGGTTTTTTCCTAGAACCTATGTACAAACATTGTCAACACTTTGCCACCTTGTGGAACCTCTATTCATGTAATTATCAAGGGATTTCAAAGGTTTTTGAGTTACTTTTATAGTCTTATTTATTTGCATGTTTCAAGCCACTCAAGATTAGTATTTTATGTTAATTCATTAATATTTAAATCTTACTATCATCTGCACCTTTGTGTCAGCATTTCCATTTAATTTTCATCATTTTATTAATTTTTCAAGTCATTATTATTGCATATTTTCATAGTTAGCATTTTACTCAAAATCAATGTTGATTCATCTAAATCAATATCAATCTTACAGGATCATCATCGATCCCTAATAAACTATTAAAATAGCCTTGAAGTCTATTTTTATAACATTCACAGTCTTAAAAACCTATTAAATCCTATAGTAGTTTTTTGAAAATATGTCTTTCACATGTAGATGACTCTACCTGGAATAATAGCATGATATTATTAGCATATTTGATCTCCCCATTATCCCACAACCTTTATTCACTGATCAAAGTGACATTATATTTGAATCAGGTCTTTGTATTATGGTCTTCACACCTAATCAAGAAAGCATTAATGAATAATTAGATGTAGTTCAAGAGGACATTGATATGGCTACTAAATTTTGGAATTATTACTTTGATCGCATTAATCATCTTGTAGATTAGACATCTTTGTTTTTATCTATTTTGCATCCTATCCTTATATATATTTGTAATTTCATGTTTATTTATAAACTTGAGTGTTAAACATGGGCTAACATCCACCTAAAGAAGCAAATCACTTCTTGGGGCTAGTTTCTTACTAGGTAACCCATTCATCTTACTATTAATTAGTTTTTTGTGAGTTAGTATGATTTATGGTCATTCCTCCCTAGCCAAAGAGGATTTCCCACAAGCTTGATCAATGATGTGCAATCGATCTCCATCTCTAGGTAATTTTTAAAACCCTAAATTTACTTTGTTTTTAGTAGCTAATTATATCATATTGAAAAAAGTGAAAAAATATTGAAATAGTAATATAATTAGTTTTACAGTTGTTGGAATTTCTAGTGAAAAGCTCTGATGGTGTGAAGTGACCCTCTCAGGAAGACTTATCACTTAGCCAAATTTTCACTAAAAAATACGTAGAGAGTAATTCACAGGGATTAATTTGATCATTTCAAAAAAATAAAAATGCCCTTTTGAGAGTATTTTCAAGATATTTTTGTAAATGTAATATATGATGGGTTTTGCTCATATCTTGTGCTATGATATTCTATTTTTCCATGTTCTGAAGGTGTTGATGTGACTGCACATGACTGCATGTTATTTTTTTAGTCATATCTTTTAACTCATAGCTCTATTTTTTATGTCATTGGTTGTATTAGAAATTTGATTTTGACCTCTTTACAATGATCTTAATTTAAATTTGGAGAATGTATGATAAAAAATTAGTTAATATTGTAGCTAGAATAGTGTATTGATTTGATAAGTCTACAAACTTCAATATAAAGGTAGTTACTGACATCAGGTGTCACTTCTCAATTGCAATTATGGACACACCTTCACTTATAAAATATCTCAACCACTCTTCTAATCACCATTTTAAATATTTTAACTACCCCAATAGTGGGTGAGGTTTAGTAATGACCATGAGCTCTCCATTTTGCCTATATAAGTAGGCAAATTTGTCATTGTAAAAGAGGACTTTTTGAGCATAGAAATGCTGCAAAAATTTTCCCTTAAGGAGAACCTCTATTGGTTTAACTTTTCCTTTAATTAAAATTGATTTCACCTCCCTTCATTATTCTTGTATTCTATGTGTTATTTGTGTTTATTTATCTTTGTCTATGGGTAATGTTCACCCCTTACATTTTTGTCCATTCTCAATACCTCTGTGCATAATTTAGAACTCACTTTTAGGTTATATTCTCTATACACTCAGGTTTGTATAGGATTTTTCTATGGATAACCTTCATCCCTTTCAACACTACGCTATGTTCCCCTGCCTCTATATGAAATACTTATTCATTTAGAGTGTCCCTAGTAGAGCCTATATGATATTGTCTCATTCTCAAAAAAATTTAATGTGTTCATTAAGGTAGTAGGGGCACTTGATTTATTCTTGATGCATCACCCTTTCTTTATTTTATCGCACTCTTACCTTCTCCCTCCCTTTTCCATCAAAATCTTAGGTTTAGATTAGCAATAGATTTACCTTTATACTTTTTTAGGTGTAGACATTGGTCTTAAACTAGTGTGCCTATAATAGAATGAAGTTGACCTACTTTGGAGGTTTGTCACAAGGAGTGCAAAGGGTCCCACAACCTTGGAGATGTTCCCATTATCTCATAAAACCATCTTTTAATTCAATGGGTGCAAGGTTTGAGTGATAATAGTTTCTAGCATGCCTGGTGGGACATAGTTTGATAATCCTTACATCATCCATTTAAGGATTTTGGTGTGTTCATCAATACATCTTGCCATTCAGGGCAACTTCTTCAACACCATGGTGACTTCAAAGATCAAATCTACCAGTTTAAGTAGTCTAAGTGCTTAAATATTATCAAATATTATGATTTAGGTAGACCTAAGTGTTCCTTTTTTTATGATATAATATGTCAATATATCATGAAAAATATGTATTTTCCCCTCATCCTTGTCAAAATACATTTTCTATGCCCTCTTACCATCCATATCAGACTGAAAATACTGCTAGTTTTATCCCAAACAACCCTATCACAGAAGGATATATTCATTTTCATAATAATTGCCTCCCTCCCACCCCTATTCAACCTTATTAGAAATATATTCATGTTTATAATAAGCCCCAAAATATCATCAATGATATATAACTTTATTTTCAAAGACAAATAATGGAGATTGAAAGAGAGAAGGATTATAATAGGCAAAAAGAAGAGCTTTCTTATCAATCTTACATTCATTAGTAGGAGGTGATAGAGAAGGAGAAATATGAAGAACGTTTATCTATATATGTCATGGATAAATAATAATAGCTTCATCAATTGCTTGCATAGATGCAATAAATTAAATCGTAGCCAATTGCCTCTATTCTTTTAATTCCTAGCTTTAGGCAAGACAAATCATATGCACTTTCAATCAAATCCCATAATTTCAAGGTTCAAAGTTTCATATACTCCCCTTCCTTGAAATATATTATACACATTCCTCCTAAAAAACCCAAGTTTATTCATGGCAACCTTCTTGGACCATGTACCCCGACCTCACAATGCCCAACCTTGTAAAAAACCCTTCCTCTACACTAGCCAAAACCTCTTACCCTCCCACCACCTCCATTTTCAAAGAAGGACCCATTTTATTGAGATAAATTGAATATAATTTATAGGAGAAAGAGGTTTCAAGTGAATATTATGAGGAACTAACTATTGGCATCCCTCTTTGTCCCACCAAACTAGGAAATTCAGACCTGTTGTAAGAAAAAGACAAGTATGATTAGCTATAGAAGTAGGGTAGTACATAGGGGCAAGATGATGAGATCCTCTCTTGGAAAAATGAGTTTCCATTCAGCATGAAATAATATGAAGTTATTCATGAATTTTTAATGAGGCCTCTCATGCAGAAGAGTGAATAACAACTAGAAGAATACTCTTCTTGGGATGAGCTATCAGACTTTTATTCAAGCCTTAATATCAAACCATAATCTATTAAAGGGGAAATCCATGAGTACTAAGAAAATAAGGAGGAGTTATATGTCTTTCAAATTTATTTAATTGGGAAATATCATCCTAATTATTAGAATGATGGATAATCAAAATGCATAAGGGATGGTAATTATGATTGCTAAAACTTTATCTTGATAAGAGAGTACCTTATCAAGTACCTAGCCTATTTGGAAGATAATAAGGAGGATCCATCACATTTTTTGATCAATTTAGAGCACAAAATTGAGTATAAAATAAAACAAAATCAGCTTACTCATCCACTACAAGATAGTTGCATTTTCATTTAAATAGATTGGGTAAGTGATTTTGTCTATGTCCATGGAGAAGCATATCATTCATTTATTGAAAATTTGATATTTTTCCACCTTTAGTTGGATATAATTAAGCATTTAAATCATTATATATTAATAATAAATGGCATATATTTTTTATAACTAGTTAATGGCTTTGTTTAGACAGCCTTTTGATTGGTTAGTTTAGGGTAGGTTAGATCTTTTCTTTTCTTCCTAGTGTTGTGGCACAATAATTTTAGTAATTTTTATCTTCCTCTAAGTGCCTATGGCATAGTTATGGTTTAATTTCCATTTATTTTTTTAGAGTATATCTTAGTTCAATTTATTCAATATAGGCCCAATAAATCATAGGTACTTAGCACATGCAGTAAGATGAATAAGCACCCTTGTGTGCATGGGAGTTATGCTTTTAAAAGAGAGTTTATCAAGCTTTCATGACTCCATGCCCAATGATTTGATTATAAGACTATCGTATCTCCACTTATTAGGAAAATATTCTACATAAGTTTATATAATATTTACTCTTCAAGTCACCTTGATCTGTTGTAAAAAAAAAAGCAAATCTCTTTGCACCAAATCAACCTGCATAGTGCTTTTTGGGACAAAATTTACAAGGCCAAATCATGCTCATTTATCTCCAAAATTTTTAATAGGGTATTAAAATATCAAGGGAGTAAAATGGTGAAGGTTTTTGTAGATAATTATTCCTCACTTTAAAATATCATATTCATGACAACTGCCCAGTGTGTAGATTTTTGTCTTTCTAGTTGCCAGAACAGCCTACGCAACACTTTTCAAACACATTTTCATAGAACCAAATGAAGTCAAATCAAATTTAAATTTATCATGATGATATCCAAATGTGGTAAGAAAATTTGGGTAAATAAATTCATAAAAAATTCACTCACATGTGAAAAATGTATATGGTTTAAATTGGCTTTTGATTTGATTTTTACTTAGTCAACTTTCTATGTTTCATGTTTTTAGATCTAACCAGTGTACACATTTAAAACTCATTTTATAAAGGGTAAAGGAGGTCAAATATTATCAAAATTACTCATGGTGATATAAAAATATCATTATATTATAATAGTAAATATATTGTGCAAATATTAAATATAATGTGTGGAATGCACAACTATCAAATTCAGTTTATGTGTTAATTTTACTTAGTCATTTTTTGCATCTTTCAATTGATAAATCTACCCAGTGAGAACTATTGAATCCTATTTTTTTAGGACCAAATAAAGTATAAATTTCATAAAAATTTGTATGGTAGTACCTTGATGGCATGATAAGGTAATGAAATTAGTTTTATAGCTATTAGAATTTTGAGTGAAAAGCTATGATGGTATGAAGTGACCCTCTCATGAAAATTTATCATTTAGCCAACTTTTCACAAGAAAATACTTAGATGGAAGTTCATAGGGGTTAATTTGATCATTTCAAAAAAATAAAAATACTATTTTGAGATTATTTCAATATATTTAAGATATTATGGGTTTTTCTCATATCTTGCTCTATGATTTTCTATTTTTCCATGTATTGAAGGTGTTGATGTGACTGTGCATGATTGCATGTTTATTTATCCATATATTTTGATCTGAAGCCCTATTTTTTATTCCATTGTTTTATTATAAATCTAATTTATCCATCCTTACAATAATTTTAATTTAAATTGGGGAAATGTATGATTAAAAATTGGTTAATGTCGCATCTACAATAGTGTATTGATTTGACAATTCTATGGAGTTTAATGCAAAGGTGGCTACTGATATCAAGTGTCACTTCTCAAATATAGAGTATGGACACACCTTCACCTATAAAATATATTAACCACTCTTCCAATCACCATTTCAAATATTATAATTTCCCCAATAATGGGTGAAGACGAGTAATGACCATGAGCTCTCCATTTTTCCTATATAAGCAGGTAGATTTATCATTATAAAAGAAGATTTTTTGAACATAAAAATGCTATGAAATTTTTTTCTCCAAGAGTAAATATGTTGGATAAACTTTGTGCTTTAATGAAAATTTATTTCACCTCCCTTTATTCTTCTTATATTTTGTGTGTTATTTGTGTTTGTTGATCTTTGTATGTGGGTAATGTTCAACCCTCTCATTGTTGTCCATTCCTAGCACCTATATACAAAACTTAGAACTCACTTTTAGGTCATATTATATTGGCACTTATGTATATATAGGATTTATATGTGGATAACCTTAATCCCTCTAAATTATACATTATGTTTTTGTGCCTCCACATGAAATACTTATGCATTTAGAGTGTCCTTGGTGGAGTTTTTTTGATATTATCTCATTATCAAAAATTTGTAGTGTGTTAATTAAGGTATTAGGAGCACTAAATATATTCTTGGTGCATCACCCTTTATTTATTTTATCACTCTCTTACCTTCTCCCTCCTTTTTCCCTCAAAATCTTAGGTTTAGATTAGTATTAGATTTACCTTTTTTCTCTTTAGGTATGTGCATTGGTATTAAATCAATGCACCTATAATAGAAATAAGTTGGCCTACTCTAAAATTTCATCCCAAGGAGCATAAAGGTCCCACAACCTTGGTGATCTTCCTATTATCTCATAGAACCATCTTCTTATTCATTAGGTGTAAGGTTTGAGTGATAACAGGAACACTTATACCCTAGTGACATCCCTATGTAGACCACACGTCTCATATGCACATAGGGTGCCCTCAAACTCTATGTCTTCCTCATTATCACTATTGAATTCCTTGGGTACCTGGTCTATAGCCTTAAACTTTTTTTGGTAGTGTTTGAACTAATTTAGGCCTTTTGGGAAAAGCATGTTGTAGTACTTGGGCTTAGCATTAGGATTTGAAGATGAGGCATCCATGATAGCAAAATGAGATTCGGTGAAATAATTTCAATTGAAGGAGGAAAAATCATAGAGGGTAATTGGTGGGAGAAGAAATCTAGGAGCCAATTTCTAAGATTTTGAGAGTGAAAACTGTTAACAGGTTTCCTCAATATACTTATTAAAAATCACATTCACCCTCTTACATTAATGGCATTTGGTGGCTCATTTTCTATAAGATTCAAATTTGAGTTGGTGGATTAATATTATTCTTTATTTCCCAATTTAGATTTAAATTTATAACTCATGATTACACACTACCGAGTAGATTTAATGAGGGTGATGTGACATTTTAAATTATCTAATTACGGTCTAGCTTCCCACTTCATCAATGTTTGGTGTGTGGTAGACACACAGCCACCTCATATTTAAAGCTTCTTGGGTATCTCCCCCTTCATTCCATATTATGTATGTTTATTGGCCTATGTGGCATCAATTAACACATAGGCATGGCCTATAATTTCAATATTATACCCTTGAAAGGGATGAGATATCATTTAGGGATACATGGCTTCTTTTGATTAGCCCATATGATTCTATTTGTACTTCATTCTAACCATCTTAAAGCTTTTAGGGCCCACCTACTAAAATAAATAGTTAAACCACATGGTATACTATAATATGTTGAGATATCCTAGGCTCTGACACCTCTATCAGATCATGGAGACTTACTACTTTGATAATTATCCATGTGACACTCACTCATTATGTCAGGCTCTCCCAGGCTCTAACATCTATGTCAAGACCACAGTATTCACATGTATGACACAAAGGAGAGCTCATTGGTAAAATTCAAACACGTAAGACCTTTGATACAAGTGGAATTATTTCATTTGGTCATGCTTTCCTAATCTCTAACATCTTTGTCAAGACTAGGAGACTGACCATTCTACCTCTAATTGTTATGGCACTCCCTAGTTGGGTCAGGCTCAACTAGTATCTAACATCTTTTTTAGGTCTAGGAGATTGGCCATTCTAACTTTGGTATAGGTCAATTAGCTAGAGTACTGATAGCTTTTATCCCTAGGCCATGTGGCACTTTGTCATTGCATCAGGCTCTCCCAATTTTTATCATCTCTATTAGGACCAAAAGATTGATATGTATGATGAAAGGGCACATGGATTCTTCTGATCGAACATGTATTGGCATTGTTTACATCTTCTCACATGGTGTCCTTTCATTTCACCATTTACCTCTATGAAAAATAATGAAAATGACTAAGTGAAAGAGATAAAATAATGTGACCAATTAAATGCTCACCTGGCTATCAGCTAGGCTCCCTAAGGCCATGTAGGACTTTAGGGTCTAATACTCTGGGAAGGTACTAAGACTTCATGAAATTTCTATGTGAGATCAAGCATAGAAACTTATCACATTAAAGTTACTAAGTAAGACAAATTATAACTTATTGGTGGAACATTATTAAGACTTAGTGTGGTTATTCTCAAAATTCCACAAGGTTCTCAGCTTAGGTCAATCAATGATTACAAATGCACTACATGCTTTGGGAAACTAGGGTGATAGGTTTTAAATACTTGCCTCTAGAAAAAAATCATATTGAGATCATGGGTCTAGGAACTCTAAATCATATCATTTTTAAAGAGGGGTCCCTATTTCTAAGAAAAATGGGTGTGTTGGAAACAACAAATGGTGACTTTCATAGGGAAAGTGGTGGTAAGAACTTAGAACCCAAGTTGTTAATCCTATATCCCTATAAAAAACATAGACTACAAGAGAGATATTTAGACATATAAAAAAATAAGGTGCTAAATTCATATATATATAATGACATACTAAGCTTTTTTCCCACAAAAGACCACCAATGTGTGTAAGAAGTGGTTTTCAATTGACTTGTCCAATTTCAGATTTCACTCAAGTAATCGAGATCAAGCTAGGCATTTATATTTCTTCAAGGTAATTAATGGTTTCATGGATTGAAATGAAATGGTACATACATTACTATTCTACTATTTAGGCATCCATAACCCTGACAAAGATGCCTCTGATCTAATTCAATGCTTTGATTCGTTGCCATCCATGCTAAAAATCCTACAATGGAGGTTGCCTGAATATCCCTTTCGAGGAAGACTCAAAATTTAACTTTTGTGTGTTTTTTCAATCTTCTTTTAGGGTTATTTATGAATATATTTAGGAATCTTATCCATTAATGGTTCAATACCAATCCAAGGGTGATAGGATGATAAGGAAGCTCTAAATACCCAATCAATCTTAGATTGGCTTGGATGGTCTAACTCTTTTAATAAGATGTTTACATTGAGTGCAATTTGATGGCCTCTATTAGGATGTGAGATACCCTAAAATTAACTTGTTTCATTAAGAATCATTGACCTCTAAGATCTAAGATGTAAAAGACTTACCATCTCTAACTTGTTTGAAGTGAAGATTCAACTTTGGCCTTCTAAAACTCAACCATACCTTCCAAGGTTAGATAATTATTTAAAGTGGCTAATTGTTAGGTTGTGGAGCTAAAAGCTTCACTGATGCAGACATGGAGGAGGTTGTAGGAGAGTTGCAGAGTGTCACAGAGACTGGCATTTGGCCTGGCCAACCAACGTCGGCAGGATAAGACAGGAATGCAACCGACGTCGGTCATGGATCGTCCGGCATCGGCGACCCCCAGGTAGATAGGGACCGATGTTGGTCGCCTGTGTGGTTCAGACTATGTTTATTATGGGAAGTTAGCTAACGAACCAAGTGTTTGCATGATTAGAGCTATTTTTAGACTGAGAGCTGCGGATCTAATTATTGTAATTAGATGTCTAATCATTGTTTGGATGAGATCTATATAATAGACTCATGGTTGTATTGGAAAAGTGTTCTAGTTTGAGTTGAGCAAAGTTAGCTCCTTCTATGTGTGAGGTGAGCAAGGGTGTTCCTCCTAGTTCCACAGCAGTACCAAGGTAGGTGCTAGTTTTGGAGAGTCAGCAGGATTCTTCAGGTGTGTAGGATCTTGGTCACAGGTGCATGGCCTATATAGGAGATCTACATGGTAAGTAAGATCGTTGATCTACAGGTGTATGTGTGTGCAAGGTCAAGGTTCACAGGTGTGCAGAACCGGGTTGATTTGTAGGTGTGCAAGATCAGATAGGACAGCAACACAACAGGGAGCAGAATCAGGCAAGATCTACTTGGAGTATAGGTGTGTACTTGGATAGAGCAAAGAGGAAGGCAAGGGATTTCCTTCCATAAGTATGGTCTGTTGAATTGCAGGTTGTTGCAAGTTCATGGGAGATCTACTTGAAGTACCTTGAGTACTTGTGGAGTACGTGGAGTACTTGTGGAGTGCGCAGAGCACTTGTGGTGTGCGTGGAGCACAGGAGGTGAACACCAACTCTGTATTTGAGTTGTGTGTTGGGACCTGAGAGAGAGAGCTTAGAGGAGAGAATTACTATTCACTTGAGGTGTGGGAAGCCTCTGAAGAGGTGGTGGAGAAGAAGTGGGATCTTCTTTATTGTGTTCTTTTATGTATAAGTATTAATACAAGTTGTGTATTGTCTCTCATATCTATGTTATTCTGAATTCTAGTTACTTGTGATTCTGGTTAATTTCCGCATATTAAGTTGCTTGGTTTGGTAATCAATTGTGTGCTTCCAGTTTATTCCCAACACTAATGACATCTCTTATTTGGGGATCCCTCATGGTGGGTTCCATTTTCTTAATTTAAAATGAGGACCAAGTCTAGACCAAGGTTAGCAATGGGGAGTAAACATCATCAGGACACCACAAAACTAAAATAAAATGAAAGTGAGAAAAATAAAAACATTAAAAATAAACATACAACTAAATCAAACTAGCCTAATATATACATTACCACCCATTATCAAGGTTATTTTGAAATTATATCAGATGGGGTAGTTGAGAAATACTATTTTAGGAACTATTCATTTACTAACAGTGGCAAGTCATTGCCCTCAATGTCTTTAAGGTGAAAGTCATTCTAGCCCAGGATCTCAGCTATCTAATAGCATCCAATCCAAAGAGGATCAAACTTTGAGTATTGGCCCTTATTTTTGTGAGCCTTATCCTACATTAATACCAAATTAGAGATTCTAAAATTATTGATCTTAGTCATTTTATCAAACCATCACATGACAGTACCCTGATGTTTGTTGAATCTTAATAGGGCTTCATCATAGGCATCTTCTAACTGAATGATATCCAAGAGCCTGGAGCTTACTTTATCATCTAGTTTCATGAATTGTTGCATGAACTTATAAGTTGGATGTTTGAGTGTGACTAGAATGATTTTCTATAATCCATAATCTAAAAATAAAGGAGAAATCTTGAGGGCTTTTTTATACCTGGTGTGGTTAGCCCATAAAGTGAACTTTAGTAATGAGTGTCATTCCCAAGGTTTTTCCCCTACAAACTTTTTGATGGAATCTATTAAATTCTTATTGGTGGAATATACTAATATATTTCCTTATGGATACTAATTAGATGATATCATTAGCATGATATAATTATCATAGGCCCATTCTTTAAACTCTATAGATTGGAATATGAAACCATTATCATATAGTAAGGAGACTGAGACCCCAAACCTGGTGGTTATGGTGTCCTCCATGAATTTGATGACTTTGGAAATAATGATTCTCTTTGTTATGGATACCTCAAACCATCTTGTGCAGTAATCAGTGGTTATGAAGAGAAACATGTGGCCATTTGATGAATTGGGATTGATGACTTCGAAGACATCCATCCCCCATTATGCAAATGGTATTAATTCAACCATGGGTTGTAGTGGCATTACTACTTGAGTTTTAATTTTGGCAAAGGTTTGGCATTGATGGGAAGTGTAGACATGGGAATCAACATATATAAATATGGTAGGCCAATAGTATACCTCTAGAATAACTTTGTGTGTCATGGAGTTTGTTACAAGTTGACCAGCTCTAAGTCTTTCATGAAAACTTACCATCACTTTCTTGGCTTCATCTTGTGATAATCATCTGAGGTAAATTTCTTCATGATATCTTTTAAATATAATTCTCTTATTCAACATATATTTTGCAACCTTAAACTAGATATTTCTCTTTTATGTGTGGTTGAGTCCAAGAGGTGGATTTCTATAGATCAAGAAATGCACAATTAGGGCATACTAGTATGGTTGTGGCACTAGCTCTTGGTCTACTTGGTATATAGTTATCCTCAAGTCTATTTTAGTTATCAGTTGGGTAAAAACCTATCCTCTAACTAATTTATTTATTTTAATTTCTAATTTATATTCTTGCAACTTTTTCATCCATCTACTTTTGTGCTTGTCTAATTCATTTTACCCTAGCATTTGCTTTATGGTTGGGTCTAGGATGATTTCATGTACCTTGTTCTTGAGAATGTAGTGTTTGAACTTCTTCACAACTTTGAATAGGGTGTAATCATGTTTATCCAAAGTAGAATATCTCAGTTCTACATCCTTGAGATTTGTACTCATGAAATCAATGAGATGTTCCTCTCCATCTAATCTCTAGGTACGGTAGTTATCAATGGCATGTTTGGAATTAAATGGGTAAATGTATAAATATTGCATGTAGTCTAGGATAATATCACCAAGATTTGCATAATGGCATCTTTGATATCTTGAAAATCCTTTTTTGATTTTGCATGCCCTTACACCTTCATGTCTTATTTCAACATGACATTCATGGGTTTTATAATCTTGACAAATCTAAAAATGAATTTATGAACAATTTTGATTTTCTCAAAGAAGGATTTCAATTATTTCTTGCTATTATGTAAAGGTAATTTATAAATCACATTGGCTCTTACTAGATTGATAGTAATACATTATTATGTGATGATATGATTGAGAATCTTACCTTCAATGACACTGAAAACACTCTTTTTGGGTTTAGGGAGATATCCATCTTTCAAACACTTTTTCTAAGTAGTGTATGTGATCAAACCTGTATTTTGAAAACATAGTCAAGTCATCCTTATAAATTATTATGCACTTACCAATTAGTGCCTCAAAATCAAAATCCATCACTCTTTGAAAGGTTACCCCAACATTGATTAACCTAAAGGGCATTCACTTGTAGGAAAATATGCCCCATTTAGTGGTGAATGATTTTTTGACCTGGTCTTTTGAATTAACCAAGACCTATTTGTATCCCAAAAATGACATCATCTGGGATCCACTAACCATTTGGATTAATTCCTCAAGGGAGGCTAATGGGTAGTTATCTTTATTTGAGGTTAAGTTTAAGTTTCATAAGTCTATGCATAGGTATATTTCTCCATTTTTATTATGTATGGGTATCAAGTTAGCCACCAAATTAGAGTGGCAAACTGAGAATATTATCCTAGTAGAGATTAACTTATGGACCTCTTTATGTATTAAGGGTTTCATTATTAGATTTATGGATCTCTACCTCTACCTAAATGGTTTCTAACCTAGTTTGAGGGGGATAATATGATTGATTACTCTTAGGTCAAAGACCTTAAGGTCTCCATAAGCCCAAGTAATTACATATTTGTATTTTAGTAGTATTTTTTTCAACTACTCTAGTTCAAAGTATGTCTAGTCAGGACCCATGTTGATAGTCTGAGGATTTTCCACAGAGCCAAGGTTGATGAGTCGGCACTTTTGGTTCTCAAACTTGGGTTTATTTATTTATAATGTGTCATCTAAAGTATCAAACACTCTTTAAAATTAAATTATCCCCTTAAATATCTTATTCCCATGAATATTAAATTAAGGATCATGTTTTTGTCTAGCTCAATTCTGGGGTTGTCTCTATCTACCTCATCAATGATCTGGGTTTCAAATATTCCTATGTTATTAAGAAGCTAGATAATCCATTGGTCATCCTCAAAGACTTGAAATTTTTCCACATTGTTAGTGATATAAGGACAAGGGACAAACTCCACATAGAATCCTTACAACTTAGTGTCATTTAAGGTGTTAAGTCAGATACTATAGATGCTAGTGAGTCAATAACTTAGTTTTCTTCCCTAGGGATAAGGATGACATTGAAAGCACTAAAATTTTAGATTAAGTCCCAAATCATGTATTTATACCTTATAAAGTATAATATCTTGCATTGAAATTTACTCTTGATCTAGTTGACTACTATTTCAAATACATTAAATGATCTTGGTATATTTTCCTTGTGTTTTAATGCAAATTACAATCCTTGGATTAGCATTTCATCTCTATTAAATTGTTTGTGTAAGGTAATTATAGCCTATATGATGCTAATTAATTCCTATCTTAGGGATATATTAGCAGAACATCTATCCCACTACCTTATTTGTAATAGGACCCATCTACATAGAGAGACCATAGGCCTAGCAAATTTGGTTGACTATCAGTTATATCTTTGGCTAGTTTCATACTTAGCATATAGATTAATAAGTATAAGGATGCTAAGTTTAATTTATTATTGATGGAACTATACTTATTTATCATGTGTTTCATTTAGGGCTCTTTATACACTTTGATTTGATTGGCTACCCCTCTCCATGGTAGCCACATGTGAGAGAAATCTATGGCCATGTACCTATTAAAGGATTTAGACTAATCTCTATTAATGAGCATGTCATAGGCTTCAAAAATCTTTACCACTTAGATGTCTATGAAGTGTTGATTCTTAGGCTCATATTCCAGCTATATGTGGACATTTAGAATCTCTCCCACCATTTTGACCTCATATTATATAGTTGAACCATTATATTATCTAACTTGATAGGGATTAATCCTAACTTCTCATAGATGCTTGTTGGCATTACATTGGTTGAGGATCCTAAATCCACTAGGCAATTATGTAGGTTTCTCCCAAACAATCTAATGGTCAAGAGGAAGGGAGGCACTTCCATCTTATTTTTATGAATGATCACATTGTTATGGGTTGATTTTGGTTTTGCATGGGTTGGTTGAGTCAGCTTCTCGATCAAGGACTTTAACAGAAGATCATGTTGCTCAGTGATCTGATTAAGTTCATGGAGTGTTATTTTATCTTTGATCTTCTTCATGTCCTCTAATATATTATAACCTCATTTTGTCTAGACATATGAGGGTTCCACTATAAATTTAAGTTCTTGAGGCCTATTGTCATAGATTATTAAATGGAAAAAATTTGGTTGAAAAATCAACTTTTAAATAAATGACTAAAATTCTTGATTTTCACCAAAAAATGTCAAAACTTTTAAAAAATAAAAAAAAATGATTAGATTGGTTAAAAATAGGTTAAGGAGGGCCATTCCCATACAAAATATACTTTAAGATATACGTGATTAATTAGTACAATAGATAGGGACAAAAAAGAAACCTGACAGTAAAACACCCAACCAACAACAAGACACTAAACTTCAACAAAAATCCTAGAAAAATAAAATAAGGCAAAGAAGTAACCGGGTAGTTAGATTTAAAATAGATGGCTAGTTTCTTGGCCATTGAGATTTCCTCTTTTTCCTTCTGGTGTGGTTGCTCATGTTTTATTCCTTTTCATCACCATTCCTCTTGCATTTTAGGCTTTAAAAATTGGCTTCTTCCTTCTCCTACTCGATCTCCCTACTATCTTCCACCCCTTTCCACTGAGTGGTATTGTTGACCTATGGGATGAGCTCTTTAGTACCATTAGGATCTTTTCTAACTTGCATGTCTACCAACCTAAGACCCAACATCCCTTTAAGATTATCAAATTCTTCCATAATCTCATTGTAGAGAAATTTTTGTATTGTAATCTTAGTGAACAACTTATCCATTAAGTGTTTAATAACATCTTTGTTATTAGGATTTGGAATCCCCCAACCCCTAATAGAGATTTGGGACATGTGAATGTGGATTCCCTTATTGATGCCTCTCAATTTGGATTCCCCCTAGGAAATACTCACCTTTGGCACCCTCAAACTATTCCTTACCATCTTTTTCAATGTCAAACTTAGTAAAAAAGTCCTCATCCTTGTCCAAATCCTCCTACTCACTGGGAATATTGATCACCTTCAAGATGGTTTTAGACCATAAAGGTTCCCCTTTCTTGACCAAAATAATAATTAGACCTTGATAAATGATAATCACTAAATGATTACCCTTGAAGTTCATCATCATAGCTTCTAGTGATTTCAATAGAAAAAATGGGAGACTAATAGTGTGGCCTTTAAAATGATTGAGTAAGAACAAGTGGTGGGAGAATATCACCATGTTTAGCATCCAATGTGATATATTACATGATTTGTAAATAGACATTGGGCCACTTCCTCAGCAATTTAGTCCTCATGAACCCTTTATGGGACATTACTTTGGGTTTTTTATTTTCCTTATTAAAGAAGATAATAATGAGCTCCTCCTTCCTCTTCTTGTCCTTAAATGCTTTGACACCAAAATAGTCCCTACATGTTATGTCCTAAATAATCTCTTCTATTAACAAGATTCTTAGTCCATATATATGAACCTCCCTTTCTCTCCATCTCTAGGTGAAGTCCTTGGATGGCCTCATATCATGGCCAACTTGTCACTCCGTAAAGGTTACCAAGCCACCTTTGACCATTTTATGCCAAACATACTCATCCACTTTGATGTATTCATAGGATATGGGCTCAAACTAATCACGATCACCACCCATGGTTTATTTTTACAAGATTATACCCTAGGATTCCCAATACAAACCCTTAGAGATGATATGCATGTTGGAATTAGGGCCAAATAATTTGATGTTGTAGAATTTTTAGTTAGGGCGAGCATGAAAAAATTCAAGAGAGGACAAGGTAATGATCTCCTTGCATGTTTTTCCATATATTCCCTTAAACTAGATTTGACTCATCATTAAATGGGTCATCATTTCATTGTGCAGGTTGTCCTCTATCTAATTCAATTAAGGGAGTGACATCAGTGAGGAAGTTAGTACCATACTAGCTATAGAAAGAGATATAATGGACCTCAATGTTAGTCATCTTATCATCACTTTTGTTCCCTTCTCTATACATGTGTGCTAATGACACCCCTTTGAAGTGAGACATCAAGTTTTTAACATCATTTATAATCCTAACAATGTTACACGATGAGTGAGTTAGACCTTTTAGGTAATTTATGGTGTTCATAGAATCACCCTCAATTTGGAGAAACTCCATGCCCAACATGATTGCAAGGTTTATGCCCCAAATCGCTACTTGGGATTTTTCAACATGATTAATTTGGGTCCCCAGGGGACCTATGTAAGTAGCCCTAAGATTCTTGTAAAAATCCTTGATGACACTTCCTGCTCTCGTTGGACTTGAGTTACCTTTCACATCCCCATCAAAATTTAGTTTAAACTAATTATGTGGGGGATGAGAACACTTGAATTTAGATTTATCTATGCCTTATTTATGGTAGGTACTTGGGAGAATAAGATTTAAGTGACCAAGAATCTTTGAGAAAAGAGGGAAATTAGGCTTATCAAAAGAGGAAGCAAAGGATAGCTAATTATCTTTCACAAGGGCCATGATTCTCTTGAAGTTTGAGGAGGGATAAGTCCTATAGTTATAAAATATAATTCAGTGTCTAGATAACCAAATTCCCCAAAAAATATGGGGAAGGGCCAAGTTCCACTAGAATTTCAAAGGGGAGAATCCTAGGGTGGCTTCCATTGGGTGATCAGATCTCTGATGCTTCTTGGAGTGACCTAGGAGAAGTTGGAAAGGTTGAATAAAAAGTGATAAATGGATGAGGAAAAAGGATAGGAGAGGAACAAATATTTAAAGTATTCGGCCTCTTTTTTCTAGGTCACACACCAATTAGGGATATGGATTCCCCTCCTCACTAGATTGTCCACCATGAGGATCTTGTTTTGGGTAGCCAACTAGAAGAAGACATTGATTTTAGGGATGAGATTTTAAATCCAAAATA
The DNA here is from genome assembly GCA_037957365.1 of Torreya grandis. Classification (NCBI taxonomy): domain Eukaryota; kingdom Viridiplantae; phylum Streptophyta; class Pinopsida; order Cupressales; family Taxaceae; genus Torreya; species Torreya grandis. The sequence continues at coordinate 1,542,045 of JARHVA010000083.1, read as the reverse complement.
CATTATAATTATCCTCAAACTCCTCCTAATCCCAAAGAGAAATATAGCTATATTTGAATAAGTAGAGGCCACTAGGGTCAACTTTTCAGATTATGTCATCCTCTTTCAAGAAGATGTTGATATGAATGTTCAAGAGAGTTAAATTTAAGTCTTGAAAAAAGATATTTTGGTGTTCATTGGAATCTTATTTATTCAAAACTTTTCATCTTTTTTTTCCTTCTAAAACCTTTCAATAATCACATACCTTGTGACTAATGGTATCCCTGAAGAAATTGACCATTTCCAAGTCTTGGAGGGAGGAGGCCAGAGGGGATTGGATCCAGGAATCTTGCTAGAAGTCAACTTTATTTCCTTTTCTTATGTTCCATTTAAGACCTTTTTTTATGATATCCTTTCCTAATCTTAGTGCACACCAAAAATTTGAACCGTTACCTAGACTTTCATCAATTAGGAAGGAATGACCTTCCCCAGAATTTAGGTATTTGGCCCTGATAATTTTAGTCCAAAAATTGTCTTCTTTTATCACACTCTAGTGTTGTTTTTCTAGGAGTTCTTGGTTCATGTATCTCACCCTCCTCAACCCCAGTCCTCCTTTATAGGTTGGAATATAAACATTACTCCAATAAATAAGGAGAAATCTAAATCTATCCTTAGATCCTCTCCAACGAATTTTTTTTGAATTTGTTCAATCTGGTCTACCACTTTTTCAAGAATGACAAAAAATGACATGAAATAAATTGGGATGCTTTGTAGGGAGATCTTCAAAAATTGAAATTTTATAACTTATGAAAGGAGGTTTCCTCTCCACCTGGATAACTTACTCTAAATCTTTTCAATGAGTGGATTCTAAAATTTAAATTTCATGGGACCATCAAATAGAGGAATACCAAGGTATGAAAAGTGAAGGTTTTTAATAATGTAGTATAGAATCTTGGATATCTTTTCTTATAGGGCTACTAGAGTGTTAATGAAAAAAATGAGCTTTTAAAGAAGCTTACACTCTATCCATAAATAATCTCATAGATTTCCAAGATTTTTTTGAAGCACTTGGCTTCAGTAACTGAGGCTTCCCCCATCATCATGTCATCCATGAATTGTTGATGAGTGATCGATCTAGTGTCAGGGACCATTATGATTCCTTTGATGATGTTTGAAGTTTTGGCCTTGTCTATAATCCTACTCAAAGATTCATCTATGATTATGAAGAGATACGAGTAAAGGGGATCTCCTTGTTTGAGCCCTCTTCCAGCCAAAAAAAACCCCTGGGGACACCATTAATGATAACTAAGAATATGGGAGTAGAAATGTAGGAAGAGATCAAATTTTTGATAGACTGATTAAATCTGAACTTGATAAGAATTTTGTTGAAAATTTTCCAAGAGACTCTATTATAGGCCTTATTCATGTCTAGTTTGAGGAACATTCCTTATTTGGAGGAGTTGGCCATTGAGTGGATGGTTTTATGGGCTATAATAATACCATATAATATCTATCTACCAAAGACAAAATCCCCTTGATGTTCTATAATCATTTTGTCTAGTAGTATTTGAATTTTCAAAGATAAATTTTTCATATAAATTGTGTAGAATGTTGAACATAAGTTGATGGGCCTGAAGTCCATCAGGTGAATGGCCCTTTGTTTATTTAGGACAAGGACAAGAAAAGTGTTGTTGAAATCTTGTAGCATAGTTCCATCTTTAAAGAACTTCAAGACTGCTGGATAGACTTCAATTTGAATAATGTCCTAGAAATTTTGAAAAACAAATGGAGGGAAACCATTAAGACCGAGGGATTTGTCCCCTTGTAGAGAAAATAAAATATATATTATTTCATAATCCAAATGGGGGGATAGGATGGAAGCATTATCCTCTTGGTAAATAACCCCTTTAATGAGATCGACCACCTGATCTTCAAGTTGAGAATCTTGAGGGGGAATAAAAGCAAGCAAATTAGTGTAAAAACTAACAATTTGACCCTTGATGGATTTTTCCTCCTTATACCAAATGTCATCATCCCCTTTGATTTTTGAGATGAATAGGTGTTGGAAATTCTTAGATATATAGGTATGAAAGAACTTATTTTTTATTTTCCCCTCCTTCAACCAAATCTTCCTAGATTTCTATCGTTAGTAAGTTTATTCCTTAGCTTCCAGATTGTGGAAAAGGTTTAGAAGTTCCTTTTATTTTTCCTTGAGAGATAAGGTGGAGCTAAAATCATTAATTTATAGTTATAAACTACTAATTTCCTCCTCTATAATCCATTTTTCAAGGATTATGTTCCTAAAGACTTCTTTGTTCCAAACTTTGAGTTTATATTTGGCATGTCTAAGCTTCATGGCTAGGGTGTATATTATAGAGCCTTGTACCAGGAATTGCCAACATTCCTTGATGGAATATTTCAATGTCTAATTAGAGAGCCACATTTTATTAAATCTGAAGGGGGTACATTTGGCTCTAGACATCTTCTCACTTTAGAATAAAAGTGGGTTATGGTTAGACCTGATCTTTGATAAAGAAGAATGAGAACTGGTTGAATCAAGATTATAATTTAAAAAGATCAAAAACCTATCAAGTTTGACTAGGATGAGATTATCACCCAATCTCCTGTTAGACCACATGTAGGGATTACATTTTAATTCCACATCAATCAACCTATATTCAATAATAAACTCACTAAAATCTAGCATACTATCAGTTAGGGAGAAGATTCCCCCTTTCATTTCTCCTAGGGATAGAGGTGAGTTGAATTCCCTTGCCACCATCCAACATTGATTTTTTAAAATAAAATTGGAGAATTTTAGATTTTCCCATAATTTTCACCTATCATTCCTAGATTTTAGGTCATACACATTAGTGATAATCCAAACATTTTTGGTGAGAATATCTTGGAAAAAAACAATAATATGAGACTCAATTACAATAAGGGGATTGCCATCCAAAACTTTGGGGTCCCAAAGCACCACTAAACCAACAGATGCACCTCTAGAGTTGCTACAGCTACATGAATCTTTATCTCAAATGTTAAATTTAATATTTAAGAGTTTTTCCATGGACATTTTAGATTTTTGAAATAAAATAATATCAAGTTTGTACTTCATAATTAAGTTTCTTACCAGTCTCTATTTCCCAGGGTTATTTAACCCCCTTCTATTCCAAGAGAGAACTTTCATTTCTTATTGTTTAGAAAGTGTCTAAGGGGCATCTACATACCCTTCATAACCTATCTATCTATTTATACATTCTTATCACTTTGAGATGAGGGTCTGCCTAAAGGTTTATGGTCTTCTCCAACTTCCACTTTTTTCCTTCCCTTTTTATTTTGAACATGTCTATGGTTCTTTGTTTAACTCCATGGATAGATCAAGACCTTCCCATTTATTTGTTGAGGAACACTGGCCTTCAAAATGGGAGGATTGCCTTGACTCCTTTGAGCATCTAGAGGGAGTTATAAGAAATGGAGAGGGACCAATTTCTAATAAAATTGGGTCTTTGTATAAGAAATTAGCTACACAAGCAATGGTACAAGAAGAGATCAATCAAGGATAGTCTTCAGGAGCCTTTAGAGGAGGGGAAGAGGTGACTAAGGATGCAAATATAGAATCAATAAGGATATCCCTAAAAGGAGAGGGGGCTCTAACTAAATGTGCTTGTATCAATCTAGCTGAAGAAGCTAGCATAGGGACATCCCAAGGGGGATAAGGATCTTTAGAGTTGGGGATAGTTTTAGAGGAGCCACATCTAAAAATTTATTCCCCAAGTTGAGGGGAGCTAAATCAAGTTTGGGGGGATGGGGTCAGGGATATTTAAAGGGGGAAGAGGGGGGTAGGGGGAGGGTTCTAGGTAGAGGATTGTTTAACCTAGGAAGGGGAAGGGGGAATCAAGGGCTTCTTAAAGAAGGGGCAAGTTTTGGAGGAATGGTTTAAGACATCATAGGTTTTTAAAAAAAATTATTATCCCTCAAATTTAATCCTTTGATTCTAGATCTTGTATTTAGAATTAATCTTAATAAAGTGAATCAATGGTTTATCAGTTAGAATGAAAACACAAACTTGAGTTGTTAAGAGTCTTTGTCTAGCTTAGGTCACTAGATCAATGGAAATGGGATGACCAAGAGCCCTGACAATTCCCAAGATAACCTCAGGTGCATATAATTCTAGGGGGAGATTCAACAGACTAATTTAGATAGGAATATCCTCCAAGATTGAGCTATCAAGGTTGAAGCTTGCCTTCCACTTATGAATGCTAACAATGGATTTCCACATAAAATAAGGACCTCCTATGATTATCCTTATATATTATTTAGGGTGGGAGAATTTGAGCAAGAAACATTCCTAGGCATGGCCACAATGTCAATTTGAATTTTTGGTTTCCATTTTTTATCAGCCCATTTTCAAAAAGAATTAATATTTAGCTTAAAATCATTAAATTTGGCCAAAATAGAATATTATAGAGATGAGTTAAGGTTTTCAATGATGGTGTTTGGTACTTCAAGACATACCTCAAATCTTTTGCTTGATGGAACAAGAAAGGACTCCTCTAGGGTTTGTTTGAGGTGACACTCATCCACAACCAAATCTGCCCATGAAACAAGATTTTTACCTTTGGTGGGTTGATGTCTAATATCAGTGGATCTTGACTTGTCTCTAGCATGAGTACCAAATGATCCATTGTGTTATTTGATGAAACAAGAGCCTTTTCCAAAATTGTCATAGACTCTGGAGATTGTTGAGCTTCAGCTCTCCCTCCTCCTACCTGTTACTAGAATTTAAAATCCTTACACTAGATGTTTTCCCTCTCTATCCCATGTGGTAGCTCAAAATTAACTAATTAAAAAAATTAATAATTTAAAAAATTATATATTTTTCTATTTTTATCTCAAAGTGTTTTTAAACTCATTTAAACCTTATTCATAAAAGTTCGCCTACGCTCCCTATAATTTATAAAAATCATTTTGCTTTTTGTGAGTTACGTAAACACACTTTCTTTTTTCACAAGTTGTGAAAATTACAAAAACATTTTTAGTATCCATGAAATTTATAAAATCTTTTTCAGTTCTCATGCAAATTACAAAAAAAAATTAATTTTTTGGTTTCAGTGTAACTTAAAGTCATGCTTCTTTTAATTTTGCAAATGCATATTATATTTTTAAAGTCATGTTAATCTAAAATTCTAAATTACATTTTTCCCATACAAATTTTCCATAGAAAATTAAAACTTCTTTTCAAACCTACATGTAAAATCATAAATGCTTCTCGTCAATCATGCAAATGCATTTATTTTTTTAGGTAGTTTTTAAATTTCTTTCATGCTTATCTTTTTCATTTGCATGTTAAATCTAGCAAAAATTTAAACATTTTAAAAGTTGATTTTCCATCCATGTTTTAGCCAATGACTACCAAGAGCAATTTTTTTCAAATTCACCAAGGGGAAGAAGATTGAATAAAAAGAATAATTTTTTTGTCGGTGAGTTCATAGAGAATTTTGAAATATTTTCCAAGACATGAATATGTGCTACATAGAGTTTTTCTCCTAAAGGGCTCATAGAAGAAAAATCAAGCAGTGTAATTTGATAGATGTCTTATGGTTTCCTCTTCCAATAATAGAACCATTCTAGCCATTCAACATCGAAGGGAATTAGAATTAATTTTTTTCTTTTTTTGCTCAACTATACAAGCTATGTAACTTCCAACAACTTGATTTCAAATAATTTTCTTTTTCCATTAACTATATGCCCCCCAAATAAAATGAGTTTTTTGCTAAATTTTCTAAATTCTCTCAGCTTCTGCTAGATCATATGGCTACGTGTATAAATGGTTTGAAGAATTTTTAAATACTTTTCTTATTTTTCTCAAATCAAGCAAATTTGTTGGCCTATTTTATGCAGCATTGGTCAAAAGCTTGTCAAAAAATAAAAAAATCCACCTTCCAAAGCAAGTTGACATGCCTTACAATTATCAAATTCAGCTAAAGTTTTAAATTTTCTCCTCCTAGACTAGGTTGTATAGCTCCCTTGAGCAACTTCTTGTAAAAAAAATTTGAAAAAAAAATCTCCCTAGCTCTAACCGTACAGTTGCCATACGACATACCATATGCCAAGGTAGGCAGATGTAAAAGTAAAAAAAGGGGGAGGGCTTTAAATTTGATATGCAGTTTGTAAATTTTGAATGAAATAGAAAAATAGTCTGCACAGTAGTAAAATTAAAATAGGAAGAAGAAATATTTTAATGGAAGGAAAATTTGTTAAGTTAAAAAAAATGCCAAAGAAGAAAATTATTTTTTTCATACTTTCTTTCTAATGCATAATTTAGTAAGAGAAATGAATTAAAAAAGGAGGAAATAAATTTGAATAAAAAAAGGAGAAGAAATAAATTTTGATTAATTTTTTAAAATATATCAGGAGAAAAAGCCAAGTGAGTTAAATAAATGTTTTTTTTGTAAACCCGTGATATTTCTTCTCTTTACTTTGTTATTTTAGTAGTTTCTATGGACACATATGCTTTGTAAGTTATCTTGTGATCATTTTATTTTATCCCACATTCATTAGAAGTAGTAGTTGCTTAGACTATAATTCATATATAAGTAAGCGTCGAAGCCGATGAAGGCATCCACAAATTATTTGTAATGAGCTTGCTCAAAGGAGGTTGCCCCCTCGAAGTGGTCTACGATCAATATAATCCATTCAGTGCTTCTACTCATTTTATAATTATATTATTTCATGCATTTTATTGACTTATTGTAAGAGGATCCTCTCATCTATATCATAGCACTTTCTAGGGCCAAAATTTTTTTTCTAAAAAGTTTAAACTCTGTTCTACTGCATAATTTCTTTACAATTTTTTTCTCAGAAATTCCTAACTCTATTCTACATCATAATAATCATTTTTAGATCAGGGTAGAACCTGAATACATAACTATGGGAAGTGCTTTGGTAAAATCCCTAAAAATCATTGTGAGGACTACCACAAGAACCCCAAAGTAGTTGGCCCATTGACAGGACCTGCCATTGAAATAGGCAATGGCCCCTTCCTAATTGAGTAGTTCTCATCCATGAGGAAAACTAAGAGCTATCACTGAAAGATAAATCCATGGCCATAAAATTTATAGAGAGTAGTACTCATTTAGATGGCATTGGTGGCTAGAGTGATATCTTTAAACCCTTACACAACCATTGAAACTTGGGACCCATTTCTATCAGTTTCAGAATATTATCATGGAGTATCATAAAACTTGCCATATCAAATCTAAATACTTGTTATACTAGTTTTAATATATTACCAGTAGAGTATAAAAAAATCACCATAGCAGATCTATAGACTTGTTTCAATATATTCCCAATAGATGTGTCTTATAGAGCACAGTAACCAAAAATAGAAATAGAAATAGAAAAAAAATCATTTTTTGCAATATCCCTCCATCTATAGCCCTATTGATCCTCAAAATTTATTCAGACACCTAAAATTTTATTACCTACATTTTCTTCCTTGAGTACCCATATTCTAATTCCACTCCTAATTCTCATAAATCTCAATTTTCCCTTTTTTTAGGTTTTGCCATAATTTTTATTTTTGTTTATTTGCCTCAAAAAAATTCCACTATGTTCATTGTCTCTTTCTACTCCTTTGTCCCTCTTTCACAAATTTTCTAGTTTTTTATTTTCACTCCTAAAATTTCCCTTGCCTTTGTCAATCATACTCCCACTATGTAAAAAAATATTAAAATCCCCTTTACCCCTTATGTTTTTGCCCAAATTAAAAAATTTCCTTACTAAACTTGTCTTAACTCTAGTTTTCCTATCCATTGCAAAAAAAACTATTATTTGGGTTATGGTAGTAACCTGAATAGGAGCAAAAAACATAGAGGATGAAATTATTTTCCTCAAAAACCACATCAAAGATCTTAATGAAAAAATTCTTGGCCTCGGTCTTCAACATACCACTATGAACAACAGATGACATCTAGAGTCTTCTTCAGACACTAGGTTTTCTTCTTATAGCAATTATCATGGACCAAAGCTTAATTTTCCTCGATTCAATGGTGTAGATCCAACTAGATGGATCTATCAAGTAGAATAATATTTTAATCTACATAATATTTTTGATGCCAACAAGGTTCCTCTTACATCCTTTCACTTGGAACTGGAAGCCCTTCAATGGTATCATTGGTATACCAAAGCTCATGATGAACCCATATTGACCAATATTTACACCCTCATTTTACAACAGTTTGGCCCTACTACTTTTAATGACTTTATTGAAGCACTCAATAAAGTTTTCCAAATAGGAATAGTGAGAGAATATAAAACAAAATTTGAAAAATTAGCCAATCACACAGAGGGATTATTTGATGAATTCTTCAAGAGTTGTTTTGTCAGTGACTAAAGGATGTTATTCAATCTAAGGTCAAAATGTTCTGGCCCAACACGATGATAGAAGCGTTAGGGTTGGTTATGCTGGTAGAGGATAAGATCATAGCTTATCAGTGATTCAAATCTAATTTTTTTTCATTCAAAAATATAGCTCCATAATGATCTCAAATAATTCTAGCCCCTAGAACCATTCATATCAAGCATTTGACTAAAGAAGAGATGCAAGCCCATAGACAAAAAAGACTATGTTATAACTATGATGATAAATTCACTTGAGGACATCGATGTGTTGAGAAAAATATCTACCTGTTGGATGTGAACTCTAACTAAAACTAAAGATTGGCAAGATGTTTAGGATACAATAGATGATCTAAAAGAAGCTCACCTGATTATGGAACTTGCTTCTCAGGAAGACCAACCAGAGATCTCTCTAAATGCTTTAGTAGGAGACACTACCCCATAAACCATAAGAGTCAGGTGTTAATTTAAGAATCTCCCTCTCACAATACTCATTGATTTGGGTAGTGTTCATAACTTCATTAACCCTTGGATCACCAAACAAGTTGATTATTTTATCCATCCTTGCTCTAACTTTGAAATCATGATTGATAATGGGGGCACATTACCTTACAAATGGAAGTGTCACAATATACATTTCTCTATTGGAGATTATAAATTGCACTCTAACATGTTTGTCTTACCCTTAGGTGGATGTGATGTTGTTTTGGGAGCCTAGTGGTTACACACACTTAGACCCATCTTATGAGATTTTGCTAAACTTTGGATACAATTTTCAAATAATGGGAAAAAACACACATTAAAAGGCTTACAACCAAGATCTATCAACATCATAAGTTCACATCACATGGAAAATATTCTTAATAAAAATTCATATGGCATCATTTCCCAGCTCTATTCTATTCAAATAAAACCCTCGACAGTCTCCACTACTCCTTCTGACCTATAAACCATTCTATAGAGGTATGTACGTGTCTTTACTGAACTAGTGGGATTACCACCTTTATAGCCATAGGACCACCATATTTATCTCCTTCTTGGAAGCATTCCTTCCAACATCAGGCCTTATCACTACCCATTTTAGCAAAAGACCAAGATCAATATGCTCATTCAAGACTTACTGAAGCAAGGCATTATTCACCCTAATACCATCCCATATTCTTTCCAAATTGTCCTTATCCTAAAAAAAGATGGGTCATGTCACCTCTACATTGATTTCCATGAAATTAATCACCTCACAATCAAGGATAATTTCTCAATCCCTATTATTGATGAGCTTTATGGCACTCATTTTTTCCAAGTTAGATCTCTACTATAGATATCACAAGATCTGGATTCATGAGGATGATATCACTAAGATAGATTTTTGCATGCATGATGGCCACTATGAGTTCTTGGTCATACCCTTTGGCCTCACTAATGATCCTTCAATATTCTAAGCATTGATGAATAAAATATTTTGGCCTTACCTATAGAAATTCATTTTGGTCTTCTTTGATGATATCCTCATCTATAGTAAAACATGATCTGAGTATCTCCAACATCTATAACTTTCACTATAACTTCTCTTTGGCTATCATCTTTATGAAAAATAGTCCAAATTTACTTTTGGCTAAGATGAAATAAAGTATCTCAAGCATATTATTTCAGCCCAAAGCATTCAGGTGGATCCTAAAAAAATAGTTGCCATGACAAATTGGCTGCATCCTCAGACACTCAAGAGCCTCCATGGTTTTTTAGGGTTGAATAGATACTATATCAAGTTTATCAAATATTATGGGAATATTTTAGCTCCATTGATAGCTATGTTGAAAAAGGATGTTTTTACTTAAACATAAGCTATTGAGTGTGCATTTGAAGAATCAAAACAAGCTATGTATACTACACTTATTCTAGCTATGCTAGATTTTGCCAAGACATTCACTATTGATAGTGATGCTTATGTAAATGTACTTCATGTTGTTATCCTCCAAGAAGTATGCTCCATTTCACTCACCATCAAATCCCTTTCTAAAAATAATTTAGTGCTCTCAAATTATGAGAAGGAAATGATGGCCATTTTACATGCAGTATAGAAGTGGTGGCCATACCTACATGGAAATCATTTTTGCATCAAAACTAATCACTAGAGTCTGAAATATTTTCTATAATAATAGGTCTCTACCCCATCACAATAAAAATAGGTCAACAAACTCATGGGTTATGACTATGAGATAAGTTATAAAAAATGTAAATATAATATTGTGGTTGATGCTCTATCTCACACATTTACATATCAAGCTTCCCTTTTAGATATTTGCATGCCTATTCTAAATTAGTTAGACATTATATAGTAGGGGTATGTCAATGAATCCTCATTATCTAAAATCATTCAATAGTTGGCCACTAACCCCTTGGTTATGTTGTTTCCAAAATCAGATTCACCTATTTTTGTGAACAACCCCCTACGAAATTTGTCTGTTTCATTTTTTGTCTCTCTAAGTTTGGTCATGAGACGAGTTTTGAATTTGTTCTCATCTTGGCCTCGAAACGTGAAAGTGGTTACAATCTCATTGTGGCCAAGGTTCCCCTCCCCCAAACTATCTTCTTCCAGAGTTAGTCTTTTCTTCCTTTGCCTGTAGGGGTGGCAAATTTTGCCGCCTCTACATTTTCCTTGTTTTGGTGCAAGGGTGGCAAATTTTACCGCCCCTGCACCTTTGCCTGCAAGGGCAAAAAATTTTGCCACCCCTACACTCGAATGAACTGAAACATACAAGGGCGGCAAAATTTTCCACCCAAGCATGTCTCGATTTCTATGTATGGCATTTATTGCTGCACGTGGTAGGTTGTTGGGGTCATTTTTCACCCCATATAACCCAATTTGAACCTCTTTCTTCTCATTACTTCCTCCTCTCCTCCTACCTCTTGCGTCTGAGCGACCCAGCTGACAAGTTGAAGTTCATTGTGGTGGATTCAACCTCGTGGCATGTGTAGTTTCTCAGGTAGGTCTTGTTTTTAGCATTTCTTTTGTCTTCTTTTCTCATTTTGCTTAGTGTTTTGTTAGTTGTTTTTGTTTTTGTTTTGTTTTTCTTTTTTTTTCTCTTTTATTTCTTCCTCTTCCCCTGCCCGCGTGCTTCCTCTCCACCTCACTGCGGGCATTATTTTCTCCCTCTCGCCCACGGGTTTCTCCCAAAAGCTCACGCAGGTGCCATTTTTTGCTGCTCGTGTTTTGGCCCCCAAATTCAACCTACAGAGGCGGTGAATTTTGTTGCCTACGCATTCCTAACCTTTAGGCCATGTCAGCGGCAAATTTTTCCACTGATGCAACCCAAAGTGCTGGAGTGGTGATTTTTGCCACCCCTACACATTTTTCCTACCCAAAGTGCAGGAGCGGCAATTTTTGTCACCCCTACAGGTTATTCCTGTAGGAGCAGCGATTTTTGCCACCCCTATAGGTTATTTCTGTAGGGGTAGCAAATTTTGCTGCCCTTACCTATTTTTTAGCTTTTTGCAAGGGCAGCAATTTTCACCGCCCATACATTTTTTCCTCTAGATTTTTCTAACTCTGGAGGAATTTCCCACCTGTCCCTTTCTTTCCCTTTCTTTCTCATTTTTCACTCCTTCTCCTGACCTGGCCTATTTAAGTGACCTCTGTGGTCATAATCACTCAAAATGCATTTTCTCCATTCATCCTCTCTCCCCTAATTATTGTGATCATGACTACAGTTCAATCAGTGAACTCTTGCACATCTGCTCCCATACGATCGAGATCATTCCCAATGACAGAAGCATCTCCCAAGAAGGAAAAAACAATAAAATACAAGTATCAGGGTGTCTTCCCACTCACATCAGTCTCTTCAAATGTTGATGACATCTGAGACACCGAGATCGTCCACATGGACATGGCCGAATTCCTAACACAAACAAAGGTGATGAACCCTAGCACCGAGATGAAAAAGATTGTTGATAGCAAAATCCACCTGGTGGCTGCCTTTCTGGTAGCAATGCATCATATTGAATTCATCCTCCAATGCACTCACTTCTACAACAAAGATACTAGGTCGATCTCAGATGCTAGCGGTAACATGGTGATTCGGTTGGACCCCAAATTCATTGATAAAGTTTTCATGTGCCCTCCAGCCACTGAAGTAACCTAAATTGACTTCGGGGATGCTCAGAAGGAGTATGACAAAGACCCTGAGAGGGTGAAGAAAATTATGAACTATAAGTGGTTGAAGTCCCCCAAGACAAGCTTATTAAGATGGCCATGGAACTTTCTAAGGAGTGACTTCATTGAGGAAGTTGGTGACTTGATCACCCTTCTAAGCAGATTACGGGGCCTCCCATCTTCTTCACTATTCCATGAATGGATGTATCCATTCATTAAAATCATCTTCCAAGGAAAACAAGCCATCTTTTGGGGAGAGTAGATCAGCAACGCCCTCCATGAGGATCTGACCAAGGTGAAAACCTCTCACAAATTCTACATGACTTCGTACCTTATGTACATAGTTGTAATGATGCGGACTTTTCTAGGCTTGACCATAGAGGGGGATAGAAAGACAACCCCAGTATACTCATACTACCCTCAGCTGACTCTGCATGGATTGACCCATCAATTCAAGAGGGTAAATGATGCCTTTTTTGCTACTTTTTTATGTCTCTTCGACCCACAACTTGAGTAAAAGAGAATATCAGACAAGGCCTAGATAGTGGTCAATGATTACAGCTACATGTTCCTTCAATTCCCCACCTTCTGTTATCTTCGGGTTGACTTCTACCAAGGCTACCTCTACATGCTCCCCAGGTTCCCTTCAGATAAGCTAGTGCTAATGGAACTTTGCCGACAACTGATTATCGTGCATACCATACAGATGGAGCTGAAGAGACTAGGTTTCAAGTTTTTGATCGAGATTGGCAGGTATTCTATTACAACATCAGCCAAAGCCAAGGTCATGAAAACCGAAATGTAGATGGTTACTTTAAAACCATTCAAGAGACAGAAAAAATTTGACTATAGGGGAGTCAAGGACAAGATCAGGAGGAAAACCCAATTCCATGAACCCATGATTGAGGATGTCTAAATCAACCTCAAGATAGCCAAAGAAATCAGGAAAATGGACTTTAGCAGGCTGACCCTTGAACATATTGAATATCTAGGGCTTACAGAGATCCCCTCCTGTCTGATCGATGATGGGAATATCATCAATAGTAAATACCTGGTAGAAAAATTTGTTGGTTCCCCTCTCCCTCCAACACAGTGGTCTCAGAAGGAGCAAACTTCTCTGAGAAAGAGATTCAAACCAATATTGGCTAACACCAATGATTGGTTAGCAACCAAAGGGATCATCCTAAAATAATTTGTCATGGGATTTGAGGCTGAATACCAAGTAGAGTTGAAGAGGAAGGCTGAGAATAGAACCAAAAGCAAAGATGATGTACCTTCTCCTTCTAGGCCTCACAAGCCTAGAATCATCTTTGTATCTAAGAAGCTAAAGGCTACTAAAGAGCCTGAAGTAGTAGAAAAAAGAATCGAGGAACAGAGTCCTCAGGCACAGGCAGCTCAGCCAATGGAGATAGATGATCAGCCATCAGGTCAACCAAGCACTGGACCTCCACTCTCACTAGAACAAGCGCAGCCACTCAAGATTGCCTCTCCCTCTCTTCCTCAGTCTCCTCTGGTACCTTCTTTTCCTATCTCTCTAATCAGCATTCCCTCTTTTAGAGCTGTCTCTCCTTCTAAAGTCATATTCAGTGATCCTCAGAGTGCTTCTGGACGTTCTCCCCACTCTTCTGGGTCCATCCCCAGTTTATCCTCTCCTTCCTTCAACTTGCCAACAAACCCTACACCTGAGTCAAAATCAGTAGTTGGTATAGTTTCACCGATTAATCCAACTACAACCACTGTCACTACTAGTAGTGTAGAAGCTACTGCAGTAACACCAGCAGAAGGAACCATTACCATAGCAGGTACTTCTCTCCTGCCTTGGATGTTCACTTTCACCCCCAAAAGAAAGAAGTCAGCCATCTCTCTAAATGACTTTGACTTTGGAAAAATAGTGTCAGTGAAAGCTAAGACTCCTAAGAGGCCAAGGATCCTCTCAAAATTGGTCAAGAAAAAAGGGCAAAATTTTCTAGAAATGGCCAGGCCTCCACAGGACGCAACCCTTAAGGGTTTTGAGATGAGCAGCTATTCCATCTCTCGTGTTGAACTTGGAAAAGTCACTCATGAAGGTGTCAAAAGTGATATTTAGGCTGTTATAGACATCATGGTTCAGAAATTTAATCAAGAGAAGGAGATGAAAGATTATTACAAGGCTAAAACATAGCAGCTAACGGCAGTAATAAGAAAGTTTACCCTTCCCCCTGAAGCAGCAACTCTAGAGGCCTTCTCCGTGGATGACTCAGTCATTCAAAAAGTAGAAAAGACCTATTTGAAGGGAAAAGTCCTGGAAGATTACATTGAAAAAATGCATACTCAGGGAGTTTCTTTGCTTTAAGAAGTTGCAGAGAGAACAGGTAAGATGAGAAAGTTAAGAGTAGAGGTAGATGACTTCATCTTCCTTATCTCTCAAGAGATTGACAGCTCAGAAAAGGTCATTAGCAAATGGAAGGAGATGAAGGATCTAAAGAAAAGCACCTTGATATCCATCGATGTCATCTCCAGTAAGGACTCCTATGTTGAAATCAAGGAGTCACTAATCTTCAGGATTCAGGTACTCAAAGATCTAATTGATGATCTCAAAGCTTTCAAGGAGGCTAGTGAGAAGAGTGACCTGAGCCTGCTGAATAAATTAGAAGAGCTGCCATGCAACCTGACCTCTAAGGACAATCAGTTCCTTTCGGCAGAAGAAATGATTCAAAATTTCAAAGAGATGATTCAGAGAGATTTTGAAGAAAAATCCTTCTCAATGCCTACTGTGGACAACATTATAGATGCTCAGTTAACTTTAGAGAATCTAAAATTTAGGTTAACTGGCCATGCTAAAGCTATCACAGCATTGAAGGATGCATTGATCAGAGCCAAAATCATCTCCAAGAACATAGTTGTGCCAGACAACTTAGAAATTTAGGCATCCATCACTATGTTTGATGCACATATGAAGAAATCTGGCAGCAAGAATTGAATCTCTCTCCTTCTTCTCTCCTTATGCACTTCTGTTTTGTGCAAGATACATGCAATTTTGAAAAATGTAATTACATGTAAATATTTCAAAAAAATATCTCAAAGTCAAAGATGAGTCATCTTTGACCGAGATATTTTTTATATTTTATTATTTTTTGGTTTTTGAGGATTTTCTTCCTATATATAGTGAAGACTTCATTTTGTAAAAGATCTTGAAAAATTAATAGAAAACACTACTAAAATTGAAGCAACTTTTGAGACTTTGTGCTCAAATTTGTAAATCATATTTTTTTGAATGAATGAGAAGCAGGTTATTTCAGACTTTGTGTTGAGATTGTATGTGTTATTTAAGAAATGGTTCTTATGTCCTTTTTTCTAGTAATATCTTATTTATCTGATTTAATAAGCAAAGTTGGGGTGTTTATATTATCTAAGGGCGCTTCTAAAGGGTAGAAGATAGACTTTGAGCTATTTTTATCTTTCAGATTCAATTATCTTTTGTAGTTTCAGGTGGAGACTTTGTGCTTTGTTTTATTCTATGGTTACATTTGTTTCGAATCGGTGGAAGAAAATACGGAAGACTTTGTGCTTACGTGGGTGTTCTTGTGGGCTTTGTCACTTCAGGCAATCTCTTGCTCTTCATTTTCTACCATTCCTGAAAGAAGAGGAGTGTTGTTATCTTAAGACCAGGATTTTCCCTCTTTTGTTCTTTATACATTACCTCTGAAAAAAGAGAGGTAGATGCTATTATACCACCCCCATGTGTTATTTTCTGCTTAATTATATACATATATCTAGTGCATAAATATTTATAGGGAACCTCCCCTTGATGAGAGGAGAGATTTATTTCATCTAGATCTGGTAAACCCATACTATTTATGGTGTAAATCTCCCTATGATATGGTTAATATACTTTTGTCATCAGTTAGTTGACGACAAAATATTCACCCAACAGTTTTTTGGCGACTCCGCTGGGGACCTTAGATGTGCAGTCTGAAACCTCAAGTTTTAGATTGAAGTAGTCCCTACCCTTATCCATTACATAGTCTGGCAACTTCGTTCCATGTCTTACCCATTATCATTATAGCCATACCATCTATCTCTATTACATTATCTAGTCTGTAAAACCAGAGCCGCTGGGAAGAACATGCATTTTGAAGCCTCAAGCTTCAACTTGAAGCAATTTTAGTCCCTTTTTCATTTTAAAATCTGGAAACTCTACGCTACACTAGAAGCCAGAGATCTAAGGGTGTTGTTGACCCTGTGTTTGAGTTAGCATAGCAAAGTAACTTTGATCTCTTTCCTCCATCACCTTCCCTCCAACGTTCTAAGATTTTCCCTCCTAACTCTATCAGGTCACCAAAACAAGGTAGAGCTTCTTTTCCTGTGATTAATCGTGCCCTACCAGTAAATACCCCACCAAGGTTTGTTATCCCACCATTTAATTGGCCTAACATTATGGCTCAAGGCCCATGGGGTAATTCTTTTGGTCCTCTCAATTTGACCACACCTTTGCATGAACTACCTCGTAGTTCTAGGAAAAAATTTCCTAAGTTTTTTGGTGATGGAAAGGTTCATCCCGACGAGCATATTGTCACTTTCTCCATAGCATGTGGTGTGATCAGCGTGGAATTTGAAGATGTAGCAATTAGACTTTTTGTGGAAACTTTGCAAGGAGCTGTCGTGGATTGGTTCTATCACCTGCAGGCGGGGTCAGTAACAGACTGGGATACGCTCAAGTCCAAATTTGAAGCTAGGTTTAAACCTACTAAGGATGCACATGCTTTGTTGGCCCAGCTAACATAGTTGAAAAAAAAATTCCAGGAACCCATGAGGGATTTCATAGCTAAATTTAACAAGTTGAGAAATCGGATTCCAATTGTGGCTCAGCCCACACCGAAAAATCTTAAGTATTTTTTATCAATTCGCAGCTTCCTGAAGTAAGTTTCTTGTTGAGGTGAGCTGGCCCTATGGATCTAGCCTTGGCTCAAAGTTTGGCTACTAAGATTGAGGATGATCTTATCCTAGCAGGTAAGATCAGAAAAGACTCTAGTAAAAATAAATTATCTTTATTTGCTGAGAGTTCTTCAGGTACTACAGATACTATGATGTAGAAATTAACGAATGAACTGATAGCTTTGAAGAGGCAAATAGCCCAAGGTATGTCTACTCCTACCTATCGAGATGCACCCAAGAGAATGTTCCAAAATTAGCAATATCAGGGTAATGCTACTCAGAACCAAGGGCAATCCAATCGCCTACCTCCCCCTCCAGAGAGATTAGCCATTGAAGCAGCGCCTGCCAATTTAGCAGTCAGTTACCTGGAAGATGAGCACGATAATTCATTTCAACCTCAATTGGACCAACAAGAAGATGCTAATCTCTTCAATGAGCAGGAAGAGGAACCAGCTGGCGACTCCAATATCAATTTTCTAGATTACCAAGACGAAGCTAGAAGTAAAGGGGAGGGTTTGGATGGATCTTACGTTGTTTTTACCAGATCTCAAAATCAGTCGACTTCACAGACTGACAAAAGAAAGGTAGATGAAGAGCCCCAGCCAATGGTCTCTATCACCAAACGAGGGACTCCATTGCCTCCGCAATCAAAAGATCAGTTAACTCATAAAAAAATAAGTACTCCCAATCACCCCATACCTTCCACTTCTGTTACTCAGACTAGTTTCATACCTGTTAAAGTCCTTGATGATGGACTCTCTTCCTCTGTTGCAAGTTCTTTTCAATTATTTGATATAATTGATCATGCTAGAAAGACTAAAATTTAAATGACAGAGGTTAAATACTTGAGAGCTAACCCAGAGCAATTTGATAGGCTAGCAGAATATGTGAAAAACAAAGCCGTCCATGTAGGACAAGACTCTTTGAAAGTTGTTCACGATCCTCCTAAAGAAAAACCAGCCCAAAACAATTTAGTCGTGACTCTTGTTTCTCCCTGGAAAATAGAACCTTTCTATGTTTCTCTACTTATAAATAGTTATAAACAGAGTAATTGTATTATAGACTCCGGAGCCTCAGATAATGTCATGCCCGTGAAGGTAGCAGATTCTCTTGGCCTGAATTTGACCAAAACTTTTGGGAGGTGTTTTTCCATGGAAAATAAGCAAGTTCCTCTCCTTGGTCAAATAAAAGATGCTCAATATGCCTTCGTGGCTTTTCCAGAGAAGTGGATAAAAATGACGGTTTTAGTGGCCGATGTTCTCGCATCTTACAGCATCCCGCTTGGGCAGAATTTTTGCAAGGATGTTGGAGGTGAGCTAAGTATGGACTTATCAGAAGAAATAATTCCAGTTCAAGGTGTCATGAAGAAGTTGCTTCTTGAAAAAGAAGCAAGGTACGTAGTTACTAGATCATCGACACCAGAAGCTCAAATTTTATTTGAGTCCTTAGGCATGGGTAACTACTTCCTATTTACGGACGGAACCCATGAGACACCTGATGAAACTCCTTTGGGTGATAACTTGAGATTGTGTTCAGTTGGTATAGCGAAAAAATTGACAAATCAAAATGAGCACATGGAAGAGCCTATTTCCCCAAACAAAGGAGTTTTCAAAGAAAAGATAGCGTTTAATGAGGTATTGACCTTAGAATTTAACGGTAGCTACTCTTCTACTAGTTCAAGAGCTGGGGTTGTGCTGGTATCTCTGCAGGGAGATATTATTCTTTTATCTTAAAAATTGTAGTTCAATAATACTAACAACATAGCTGAGTATGAGTCCCTATTGCTCAGACTACAGGCTGCTAGAGAAAGGGGCATTAGGCTACTCCATGTTAAAGGGGATGCTGAGTTGATAGTCTGTCAGGTGAGGAACCTCTATCAGATGAAAAATGAAAGGTTGCACCATTATCACAACCTGGTCTGGGATCAAATTGAAAATTTTGACACTTTCAACATCTCTGCCGTTCCAAGGGAACTCAATGACCGAACAGATGCATTGGTTGTCTCTGCCACCCTTCTAGTCCCTCACCCAGACTTTAAGGGAGATAGGTACACTATTGAATTAGTCTTTCGGCCAAGTGTACCTGATAATGTTGGCCACTAGCAAGTATTTAACAATGATGATCAAATCATTGCCTTCTTAGAGCAAAAAGATAGTTTTAAACAACCGCATTTTAAAGGTAGTAAACCCTGAGAATGTGAATCAACTCCTGAAACCAATATGAACACAGGCGAGGGTTTCTTGCAGCTTAAAGGGAATAAGATTCCAAAAGGCTTGGTGTCCTTAGAGGAATTATTTGATAACCATGATAGGTTTACTAAATAACAGCAAACAGATTCAAATTCTTTCCAAGATTTTGATCAAGTCAACTTGAAAACTAAGCGCGATCCTAAGATGGTAAACATTGGAAAATGCTGCACTCCCGAGGAAAGATTTGAGCTTGCTAGTCTACTCCACTAGTATATGGATGTATTGGCCTATTCCTAGGATGATCTGAAATCACTCAGGCCAAATGACATCTGCCACGACATTCCCCTGAAAGCCAACTCCATACCTTACAAGCAAAAATCTAGGCAATATAATCCAAAAATCTCAGGTACTATTTTAGCTGAAATATAAAAAATGCTTGATGCCCAAATAATTTTTTCGATCCATCACTCAACATGGATTACCAACATAGTGCCCGTCAGGAAGAAGAATGGTGAAATTCGAATCTATGTGGATTTCAAAAACTTAAACCAGTTGTCCTTAAAAGATAACTACCCCCTTCCTATCATGGATCAAGTCCTGCAGATGGTAACAGGTTTAGAAATGTTATCAATGCTAGACAGTTTTTCAAGGTACAATCAGATCGAAGTTAGAAAAGCATATCAACACAAGACAGCATTCACCACACTTTGGGGCACATTCACTTACCGAAGAATACCTTTTGGTCTGATAAACGTAGGTGCCACATTTCAAAGGGTGATGGATCTCGCTTTCAAAGATGAGATGGGAAAATTCATTATAGTATACCTAGATGATCTGACAGTATTTTTAAAACATCATTTTGAGCATGTTTATCATTTGTAAAAGATACTGGAACGTTGTCGTCAGAATGGTATCTCTTTAAACCCAAAGAAATCTATCTTCAGAGTTACTGAGAGAAAACTTCTCAGACACATCGTGTCCCGAGAAGGTATTAGAATTGATTCAAAGAGAGTCAAGTCCATCCAGGAACTAACTCTACCTACCAGCAAGACCGCAGTTCACTCTTTCTTTGGAAAGGTGAATTTCCTCTGAAGGTTTATTCCTGAGTTTGCTGAGAAAACCCATCATATTGTCAATATGATGAAGGGAAATGCTACATTTAGGTGGACTACTAAGGGTAAATCAGCATTCAAAGAGATTAAGGAAGCAATCGCCCGTGCACCAGTATTAGTCTGCCCAGATTACACTAAAAGTTTCAAGATATATAGTTATGCCTCTGAACATACACTATCGGCATTCTGGTCCAGCAAAATCTAGAAGGTGCAAAATCTCCTATCTCATTCATGAGTTGTCCACTTAAAAATCATGAGCTAAAATATTCCCTTATGGAGAAGCATGCATATGCTGTGGTCAAAGCGGTCAAGCATTTTAGGTTTTATATCCTGAACTCTCACACCAAATTTCTCATACCAGACACTACAGTAAAATCCATTTTGACTCAGCAGGAGTTTGGTAAAAAGAGAGGTAACTGGATTGCCAAAACTCAAGATTTTGATCTGGACATCAAACCAACCAAGCTCGTACGAGGGAAGGATCTTTGCTAGTTGATTGCCAACAACATCTTAGATGAAGCAAAAAGTGAAGAAGTAGAGATCAAAAGCATCCCTATGGTCCTCTTTGTTGCCACTACTAATGAGTGGTATTCTGACATTGCTCATTTTTTGACATATAGTGAGTGTCCCGCTCATCTTTCTTTTAAAGAGAAATGGAATGTTAAATTGAAAGCAATTGGGTATGTTCTTTGGGACAATGGTCTTTACAAGAGAAACCTGGATGGGGCATTTCTTCATTACATTGACAAAGCTCAACAAGAAAGACTCTTAGAATCTTTCCACAATCTGGCTTATGAGGGACATTTTTTTGCACTGGTGACAGCGCACAAAATTTTACGAGCAAGGTATTATTGGCCCACGCTATTCCAAGATGCCTACAAATGGATACGTAGGTGCAAATTGTGCCAACAATTCGTTGGGAAGCCTAAGCTACCTGCTTTGCCCCTCAAGCTGGTTGTGATCGAGGAACCATTTCAGTAGTGGGGTATTGACTTCATTAGGGTAGTCAACCCATCTTCAAGTGCCAGACATGATTATGTCCTCATGGCCCCAGATTATTTTACTAAGTGGGTAGAGGCCATCCCAACCAAGCATGCTACGTCTGAAGTGGTATGTAGCTTTCTCAAAGAAAATATCATCTTCAAGTTTGGGGTTCCACTAAAGATCGTAACAGATAATGCGGCCTATTTTTCATCACATGAAATTACCCAATTCTATTTTTATTATGGGATTACCTTATTCCATACTTCAGATTATTTTCCTCAAGGAAATGGCCAAGTAGAATCAAGTAACAAGAACCTGGTCACTATTATAAGGAAGTTGGTGGACGACAATCAGAGAATGTGGCACAAAGCATTATATGATGCTTTATGGGCAGATAGAATAACACCCAAAAGGGCTATAAGTATGTCCCCTTTCCAACTTTTGTATGGATTAAATGCAAAAATCTCCATTACCCTTGAACTACCAGTGCTCAGGTGAACTAGAGCAATCAAAGACTCAACCTTTGAAAACTCAATCGACAAAATAATTATGTGTTTAAATGAGTTGAATGAGCGTCGATCTATGGTAGTGGATCAGATTAAGGAATATCAGAACCGAGTGAAAGCTCTCTTTGATAAGAAAGCTAAAGTTCATGAATTCCAAGTCGGAGATCAAGTCTTGTTGTGGGACAAGAGGTGAGAACCAAAAGGGATGCATGGTAAATTTAACTCCTTTTGGAGGGGCCCGTTCACCATTAGACAGCTTTGTGGTGAGGCCAACTTCTTGCTGGAGTACCAAGATGGAACACCATTTGCACTACCTCACAGCGGGCAGCATCTGAAGATGTTCAATCCTTGAAGCTTGGATGAGTTCATTTGTATATATGTACAATTTTTATGTTTCGTCTATTTTTCTTTTATTTTTCACTTGACTTCGTAGCCCAATGACTTGGATGAAGGCACTTAGAGACTGGTTTCTACTCCCGCTAATCAAATCAATTAATAAAAGTTCTCCAATAGGAGCCAGCTGTTGTTTCCAAAATTGGATTCACCCATTTTTGTGAACAACCCCCTACGAAACTTATCCATTTCATCTTTTGTCTCTCTAAGTTTGGTCATGAGATGAGTTTTGAATTCATTCTCATCTTGGCCTCGGAACATGAAAGTGGTTACGATCTCGTTGCGGCCAAGGTTTCTCTCCCCTAATTATTGTGATCATGACTGCAGTTCAATCAATAAACTCCTGTACATCTACTCCCATCTGGTCGAGATCATTCCCAATGATAGAAGCATCTCCCAAGAAGGCAAAAACAATAAAATATAAGTATTAGGGCATCTTCCCACTCACGTCAGTCTCTTTAAATGTCGATGACATCTGGAACACCGAGATCGGCCACGTGGACATGACCAAATTCCTAGCACGAACAAAGGCGATGAACCCCAACACCGGGATGAAAAGGATTGTTGATAGCAACATCCACTTGGTGGACACCTTTTTGATAGCAGTGCATCATACTGAATTCATCCTCTAATGTGCTCACTTCTACAAAAAAAAGACCAAGTCGATCTCAGACGCCAGCGGCAACATGGTGATTCAGTTGGACCTCGAATTCATTGATAAAGTTTTCATGTGCCCTCCAACTACCGAAGTAACCTAGATTGACTTCGGGGATGCTCAGAAGGAGTATGACAAAGACCTTGAGAGGGCAAAGAAAGTTATGAACTATAAGTGGTTGAAGTCCCCCAAGACAAGCTTATCAAGATGGCCACAGAACTTTTTGAGGAGCAACTTCATTAAGGAAGTTGGTGACTTGATCACCCTTCTAAGCAGAGTACAGGGCCTCTCGTCTTCTTCACTATTCCATGAATGGATGTATCCATACATTAAAATTATCCTCCAAGGCAAACAAGCCATCTTTTGGGGAGAGTAGATCAACAACGCCCTCCATGAGCAGCTGACCAAGGTGCAGACCTCTCACAAGTTCTACATGACTTCATACCTTGTGTACATAGCTGTCGCGATGCGTACTTTTCCAGGCTTGACCATGGAGGGGGATAAAAAGACAACCCTAGTATACTCATACTACCCTCAGCTGACTCTGCATGGATCGACCCGTCACTTCAAGAGGGTAAATGATGCCTTTTTCACTACTTTTTTATGTCTCTTCGACCCATAACTTGAGCAGAAGAAAATATCAGATGAGGCCTGGATAGTGGTCAATGATTACGGCTGCATATTCCTTTAATTCCCCACCTTCTACTATCTTTAGGTTGGCTTCTACCAAGGCTACCCCTACATGCTCCCCAAGTTTCCTTTAGATAAGCTAGTGCTAATGGAACTTTGTCGACAATTGATTATCATGCATACCAGACAGATGGACCTAAAGAGACCAGGTTTCAAGTTTTCAATCAAGATTAGTAGGTATTCTATTGCAACATCAGCCAAAGCCAAGGTCATGGGAACCAAAATGCAAATGGTTACTTTAAAACCATTCAAGAGACAGTAAAAATTTGACTATAGAGAAGTCAAGGACAAGATCAGGAGGAAAACCCAATTCCATGAACCCATGATTGAGGATGTCTGGATCAACCTCAGGATAGCCAAAGAAATCAAGGAAATGGACTTTAGCAGGCTGACCCTTGAATAGATTGAATAACTAGGGCTTACAGAGATCCCCTCCGATCTGATCGATGACAGAAATATCATCAATAGCAAATACCTGGCAGAAAAGGTTGATGGTTTCCCTCTCCCTCCAACACAGTGGTCTCAGAAGGAGCAGACTTCTCTGAGAAAGAGATTCGAACCAATATTGGCTAACACCAATGATTGGTTAGCAGCCAAAGGGATCATCCTAAAAGAATTTGTCACAGGATCTGAGGCTAAATGCCAAGCAGAGTTGAGGAGGAAGGCTGAGAACAGAACCAAAAACAAAGATGATGTACCTTCTCCTTCTAGGCCTCACAAGCCTAGAATCATCTTTGTATCCAAAAAGCCAAAGGCTACTGAAGAGCTTGAAGCAACAGCAAAAGGAACTAAGGAACAGAGTCCTCAAGCACAGGCAGCTCGGCCAATGGAGACAGATGATCAGCCATCAAGGCAACCAAGCACTGGACCTCCACTCTCACCAAAACAAGTGCAGCCACTCAAGAGTACCTCTCCCTCTCCTCCTCAGTCTCCTATGGTACCTTCTTCTCCTATCTCTCTGATCAGTGTTCCCTCTTCTGGAGTTGCCTCTCCTTCCAGAGTCATATTTGGTGATCCTCAGGGCACTTCTGGAGGTTCTCCTCACTCTTCTGGGTCCATCCCCAATTTATCCTCTCCTTTCAACTTGCCATCAAGCCCTGCACCTGAGCCAGAATCAGTATTTGGTACAGTTTCACCGGTTACTCCAACTACAACCACTGTCACTACTAGTAGTGTAGAAGCTGCTGCAGTAACACCAACAGAGGGAACCATTACCACATCAGGTACTTCTCTCCTGCCTTAGATGTTTGCTTTCACTCCCAAAAGAAAGAAGTCAGCCATCTCTCTAAATGACTTTGACTTTGGCAAAATAGTGCCAGTGAAAGCTAAGGCTCCTAAGAGGCCAAGGATATTCTCAAAATTGGTCGAGGAAAAAGGGCAAAAATTTTTGGAAATGGCCAGGCCTCCATAGGATGCAACCCTTGAGGGTTTTGAGATGAGCAGCTATTCCATCTCTCGTGTTGAACTTAGAAAAGTCACTCACGAAGGTGTGAAAAGTGATCTTCAGGCTGCTATGGACATCATGGTTCAGAAATTCAATCGAGAGAAGGAGATGAAAGATTATTACAAGGCCAAAACAGAGCAGCTAACGATAGTAATTATAAAGTTTACCCTTCCCCCTGAAGCAGCAACTCCAGAGGCCTTCTCCGTGGATGACTCAGTCATTCAAAAAGCAGAAAAGACCTATTTGAAGGGAAAAGTCCAGGAAGATTACATTGAAAAAATGCATACTCAGGGAGTTTCTTTGCTTTCAAAAGTTGCAGAGAGAATAGGTAAGATGAGAAAGTCAAGAGCAGAGGTAGATGACTTCATCTCCCTTATCTCTCAAGAGATCGATAGCTCAGAAAAGGTCCTTAGCAAATGGAAGGAGATGAAAGATTTGAATAAAATCACCTTGATATCCATCGGTGTCATCTCTAGTAAGGACTCCTATGTTGAAATCAAAGAGTCACTAATCTTCAGGATTCAGGTACTCAAATATCTAATTGATGATCTCAAAGCTTTCAAGGAGGCTAGTGAGAAGAGTGACCTGAGCCTGCTGAATAAATTAGAAGAGCTGCCATGCAACCTGACCTCTAAGGACAATCAATTCCTTTTGGCAGAAGAAATGATTCATAATTTCAAAGAGATGATTTGGAGAGATTTTGAAGAAAAATCCTTCTCAATGCCTACTGTGGACAACATTCTAGATGCTCAGTTAACTTTGGAGAATCTAAAATCCAGGTTAACTGGCCACGCTAAAGCTATCATAGCATTGAAGGATGCATTGATCAGAGCCAGAATCATCTCTAAGAACATAGTTTTGCCAGACAGCTTAGGAATTTAGGCATCCATCACTATGTTTGATGCACATATGAAGAAATCTGGTAGCAAGAATTGAATCTCTCTCCTTATTCTTCTTCTCTCCTTATGCACTTCTATTTTTTTCAAGATACATGCAATTTTGAAAAATGTAATTACATGTAAATATTTTGGAAAAATATCTCAAATTCAAAGATGAGTCATCTTTGACCGAGATATTTTTTGTATTTTATTATTTTTTGGTTTTTGAGGATTTTCTTCTTATATATAGTGAAGACCTCATTTTGTAAAAGATCTTAGAAAATTAATAGAAAACACTCTACTGAAATTGAAGCAACTTTTGAGACTTTGTGCTCAAATTTGTAAATCATATTTTGTTGAATGAATGAGAAGCAGGTTATTTCAGACTTTGTGTTGAGATTGTATGTGTTATTTAGGAAATGGTTCTTAAGTCTTTTTTCCTAGTAATATCTTATTTATCTAATTTAATAAGCAAAGTGGGTGTGTTTATATTATCTAAGGGTGCTTCCAAAGGGTAGAAGATAGACTTTGAGCTATTTTTATCTTTCAGATTCAGTTATCTTTTGTAGTTTCAGGCGGAGACTTTGTGCTTTGTTTTATTCTACGGTTACATTTGTTTCAAATTGGTGGAAGAAAATACGGAAGACTTTGTGCTTACGTGGGTGTTCTTGTGGGCTTTGTACTTCAGGCGATCTCTTTCTCTTCATTTGCTACCATTCCTAAAAGAAAAGGAGTGTTGTTAGCTTAAGACCAAGATTTTTCCTCTTTTGTTCTTTATACATTACCTCTGAAAAAAGAGAGGTAGATGTTGTTATACCACCACCATTTTTTATTTTTTGCTTAATTATATACATATATCCAGTGCGTAAATATTTATAGGGAACCTCCCCTTGATGAGAGGAGAGATTTACTTCATCTAGATCTGGTAAACCCATACTATTCGTGGTGTAAATCTCCCTATGATGTGGTTGATATACCCATTTTTTCATCAGTTAGTTGACGACAAAATATTCACCCAACAGGTTATACCACATTATTCTAGGGATGGTGCTTCTCTATAATACAAAGGTCATCTAGTGCTTCCCTAGAGTATAGATCTTCAACAGGTTTTATTCTATGAACTCCATGCTTATCCATCCACAAGGCACTCATATTTATCAAAACTTATGAGTAGGCACAATGCAACTTATTTTTTAAGGGAATGAAAAAATCAATTCAATAGATGGTGGTTAAATGTGATACCTACCAATACAACAAGGGTGAAACAACACTCATCCCTGGGTTGCTCAAACCCTTGCCCATACCTACTAGGATTTGGATAGATATTTCTATTTATTTCATTGAGGGATCCTTAAATATAGAGTGAAAATGTTGATCTTGGTTATGATTGATTGCCTCTCTAAATATAGTCATTTTTGTGCCCTCAGCCATCCCTATACCACCTCCATAGTTGCACAAATTTTCCTAGACCAAATTTTTTGTCTTCATGGCAATCCTTCATCCATTGTCTCAAATCATGATGCAACCTTCACCAGCCATTTTTGGATAAAACTATTTAGATGTACCAGCATCCAACTAAAGATGAGTTATGGGTATCATCCAAAACATATGGCTAGATTGAAATTGTCAACAAATGCTTAGAAACTTTCCTTCATTGCTTCACCTCAAAACAACATCAATGGGAAAAGTGGCTCCCTCTCATCAAATAGTGGTACAATACCTCCTACCACACTTCATGAAAATGACTCCATATGAAGCAATCTATGGTCAAGCACAACCAATGTTCCTTCTATACACCCCTAATAGTTCATTAGTTCAAGTGGTCGACATGATTCTTTGAACCCAGGATCAAATCCTCAGTACCCTATGGTAAAAACTTCATATGGATCAAAATAAAATGAAACAATAGGTAGATCATCACCATTCTAAGTGAAATTTTCAAGTAGGTGATATGGTATTTTTTGCCTACATCCCTACAAATAATCATCCCTAAAACTCAAATGGAATCATAAGTGAGCTCCTAAGTTCTATGGGCCCTATAAGGTTATTAAAAATATTGGGTCAAATGCTTATAAGTTAGATCTCCCACCTTCTTCCTAAGTCCACCCAATATTTCATGTCTCTTGTCTTAGGAAAGTTCTATGCATAAACATTAGAGTGCTGACTATGTTAACTAAATTGATAATGAAAGATTCATTCTTCTTGAGATAGAGGTAATTCTAGATAGATGCATACACCAACTTCGTGCCCACTCTGCATCAAGGTTTTAATTCAGTGGTATGGAATGCAACTAAAGGATGCAACATGGGACCCACTATTTTAGATTCAACACCAATTTCCACATCTAAATCTTTGAGGACAAAGCTTTTTCTAAGAGGGAGGGAATGTTATGAACCCATGATATCTCTTCTCTTTAATTTGTTAATTTAGTAATTGTTATGGATGCATATGCTTTATAAATCATCATGTCAGCATTTTATTTTATCCCACATTTATGGGAAGTAGTATTTTCTTAGATTAGAATTCATATATAAGTGTTGAGGTAAATGAAGGAATCCATGAATTATTTGTATTAAGCTTTCTCAAAGGAGGTTGCCCTCTCAAATTGGTATGTGATCAATATAATCTATTCAGTGCTTCTGCTCATTTTATAATTTTGTTATTTCAGGCATTTTATTGACTTGTAGGAGGATCCTCTCATTTTTTTGGGTGGAAAATAAAAAAGAGAAAATTAATTGAGCAAATTTTGACATGATATTTTCTATTTACAAATTTTGAGAATCTTCATTTTTCACATTTTTGGCTTTGAGGAGGATGTTGAAAAGGTTGATGGGGTTTTTCTAGTAAACTTTGATTTTTTTTAAACTGATAAAAATCAAGAATTGAATTAGAAGTGAAAATTTTTCATCTTTTGGGTTTGTTGCATGGTCACGAATTTCCTCTAAATTGGTGGTGATTTTATAAAAAAAAATTTCAATATTTGTAAAATTTTGGAAATTTTAAAAAAATCATAGGGAATAGGGGAATTGCTTGAAAATTAAGGGAGAAATTATTTTTATAATTTTTTTCATTCATTTTTATTGGTCAAAAAAATTATGAAAAACAACATAGAGGAATTGTAACATGTGCATTTATAAGAAAAAATTTGGTCAAAGGGAAAATTGAAATTCATATCAAGAGTGTTAAAATTATGCTAGAAAAATTTGCACAATCAACTTGTGAGTACAACTTCAATTTACATTTTGATCACTTTTCACAAATCATGTACCTTTCCACAAATTTTCAAATTTGTCAATTTTACTGCCAAATTGATGTCTTCATCTCATACTATAGAAAAGGAGATTTTGAGTAAAGGAAAAAAAATCATGAATTACCAAATCCAAGGTGTTATGCTTTTTTCACCACTGGACTCCAACATCAAAAATATCACAAACAATGATCTAGGCAACATCTACTTAGACAAGTTTTGGGAGAGAATGATTGTAGTACATAAAACAAATTTTGGCCAGAGATTTATGATAGTGGTTTGGCATAAGTGGCAGCATTCTCAATGTCATTGTAGTCTCTTGAGCTTTTTTAAATTATGTAAAATAATTATAACTCAGAGATATGAGAGGTAAGAGATCCCCAAGGGGAGTAGGTAGTGAGTTTTGCTCCTAGACAAATTAATAACATTTTTTACCTTTTAGATCATGAAGCCTTTGTGCACCTAACTCTTGAGTCCTCCCAATTTTTTTGGGATGATAATGTTATAGCATGTTCTAAACAATTTAATAAATCTTGGTTGACTAAGCTTAAAAATTCTTTCACTCAACTTCCAAAAATATCACAAGAACAGATTTCAAAGATGAGATAAGTGACATAATCACTTTGTTACATAGGATAATAGGAAATTAAATGGCTAAAAATTTTGAAAATTGGATGTACATATTTATCTGTATCATCATTTGAAATAAGCAATATATCAATTAGGGTGAATTGATTAGTGATTCCATTCACAAGCAACTCATGGAAGTAAATGACACATCAAAATTTTACATGACTTCATAGCTTGTTTATGTTGTAGTAATTCAAAGTTTTTTGATGGATTACATACAATAGGAAATTTTAGGAAAGCAATGGTTTACGACTTTTATTCCCATCTAACATTGAATGAAATCACCTATCACTACAAAAGAGTTAATGACTGCTTTGTTCATTTCATCATCTAGTTGTTTGAAAATGAACTCTTGAACATAAGAATATCAATTGTGGCCACTACATAAATAGCAAGGTGAGGAGCGTGGTTTATACAATTCTCAACATTTATTTATTTGAGAATAATTGGTTATGAAATATCTCCTTACATGTTCCCCTGATATGTCAATGACAAATGGGAATTAATAGAATTGGTTAGATAACTTGTTAAAACACACAAGCTCTTGACAAGCAAATATAAAATAGGGATCAAGTTTCCAATCTTTATTGGTAAATATACTTTCCCTTCATTAGTGAAGGCCAAGATAGTTAAACAATACATGTCTCACTATAACCTCAAGACATTTGAAAGTAGGCCTTCATTTGACAATAGGGGCTTAATTGAACACAATCTTGGATCTCTATTTCAATCTCTGATTCTAACTAATTTCTCATCATCACAATCCATCTAATAGTATTTTAAAAATAAGAAAGAGACTATAAACAATTTACCATGAGACAAGTAGTCAATTTTGTCATAATGAAAGTGCCAAAATTGTTGATAGATGATAAGGTCACATTGGACCCCATCTTTGAAAGAAAGGGCATCACGATAAAGTCATTACCCATAGTACATTACGACAAAAGGGAATCTACTTCTCTAAGAAGTAGAATAAAGGTTGTACTTGATAAAAATCTCAGACAATTGAAAGGAAAGGGAGTTTATGTTTTGATTATTTATTTCCCTACACCTCTTGGGGAAGATGAATTTGGCAGCTTATATAAGCAATAAAATGAGCCAAAAAAGATGGCTAAGGTAGGCCCTAGTGGAAAACCTCCCATGATAGAAGAATTGCATGAACCTGAAGTTACTCAAAAAGATGTTCAACCATGAAAGACTATCAAGCTAAAAATAAAAAGGTTTGGTGAGAATGTTTCTTCTCCTCAAATTTTAGTTCCTCAAGAATTTCTAGTTGATATATTTTCTTTCTCTCAAGAACTGGTTGAGAATACAACTTAGTAATTCTTAGATTCAGATGATACAATGCTCCCTACATCATTTACTTTCCATTTACAATATATTACTCCTATCTCTTCATCTTTTCCCTCAAATCTTGAGTTACCCATTTTTCCTTACCCAAGAATCCATATTGAAACAACCAATACACAAGAGCAAATTAAAACATCTTTTCAAGGTGTCCCTATGGAGAAAACAACTTCTTCAACTGTAGCCAAGATTGATCCACCTATTTCAACTTATATCCCATTACCTTCCTCAAGCATGATACCTTTAGATTAGTTGTCTATAGTATTTAAAATAATGAGAAAAATTATTGAACTTGAAGAGATAGATTTTAAAACCTTGACAGCTTATTTCTTTAAAAGGCCAAAAAAAGCAAAGATAGTTTCATGAATGGTGACAGATGAAAAGGGAGAAAAGTATGTAGAGGTGGCCATTATAGTAGTTTAAATGGATAATTGAAACATCAAGGTCAAATACTACCATGTGTCTAGGGTTCATTTTGGAAAATCCACCAAAGAAGGGATGAAAGGAGATGTTTAGTTGGCAATTGGCACCATCTTTGAAAAAATAGACAAAGACAAGGTGACGATAGATGAACTGAAAGAGAAAGTGAAATAATTAAGCTCAATAATACATAGATTGATTGGGTTATTTTAACCAATTATCACTTTATTGAGTCTTCATGTCGAGACATTAGAAAGAGTGAGAGAAGTGGGACAAATGGGTAATGCAGTGAAAGACTAGATTGAAAAAGTTACAGATCAAGGGGTATCAACAATTCTCACCGCAATGATGTTATTCTTTGAAATTCAATCATAATATGAAAAACTAATAACAAAGGTAAATGGATACACTCAAGAGAAATAAAATTGGGAGGAACTCATGCCTAGGTTGGTCAAATTCTCAAAATTTCCTTTTGTTGATCTTATTGAAAAAGGGGTAATCAATAAAGATGAAATTGTTTACCAGATTGAATTTTTTTGGGCCACCAAATTTAGAATCGAACCCCTTCAAGAATGTTTTTATAAATTCAATAATGCAAGCTCACTTGGAAGTGACACAATGATGGAGATTGACACTAAATTTAAGAAGATGGATTATCATTTTGTCAATGACAAGGATCAAGAGGGAAATCTAATTTCAATTGAGACCATAATTATAGAATTTAAAGAATGAATCCATAAAATTTCCACTACATTTGTATTTGGTTATGAATAACTTCATCAGTTGTCTTAGTACCAAGTGAATGTGGATAATTTGAATATAAAAAACAATCATCTCCAAGGTAAACATTAGGAAATAAAATAGCTAGATTACTCAGCAGACATTACTTATAGGTACACGAATGGGCCAGGTGAAGACTTGATCAAGGTAATTCTCTAGATATTTGATGACTTATTGAAAGGGAAAGAATTGTTAATATGATAACAATAAGAATTAATATTTTATTGTAGTTTTCCTACAGTCTCTTCTCTTTTTTATTTGTACCTAACTTGTGTTATTGCACTATTTTCCCCTTGTAAATGTGCATTGTATTTTTGAAAATTATCTTTTCAATTTTACCAACTTATTTTTTCAAGTCGTGTAAGTTGACGATGTACTTTTTTGAGTAGTGAAAAAACCCCAATTATTTTCTCAAGTGGTGCTAATTACTTAAAGAGTTTTTGCACCTTTTTAAAATTTTAATTTCTCATTGGTGTTTTAGCACTTCTGTAAAAAGGAAAAATAGGTGGTTTTTCACCATAACCACCAATTTTAGCCTATAAATACAAGTTAAGGATTCATAATACAAGTTTGAAATAGATAGAATTTTTGGTAAAGCATTGTAAAAGGAGATCAATTTTTTTACTCTTCATAATTAATAGAAGAAAGGTGTTTCTAAACTTTGTGTTAGTTATATCTTTTTAATTATGTCTTTCACTTAATTCATCATATATGGTTTTCATTACCATTGTTATAAATTTCAAAACTATTGAGAATAAGAGATTATATTACAAATTTTCTATTTTAAGTTTTAATTTAAATTTCTAGTACACATGAAAATCTCGATGGGAATAGAGGCAATTTCTTATTTGTTTCTGTTACAAAATACAAAAGGTTATTAGTTTATGTTATCAGAACCAAATAGTATTTTGGTGTATGTTTCATATCCTTAAGGGTATGATTATGTCTTTTCAACCCATTCAATGAGAGATATTTTCCTCTTTAAAAAGTCAAAATTTTCTCTAAACACTTTCATCTAGTCTCAGGTTTCTAACTTGATGATTATATTGCTCAAATAACTTCTCCCCTCTCTCCTTCTATACGTATTCCTTTTTAAAATCTCCTTTTATTAATTTCAAGTTAAAAGTACTACCCATAATTTACATTCCTTTGTTTGTAGAAATTTTTTGCTTTCTTATTTTGGCTTTCAATAAAGGTAGCTCTACCCACTAATAGGAGAAGGACTTGGTTCCCCACACTGTAGATGCAAAGTCATTGATTTGTCCTCTTGAAAAATTTTCATGCCAATAGTTTTTTGCACCCATCGTGGGGCACACTTTTACAACTTCCATAACACCCATATTGTAATAGTCCACATGACTTTGTCATCATCTTAAAGACCACTCCAACAACCTGAGTTAGACTTGGAATAATCTACTCAATTAGATATTATAATAAACCTCAAATAAATATTTTTGGATTATGATGAAATATTCACAACTCAATTTTAAGTCATCCTAGCTATCCTAGATCAAGAGTTAAAATGTGCCAAAAGAGTAGAAAGAGCACGTGCATGAAGAAAAACCTGTAGATTTTGTCTAATAGCTCAGAATCAATAAAATCACATATGACCATTTCAAGCCTTTAGAATCTAAATCATCAACTTGGTTTGAATTGGGACAAATCTCTAGAGGAAGATTTAGTTTCAATATTTTGATTATTTATTTTTGATAATAGAACAAGCAATGCTCAATTTGATACCATTAGGGCAAAGCCAGATATAGAAGAAATAGATGCTACCATTGCTTAGAGAAAATTTGAGATTATTTCAAGAAGATAAATGAAAATATGGACACAAAGAACAATTTGTATAGATAACCAAAGACTTTATACAAATATATTTTCTTCTCATGATAATGCAAGCACCTCAAACTTCAGTTATTCAACCTAACCTTGATTGGAAAATGTAAACTCAAGAGGATATTTCATCAGATTTGAGAAATTTCACTTAGGATAATAGGATGAGTTATGCACATTTTCATAGAACAATTAGAATATTAGAATAATAATAATATCAATTGGTTTTAGCATAAAGAGTAGAATCATTGGTTTCATGTAGGATACAAAAAATAAGGCCAACTCAGAGAGATATTCAATTTGAACTTGCACCTCAATGCTAGTAACTTTCTTCGAAACTAGTAGAAAAGATATTCACTAGAGTTAGTAAGACAAAAGGTGAGGTTGACCCTTTTCATTAGTTACAAGAACATTCTAGCTTCAAATTGAGTCTTAAACATCATAAAAATATCAAAAGTACAACTAACATTCCCTCAACCTCTAAGAAGAACAAACAACCTAAAAGAGGAACTTTGACAAGTTGAGATCTTGTCTTATCATGAACTGTTATTCCCATACAAGTAGTTTTTCAAACTACAGCATTACCAAGGGGAAATGTGATTGGTATATTAGTTCATGGAAAATTACATGACCTTTCAAAAGGGTCAAGAAAGAATTTTCAAAGATTTCATGGAGATGGAAAATAACACTTAGACAAACACCTTACAGCATTCAATGTTGCATGTGGCATTTTAGGTATTGAGTATGAAGATGTTGCTATCAACATATTCAACAAAATGTTACATGATGGTAATGCAAATGGATTTTACCATATCAATTTAAGATTTGTTACTAATTATAATACCATGAAAACTAAATTTGAGAATATATTTAAACCAGCTAAAGATGCCCATGCTCTGCTTGCTCAACTTACACAAATAAAAAAAGAAGTATATGAACCAATAAGAGAGTTTGTCAACAAATTCAATAGGTTTCTAAATAAGATACTAGCTAATGCATGACCTATAAATGAGAATAATAAATTCTTATTTATCAACTCTCAGTTATTTGAAGTAAGTTATTAATTGAGAAGAGATAGAGTAGTATATTTAGAAGTAGCCCAAAAATTGGCTATCAACATTGAATATGACATGATAATATCTGGAAAACTCAAGAAAGAACCTTCAAAGAGTAGGGCTAAAATTTTAGGACAATCTTAAATAGAATAAATCTTGCATAAGATGTCTAATGATATAATAACCCTCAAAAATAAAATACCTCAGAAGACCATTACAGCTCCATACCAAGATATTCTCAGAAGGAACTATGTGCTTTTTCATAGAGATCATCCTAGACTATAAACTCCTCAACTAAAACTTGCACTTGAGGCTCCTCCTTATCAAAACACTAATGTATTAGTGAATGTAGTTTTGGAAACTAAATAAATATTTAGATACAAATAAGTTGGAGAATAAAATGAATCAAAAAATCTAGTGCTTCAAGAATGTGAAATTGAAGAACCTAGTGGTGACTCTGTAAACACATTCCTAGAATATAATTCAAATGAAGATGACTATGAAGAGAGTGTTGGGGATATTAATAGTCAATATTTTATAATTTACACTAGAACTTAGAATTAAAAAAATTAGTCCAGTGATTCACATGAGGAAACTCCAAAATTTATCCTCCCATGAGGAACTACCCCACTAGTGCAAACAAAAGGGAAGCAACCAAAGATAGGTTGTTCTTCTAATGTCAATGTTTCTCAACCTATTGAGACCCCTTCTAGTAATTTACTAATTTTGACATAATTGACCATGTCAACAAAACTAAGATCCAGATGTCATAAGTTGAATACTTAAAAGCATATCTAGAGTAGTTGGATAGGTTAGTATATTTCATCAAAGGAAAAAATCTAAATGCTAAGAAAGCCAATTTCAAAGAAATATTAACTAACTCTATTTATTCTAAGCAAGTCAAATATATGGCCATAACCACTTTCAAATCCAATAAATTTGACCCTTTCTACATTTCCCTTTTCCTGAAAGGATGCAAAGCTAGTAATTGTATTATTGACATAGGAGCCTCAATTAATGTAATGCCCACCAAATTTGCTCATGCTCTTAGCCTAAACTGCACTAAGAACTTTGGGCATTAATATTTCATGGAGGCAAAACAAGTTCCTTTAATTGGATATATTAAGGATGAACAAGTGGCTTTAGTGTATTTCCCTAAAAGTGAATCAAAATCAATATTTTGGTCATAGATATTCTAGCGGCTTACGACATTCTTTTAAGTAGAAACTTTTATAGAAAAATTGGGATTCAAAATCCAACTGAATTTATCACATGCCATAATTATAGTCAAAGGATTCAAATAAAATTTAGAGCCTACATTAAAAATGAAGTATACAATTCAAAAGGTTAATGATCCAAGAGCTGATGTTTTATATGAAGATGATAGAATTGGTAATTATCTTCTAATGGCAGAGAAATATGTAGAGTTACTAGAGATCATGCAATCAGATCTAAATGATGTTTGGATGTTAAAGGTTGATGGTGGTTATTCATAAAGGGGTTTAGGTGTAAGATTAATCTTGATATCTCTATCTCAGAAAAAAATTCCTTTTTCCTATAAGTTTTAGTTAAATTGCACTAATAATACTACTAAATATGAGGCATTTTTCCAAGGTTTGTAGGCAATAGAAGAGATGGGATCAATAATTTTAAAGTTTTGTGTGACGATAAAATCCTTTTGAAGCAAGTAAAATATCAATACCAGGTGAAAAATGATCATCTAAGACACTATAGGAATAAATTTTAGGATAATCAATACAATTCATAGAGAACATAACTTGAAAGCTGATGCTTTGGTAGTATCAACCTCTTTGATGATTCCCCATGTATATATTAATACAAAACTATATAATATTAAAACAATATACAAACTAAACATCCCAGACAATGTAGATAATTGGCAAGTTTTCAATGATAATCAACAAATCATCTCTTTCCTTGAGAAAGTAGACATTTTTAGAAATTTTTACTTTGAAGGAAATGACTCTTCATACAGAGAATCTTCAATCCATACATCAAAAGAGGTAATTAAAAATGAACAAGATGAAGAAGATGTCATCAAGTTGAAAAGAAACAAAATTACTAAAGGCTTGGTCTCTTTAGAATAATTGTTTGATAAGCATGATAAATTTGTGAAAATTAAAATGCAAAAAGGAAGTCTTAATTCTGTCGAATATGAAAAAGTAAACATTGGTTCAGAGGAACATCCTAGGTTCATCAATATTGGAAAATGTTGCTCATCTAAATAAAAATGGAAGTTTATTAGCCTTATTCGTAAGTATATTGACATACTCATGTATTTATACGTAGACCTTAAGTCATTTCATTGTAAAGAGATGCAACATATAGTTCCTCTAAAGCCTAATGTAAACCTTTAAGATAGAAACTAAGATAATACAATCCTAAAATCATAGAGATGATTCTTACTAAAGTGTAAAATATGTTTGATGCTCGCATTATTTTTCCTATTTACCATTGAAATTGGGTAGCTAATTTAGTACGTGTTCATAATAAGAATGGTGAAATCAAAATATGTGTTGATTTTGTAAATCTCAACCAAGCATCCCTCAAAGATAATTATTCACTACTAGTCATGGATCAAGCTCTCCAAGTGATAACAAGTGTTGAAATGCTTTCGATGCTTGATGGTTTCTCAGGATATAATCAGATCAAAGTTGACAAGAAAGATCAACATAAAACAACTTTCATAACACCTTGGGGCACTTTTACATATAGACAAATGCCATTCAAATTAATTAATGTAGGATCCACTTTTTAGAGGGAAATGGATTTGGCATTTAAATAATTAAATAATGGAATCATTTTATTGTATCTCAATGACTAGACAATTTTCTCAAAAAAGTAAGATCACTATGCACATTTAGAGAGAGTCTTTAAAAAGTGTCATTTACATGGAATTCCTCTCAACCCTAATAAATATGTCTTTGGAGTGATTGAAGGTAAACTCCTAGGTCATATTGTTTTGAAAGAAGGAATAAGGATTGATTCATAAAGGGTTCATATGATTCAAAAACTTTCTTTACCTACTAGTAAACTAGGAGTACATTCCTTCTTTAGGAAAGTGAACTTGAGAAGATTTGTTCCTAATTTTGCTAAGCTCATAAAACATATTGCAGACATGATGAAAGTAACCTTTTTTCAAGTAGAAAATTGAAGTTAAAGTAGCATTTGAACATATAAAAACTACTATTGCTCATGTATCGACATTAGTACGTCCCAATTTCAATAAATAATTCATTATTTACTATTATGCTTCAAAGTATTCACTCAATAATTTTGATGCAAAAAAATGATGAGGGTATTGAATACATGTTGACCAAATTTGACTTTTAGGTCAAAATGGGGCACCCCTACGTAAAAACCTAACTTTTTGATGTTTATGGGTCTAATACATATTTCAAAAGGTGTTTTATAGGTTAATCAATGTCATTTATGTTGTACTAACCTTGGTATTTAGTCCTTTTAGTAATTTTGTGTCATTTTGAGGTCTAAAAAGGTGCATTTAATGGCTTGTATATATTTATTGGGAAGCATGAAGATCTTGAAACGTGATGTCACATCCAATGTGTCCCTATAAGTCTTAATTAATTGACATAACTAAAAAAGTAGTAGGTTCATCAA
Organism: Torreya grandis; assembly: GCA_037957365.1. Classification (NCBI taxonomy): domain Eukaryota; kingdom Viridiplantae; phylum Streptophyta; class Pinopsida; order Cupressales; family Taxaceae; genus Torreya; species Torreya grandis. Next base: position 1,502,794 of record JARHVA010000083.1, on the reverse strand, counting down.
AAGAAAAGGTAGTTTTATTGAGGAAAAAAAGATGTTTGTTACTTGTATGAATCCTTGATAATTTTTCCACATGGATGAGGATCATGGTGTGCCTCTTCAGCTTCCCCAAGCTTTGTTTCAATTTTTTTATTTGGATGTTTCAATTTTTTTATTTGGAAATTTCAAGAAAAATATTATTGTAAGTGTATTCAAGAAACAACACCAAACAAAAAACAATTCCAAAAATATACAAGAAAAATATTATTGTAAGTGTATTCTAAAATTGTTTAGCTTCTATTTTATGTTTTTTGTTTAGAGGAATAGTGGTCTGAAATTTATGAACCATTCCTAAGAAGTTGGCCTTTCAAATCTGCATGTTAATCTATGTACCCTATAGGTTTTGCTCTTGTTTGAGAAATTTCATACAACGTAGCTATTGATATTGGTTCCAAATGATGTTTACTCTATCCTATAATTATTTCCATGCTTATTTTCAATTTTTAAGTTGAATTGATGGGTAAAACATCTTAGATTTGTAGATTGGTCTTATGTGGGATGACAGGACCATTTCTAGATCTTCATGTTTTGAAAATGTCTTTAAGGGAGTATGATAGGTCCTTCACCATGTCTTAAATGTATTATTTTTTCCCTACTTCAATTTCATTCTATAAGGAAAAATCTCCATGAGTTACAGTCATATGTAACATTTACACACAAGGCAGCCATTAATGAGTAGGTATAAGTGCTCTAATGGATGATTTCAAGTTAAGAGGGAGGTGTTGTTTATTGTTTCACATCCATGGTAGTGTGAGAATGATTTTTAATGTGTTATGATAGGCATAAAAATATTTTTATAGCCAAAGTCAATGCATACTACCCAAGTTATACTCACTACCTATATCATGGAAACATTCACCTATAGGAGGTATTGATAGATATCTAGAAGTGATTGTATAGAGAACATGAGATTGTTTAAAAGCATATTTGATGACCTAGCATGTTATTTGGAAAATTTCAAGCATATTTGAGGTGTGAATTGATAAATGGAGGTTTAAAATCATACTCAATATCCAAATGACTATTTCAGGCCCATTTTCCCTAAAATAGTAAAATAGTGACCCTTGGGGTTTTGTTGAGACTTCATAAAATGGTTGCAAGATCATTTGATGAATTTTGATGGTTTTTTATTATATTATCTAGATATTACAAGACCCTTGAAAATTTATAAGGTTAAATGATAAAGGGAAGGCAATATTTGAAAGTCCCAAAGTTACCAAATTATGATTGAATACAGGTAGTGTGATCTACAATTCTGAGTCTAAGGAGACTTTGGTCACCCTAAGGTTACAAATTATGAATTTATACCTTGGAATAATGCTTATAAATGATTTAAAATAATAATTTTAAACTTAAATACTATCAAGATAATATTATGGTGGTTTCACATTCCTCAAACTCACTCTTAGTCCGTATAGGTTGTCAAAAAGTCTACCTCTAACAAGACAAATTGATAGTGATCTAGGTAATGAGTTTTGATGGTGTTTTAGATTCCAAGGTGAATCTCAATATTAGGCAAAAAATAAATGGATTTAAAACTTATTTTAAGGTCTTAAATTATCTTTACCAAGCTCAATTTCAACCCTAACACCTACAAGTGCCTTGCCAAGACAACAACATAGCATGTTATAATTGACTGTGATGTGATAGTGGTCAAATATAAGGAGTTTAAACATTGATATCAATGAGGGCTGATGAAACAATAACTAATTGGTAATAGAGACTATTTGAAATATTTGGTTTATGAAGTTTTAAACCCTATGTAAACCTATAGGGCCCCTTCATGTGAAATTTTCACTTACAACCAATTTTAGGTGACTGTAGACAAACAATGACCTAAGCAAGTGATTTTGAGAGTGTTTTAGCCCATTTAAAGGAAAAAGTGAAATTATAATGTGGTTTATATAGATTAAAAGGGTCTTTAATATTCATGTTTGAATCCAAGCTAAACAAATATGCATCTATAAGACCCCATAGTCAACTGTAGTTGACTATGAGGGGGGTAAAAAACAAACAAGTTAGGTTTTTTGAGATGTTTATAGCATGGAAAATGAATCTAAATAACCTTAGGGTATATCCAAATAATAATGATATATTCTTGAGTTTTTGATTCACACCTACAGGTATTCACTCAAGTGGCAATGTGCACCTACAACCACTATGGGTGATTGTGAAGGGCAGTGAGCTGACAAAGGGTAGTTCAAGAGATGTTTGGGCTAGGTTCAAGAAGGATAGTGGGGTCTAAACCACTTGTTAGTTTGTGGAGTTAAAAGCTTCACCAGGATGCGAATAAGAGGAGTTACTGAAGTGTCACAGACACTAGCATTGGTCAGGCCAACTGACGTCGATCAGGGGAGAGACAGGAAGCTGCCGACATCGATCAGGATTGGCCGACGTCGGTCACCTCCAGGTAGACAGGGACTGATGTCAGTCACCTGTGTGGTTCTAGAACTGTGAGTTGATGAATAGTTTGTTAACAAACTGGTTATTTGCATGTTAAGAGGGTAATTTTAGTCTTGAGTTACGAGTCTAATTATTGTCATTAAGAAAGTCTAATTATTGTATGCATGAGATCTATATAATAGACTCATGGGCTGTATTGTAAAATTGTGCTAGAAAGCCATTGTGCTTGAAGAGAGAGCAAGAGTAGCTCCTCCTAGTACCAAAGGGGTGCTGAGTGTGTATGATCAAGGAGAGTTGCAGGTTGTGCAAGTTCTACTAGGAGATCCACCAGGGTACTTGTTGAAGAATCATGAGGACTTGGTGAGGCAAGGACAAGGGTTCTTCAAGTTGTAGAGATATCTACATGGTAAGTAAGGTCTATTGACTTGCAGGTGGCAGCAAGAGAAGGGAAGATCTACTTGGAGTACGGTTGTGTACTTGGTGTACTGGTAGCGTTGTTATTGATTGGTGGAGGTGAACAACAACTCTATGTTTGAGTTGATTGTTGTGACCGTAATTGAGAGATTGAACTGTAGAAGGAGAATTATAGGTGAACCCTAGAAGTGTGGGAGCTCTAGAGGTGTGGGAAGAAGAAGTGTGGCATCTTCTTTATTGTATTTTCTTATGAATGAGTATTAATACAATTGGGTATTGTCTCTCATATCCTGTGTTGTTTCATATTTCTAGTTACTTATCACTCTGGTTAAATTTCGTGTTTAGTTGCTAATACAAAGGTAATCAAGTGTGCCCTTAGTGGGCAATAGGATCCTGATAGTTGGTATCAGAGCTAAGGTTGTAGGGAGCAGGTTATTGTTTGATTATAGGTTATTCTTAGGGGTTTCTGATTGAGTGGGAGTATAGCAATGGCAAAAGAAAGTAAGCTACGAATGGAGAAATTGAATAGCATGAATGGTCAGATTGATGGAAAGACAGAGTAGGTAAAGAAAGATTATTGGTTGGTAGCAGATCAGCAGGAAGAAGCAGATGTTGCAGGTGATGTTGCACAAGATGCTCTGGATAAAGTAGAATCTTGGTTTATAGATTATGTTGCCTCTTTCCATGTAGCCTGAAATAGAGCATCTTTTCATGGGTATGTCTTTGGAGACTTTGGAGAGATTTATTAAGGAGCTGGTGAGCCTTGTCAGATTGTTGGCAAAGGGGAAGTGAAGCTGAAATTGCAGACAGGTAACACACGGGTGTTGAAGGAGGTCATGTAGGTCCTAATCTTGGAGATGAGTCTAATTTCTTCAAGAAATTTGGGTGATGAGAGATGCACAGTGACTCTCACAGTGGATCCACTTGAATTAGACAGTGGTAAGAAAGTAGGTATCCTTTATCTATCTACTTATATTACTGATTCACCTTCTATTGTAGAGATGTGGCTTTGTAGGCTTGGTCACATATGTAAGAAGGGAATGCATGTTCTTAAGCAGAAGATAGATGTCTTTGACAAACTTAAGAACTGAAAAGCCTTGGTGTTCATGGAGGAGATGATGGACAGAGATTAGCTGAGGGGACTGAATTACTCTAAGCAGGGCTGTGTTAATATGGACAAGGGTTTGATCCAAAAGGAGCTTGCGGGTAAAAAGTCATCACTCAAAGGAAAACACAGTTACCAGCATTGGTCAGGAGAAATTGACATCGAACAAACAAGTATCGACGTCAGTCATGTGTAGACCAACAGAGTCAGTGGTGTCAGGCAGGTGCAGACTGACGTCGATTAGAAGAAACTAATGTTGGCAGTCAGGGTCAGTCATAGGGAACCGACGTCGGTCGGGTGTAGATTCAAAGATGGTCGAGATCGGTCACTAGAACAAATGTTTGGCAGATAGCAAGCTATCAAGGAGTCTCAAACTCCCATATGGAGGGTAAGTGGACCTCATATTCATTGTTCACCTTCTTACTTTTTGCTTATTGATGGTCAAGAACCAAGAAGACGTGAAGAGGCAATACAGGTAAAATCTAGGAAATAATGGGAGCATGGCATGAATTCTTTAGAAGAGAACCAAGTGGGAGATTTGGTAGAGTTTCCAATGGGGATGAAAGCACTGAAAGATGAATGGATTCCCAAGTTAAAGAAGAGAGTGGATGGATACGTGAGATAAAAGGCCAGGGTATATGGTCTTGAGGAAGCTGCAAGATAGTGGTGCAGGTTTGATAGGTGGATGACAAAGCAGGGCTTCAGTCAATGTCAGTGTAACCATTGTGTTTATCTTTACCGGGTTGGATGATGATTGCAACATTATCTTATTACTATTGTGTGGTTGCTTATTGTAGGGTTACACATGCAGGGAGTTTCTAAGCTAAAGGAAAACTTAGTTTAGAGGTATGTCATGAAGAATTTGGGAGCAGAAAAATTCTTTCGCATAAGAGACATGGAGGTTTTTGTCTCTAGTGAGAGTTGATGTGAAGGAGGTGTTGGCGGGGTTCAATACGCAGGTTGCAAAACTAGTAAGCACACCAAGGGCTGGATAGTTCAAGCTGAGCTTAGAACAGTGTTCAAAATCACATAAGGTCTGGTTTACCCCTGAGTTTTCCCAAGCAGTGGGAGTTATCAGAGAGTTTGGAGCCAATTCAGGGAAGGTAGATTCTCAGGTATCTGAGAGGGACTAGCATCAGGGATTCATGCTATGCAGGGTCAAGGTCTTCACTACATGGAGTTATAGGTTCGAATGTGGCAGGTTATTTGGATGACAGGAGGTGCACCACAGGTTGTGTGGTGGTTGGTCTTCAGGAGTGAGCTTAAAGAGGGATACAAGCCAAGAAATAAATTAGACAAAGGTACAGGTATAGGTACAGGTGTAGCTATTTATCTCCAAGTGGGAGATTTTTAGGTTGTGGAGTTAAAAGCTTCACTAGGATGCGAACAGGAGGAGCTGCTGAAGTGTCACAGACATCGGCGTCGGTCAAGCCAACTAACGTCAGTCAAGGGAGAGATAGGAAGCTACCGACATTGGTCAAGATCAACTGATGTCGGTCACCTCTAGGTAGACATGGACTAACGTTAGTCACCTGTGTGGTTCTAAAATTGTGAGTTGATAAACAGTTTGTTAATGAACTGATTGTTTGCATGTTAAGAGGCTAATTTTAGTCTTGAGTTGCGAGTCTAATTATTGTAATTAAGAAATTCTAATTATTGTATGCATGAGATCTATATAATAGACTCATGGGCTGTATTTTAAAATTGTGCTAGAAAGCCATTGTGCTTGAAGAGAGAGCAAGAGTAGCTCCTCCTAGTACCAAAGGGGTGCTGAGTGTGTATGATCAGGGAGAGTTGTAGGTTGTGCAAGTTCTACTAGGAGATCCACCGGGGTACTGGTTGAAGAATCATGAGGACTTGGTGAGGCAAGGACAAGGGTTCTTCAGGCTATAGAGATATCTACATGGTAAGTAAGCTCTGTTGACTTGCAGGTGGCAGCAAGAGAAGGGAAGATCTATTTGGAGTACAATTGTGTACTTGGTGTATTGGCAGCATTGTTACTAATTGGTGGAGGTGAACAACAACTCTATGTTTGAGTTGATTGTTGTGACCATAATTGAGAGATTGAACTGTAGAAGGAGAATTACAGGTGAACCCTAGAAGTGTGGGAGCTCTAGAGGTGTGGGAAGAAGAAGTGTGGCATCTTCTTTATTGTATTTTCTTCTGAATGAGTATTAATACAATTGGGTATTGTCTCTCATATCCTATGTTGTTTCATATTTCTAGTTACTTATCATTCTGGTTAAATTTCGTGTTTAGTTGCTAATATAAAGGTAATCAAGTGTGCCCTTAGTGGGCAGTAGGATCTTGACACCACTATCAAAGGACCCTAGGGGTTCAGAGGATTTCACCAAGGTTTTGAATATCCTAATCAGGAATTAGATCCATATAGGTCCCTTTCTAAGACACAAGCACAGTCAAAGTGCTAATACCGGCCTATTTTAAGGGTTATTTTGGAGAATTTGAAGTGCTTGAGGACCAAATAAAGAGTAAAAAAAAATTATTTTAATGTATATATCCCTTGGGACATGAATAATCTATAAAAAATAGTCATTTTCTCCCTATAATAGAGAGCAACACCCCTTTTTTGTCTCATAGGTAGAGCACTCTTAAGAAGCAACAAACCTATTTAAAGAATATGAAGAGGGGGTTTTAAGGGTTATCAAGGGTATGCAATGAACTTGGAATGATAAAAAAATTTAAATCATATTCAAAATTATTTTTTTTCCTTGAAGGTACTCTCTCCCATGGAAACCAGACCAAGAAGAAATCCTAAATAAGCCAAACTCAGTGAAAAGTGTGCACAGACTGCCTTCAAGAGGTCTATTTGAGAATTTGAGGTTTTTGAAGGGTCTATACTTAAAATAAAGTGGTTAATTTTTTTAGAGTAATATTTAATACTTGGATAACCCTCTCAACTATCCACCACTATCTAAGGAATTCGGGGAGTGCCCTCATTTTATTTGAGACAGAGGCCACTCCTTTATGAGCACAAACTAGCAATCTTAAGAAGATGTGTAAAAGGAGTAACAAAAAGATAATGAGACCCTTAAAAAAGGTATGGAAATATTATATACACATAATTAAATATTGTAAACTAATCACATAGAGAGGAAACCAGATAGGGTGCTCTAAACCCTTGGAGTTGTAGTCAAGCCTAAAGGCAAGGTTGAGGCCTAGTGCTAGATGAGGGAGTCATTTTCACTTATAATATTTGATATTCATAATGTAACATGACTATGGGATCATTTTATAATTTTCCAATCTATTTTGAGGCAAGGAAAACCTTAAAAGGTCATTTTGAGCTCTAAAGTGTAAATAAGCATATTGTGAATGGTGAAGCCTAGATTCCAAATGAGAGACCATTTGAATTTATAGCATGAATGATGAAATAAAACCTATTAAAACATGTTAATGGGGTCAAATAAGATCATAGTGCAAATAAAACCTAAGAAATCCATTTTTAGACCTCAAAAAAACTCAGGCATGCACAAAACAAGAAAATAAGATTGATATGTCAAGTTCAAATGCTCACATATTTTTGGAGAGTTTGCATGGAGGCCAAAGTAATTCAAGGATATTGATTAATTTATTTAACTATGAAATTATATAATTTTTTGGCTGGTTGGATGTCAGACATTTATGAACGAACCTTAAGAGTGAAAACAAGCTAAAACCCTTGCAACCCTTGCCAGTGACCAATTTTGAGAAATGGAGTTGGATAGCTGATCTAATGGAATATTTTTACCATTAAAACTATTTTAAATTTTATATTACTCCTTTAATATAATCCCCATGATTTTTTTTGTACATACTTATATGGATGGATTGAGAAATAGGGTATTTTTTACCATTTTTTGTGTTGTGCAGGTTCTAGGAGGAGTCTAAAGATGAAACCAAATTTGGGAAAAATATTAATAATTTTTATAACTCCCCATGTTAATTTCATGCCTCATAAAAACTCTTAAGTTCCTTAATAGGAGCTGTCATCTTAGCCAATCAAAACTGGCATATTGGACAAGCTAGTGAAAAGTGTGAAAACTCTATGGGAAAGTGATTTTAAGGTGTCCCTAGTGCTTCTAAGACCATGTAGGGTATTTAAATTTTTCATACACTTAATTACATTTATTTTAATGAGAAAATAATTCCAATTTTGAGGAAAAATGTGCAAGGTGCATGAAAGAGGATTTTTATGGGTTGCAAATGATGATAACTCCTTTCTAGGTGATTCCAGATGATCAGGCCTACAACCAATGTATGGAGAGGATTTTCTAATGTCATTAACCTTCATCCTAATAATTTTATTATTTCCTAATTATTTATAAGTTTTTAAAATATGGATAATCATATAATAGCTTTTTTAATCCAAAATGAGGAGTTTTATGCAACTTTTCATGAAGTTTATGCTTTGAATTGACCCTTGTGCTTCCTCATCTTGCATGGTTCATCCAAAATACTTATCTCATGCATAAATAACTAACTCTCACATCCTTAAAAGTGTCTTTCTAACCCTTGGACTTATATTTTCTCCTCTCTCTCTCTCAATTTCTATAATAACTATCCATTTTAGCATTTTAATCTATGTTCCTCCTAAGTATGGTGAAGCCCTGCTCATTTGCATACCTTTTGATCAATAAGAATACTTATTTTTACCTCTTTCATGACTATTCTTAGTTTTTACATTTTCAATTTTTTATTTTTCATAAGTGAAGACTATGGATTCCTTATCATGTTGTTTCATTCTTTCATCCTATTTGCAGTTGGAAAGCTTCTTCTTGCAAGGCATGTGAAGTGTTCTAGGAAATGTCAAGGATTGAGCGAGTTAGTATTTTAATTAGTGACATTCAATGCCTATTCTCTAGTATTCTCATATTTTCACATTCATCCATAACCTCATAATGTAAAATTAATGTGAGAAGATGAAGATTAGAAAAGTGTATGTTCAGTTTGTCCCTTAATTTCAAGTGTAACATGCATATGATTGGAAGTCATCAATATATTAGGTGTATCACCTCCCCTAGAATAGTTTGTTTTCAATTAGATATTTCCCTTTTCACTCCCCAAGTTTAATTTTATTTATGATCCAAAGTGGTACATCAAGGGAGCTAGCCCTATCTAGAGATTCACCTCATTCCTTAGGCTACCCACAAGCCTAGAGGTGTTTCCATTGTGCCACTTGGATGAGGAGAGATTTGACATCTCCTCAAAGAGTGAAAATCCAAGTGAAAACAATACCCAATCACCTTCATGAGTTTTAATCTTAAATATTATGATTTTAAATATTCTCCTAAATAAAATCATGTTAATGTAGTTGTGAAAGCAACTAAGTAATATAGGTATTGCATATTGCATTCACATTCTATGGTAATAGTACCAAGTACAAAAATCAAATCCATTCTGACTCAATAAGAACTTAGTTTTAAATGAGTAAATTAGATAATTAAGGTGAAATAATATGATTTAGAAGCAAAACCTGCAAAATTATTTCATGGAAAGGGACTATGTCAACTTATGGCTAAACAAGGATATATTCAATTAGAATCTTTGATAGTTTCAAATGAACAAGATGATCAAGAACTTACTTTGGTATTGTTTATCAATTCTACTAATGAATGGTCTTCTGACATTGCTTTCTACCTAATGTATAGAGAATGTCTTTCAAACTTGAATTCTAAACAATGTAGAATGGTCAAACTACAGGGTAATAAGTATGTCATATGGAATGGTACTCTTTCCAAGAAAAACATTGATGGATTTTTCTTAAGGCGTGTGGATAAAGAATAGTAGAGAAAATTATTACAAGATTTTCATGATCAAGATTATTGAGGGCACTTTTCTACCAGAGTAAGAGCATACAAAATTTTCAAAGATCATTACTATTGGCCAACTCTTTTCAAAGATTCATATGAATGGGTGAGAAAGTGTGAGGCATGTCAATAGTTTATAGGCAAACTTAGGTTACCAGCACTTCCTCTCAACCCATGATAGTTGAATAACCTTTTTAGCAATGGGGATTAGATTTTTTAGGGATATTTAACCCTCATTAAAGTGTAGGCCATACTCATGTTCTTATAGTGATGGATTATTTCACTAAGTGGGTAGAAGTAATTCTTATAAAATAAATAACTTCAGAAGTCATTTTCAACTTCATCAAGGAAAATATCTTAATACGATATAGAATCCCATAAAAAATTGTTATGGATAATGCATCTAAATCTTCTTATTTATATATGATTGCATTTTTCTATGGATATGGTATTTATTTATCTCATTCATCGAACTATCATCTGCAAGTTCATTGTCAAGCGGAATCAAACAATAAAAACTTGTTTATAATCATGCACAAGGTGGTAAACAAGAATTTAAAAAAATAGAAAAAAAAGGTATATGATGCTCTTTAGGTAGACCATATAACTCTTAATTCTATTGGTATGTCTTCATTCCAATTGTTATCTGGAGTAGATGCTACAATTTTTGTAACTCTTAAGTTATCTACCCTACAATTGTCTAGGGCAGTGGAAAATTTGAATTTTGAAATCTCATTAGATAAGAGAATATTATATCTAAAACAACTAGAATAAAAAATAATATAGGTGGTTGACATGATCATAGAACACCAAGCTCGTGTCAAATTCCTCTTTGACAAGAAGGTTAAGAAAATAGAATTATAAGTAAGAGATTTGGTACTACTTTGGGATAATTCCAGAGAGCCAAAAGGGAGTCATGGGAAGTATGATTCACTTTGGATGGGACCATTCAAGTTCAAGCACTTTTACAGTATAAAAATTTTTACCTGGTATATTGTGATGGAACCTATTTGCCATTACCTTTTAGTAGGCAATATTTGAAACATTATTTCTAGTAAGAACCAAGTGGCCTTCTTCTGTACATATGTAAATATAATTTTAGATGTGCTTCTTTCTTACTCTTTATTTTGGTGTGCGTATTATTTTTCAATAAAGTTGAAGTGTGTTTGTTTCCCCTCCTTTATGTTTTGGTCTGCTTTGCCTGCACATTTTTATTATTGTGATCTCTATCTAGAAACATCAGGGTGATTACAAGTTTTTTAAGAGTGACAGATGGAACAAGGCTTTCATAGTTTTCTTTAGGTGAACAAAATGATCTAACCTGGTAGTGAATCTTAATTTCTAATATGATTAAGATGATTGAACTAGTTATTAGTTGGTCAAATTAGGGTATGAAAGTTTTCAAATGAATGGGTGATCTAGCCTAACAGTGCATGTTCATTTATCATATGATTGAGATAGGCAAACTAGCTATCAGTTGGTCAGATATAGATATATAAGTGTAAGAGAAACACTATACATTTGAGTTTGTATAAAAATTCATAAATAAAAATGTACTTACATACACTATCCTTTTGTATACATGAAATCACATGTTAGGTTGAGTACCTAACCCTCACATATACTATCTTTTGACATGTGATCGATTTTCAATGGCTTGAGAACCATCCCTTTCTCAAAGATTAGGAATCTAAATAATTTTTAAATGTATCAAAATTATTTTTAAATACTTTGTTACCCAATGGAAAAAATTTCAGACTACAAAACCATAGAATTAAAATTATTTTCATTCCTTGCAATTCAAAATCCTGATCAAAACTAGTTGTTGTCATAGATTTTGAAAATGGCAAAAAACTAGTGGAAATTTTGAATTTTAAATAAATGGCTAAAAAAATTTATTATTTTCACCCAAAAATATCAAAACTTTTAAAAAATCAAAAAATTTAATTAATTACTCAAAATTCATTAATTAAAAACTTACAATTTTTTCCATTTTTATCCCAAGTGTTTTTAAACCTGTTTGAACCCTCTATGCAAAAGGCCACTTATGCTCCCTATAATTTTCAAAAATAATTCCATTTTTTGTGAGTTGCATAAACACACTTTCCTTTTTCAAAGTTGTACAAATTTCAAAAACTTTTTAGTCTCTGTGTAATTTGCAAAATCTTTTTCGATTCTCATGCAAATTGTAAAAATGTTTTCATTTCCTGTGTAAATTGCAAAAATATTTTTGATTCATGTGCAATTTTAAAAAAAAAATTCAATTCCCGTGCAAATTACAAAATATTTTTTGATTCTTATGCAATTTACAAAAATATTTTGGTTTCCTATGTAATTTTCAAAAATATTTTCAGTTCTCATGCAAATTCTGAAAAAGTTTTCGGTTCTTGTGCAATTTGTTAAAACATTTTTAAACTTTGTGTAATTTGTAAAAATGTTTTAATTTTTAAATTTTAATACAACTTAAACTCGCGCTTATTTTAATTATGCAAATGCAAATTATGTTTTTAAAACCATGTTAATCCAAAATTCTAAATTGCATTTTTCCATGCAAATTTCTCATTATAAATTAAAACTTCTTTTCAAGCCTACATGAAAACTCATAAATGCTTCCCGTCAATTGTGTAAATGTAGTTATTTCTTTGGGTAGTTTTTAAATTTACTCTAATCTTATCTTTTTAAATTTTCATGTTAAATATGGCATATTTTTAAACATTTTAAAAGTTTATTTTCCATCCATGTTTTAGCCAGCGACTACCAAGAGTAAATTTTCTCAAATTCATCGAGGGGAAGCAGATTGAAGAAAAAGAATAATTTTTTTACTGGTAAGTTCACAGAGAATTTTGAAATCTTTTCCAAGACATAGTTATGTGCTACATTAATTTTTTCTATTGAAGGGATCATAGGAGAAAGATCAAGTGGTGTAATTTGATAAATGTCTTTCTGGTTTCCTCTTCCAACAGAAGCACCATTCTAGTTGTTCAACACTAAAGGGAAGTAGAATTATTTTTTTTATTTTTCTACTCAGCTATATAGTCCATGCAACTTGTAGCAAGCAAATTTTAAATTATTTTCATTTTCCATCAACTGGACACCCCCTAAATAAAGTGAGTTTTATATTAAATTGTATAAATTATCTTAGTTTCTACCAAATCATACGACTACATGCATAAATGATTTGAAGACTTTCTAAATACTTCTCTTATTTTTTTCCCAAATCAAGCAAAATGTACAGCCTATTTTATGCAGTATTGGTCAAAAGTTTATTAAAAAATAAAAACAAATCCACCCTCCAAAGCAATTTGATGCCCCCTATAATTGTCAAATTTAGCTAAATTTTTAAATATTTCTCCTCAAAGACTAGGTCGTATGAATCCCTTGAGCAACTTCATGCAAAAATTTAATATATATATATATATATATATATATATATATATATATATATTCTCCCCAATGCCAATCATATGACTGTCGAATGGTAGATTATATGCTTAGGTGGGTAGATGTAAAAGTAAAAAAAGGAAGAGAGGGTTTAAATTTGCTACGCAATTTATAAATTTTGAATGAAGTATAAAAATGGTCTACAAAGTAGTAAAAGTAAAAAATAAGGAAGAAATATTTTAGTGGAAGTAAAATTTGTTGAGTTAAAAAAAATGCTTGTGAAGAAAATTTGGTAAGAGAAATGAATTAAAAAAGGAGGAAAGAAATTTGAATTAAAAAATGGAAGAAATAAAGTTTGAGTAATTTTTAAAAATATATATTTTGCCAATCAGAGAAGCCAGGAGAAAAAGCCAAATGAGGAAAATAAATATATGTTTTGATGGAAAATAAAAAGGAAAAAATTGATTGAGCAATTTTTGGCATGATATTTGCTATTTACAAATTTTGAGAATCTTCATTTTGCACATTTTTCGCTTTGAGGACATTGAAAAGATTGACAAGGTTTTTATGGGAAACCTTGATTTTTTTCAAACTGGTAAAAATTGAGAACTGAATTAATAGTGGCAAATTTTTATCTTTTAGGTTCATAGTATGGTCATGAATTTCCTCTGAATTGGTAGTGATTTTAGAACAAAATATTTTTGCGGGACTTTTAAAATTTTGAAAATTTAAATAAAATCATAGGGAATAGGGGAATAGCTTGAAAATTAAAGAAGAAAATATTTTTATAATTTTTTCCATTCATTTTTGTTGGTTAGAAAATTTTGTGAAAAGTTACATAGAAAAATTGTAATAGGTGCATTTGTAAGTGAAAAATTTGGTCAAAAGGAAAATTTAAATTTATATCAGGAGCATTAAAATTACCCTAGAACAATTTGCACAATTGAATTATGCGTACATGAGTACAACTTCAATTTATATTTCTATCATTTTTCACATATTTTCAAATTTATCAAATTTATTTCCAAATTGATATCTTCATCTCATAGTCTAGAAAATGAGATTTTGAGTAAAGGCAAAGAAATCATAAAGTACCAATTCTAAGGTGTTATGCTTTCTTTGCCACTAGACTCCAATGTTAAAAATATCACTGACACTGATCTAGGCCACATCAACTTGAATGAGTTTTGGGAGAAAATGTATGCAATACATAAAATAAATTTTGGCCAAAGTATTTGTGATTGTGGTTTGGCATACGCAACAGTGTTCTCGATGTCATTGCAACCTCTTGGGTAAGTTTTAATGGTGGAAAATAATTATAACTCATAGACGTGAGAGGTAAGAGATCCCCAAGGGGAGTTGATAGTGAGTTTTAATCATGAGTAAATTGATAGCATTTTTCACCTTCCATATCATGAAGCCTTTGTGCACCTAACTCTTGAGTCCTCCCAAAGCTTTTGAGATGACAATGTTATAGCATGTTTTAAACAAGTCAATAAAGCCTAGTTGACTAAGCTGAATCATTATTCCACTCAACTTCCAAAAAATATTGCAAGATTAGATTTCAAAGATGAGATAAGTAACATAATCACTTTGTTGCACAGGATAGTTGGAAATCAAATGGCCAATAATTTTTAGAACTAGATGTACAAATTTATCTAGATCATCATTCAAAATAAGTAATATATCAATTAGGGTGAATTGATCAACAATTCCATTCATAAGTAACTCATGGAAGTAAAGTACACGTCAAAAGTTTACATGACTTTATCCCTTGTTTACATTGTAACAAGTTGAAGATATTTTGACAAATTAGATACAGTGGGTGATTTTCGGAAAGTAACGGTGTATGAATTCTTTCCCTAACTAACATTGAAGGAAAACACATGTCACTTCAAAAGAGTGAATGACTGCTTTGTTCATTTCATCATCCATTTATTTGAAAATGAACTCTTCAACACAAGAATATTAGTTGCAACCACTATAAAAATAATAAGAAATGGATCTTAGTTTATATAATTATCAACATTCAATTATTTAAGAATTAGTGTTTTGAAATATATTCTTACATGCTCCCATGATATGTTAGATACAAATGGGCATTAATGGAATTGGTGAGATAACTTGTTGAAACACACAAGTTCCTGACAAGTAGATACAAAATAGGGATCAAGTTTCCAATCTCTATTGGTAGATATACTTGCCCTTCATTAGTGAAGGCCAAAATAGTTTAGCAATACATGTCTCACTATAACATTAGGACATTTAAAATTAGGCCTTCATTTAATAATAGGGGCTTAATTGAACATAATCTAAGATCTCCATTTTAACATGTTCCACATTTTGAAGATTATTAGATGGATTGTGATTATGATAAATTAGTGAGAATCAGAGACTATTCATGGTTTATTGTGAGACAAATAGTCAATTTTGGAATAATGAAAATGCCAAAATAGTTATTAGATGATGAGGTCACATTGGGCACCATCTTTGAAAGAGAGGGAATCATGATAAAGTCTTTTCCCATAGTACATTAGGACAAAATGGAATCTAATTCTCTCAGAAGTAGAATAAATATTGTACTTGATAAGACTCTCAAATGGTTGAAAGATAAGGGAGTTGATGTTATGAATGTTGATTTCCCTACACCTCCTAGGGAAGAAAAATTTGGAAGCTTTTATAAGCAATAGAATGACCCAAAAAAGATGGATGAGGTAGGCCCTAATAGAGAACCTCCCATGATAGAAGAAGTGCCTAAGCCTAAAGTTACTCAATAAGTTGTTCAATAGTGAAATATTATCAAGATAAACATAAAAAGGTTTGGTGAGAATGTTTATTCTTCTCCTAGAATTTCATTTGCTCAAGAATTTCTAGTTGATAAATTTACTTTCTCTCAAGAACTGATAGAGAATACAACTCAACTATTCTTTGCTTCAAATGATACAATGCTCCCTATGTCATATAATTTCCCTTTGCAAGAGGTTACTCCTATCTCTTCATCTTCTCCCTCAAATCTTGATTTACCCATTACTCCTTCCCCAAGAATCCCTCTTGAAATAATTAGTGCACAAGAGTAAATTTAAACATCTTTTCAAGGTGTCCCAATGGAGAAAACACTTTCTTCAACTATAACCAGGATTGATCTACTTGTTTCAACTTCTATCCCATTCCCTTCCTCAAGCATGATAGCTTTAGATTGCTTGTCTACATTAGTAAAAAGAAATGAAAAAATTGTTAAACCTAAAGAGATAGATTTTGAAACCTTGACAGTTTCTTTTTCAAAAAAGCCAAAGAAATCAAATATAGTTTCATGAATGATGATAAATGAAAAGGGATAAAATCATGTAGAGGTGGCCATTCTAGCAGTTGAAATGGATAAGTCAAAGATCAGGATTGAATACTACCATGTGTTTAGGGTTCATTTGGCAAAATCAACTAGAGAAGGGATGAAAGGAGATGTTCAGTTGTCAATTAGAACCATTTTTCAAAAAATTTACAAATATAAGGTGATGAAAGATGAACTAAAAGATAAAGTTGAACTATTAAGCTCAATAATACATAGATTGATTGGGCCAGTTCAAATAGCTATCATTTCATTAAGTTTTCATGATGAAATACTAGAAAGAGTGAGAGAAATGGGCCAAATGGGTAATGGGGTGAAAGACTAGATTGAAAAAGTTGCAAATCAAGTGTTCTCAACAATTCTCACTGCAATGATGATATTCTCTAAAATTCAATCAAAATATGAAAAACTAGTAATAAAGGTAAATGGATACACTCAGGAGAAACAAAATTGGGAGGAACTCATGCTTGGGTTGGTTAAATTCTCAAAATTTCCTTCTATTGATCTTATTGAAAAAGGGGTAATCAATAAATATAAAATTATTTATTAGATTGAATTTCTTTGGGTGACCAAATTCAGAATTTAGTCCCTTAAAGAATGTGTTCATAAATTTAGTAATGTAAGGTCACTTAGAAGTGACACAATGATGGAGATAGACACTGAAGTCAAGAAGTTGGATTGTCATTTTTTTAATAACAAGGATCCAAAGGGAAATTTGATTTCAATTGAGACCATAATTAGAGAATTCAAGAATGAATACAGAACATTGCCACTACATTTACATTTGGTTATGAAGAACTTCATCAGTTTTTTTAGTACCAATTGAATGTAAATAATTTGGATATGAAAATCAACATTCTCTGAGGCAAGCATCCAAAAATGAACAAGTACATAGATGGACCAGATGAAGACTTGATTAGGGTGGTTCTCCAAAGATTTGATGACTTCTTAAAAGAGAAAGAATTATCAATATGACAGCAAGAAGAATGAAGATTTGTTTTTAGTGTTCCTAAATTCTCATCTCTTATTTGTTTGTACCTAACTTGTGTTATTTCACTCTTTTCCCCTTATAAATGTGCATTTTATTTTTTCAAATTATCTTTTCAATTTTGCCAAATTGATTTTTCAAGTTGTGCAAGTTGACAATGTGCTTTTTTAAGTAGTGAAAAATCCCCAATTATTTTTACAAGTTGTGCTAATTGCTTAAAGAGTTTTTACACATTTTCAAATTTGTAATTTATAATTGGTGTTTTATTACTTCTGTTAAAAGGCAAAATAGGTGGATTTGCACCATATTCACCCATTTTCTCCTATAAATACAAGTTAAGGATTCATAATATGGGTTCAAAATAGATATAATTTTTTGAAATGCATTGCAAAAGAGATCAATTTTTCTAATCTTCAAAATCAATACAACAAAGGTGTTTTTAAAATTTACGTTTGTTATATATTTTAAATTTTGTCTTTTACTAAATTCATTTTATCTGATTTTCATTACCATTGTTATAAATTTCAAATTTTTGAGAATAGGAGATTAAATTATAAAAATTTATATTTCAAGTTGTAATTTACATTTACAGCACACATGAAAATCTCGATGGGAATAAAGGCAATTTCTTAGTTATTTTTGTTATAAATTACAAAAGCTTATTAGTTTATGTTATCAGATCCAAATAGTATTTTGGTGTATGTTTCATATCCTTAAAAGTATGATTATGTTTTTTTAAACCATTGAATGAGAGATATTTTCCTCTTTCAAAAGTCAAATTTTTTTCTCAACACTTTTATCTAGTCTCAAGTTTATAACTTGATGATTTTGTTACTCAAATAACTTCTCCCCTCTCTCTCCTTCTATACATATTCCTTTCTCAAACCTCCTTTTTGTAATTTTAGGTTAAAATTACTACCCATGATTTATATTCCTTTGTTTGTAAATATTTCTTGCTTTCTTATTTTGGATTTCAATCAACACAGTTATGCCTGCTAATAAGAGAGAGACTCGGCTCCCCATGTTGTTGACGTGAAGTCGCCAATTTGTCCTCTTGACAAATTTTCATGCCAATAAGGCCTTAGGGGTGGGGGATTATTCTTATCACTTTAGTCTGGTGGGGCCACACCATTGTTCGATGAAGTTGAGGTAGTGAAGGGTGATTATGGTTGTTTATTCCTAAGGGCATAATTGTCCCCTTAGAACTATTGAAATGCATGCACCTCACTAATACCCTCTTTTATCTTAGTTTCTTCTTAGCTAAGGAATTCCATGGTTTCCAACACCATGGTAGTCTTATGGGATTTACTTGCATTAGATGATTTTGAATTATTTTTGACCACATCATACTCTTTTATTTCCTTCTAAAATATCTCAAAGGTACAATAGAACTTTATATAATCAACTTCTCCATGGGAGATCATTTTATGCACTTGACACTAGTTACTCAAGGATATTTCAAAGATCTTAACTTCTAATAACCTATTGGGTGAGGTTTATGATAGATTGTGAGGATGGTTGTAGTTCCTATTTGGTCTTTGATATGTGAATTTCTTAAAGGAACTATCTACATTAGATTTACTCATCTTCCTTTATAGCCCAAGGAATTCATTACTAATTTTTTGTACCATTCACTAAATGACATCTAGCTCATGTTTTGTGGACTCTTGAGGTATGGTCTAGTTATTGTTAGTTATCAATAACATCACTTGGTATTTCAACTAGGGAGTTATTTCATGGTTCACTGGATTAAATAAACCTAAGTGTTGGTTTGGTGTTTCATGACTCAGTGGGAATTGATTTATTATGGGGAGTGATTGAGGCAGTGGGATATTTTGATTAACATTGGGTAAGAGGATCAACATGGGCATTTGTGGTAATGCATTAGAAATGGGAGTCATCATTTAAACTTATGGGTCTAGATGTTAGACTACCTTAATGGCCCTTGCATTGGTCAGGGGTAAGTCCACTATTACTAGGTCTCACCTTAAAAACATAATAATCCAAGGGTCTTAGGTTTTTTTAAACATTTCAAGAATTAATTAGAGGTTGGGTTGGTAGAGCACAATAATTGGTTTGTACATCTTATAGAATGTAGTGTTGAATTTTTTGATAAGCTCATTAGGTTCCCATTTAATGAAGGTGAATTACTGGTAAAGGATACTTGGGTTGATCATTTACCCAAACTAGGTGAGGAAGGAAGTACTGAAATGGTCCTAGTTGGGGATCCAATCATTAGAAAGGTTAAGGAACTAATCTTAGTTTGAGTCCATCAATGTGAAGGGAAAAATATTGTACACCACATCTTCATTTTACACATTCAAAATCCTTAGGGTGGTCTTGTAGGAGGTACATTTTCTTTGAAAATTCATCTTACACTAAAATTAAAATGAAGAAGATACCTTTCAGGGATTTTAGGTAAGTTATGGACAACTCTAGGAATTTTAATATCTAAACTAGCTAACTAGGGTACTGGGAGATCCATTTTGGGTGGTTTATTTCGGGATATTGAGAAGATAAGCTATTGGGGACTGCTACATGTCTGAGCCTAGGTTTATCAATCTTGGGTCTCTTATGTAATTATAAGCATGAAACCCCTAGTTATCCATGATGGGTGAATTGGACTCTAGGGTGTTTTACAGACAAATAATAGTTATGATGTTACTATCAACAAGTATAATCTCTAATAAGTTGACACTCAATATATAAAATCTTGAAAGCCCTCTTATTGACAATTTTGCCCCAAAGAAAAGAATAGTTGTTGATTCAAGCTGTTGAAGGAGAAAATTATAAACAGGACTTTTTGTGGTTTTATAAAGGGGTACTTTACATATTTCTAAAGGGACATTTAAAAATTCTTGAAGGAATTAGTGTTCCACTTGATTTTTTTCCAAAGGGTAGTTTGACAAAAGGAAAAGGTGCAGTTCAAAAAAACTTGAAGGGTAGTTCCTTTTGGGGAGGTTCATTTCATAAACTCTAAGGGATAATTTTAATTTATTTTAAGGGTTTGTGCCCTTCAAAAAATGACTTGACAAAAATTAAATGGTCCACTTGGAAAATCTTGAAGGGTATGTGCCCTTCAGGAAGGTCCATTACAAAAAACTCAAAGGGTAGGTTCCTTTCGGGGAGGTTCATTTCATAAACTCTGAGGGACACTTTCAATTTATTTGAAGGGTTTGTACCCTTTGAAAAAGGACTTAACAAAAAATAAATGGTCCACTTGGAAAATCTTGAAGGGTATGTGCCCTTCAGGATGGTCCATTACAAAAAACCCAAAGGGCATCTACCCTTCAAAAAAGTCTTAAAAAAAAAGTTGAAGGGTTATTAACCCTTTGAAAGAGTCCATTCCCAAAAATATGAAAGGACTTTTCAAAAGTTCAAAGGAATTCCTTTGAACAAATTGTTTGAAAGAATTCCTTTGAAAGTTTTACCATGATAAAAATCTAAAAGGCACATTTCAGAAGGCAAAAGAGAAAAACTTGAAGGGCACTTTCCCTTCAAGAAAATCTATTTCCAAAGATGAAGACCATTGTAAAAATCTTGAAGGGTATGTGCCCTTTGAGAAAGTTCAAAACAAGGAATCTTGAAGGGTATCTACCCTTTGATAAAGTTTAAAACAAAAATTTTGAAGGGTTATGGCCCTTCAAAAAAGAAAGTTTCAAGAAAAGATCGAGAAGGTTCAATTTCAAAAGTCCAAGGACTTTAATTCCTATGGATAATTTATCTACAGGAAGGTGGAAAAAATGCTGAAGAAGGAAATGAACAAGAGGAAAGTTATAGAAAAAAATTCTGAAGGAATTCCTTCAAAAAAAGAAGAGAAGGTCCAAAGAGTAATCTGGGAAGCTCAAAAGGAAAAGAACATAGATAATTCCCAAAGACAATTTGTCTATGGGAAAATGACAAAATATGAATGCCTGAGGAAGGATTTTTGAAAGAAAATAAAATCCATGGATGATTAATCAGAGGGAAGAAGAAAAAATACATGCAAAAGAAAAGTCCAAAGAAAAGACACAGACAAATAGTAGGGTATACATAGAAATGAAGAACCAAAAAATACAAGAGATTTTAACAATAATGAACAGGGTTAGACACATCTAAGACATGTAGTCATTTCAAACACAACACCTTCAATTCTAAAATAGAGACTCATTTCATGAAGAACTCAAAGAGTTTAACATTGGAGAGCTTAATAAGAGATTTCATGCATGCACTCTTATTTGTTTTTAGCCTTTCAAACGGTCCAGCAATTCAAGTGAAGACCATTGGAGGTTGATTAATCTTGAGCTCTAGTTGACTAATTGACAAGTTTCACATCCACTCATGCTCTCCATGAAATAAAAGACATTCTCACATTCCAATCCAGCATCAACTCAGTTCAAGCTTGAGTTTATACATCCAAATTAGCATGTTGTTCATGCATGAAAGAGATTAGCTCACTGTCCATTTTTCAATGCCAAAAGGAGTTTTCATGAAAGCATAAGACAAAGGGATTTTTTTTTAAATCTTTGGATAACACAAGTTGAATTGGAGTTGACTTCTCTTCTATTTTTAGTGCCACTCTTTTGGATTGTTGTATCTTCTCTATATAAGTTGGCTTTTCAGCCTTGAATTGTATCCCTCTTTTGGCAAGATCAAATTCTATCAAAGACTAAGTTTTTAACCTTTTTTTAGATTAATAAAAGGCTATTTTTATTTTCTAGAATGTTGAAATACTATATCTATGTCAGTGATTTGCATCAATGATAGAATTGTTCTTCCTTGTCAAGTCTTGATTCTTACCCAGCAACATAGTTGATTAATTTATGTAGGTCATGTTCTATGTTTGATGTCTCTTGGTTGAGTTTATAGTGGATATAAGTGGCTTGTTAGTGCCTTAAATTAGGTCTATTATTTCATTTCCCTCAAGCTTAGATCACTAGATAAAGCCATTTCATGAAATACTTATGTATATTAGTCAATTAGAGTTGAAAGTTTATTCCTTTTCTTGTCTAAATCAGTGCTCTTAGGAGCTTAAATTGAGTGGATCAAAAAAAAATACAGGTGTATCACCATCATTAGATAGGATTTCTATTCAATTTATTCTTTTTTTAATTATAAATTTGTAGCATAGAGCAAAGATCCTAATTGATACACCAAAGGGAGCCAGCCCTTAGAATATAGAGATTCAATCCACTGATTAGGTCCCCCATAGCCTAGGATTGTTTCCATGTTTTAGTAGACTATGAAAGCCTGAAACTACTTTCACAAGGGTACAAGTCTGATTGACAACACCTCCTTCTAGTGCAAGTTATTGTGTTTTTAGCACACAATAACTAAGGGAGTGTAAAAGAGGGGAAACAATAATCAATCAATATAATACTTCTTTTAAGGCCTATATTCTTACTAAAAATTATTCTTAAAAATAAAAGACCCTCCTTCTAGCACATGCTATTTTTTAGTCTAAGATCTTTCTCCAAAATACTCATGAAATTGGGTATTTTTAAAGAGAATAGTAGGAATGATGATGGACTTTCATCCTCCATTCTAGGACTAATGTGAGATTAGCTTGGGATAGGGTTGCAGGTATTTGGTTTCACTATGGAGCCTACATGGAATAGTTTCTAAGATATAAAATGTCACCACCAAAGATTTAGTAATGATTATTTGAGTTGTTAGTTACTTGTTTGGTTATATTACTAAAGTTAATGTATTTTACTTTATTATTTTATAAAATAAAGGGAAGTTAGTTCAAGTTCTAAAATAAACATTAAATGGGAGGGAAGAGTAAGGTAGGGAAGAACATTTTCATGTTAGAATGAGATTAGTGATTCAACAACCAAATCCAGTGCCTCTACCATAGTAATACCACTATGTACTAAGTTTCACAAAAGTTTTTAACTCTAAAGAACATAATAGGGGGAGTCTTAGGAAATAAAAAAGAATACCTGATTTGAGAACCCCTCACTAAGTGTTAATATTCAGAAGCCCATAGTAGATAACACTAACACTTCCAAGTCAACATGTAGACTAACATAGATTGTAAATATTGTAAGGAAAATGAAAAGGGCTCCTAAATAGTTTACATTATAACCATTATATTCATTAAGTGATAGAGCATTAGTTCATTTATATTTACATTAACATTTATTGAAAATGGAAATGATACACTTTGATACATAGAGCATGTATTTTTGCAAAAAGATAAAAGTTACATTCAGTAAAAAAATAAGTGTTGTTACAACAATATCAATCATGCACAACTTTTCACAATCCAAAAGAGTGAAATAAAAAGTAGGTAGAATCTTGGATTAATTCTAAGAGCACTTTGGAGCTAATAAATATCAACCATAAAAACATAATGTAGTTACATATTTATAGATGAGGATGGGAGCTCACTTCCAAGTAGCACAAGATGATCATCTTGGGCCATGATGGCCACTCTTGGTTTTTACAACTATATAATTCAAAAAAAAGGATAAAATTCCCTTCTCTCACTTGAAAAATATTTGTAAGGGACCACTTAACCAACACATGTAGGTAGTATAGATGTGTTAACTCCCAATTTCTTGGATTTTACTTCCTTGGCCTCCATCGCTATTGCCATGAGGTTTAATTCCCAATCCAACTTGGTGAGGTTCATCAAAGGCTCTCTAAAGATAGTCTCTAACTAGGCTAAGATCCTTTGGTAACCTTGAAGGGGGGCCTCCATCTCCACCTTGACTTCAGACACCTAGATGATGCTCATTGTGGACTGGGTTGAGAGATCTAAAAATCCCTAGGATCCTTTATTGTTCACCTTGGCCACTTTCCTCTTCATATCATAGTCAAAGTGACCTAGTTGACCCCAATTTCACCCCTATCTAGTAAAGTTACATCCAAGTGAAATAGAACTAATATATTGACCTCCTTAAATTAGGTTAATGTCTTCTTCTTATCGTATTCCAGGGGATATATCACAGTTTGAGCCAAACCTAGCCATTCCTCCATTACAGCCCTCATACTCCAAGCATATGTCTAGTATAAACTCAAGTCTCAAGTGGGCATAAACTTCATCTTTGTTAACATTCCCTTGTGTAAGATGACTACTAGATTCCTAAATTTGCTCTTAATAAGAGCAATTCTCTCTAGGTAGGCCTAGATCCTATTGACTATTTTGACCACAAGTCAAAATAGGTCAACCCCTTATAGTTAAAAACTTGATATATGGGTCCACTAGGGTATTTTAATGTGTACCATGGTCTCATAGGGTCATTCATTATGTGTATAGCCTTGGTCATATTCATCTTTAGTCTTTAGTTGGTCTTATGTCATCTAGGGGTCATATTTGGGCCATTTAATAGACTTGTACAGTTCACCATAGAATAAAAGTGTTCTAAGGTGATTCTCAATGTCCCCCATGGTAGAATATATCATAGGAATTGTTTTATAACTGACAAAATATAGGTGCAACATCAGAACAAGAAGATTATTAGTAGTTTAGGTAGTTTTTAGTTGTTAAACTACCTATGAAGCATATTTGTCACATGTGGAAGGATTAATAGTGATCCTTTAGGTCTCCTCAACTTAGTTCCATGCTTTATCAACTTTGTCTAACTCAAAAATGGCAAAAAAGTATTTTGCTTCTCTATCACTCTCTTTCAAAATGATCAACCAGTTTCAGTCTAGTATGGACATAAAGAGGTAATTTGAGGCAAATGATTTTTAGGGATGATAGTATTCCTTATTTGATTTAAATCCATGACATTATTTTTATGTTTGGTTGTTTTTCCTCTATGAACCATTGTTAAGGAGGTCTGCCACTATTTTATGCCTGCACTTTCCCATACCCTTCAGGTTTCCTCTCTATTGGGATGATCCATATAAACTAGGTATTTAACATGTTTTTAAAGAGTGTGGATGTTATTCTCACATGGTCCTTAGTCATGTTTCATTTTTCAAGTCAAATATTTATCAAAACTTTCTCATCTTGCTAGTTGAGAACTATATCATAGTATACAGGCAAGTTTCATCAATTGTAGTAGGTTCCTTATTACTGTATTAGTTTTAAAATAAAAGGTGATGTTATTATTCACCTCTCACGACATTATTATAAGTATCTCAAAATTATTTTTGGTCTCAAGGTCATCTCTTGATGGAGTGATAAATCTAAAAACTGCACACATGCAGTTGTTTCCTCTGACCAGTAACTACAGTCAGGTGGAATTGAACTTTGTACAGTCATGGTGATGTGATGAGGATATTTAAAGGTGGTGGTAAGTATCATAAATTTGAATAAACATGTTTCAACCTTATAAATGTTTTAACATTGGTTGTGAGGACCCAACTTGACATACTTCTTTGTATCCTACATGTACACCTACATGCAGTTTCCAACATGGTTTGAGTGTAAGTTACAAAGATCTAAGGGATTTGGAGTACAAGTGTTTGAGTTTTTTTAAAACATATATTAAGGTTTGAGAACATTTAGAGTGTCATTTTAATAATGGTATAATCACAATATGGTAGGCATACTTGAATATTATGTCCATAAGTTGAGAAGTTGCTTTAGGGACACATTACCTTAATATTTTTGAAATAAGGATTATGCCTTACATTTGATCCTCTCATATTAGAGTGTCTTAAGGTTTGTGTTAGTCTAAGTATTTCCATCATATATCGCAAACACATGAAAATTATTTAACATGATAAATTGGTTTTTTATTCAAGATAAGGTAATTTAGATAGGTTCTCCATCTCAAGAAATTTCTCACTGTAGACTGTCAGTGTAATCTACAGTGTTTTTGAACCCTGAGTGGTCCTATAATGCATTATGACACAATCAAAGCATGGCCTAAAAATAAGTAACTCCATTTTAATGGAGATGATATATCACCTAATAATCAATAAAATTTATTGTAGAACCATGCTTTGACATAGGTAAACACCTACAATGGACCCTTTTAATTCCAAAAGGGCACCTACAAGCTGACTGTAAGCTGATAGTTCATGTAGATTGACAATTTGGATGTTGGGATGGTCTAGGGAATGATATGGATAGGTTAAAGTATGAATATTATTTCAAATAATTCAATAATATCCTAATTTATTAAACTCCATGTTCCAACATGAAACATTACCTATAAGAATATAATCTCCACCCAAAATAGGCACCTACAGTTTGACTACAGACTAGGCCTAGGTAAGTAAAGAGAGTTAGATTGAGAAATTTGGAAAAAATTTGGATGGTGAATGACTAAGAGCACTCTCATAGTGGTGATTAACATCTCATTTAATACTCATATCAATGAAACCAGACAAGGACCAAATTTCAAATTTTAACTTACAACCATGTTCATACTCCATGCATAGTCAGGTATTATGAATAGTTTTGAGAAGTTTAAATGTTTGAGGGTGATAAGAGTGTGATAAAACATTTAAATTTGGTAAATAATGTCATTAATACCTATTATAACCCTCTATAGTCTCATTTTGCTTGAACATATAGGTGAGATGCCCTCTATTCTATCTCAAATAGAGGGCACTCCCAAATAGACTACCTTGCAGGTTTAGTATGAAGATGGTAAGAGGATGTGCTAAGAAGTCTTTAAACATTTTATAACGTTTTATAAATTTTATTTGGGCATGAATAATCATATATAAGACTCCACATCCCTAATTTAGAATTCAAGGAAGGTTTTAAGTCTTAGAGCACAGTCTGACCTATTAGGCCTATACTAGGCCTAAGCCCTAATTAAGCTCCATTTCACTTCCAAGTATATATGAACCTTCTAATAAATTTTAAAATATTTATTGAAAGGTATGACACTATTCTAAACCATTTTATTGTAAGGGAACTACATAATTTAGTCAATTTTGTCCTATTTCACCTTACACCTATCTAAAATGCACTCAAGGGCTCAATAAGATAACTTCAAGAGCTCATACCTATATAGATTGGTTTCATGGTGACCTAAGGAGTTTTATAAATTTGAGGAGGGTCCTAATATTTAAATTTTTGTAATTTTTTGGGAGGTTGGACGTTAATATTGTATGAATAATCCTTAAGAGTTCAAACCCTCATAAACCCTTATCAAAGACCTGATTGAAAATATATGGATGGGAATGATTTCAAAAGGTGTAATATTTATTTTAAATTGTTTTTTAATTATATAATATTCTCTCAAAATCCATGACACATTATTAGTCTGAACCCTACTTGTACGGATAGGCATGGGTTTTTGTAAATATTTATGTGTTTTGTAGGTATAGATAAGTCTTGAATAAGGAGAATCATTTGGGGAGGTCAATTTGTACTTTAAATAACCTAATATATCCATTTACATCTATATTTTTTCATAAAATGTCTTCTAATAACTCATTCACTTCAAACAGTTTGTGGTAGATAGTGACAATGAAGAATGACTGCTAAGTGAGAGAATGATAAGCTAATATTTAGACCTTTTCAAAGTATAATTCATATATTTTAAGGTATAATATTAATATACAGGTGTATAAACGCCTCTTACATGTATTTTATTTAGAAACTGAAGATCACTTGGGTGAAAAATGTGAAGAAAGAGTGAAAGAGGGATAATGAATGACTACAAATGGTGAGAACAAGTGCCCAAAAGAAGGCTATGAGTTAGGGGCACATATGATTATTTTTATGAAATATTTATAACCCCCATTTTATATTTCATATTTTTTAACTCTCCTTATTCCTATTTCAAGTATCAAAATATGCCTAATCATGAAGTCAATTTCAAGAAGGCATTTGAAGGTCTTTATGCCAAGTTTGGAGAGTTATCATGCTTTAGGTGGAAATTTGTCTAATAGGACCTTATATATATATATATATATATATATATATATATATATATATATATATATATATATATATATATATATATATATATATATATATATATATATATATATATATATATATATATAATTTATAAATTAACCTAAAATTTAACTCATTTTACTGACTTTACATGTGGCATTATTACCCTTTAACTTCTCTTCTCTCTCTCCTCTCACACATTCTATAAATGTAAGCCATTTTAGCTTTTGTATAAAAATTCCACCCCTAGTATGGTGAAACCCTACTGGTTTGATATTGTAATTTTCCATTGAAATATGATATGAAATTTGTTTTTTATTTCACAAAATATATTTTCTAAGTATGTGAATTTATGTATAGTGAATGGTCAAGTGATCGATGCCTATCCTTATTTTCTCTCAATCCTTCCATGTTTGATGCAAGTTATTCCACTCTAGTAGGTCACATGAAGTGTTTTCAAGTGTATTGGTATATTTTAAAATGTAAAATTATCCTTAGTATCTTAAAATTGCCTTTATTTCACCTACCTTGAGTATTTCCATGCATATCACCTACAAGTTTGAAATACTAATATTAGAGTGATTCAGGATTTAAGACTAGTGTTGTGAGTCTTGCCTCTTAGTGAACTTATATGGTAATGTTGTGGATATATTTATGATGTATCACCCCCTTATATTATCTTAATTTCATGGCTATTTCTATCCCTTTTCATTTAATTAATTATTTAGTGTAGGTATTAAGCACTTAAGGATCAATCTAGGGAGTCAGCTCTTAAAACCTAGAGATCTACCTCTACTAGAGGCAACCCACAAGGTTAGATGTATTCTAATGTTTTCCAAATCTTAAATTAGGCTTTAAAAACCTCTTTTAGGGTGAAATATTTGGTGACAATAGTTCTTTCAGACCCTGTGGGACCATTATCTTAAAGATAACTTGTCAATGTGAATGTTGGTCTTGACAACATCACAACTACATATGGTGTTCTTCTCAGCATTTGGTGACTCAATTAAAGGAAATATCTTGTTTTATACATTTTTTTTCATATATTTATGTTCATACTTCATGGTCTTTACTAGGTCATCTTCTAGTATATTTTGCAATCCCATAAACTGACCTCTTCAACCTAAACTTCCTCTTGAAGTTCAACATCCTCAGTGTATTTTGCACTTTGATGAACAAGAAGACTTTAAAATACAAGAAGACAAAGAGAGTGAAGCCAAATTTGAGGATAACATGGATTGATAGCATGCTTTCCCATCTTTTAACACTAAAAATCCCATCCACCTCAATGCATATGATGGCATACCCCCAAATGATACCAAAAGTGTTCCCACATTCAATGGTGAAGGTCATGTCACTCCTAGTGAGAATATTAAGGATATTTCAAAAAAAATTAGTTTTCACAATTTCACTAAGGTCAACAATACCATTAGACTCCTTACCATGTCCCTTAGAGGGAAAACACTTGACTGGTATAGGAATCTTCTCAATGGATATATCACAACTTGAGATGATTTTTGAGAGATGTTGACATCAAGATTTTAAGGCAAGAGTGATCACACATCACTCATTCATCAACTCAATGTGATTCAAAGAGACCCCAAGGAGACAATGCATGATTTTAATGAGTGATTCCAAAGGACTTGGCATAGGCTACCTCCTCCCATGAGACCACTTTATAGCTTTGGTTTTCCCACATATCTAAGGGCTATTAGTAGTAGCATGGCCATAATGTTACAGTCTATGGGTGCTTACAACTTACCTAAAGCATATGACCTTGACATTTGAGTTGAGATTAGCCTAATATAAGCTAATAAGTTACATCTAAAATTGATCATTCATTTGATACCAAATAACTATATTGATACTCTAAGTGTTTCTCAAATTCCAAATGCCAACACCAATCCTAGAGCTACCCCTACGAAGGTAGAAGATGCTAATGATAAAGATGAAAATATCTAGTTATTATAAGCTTAGCTTAGGCAAGAAAATCTATCCAAATTGTTCATAAAAATCCCTACCCATATCCTTAATAAGTAAATAGGTTCCCACCTTATCAATATGGGCAAGGGAGAGGTCAAGGATAGCCTAATTTCAATAGGCTTTCCAATGTATACAATCCCCCTCCCACCTCCAATATTAGAGCAATAGTACTAATTCATTACAATTTGGTGCAAGGAAAAGACTAGAAACAAGGTTAGTTCATGGATGAAAATGAAGGTGGAGAGCAATATTTGGTTTCTTAAGGAGTCACTCCTCAACTATCAATATAAGATGAACTTCTCATGTAAGCAAATTAAGGATGAAAATATCAAGGTGTAAACTTTGTAAATTTTCTATTAGAACACACCTATGTTCTCAACCAAGGTAATTCATTTGTATAAAATACTAGAGAAAATAGGAAGGCCTTGGGAGATTCCCATGGTGTTCATGCAAGCTCGAGTATCCCTCCTACAAGGTAGCAAGTTATGAATGCAAGTATGGTAGTCCCTACAACTCCTACACCTACTCTAAATAAAAATGTTAGAAGGCCTCCTCAAAAGTGATCTAATGTCTCAAGATCCAACCACTTCTTTTCCTCCAAGGACATAAGAAAATGTAAATGCTCCTGATTTAAACATTGATGTCTCTTTGAAGAGTGCTAAGACATATCTCTCTCTTTGGGAAATGCTTCACTTACCTAGTCAAAAAGAGCTCCTTCAAGAGCAGTTGTCCACAATTCATGTTAGCCCTCCATTATTAAGCCATTGTCATGGTAATTTTTCTACCACCAATGCTCCTAATCACATTGTATATCCCTATACTAAATTTTATAAACCCCCCCCCACCCTTGTACTTCACTCTCATTATTGGATACAAACTTGTTCACAACTTCATATTGGATAGTGGAGCTAGTAACTTAGTAATGCTTAAGGTTGTAACTAATAAATTAGGCCTAAAATATGAGCCATATAGTAAGGGAGTCCTTTAACTTGATGGGACACCTTCTAAGTTAGTAGGACTGGTCAAATAATTGAGAGTATTATGTCATGATTATCCTAGCTTCCCTATCCTTCAAGACATTATGGTTTTTGACTTGCCTACTCACTTTACTATCTATCTTTCAAGGGATTTCATAGCCAAGATAGGAGGCTACTTCTTAGTTGATTGGTCTTTCTTGGCCTTCAAGATAAGTTATAACAAAGATAACCATTATAACTCAACCACTAGCTAAATTTCATATTGATACCTATGTAGAAACAAGATCCAATTTGAATTATGTCATCAATAATCATAAGGAGTCTATTGCGGATGATGGAACATCTTCTATGATTGAGGGCATATCTCATTTATTTCTATATGAGTATGGTAAAGACACATATAGACATGATCCATATACTTAATTTGAGAAAACTAACCTTGGCATAAACATCATCCATGAGGGATCAAATGATAAATTTGAGGTAAGCATTGAACATTATTTTCACAAGCTACTGAGGAAAATTATCTTATTCATATGTATGATGATGATAGTTTGTAATGCATGATATATCAATATGATGAGAAGAACAATTTCATTTTTCCTACACTTAATGGATAAGTCCTTGAACATGATAGTCATGAAGAAGAGGATGACCTATGGAAAAGGTTTCATGCCATAAGTTAAGAATTTGAGAATTTGAGTAAGTCTACTTCTCCTCAGAAGAAGTGTATATTTGATGATAAGGTTGTTAATAAACCTAACAAGCAGGTTGTTAAAAGTCTTTTTGAACATGAGGATGTATGTTAGGATATTTCTAAAGAGTTTATAGTCATGAAGGATCCTAGTGAACACAAAATATAAAATTTTGTGTGTAAAGAGTAGTCAACACCTTAACCTAAGCTTAAACCTTTTTCAGATGTGTTGAAGCACAATGAAGACAAACTTGATGGCCCTATACATCAAGTGCATCAAAATAGTAAATAGACTAATGTTGAGGTAACTTTGATAAATCTTAACACTCAGTTTGAGAAGTGCTATGTAAACATGGCATAAATCCATCAATATGCAAGTTTAAAGAATATTCTTGGAAGGCAATAAATAGTGCCCTTGAAATCTTCAAGTAGCAGACTTGCAAGTAGAACAAGATTCAAGGATGGTGAGTCATTTAACCATCAAGATGATTAATTATTTATTGATAATCATGTTTCACATGATATATTACCTTCATGAAGAAGAAATGATGAAAAAGGAACCATCTTTGACCCTGGTTAAAGCATGGTGAGTTGTTCTTCACCTCAGGTTTGAGGTCTTGTATATACTAGGGTAGGTGTGTGTTTTTGCTTTTGTTATGTGTTTTTTCCCTAAGTATTATTGGGAACACATGTGTGTTTTCTTAGGTGTGTTGTTTGGGGTGTGTTTGGTATGGTTTCAAAGGTAATTCAGTGTCTTATTAGTTCATAGTTGACTCCATATCCCAACGAATAGGAGTAGGCTACTAGTCTTTGGCATAGCTGGCTTGTCATCCCTAAAAAATTAACAAGAATGTTGACTATTTTGACCACAATTCAAAATAGGTCAACTACCTATAGTTAAAAAAATTATATATGGGTCAAATAGGGTCTTTTAATGTGTACCATGGTCTTATAGGGTCATTAATTATATTTATACCCTTGGGCATATTCATTTTTAGTCCTTAGTTGGTCTTATGTCATCTAAGGGTCATATTTGGGTCATTTAATATACTTGAATAGTTCACCATAGAATATAGGTTTTCCAAGGTATTTATCAATTTTCCTCATGTCAAAATATGTTAATAAGTAATTTTAGAACTAATAAAATGTAGGTGCAACATCATAACAAGAATATCAATGGTAGTTTAGGTAATTTTTAGTTATTGAACGATCGATACAACACATTTTGCACATGTGAAAAGATTCAAAGTGACCCTTCAAGTCCCTTCAACTCATTTTCATTCCTTATCATCTTGAACCAGCTCAAAAATTGTATAAAATTATTTTGCTTCTCCATCACTCACCTTTACATGTAAAAATGATCAACTAGTTTCAGTCTAGTATGAACATAAGGAGGTGAGTTGAGGAAAATTATTTTTAAGGATGGTATTAATCCTTATCTACTTAAAATCCATGCTAATATTTTTAGGTTTGGTTGCTTTTCATATATGAACCATTGCTAAGTAGGTATGCTACTATTTTTTTCTTGCACTTTCCCATACCCTTTAGGTTTCCTCTATGTTGGGATTGATCCATACAAAATAGGTATTTCACATATTTTTAGAGAGTGTGTAAATTCTTCTCACATGGTCCTCAATCATGTTTTCATTTTTGGAAGTCAAATATTGATCATAACTTTCTCATCTTACTAGTTGAGAAATATATCATAGTATGCAAGCAAGTTTCATCAGTTGCAACAAATTCCTTATTCATTTATTGGTTTTTAAATCAAAGGTAATGTTTTTTTTCACATCTCAAAACATGATGATCAGTCTCTCCTAAATATTTTTGGTCTCAATATCATATCCTGATGAAGTGAGAAGTCTAAAAAATGCACATAGTCAGTTGTTTCTTGTGACCAATAACTACAATCAGGTGGAATTAAACTTTGCACAGCCATGGTGATGTGATGAGGAAATTATAAGGTGGTGAAAAGTCTCATAAAGTGTGAAAAAACATGTATTAACATTCCAAATAGTTTTAATATTGGTTGTGATGACTCAAATTGGCATACTACCCTATATCCTGCATGTACACCTATAGGCAATTTCCAACATGGTCTGAGTACAAGCTATAGGGATCTGAGGGAGTTGGAGTATAAGTGTTTGAGCTTGTTTGAAACCTTAATTGAGGTTTTAAAACATTGATAGTTTCATGGTAACAATGTTGGAGTCATAATATGGTAGGAAACCTTGAATACTATGTCTGCAAGTTGAGAAGCTGCTTTAGGGACACATTGCCTTAATATTTTTGAAATACGGATTATGCCTTACATTTGATCCTATCATATTAGAGTGTCTTGAGGTTTGTGTTAGTCTAAGTTTTTACATCATATATCCCAAACACATGATAATGACTTAACTTTATAAATTGGTTGTTTGTTCAATATAAGGTAATTTAGATAGGTTCTCCATCTCAAGCAATTTTTCACTATATATTGTTAGTGTAATATATAGTATTATTGAAGCCTGAGTAGTTCTATAATGCATTATGACACAATCAAAGCATAACCTGCAAAAAAGTGACTCCATTTTAATGGATATGATATATGGCCTAAGGATCAATCCAATAAATTGTATAATCATGATTTTACATAGGTAAACACCTTCAGGGGTCCCCTTTTGTTCTCAAAAGGACACCTACAGGGTAATTATAAGTTGACAGTCCATGGAGATTGACAGTTTGGATGTTGGAATGGTCTAGGGAATGATATGAATATTTTTAGGTATGAATATGATTTAAAATACTTTAATAATATCATAATTAATTTCATTCCATGTTCTAACATGAAAATATACCTACAAAAATCCAATCTCCATCCAAAATACGCACCTATAGTTTGACTACAGACTAGGCCCGGGCAAGTAAAGAGAGTTAGATTGAGAAAGTTGGAAAAAGTTAGGATGGTGAATATGACTGAGACCACTCTCATAGTGTTTATGACCATCTCATGTAATACAGAGATCAAGTAAATAGGACAAGGACCAAATTTCAAAGTTTAACCTACAATCATGTTCACAGTCCATGCATAATCAGGTCTTATGAATAGTTTTGATAAGTTTGAATGTTTAAAGGTGTTTGGAGTGTGATCCAACCTTTAAATTTGGTTTAAAAGGTAATAAGTTCCTATTATAACCCTCCATGGTCTTATTTTTTTGATCATATAGGTAAAATTCCCTTTATTCTATCTCAAACATAGGGCACTCCCAAATAGACTACCCGACAGGTTTAGTATGAAGATAGTAAGAGGATGTGATAGGAAGTATTTAAACATTTTATAATGTTGTCTATAGTTTATTTTGGAATTAAAAATCATATATAATACTCAACAACCTTTATAAATCATTCAAGTCAAGTTTTAAGTCCTAGAGCACAGTCAAGCCTATTAGGCCTAGACTAGGCGTAAGCCCTAATGAGGATCCATTTCACTTCCAAGGTAATATGAACCTCAAAATTAATTTAAAAACATTTATGTAAATGTATGAGACTATATATAACCATTGGATTATAAGGGAACTACACAAGTTCATCAAATTTGGCCTATTTTACCTTAGACTTATCTAGAATGCACTCAAGAGCTTGATAGGCTAACTTCAAGAGCTCATACCTGTATGAATTAGTTTCATGGTGACCCAAGGAGTTTGGGAAATTTAAATATGGTCTTGTTCTTGAAATTTGTGTAATTTTTTGAGAGGTTAGTGTTGAATAATTTTTTCCCAACAGGCAAAATTTTTAGTCCCCTTCTACCTCTTACTGTTCTAGGCCACTTCTTTTTGATTTTGTGTAGGTCCAGTGATTTCCATAGATTCAGTAGTTGTCTATAGTCTTCATGTTTTTTATGGACTCTTTAGGTGCTTGGTTTGAGCTCTAAGTTCTTCAGCTTTGGTTCAATCAGCTAAGTTTAATGCAAATTTCAATTGGCATAGTTCAAATGGTTCAGCGACCTTTAGTTTAACAAAAGTTCATCACTCAGTTCAAACATCTCGATTCAACAGCGTTGAACCATTGAACCAATTTTGGTTTGATGGCTTGGTTCAAAAAGAGTGGTTCAATGTTCAGTTCAATCAAATGGTTCAATCATCTGGTTCAACTAGGTGGTCCAGTGGCTTTAAGTTCATCAGCTTTGGTTCATTTGGCATTGACACGCAATGATTGAATCGCTTGAACCATTTTGGTTCAATAGCTTGGTTCAAGGGTATGCCCAAAAGTTCAAGGGGCAGCTCAAGTCCATAAGCCCTTGCGAAGGGCAGGGGACATTTCAAAGATAGTCGCAAAAGGGTAGGGTTTCAAAACTTTGGCTTAAAGTAGGCGAAGATGAATTTTTTTAGACTTTTGTTCAAAGGAATTCCTTCAGATAAAAAGTTTGAAGAAATTCGGAGGTAGGAAAGGGCCTGGGAAAATCAAAGCATCAATTCCCATGGACTTTTGTCTGTAGAAAAAGTATCCAAAACAAAAGACAAGTCCTGAATTCCTTCAAACTTTTTGTCTGAAGGAATTCCTTCAGATAAAACCTCTGAAGGAATTCAAGGAAGGCCACGCCAAGGAGCCTGGTGAAAATTATTACAGACTTTTGTCTGTGGGAAAATGTTCACAGACAAAGTTCTCGCAAAAAATCTTGAAGCAAGGGAAAGACCCACCGTGAAGGCCGAAGAGGACAAAGCCCATAGAGAAGCCAGCGAAGGACCCAACAGACTTTTGCCAGGATGATGACATCCCAAAATCTGTCAACCTTAAGAAAGCAAATTAGCCATTGGTTTTCAAAGTGATGATGGCCGTGTGAATGTCAAAATTAGCACAATGAAAAAGCCATTTGCTTTCAAACTAAAAGGATGCCAACCATGAAAGAAGGCCCAGAAATGCAGTGACCCACCAGAAGATCACCCCTGAGGACTGAAGGAGATAAAAGAGACAAGATAGGGAAAATACAAAGTGCCAAGCAAGGAGCAGGTAGATAGTCCAAGAGGTGAAGGGAAGAACCGATTCAAGAAGTTACTCCAGCAGGTGAAATAGTGGTTATAAATTGACCATTAGAAGACACAAACGGCCAATCATGCGATCCTTTTTCCTCATTTCATATTTATGAGCAGACAAACTACGTAGGTGCCTTTAAGAAGTAGCCTCTGTTAATGAGGAAATAGTGTGGCCATGTCAAAAAATGCCTGCAGTCAAAGCCAGGGCTAACACAGTATTTATTTTTAAGCAGCCTGCTCTTCCCAATGCTCATAAGGCACATGGGTCACTTGTAAAAGGGGTGCCAAAAGGTCTCCTTTCTTCTCTTATATATTGAGGACTTGTCATTTTGAGAAATCATCTTCCACATTTATAAGGCGTAGCCCTAGAAAAATTTCACTTGAATCAATAAATGCATTTTTACCTCTATCTTGGATAGATATTTCTGTGTATGTCTTGAGTGTTAGTTTGTGTTTAGTCATTATTTCTTGATGCTTTCACAGGTTCAACACCAACATATATGTTTTCTACAAGGTGCCATTTATACAGGTGACAAGGAGAGTTATATTTGGAAGTGCAGAAATAGAATAAATTACTTACAGTGTGCATTTCACAGCACCTTGGTGAATCTCTATCTTCTATAATTTCCATGAAAGGCTCCCTGCCAAGTGTGAAGTGTATGTATGTATTTGTCTAATTTTAGTGTGAGGGTGAGAAGTTGGATTTACTTTAGTGTATCACCTCTTTGGAGTAGTTTATTTTCTTGTAATCTTTCTCCCTTTTCATCCCGAGCATTATATATCTATGTGTGTGTGTGTGTGTTAGCACTTGCTGGAACAAAATCAAATGCATCAAAGGGAGCTAGCCCTTATCTAGAGACTCTCCCCTCTAGCTTTTCTAGTCCCACAGGTGAGAGGGGAGTTTCCATAGTTGCGTGAAGAAGGTAGGAGCTCGGCCTCTTGTCAAGGGTGTAATATTCTACGTCAACAGTTCTGGCACGCCTAGTGGGACACAATTTTTACAACTCAGTAAGATTTTAGGATTGATGTTGGTCTTGATACAAAAATTAACTATTTTTTAGTATTTGGTGACTCCACTAGTAAGAGTTTCAATTTTTAAATCAAAGGTCAGTTTAACTTCCTATGCCTAAAGTCACCACAGGGTCTGCTTCTATGGGTGTCCCGTTCGATTTTGTTGAGTTGCCTTTGAACTTAGAAAAAAGACTGAGGTTTGAGAAGACCCATCCTTATTCAAAAATCCACCCTCCCATACCTATTGTAAGGGACACATACATAGTAGAGCTATAGTTACATCCCATCCTAGCTATGGCATTGCCCTTTATAGCTTTTCATGGTCAGAGCCCCTTGAATCTCCCACATTATGATCTAATCCTAGGAATAGCCCTCAAAAATGTGCCTTCTTTTGATGGAGAGGGGCCCATTATAGTCATCAAGCACATTAGGAATATTGCCAACCTCTGCAATATTCACAATGTCACAGAGGAAAATATCGCCATCAGATTGCTAGCATTGTCTCTCAAAGGCAAGGCTCCTGACTGGTACAGGACCTTGCCTGTAAATTCAATACATTGTTGGAATGAATTGGGTACTCAGTTGATAGACTGTTTTGGGGAAAAGAGTGATAGCCTCTCACTTGCTGAGCAGCTGATGACCATAAAAAGAGCCCCACAAGAGTATATGTAGGATTTCAACACGCGATTTCAGAAGACTTGGGATAGAATCCCCATTCTAGTAAGACTGACTCCCAGCTATACTTTCCTATATTATTTAAGAGCATTAAATAATGATATTGCTATGATGATACAATCCATGGGAGGGCATATATTGCCTGATGCTTATGATGTAGCCATAGCAGCTAAAAATTGCTTAGTACAGGCTGGGAAAATAGCCCCTAGACCTCACATGCCACTTTTCCCAAAAATGTTACCTCTAATTTAGGTCATTGCTCCCACATTAGCTTCTCTACCTAGCATAGAGAAACTAGCTGCTATTCCATCCAATGAGCTTCATGAGGTTAAGAGTTTGTTGCAGAGCATGTCAAATGAACTTGTAGCTCTTAAAAGGTAGCAAGCTCAAAGCAACAGACCGAATCAGGGATACCAGCATTATGGTCAAGCCCCCAAACCCCCTTTCCAAAACTATAATCAAGGGTAGGGTCAGCTTACTCAGACCAAGCCATGTCAAGGCTACAATCCAGGCCCTCCTTCATCATCTAAGGTCATGGTGCCCATTCAGAACAACCTGGTATAGGAATAGCCAAGTTGTTCGACCATGGGATATGGTCAGGAATAGGTTGTTTATAAAAATGAGATGATGGGTTATTTTTGAAATGCAAAAAATCAAGCAGTTGCTCAACCCCAAGTCTTTGAGGCTCTAATATAACCCAGCACAAGCAGCAGTTAGAGTCAGCCTGACTCTACTCTTATGAACCACCTAGAAGGTGAGTTCTATGCAATCAATTATGTAGGTGTTGCAGACCATCAAGCTGACTCTGTTGCAGCCAACACAAGATTCAAGAGGAGCATTGGGAGAAGCCCAGGCTACTACCCAATCGACAGCTACACCCTCTCCATTATACTCAAATCAAAAGGCCCCAAACTTTAGACAGTTGTTTGTACCTTTAGCCCCTCAACTTGTAGCTCAGGTTAGAATTAGACCCAAGGAAAAATTGAAGGGAGGTAGTCCTCAAGTAAATATAGTGGACCAGATGAAGAAACTACATATGAACATCTCCTTATGGGATTCATTGTCTCTATTAAGACAAAAGGACATGCTACAAAGAGAATTGCATGAGCTGGATCGACAAGTTGTCCCAATAAGCACCAATAATGTCTTAATGATGAATGGATAGCCTTCCACTTCAGGTCAAGTAAAGAAAGAAGAGAAAATTCCCCCTTTCTATGTGTCCTTGGTTTTAGGGGATTTCTTGGTGTACAACTACATCATTGACAGTGGGGCTAGTACCTCAGGGATGCCCAAGTGCATAGCTGACAAGATGGGACTAAAATATGAAGAGATGAATAAGGGAGTCCTATAGCTAGATGGAACACCTACAAAAATAGTTGGGATTTTGAAGGGTTTAAGCTTGACATTGCATGCTTGCCCAACCTTCTCAATTCTCCATGATATAGTAGTAACAGATGTTCCTCCTTATTTTGCAATTTACTTGTCCAGGGACTTCACGTCAAAGATAGGTGGCTATCTAGCAGCGAATTGGTCTTATCTAGTTTTTAGAACCAAGTATGGGACCAAGGTAAAGATCAAATCTGAGCCACTCTACAAGGACCATCTAGAACCATATTCACGCAAGGCAAAAAATGT
Source organism: Torreya grandis (assembly GCA_037957365.1). Lineage (NCBI taxonomy): Eukaryota > Viridiplantae > Streptophyta > Pinopsida > Cupressales > Taxaceae > Torreya > Torreya grandis. The sequence goes on along the minus strand of JARHVA010000083.1, from coordinate 1,462,529 downwards.
CAGTTACACCATTATCGACCCAGAAGAGTCCCAGACAGACCAATCTCCATCCTCTGCTCTTGAAGGAGTTGCAGACCTACTCTTGGATGAGTGGGGAAATGATAACTTTGAGCATGATCCTTACAAGTTCATAGAGGAGGTAGGCCTTATATTCTATTGCATACATAAAGAGGGTGCCTTCATACCAAATATAATGAAGGCAAGCCAAGAGGACCTAGGTCTATGGCAGTTGTACTTTGATGGTTCCAGAAGTAGGCTGGGAGCTGGTGGTGGAGCGATGTTAGTCTCCCCTTTAAAGGAGAGTTACTTTTCAGCTTTTTATTTCCAATTTTCTTGCACAAGTAATGTTGTAGAATATGAGTCCCTTATCCATGGTCTAGAATGGGCAAGAAAAAGAGGGATCAAGGAGTTGCAAGTTTTGGGAGACAGTGAGCTGATTGTAAATTAGGTGAAAGGCCAAAATCTGACCAAGAATTCCTTGCTAAATTCCTACAAGCATAGGGTCTAGGACTTGGTGGAGGATTTTCTCACTTTAAATATCACCTTCATTCCTAGATAATAGAACAAACAAGCAGATAGGCTAGCAGTAATTAGTGCTCAGTTCGATGTTTCTAGGGAGATAAGCTGAGAATGTGGTTCATGCTATTTGAAGGTGGTAGTTCAGCCCTTTGTCCCTGACAACATTGCAAACTGGCAAGTTTTAAAAATGACCAGCAAATAGCTCTCTTCTTATAAGAGGAAGCTGAGTTCACAACATAGAACTAGGCAAAGCTACAACAGCAATATGGAAACCAGATTGTTCAATTGAAGAACAATAAACTTCCTAAAGGTTTGGTCACTCTTGAGAGCATCTTTAATGGAGATGACCAATTGAGAAATGACAAGGCATGCATCACAACTAAGGAGGAGAATCATGAAAGGGTCAAGATCTTCAAGGACAAGCTATTTGCGCTTGGAAAAGTCTACATGGTTCAAGAAAGGCAAGCTTTCATTTTGTTGTGTCAGGAGTTTGCCAATGTTTTTGCATGGGATTACAGTGATTTGAAGGGCTTCAACCCAAGACTCACCCAGCACACCATCAAATTAGAAGAAGGTGTTAGGCTAGTCACATAGAAATAGAGACCTATTAACCTGACAATTTAGCCTCTCATGTAGAAGGAACTGGCCAAATTAATTGAGTCTAAGATTATATTTCCAATCAAACATTCCTCTTGGCTAGCCAGTCTTGTTCCTGTTAGAAAGAAGAATGGGGAGATCAGTCTATGTGTCTATTTCAAGGACCTTAATAAAGTCTCTTTAAAAGATCATTATCCCCTCTTGAGCATGGAGTGAATCCTTTAGAAGGTAATAGGTAGCGAGCATTTCTCCCTCCTAGATGGATATTTAGGGTATAATCAGATTTTAGTGCAAGGCTGTGACCAGCACAAAACAGCCTTCACTACTAAATGGGGGACATTCGCCTATAAGAAGATGTCATTCAGGCTGGCTAATGTTGGTACTACCTTTTAGCAAGCCATGGGCATGGCTTTTGGAGGCTTGATAAACAACAATGTGATGGTATACCTTGATGATGTGATGGTGTTCTCTAAGGAAGCGAGCCAACACATGCAACACCTCAGGCAGATTTTTGAGAGGTGTACGGAGTTCGGCAACTCTCTTAACCCAAATAAATGCATGTTTACTATTCATGAGGGGAAACTCCTTGGCCACATCATGTCCAAGGAGGGCTTATCTATTGACCCTGAGAGAGTTCATTATATCTTGGAGATGCCCTACCTAAGCACAAGAAAGGCTTGCAGAGCTTCTTTGGCAGGATAAATTTTATTCAAAGATTCATTCCAAATTTTGTAGAGATAGTCAAGCCACTGACCTCTATGTTGAGGAAGGGTGAAGAGTTCAAATGGATAACACAAAGAAAGTATAGCTTTGAAGCCATCAAGTAGGCCATAACTCGGGCTCCTACTTTGATCAGCCCTGACTTCAACAAAGACTTCAAACTCTACACTTTTAGCAATGAAGCACTGATCTCTGCCATGCTTACCCAAGAAAATGGTGATGATCTCAAGTAACCACTTTCTTTTTTTAGCCAAGGGCTAGAGGATTTCGAAGTTAGATACATGTATGTAGAGAAGCAAGGCCTGGCAGTAATGCGGAGCCTGAAGAAGTTCAGGCATATGTTGTCTAACAGCAGGATTCACCTCATGGTTCCACATCCTGGCATCAAGGATTTCTTGACCAATCAAGACCTAAATGAAAAGAGAGTGGGGTGGATTACCAAGGTGGAGTATGGCGTAGACATCAAGATCACCAACCAGGTGAGGGGAAGAGGCCTGTATGAACACCTTACTGTAGACTTCAAGTAGAAAGGGGAAGACAGCTTACTAATTCATGATGCAATTACAGCAAAAGAACCAGCTATCATAAAGAACTGGACATCAGACCTGAGGCATTTCCTTCTCATTGGTGAGTGCCTACAGAGTCTTGATAAGACCAAAAGAAGGTACTTTAGGCTGTAGTCTCTCCCTTATGTTCTAGTTGATGGAGTATTATTTAGGAAGGATCTCTCTGGGTCCTTTTAAGATGCATTGACCCAAACCAAGCTGATAAGGTACTGTCTGAGTTCCATGATGGGCCATCAGGCAGTCATTTTGCTCTTAGAGATACTGCAGCAAGGATAATGAGAGCTAGCTATTTCTAGCCTACTCTTTTCAGGGACACCCATGCCTAGGTAAGAAAGTGCCAGAAGTGTGCACTTTTTAATGGGAAACAACGATTGGCTGCCATGCCTCTACAGCCTATTCAGGTGGAATAGCCATTCATGCAGTGGGGCCTCAACTTCATAAGGATGATTAATCCTCCCTCTAGCACTGGACACAAGTGGGTCCTGACCACCATGAACTATTTCACAAGGTGGGTGGAGGCTATTGCTCTGAAGGAGGCAAATGAAAGTGTGGTCCTGGAATTTTATGAGGACCTGGTGGCAAGATTTGGGGTCTCAACCACCATAATCTCAGATAATGCCTTGGCTTTTTTGGGAACCAAAACAAGTGAATGGGAGCTAAGGTATGGTATATATCTCATCACTTCATCCAATTATTACCCACAAGGGAATGGGTTGGCTGAGTCCACCAATAAAAATTTGATCAGGATCATCAAGAGGACCATGGAAGAAAATCAGAGGACTTGGCATGCCAAGCTGAAAATAGTTTTGTGGGCCGATCGAATCACTCCAAAGAGAGCAATTATAAATTCTCCATATATGCTTGTATATGGAAGAGAATCTAGGCTTCCCATCTCACTTGAATTGCCAGCATTGGACCTTGCTCGCTAGCTACAATTAGAAGAAGGAAGTAGCATGGAGGTCAGGTTGTGCGAGCTAATGGAGCTCCAAGAGACAAGGGACCGGGCTATGGCTTCTATGACTAGCCGCCAATAGCAAACAAAGAGACACTTCGACAAAAAATCTTCCTCAAAATATTTCTTTGAAGGAGACATTGTCTTTAAATGGGATGAAGACCAAGCTAAGCCTAGAAAGCATGAAAATTTTGATGCCCTATGGAGTGGCCCATACATAACCACTCAGTGCAAGCAGCTTAATGCATCCCAACTCTCCAAGTTGGATGGTGAACTACATATCTTAGTTAATGGGATACATCTAAAGCACTACCATTGAGTCTCCTTTCATCTGTATATATTTTCCCTTGTTTTCTTTCCCTATTTTCCCTAAGTGTTGTTGCACAAGTAGTTTTCTTAGATTTGTGTGTGTTTTCTTTTCCCCTTGGGGTAAATTTGTGTGTTTGGTTATAAAATTTATAGGGGTTGTTGCTGATTTCAAAGTTACAATCTGACTCCGTGCCTAATGGATTTTTAAGGCAACTGGTCTCTAAGCATAGCAGGCATGCTTCCCCTGGGAGTCACCAATTTGTTAACTAATTTTTGCCCAATAGGAAAAAATTTTAGTCCCCTTCTACCTCTTGTTGTTCTAGGCCACTTCTTTTTTATTTTGTGTAGGTCCAATGATTTCCATAGATTTAGCAGTTCTCTACAATCTTCATGTTTTCTACGGACTCTGCAAGCGCTTGGTTCAAGCTCTAAGTTCTTCAACTTTGGTTCAATCAGCTAAGTTCAATGCAGATTTTAATTGACATAGTTCAAATGGTTTAGCGACCTTTAGTTCAATAAAAGTTCATCACTCAATTCAAACATCTCGATTCAACAACATTGAACCATTGAACCAATTTTAGTTCGATGGCTTGGTTCAACAAGCTTGGTTCAAAGGGAGTGGTTCAATGTTCAGGTCAATTAGATGGTTCAATCATTTGGTTCAACTAGGTGGTCCAACGGCTTCAATTTCATCGGCTTTGGTTCACTTGGCATTGGCACGAATTGATTTAACCACTTGAAATGTTGAACCATTTTGGTTCAACAGCTTGGTTCAAGGGTATGCCCAAAAGGTCAAGGGGTAGCTCAAGTCTAGAAGCCCTTGTGAAGGGCAGGGGATATTTCCAAGATAGCCACAAAAGGGTAGGGTTTCAAAACTTTGGCTTAAAGCAGGTGAAGATGAATTTTTTCAGACTTTTGTCTGAAGGAATTCCTTCAGACAAAAATTCCAAAGAAATTTGGAGGTAGGAAAGGGCCCAGGAAAATCAAAGCATAAATTCCCATGAACTTTTGTCCACAAGAAAAGGATCCAAAACAAAAGACAAGTCCTGAATTCCTTCAGACTTTTTGTCTGAATGAATTTGGGGAAGGCCACGCTAAGGAGCCCGGTGAAAATTCTTGCAGACTTTTGTCTGCAGGAAAATGTCTGTAGACAAAGTGCCCACAAAAAAGTTTGAAGTAAGGGAAAGACCCGTTGTGAAGGTCAAGGAGGACAAAGCCCATAGAGAAGCCAATGAAGGACTCGATGGACTTTTGCTAAGATGATGACGTCTCAAAAGCCATCAACCTTAAGAAAGTGAATTAGCTATTAGTTTTCAAAGTGATGACGGTCGTGTGAACATCAAAATTAGCACAATGAAATAGCCATTTGCTTTCAAACTAAAAGGATGCCAACCATGAAAGAAGGCCCAAAAATGCAGTGACCCACCAGAAGATCTCCCCTGAGCGCCGAAAGAGCTAGAAGAGACAAGATAGGGAAAAGACAAAGTGCCAAGCAAGGAGCAGCCAGATAGTCCAAGTGGTGAAGGGAAGCGCCGATTCGAGAAGTTACTCTAATAGGTGAAACAGTGGCTGCAAATTGACCATTAGAAGACACGAACGGTCAACCATGAAATCCTTTTTCCTCATTTCATATTTATGAGCAGACAAACTATGTAGGTTCCTTGAAGAAGTAGCCTCGGTTAATGAGGAAACAGTGTGGCCATGTCAAAAAATACCTGAAGTCAAAGCTAGGGCTGACACAGCATTTATTTTTAAGTAACTTACTCTTCCCAATGCTCGTAAGGCACATGGGTCACTTGTGAAAGGGGTGCCAACAGGTATCCTTTCTTCTCCTATATATTGAGGACTTGTCATTTTGAGAAACATCTTCCATATTTGTAAGGCATAGCCCTGGAAAAATTTCACCTGAATCAATAAATGCATTTTTACCTCTATCTTGGATAGATATTTTTGTGTATGTCTTGAGTGTTAGTTTGTGTTTAGTCATTGTTTCTTGATGCTTTCACAGGTTCAACACCAACATATCTATTGTCTACAAGGTGCCATTTTTACAACTGACAAGGAAAGATATATTTCGAAGTGCAAAAATAGCATAAATTACTAACAGTGTGCATTACACAGCACCTTGGTGAATCTCTATTCTTTGTAATTTCCATGAAAGCCTCCCTACCAATTTTCTTGTAGCCTGGTCCTTCTGCCAAGTGTGAAGTGTATGTATGTATTTGTCTGATTTTAGTGTGAGGGTGAGAAGATCAGATTTATTTTGGTGCATTACCTCTTTAGAGTAGTTTATTTTCTTGTAATCTTTCTCCCTTTTCATCCCCCCCATTATATATCTGTGTGTGTGTGTGTGTGTGTGTGTGTGTGTGTGTGTGTGTGTGTGTGTGTGTGTGTGTGTGTGTGTGTGTGTGTGTGTGTGTGTGTGTGTGTGTGTGTTAGCACTTGCTAGAATAAAATCAGATGCATCAAAGGGAGCTAGCCCTTATCTAGAGACTCTCCCCTCTAGCTTCACTAGTCCCATAGGTGAGAGGGGAGTTTCCATAGTTGTGTGAAGAAGGTAGGAGCTCGACCTCCTACCAAGGGTGCAATCTTCTACGTCAACAGTTAGATGTCAGGATTGTATGAACAATCCTTATGAGTCTAAACCCTCATAAACCCTTGTCAAAGCCCTGATTGGAAAGATATGGGTGGGAATGAATTTAAAATGTGTAGTATGTCCTATAAAATGCTTTGGACTTGTATAAGACTCTCTTATGCTCCATGAAACATGATTGATCTAAACCTTACTTGTATGAACAAACCTAAAACATGGTTTTTTATAAATATTTGTGTGTTTTATAGGTATAGATAAGCCTTAAAGAATAAGAATCATTTTGGAGTTAAATTGGGTCTTTTCCTAACACCATATATCCATTTATTTCCATATTTGTGCATCAAAGGTCTTCTACTAACTCATTCACTTCAGGCAGTTTGTAGTAGAAAATGACAATGAAGAATGACTACTAAGTGAGAGGATGATAAGTTGATTTTTGGAAATTTTTAAAGTCTAATTCATGGATTATAAGGTATAAGGGTCTTATTAAATTTTCCAAACACCTCTTTCATGGATTTTATTGAGAAACTAAAGATAACTTGGGTGATAAATGTGAAGAATGAGTGAAAGAGTGTTAATGAATGACTACAGATGGTGAGAATAAGTGTGTAAAAGAAGGCTATGAGTTAGGGAAACTTATAACACCCTCTTGATAATGCATATATTTCAACTCTCCTTAGTCTTGTTTCATGTAGTCAAAATATGCCTAATCATGAAGGTAGTTTCAAGAAGGCATTTGAAGGTATCTACGCCAAGTTTGGAGAGTTTCCATGCTTCAAGTGGACATTTGTCCAAGAGGACATATTAGACCTCTATTCTTCACCTAATTATCCTAAAATTTAACTAGTTTTCATTCCTTGATATATGACATTGTGACCCTTGAACTTCTCTTCTCTCTCTCCTCTCACACATTCTATAAATGTAAGCCATTTTGGCTCTTGTATAAAAATTCCACACCTAATATGGAAAAGCCATATTGGTTTGATATTTTAATTTTCATTTGAAATATGATATGTAATTATTTTTTATTTCTTAAAATATATTGTCTATTTGAAGTGATGTATAGTGAAAGGTCAAGTAATTGATGCATATCCTTCCTTTCTCTCAATCGTTCCATGTTTGTTGCAAGTTATTCCATTCTAGCAGGTCACATGAAGTGTTATCAAGTATATTAGTCTATTTTCAAGTGTATAAGTATCTTTAATATCTAAAAATTACCTCTAGTTCACCTACCTTTAGTATTTCTATACATATCACCTACATGTTTGAAATACTAATGTTTGAGCAATTCAAGGTTTGAGACTAGTGTTGTGAGTCTTGCCTCTTAGTACACTTATATGGTAATATTGTGGACATATTTTTGGTATATCACTCCCTTATATTATCTTAATTTCATGTTTATTTCTATCCATTTTCATCCAAATAATTAGTTATTTTATGTGATAAGCACTTAAGGATTAATCTACGGAGCTAGCCCTTAAACCTAGAGGTCTACCTCTACTATAGGCAATCCACAGGCCTAGAGGTATTCAAATGTTACCCAAATCTTAGATTAGGCTTTAACAACCTCCTCTATGATGAAATTTTTAGTGATAATAGGTCCTTTATATGAGTACTTAACCTTCTATTAAAGTCTCTACCACTTTTCTCAGGGCTACAAATAGCCATAGAAGGGCATATTTAACATGTCAGATTAACTCACCCAGGAAGGATCTCTTCACATGTCCTTCCAAGTATTATACCTACTTCTTCATGTTTTATAACATATTCTTTGATAAGTCATGGGTGGCGTACAATACTAAGAGAGGATCCTTGACAACTTTCTCCTCCCCTATGGAATTCCTAACCTTGGTGAGGGAGAATAGATCTTGTTGGGTCTTCTAGACCACAAGGTTCACCTCTTATATGAATTTTCATGAGATAATTCTCTACATACTCCCCATGATGTGAATAAAATCTCATTATACATCTAGATCACCTTGCATCATCATCTTTGGCACCTATAATATTGGGACCATTCCCTAAGCTCAAAGAGGTATTGGTGGGGTGGTGGAGATGGTGGTGATAGGTGGAGGACATAGTGGAGGGGGTATGAAAGAAGAAAAAATTAAATGAGGAAATCAATGGAGGAGGAGGAGGAGGAGGCATAGGGTCATAGGGATTCAAGATGAATGGGGAGGCCTATGGGAACATTTTTGCTTTCCACTAACCTTGGGTCATTCCAACTTGAGGGGTGATGACTCTCAAGAGAAGGATGTTAAATAGCAAGGAAGAGATTGGTTGATTAAAGCTAAATCCCTGGATGCTTGGGATGATGGAAAATAGAGGTCAAGGAGTAATGTGAGGAACCACTAGGGTTAATTTTGGATAAATAGTATAAACCAATGGAGGAGGTGGAATTCAAGTAGTAGTTACCTATATTGAAGGTTGAGTATGATACTCTTTCTACTTTTTCCTTGGTATTTTACCCAAGTCATCTCCAAAAGCTATAATGGAGGGAGAAGAGGTAGATGAGGTCATAGGGGCTAATTGAGGTAGCCACTAGGGTAGTGAAGGAGTTATTCATATGGCCCAAGGTATTTAAGATATGTACATAAGTACACTCATTCATAGGGATGCTAGGTAAATTGGTGAAGATAGGGCAATCATAGGCACTTGAACTTAAGGAATGACCAATCAAGGCACTAGGGTAGTCCTAGGTTTTGGATAATGGATGAGATGAATGGAAATGAAGAAGTGAGGACACTGTATATTGCCAAAGCTAGAGGTATTTGAGTGAATAGTGGAGGGGGTGAAATGGGTAAGAATGGAGGATCTATCTAACTAGGCTTGTGAAGGAATGGGAAGTTGGTTGGTGCCATGAAAGGTTACTAGAGATTGGGGGAGGGAATTATATTGGTGCCTATTATTGATCATGTATTGAGATTGTATCTAGGCTAATACTAATGTTAAACCTTAAATATTATATCACCTAGGGTCAAGTTTCTTGGGCTTGAATTACCTGTTATTGAGTCACCTAGGTCTCAACTAACTGGGGACAAGTTGGCTGAGTTTATATAGGTAGAGGAGGTGGAACCATAGGGTGAGTAGGAAAATATCAAAGGGGAGAAGGCAATGACATCCCTTATATAATTCTTTAATAATTCTAGGGAAGAGTCACCTTGATGTCTTCTCTTGATTGGGTGGATGTAAAGGGAATAATAGTGAGCCTAGGTTGAACCTTCTTACCCTTATTATTTCTATATGCCTTAATTCAAGCTAGCACCTCCTAGTCAACCACTGAATTTAGGTAAAAATTATCATCTTATTTAAGCTAGTTGGCATATTTAACATTGAGGTAAGTTGAGTATTTCACCAAGTGGGTTTTGATCATATATTATATGTCCTAATATCTTATCTTGACTCTCCCTATGGCTAAAGAGTCTCACCTGATTTCCATCTTTTAGAGATTATGGAATTCCTTATATACATGGTGTTGAATGGTGATTGGGAGAGGTATGTGGGATTTTTACTAGTGACTAACATAAAATCTAAATATGCCCTCTAATAATAGGTATATAATTTCTTGTTCTACTATATGGTCTAGGATGTAGTAGCATAGCATAGGGGCACTTCGAGGATGCCCATGACTCGAATCATAGTGTCCTCTTGTTAATACTAGTAGTAACCAAAGGTAGAAAGGGAGTCCTGATTTATTTTTATAAATGGGGCATAAGGGCCTCATTGATTACATTATACACCACATTGTATAAGGACTCACAAATATCCTAGATGCAGTTCTTATAGTGATGGATATATAACTTATATAAGACAATGTGGACCATTGACCTCTAGGAACCAATGTCAAGAAAGTAAATGGCTTAAAAGTGAGCATCTTACAGACTGCATCTATAAGGTAAATCATCATGTAAAAATCCATTCCTACTCATGCATCTATTATTGACTTAATCATGGTTAAATTAATCATCCCTCCCAAGTTAGGGACTTGAGAGTCATCTAGAATCATGTGGAGTAGGGGTACCCAAAATATGTGGACATGTAATTAGTTTTAGGGATCTGAACAACTAGTTTAGTAAAATCATGTCAACATGGATCCCCTCCTTGAAGATGTGTAGTGTGTATGCATTGGCATCCTCCTTATTTACCCACTTTACATCTAAGTTCTCAGTCCATTCCTTCAAGACATCATGGATCGAATAAGAATTGATCTGGGCCTTCACCACATTCATGTTCTATGTGAAGGTGAACTCCAAGAAAATGTAATAGGCCTTAAAGTTAATCCTAGAGATGTCTATGAACTAATTTATAAAAATGGTTGATCAAACCAGGTCATGAATGTCATTTTTCACCCACCTAGTTATCAAAAGCATCTTATCAAAAAAATTGATTCAGGGGAAAGTATTTGGTTTGGCTATAGCCCTGTATGGACTACACTTCTCATATGCCCACAAGGCATCCTTAAACTTTGATTCTTCCTCATTTTCACTGTCAGATTCCTTAGGAACCTAGTTTATAGCCTTAAACATTTCATTGTAGTGTTTAAACCAATTTAGACCTTCTAGTAAGAGTGTGCCATGGTATTTGAGCTTAAAATTTGGATTTGAAGATGAGGTGGCCATGGCAGTAGAATGAGATTTGTTGAAAGTGTTTCAATTAGATGAAAAATCATAGAGGGTAATTGGTGGGAGCAAAAATCCAAGAGAAATTTTTTGGGAGTGTAGTAGTGAAAAAAATAATGGGTTTCCTCGTGGCACTTGTAAAAAATCACATTCACCCTCCTACATTAATGAATTTAGTGCTTTATTTACTATGGATTCAAGTTTGAGTTGGTGGCTCAATCTTCTCCTTTATTTCCCAATTTAAAGTTAATCAAAACTCATGATTATGTGCTTCCTATCATATCCAATGAGGGTGATATGACATTTTAAATTATCCAATCAGGGTTTAGTTCCCCATTTCATTAATGTTTGGAGTGTGGTAGGTACATGACCACCTCATCTTTAAATCTTCTCAGGTATCTCCTATTTCATTCCATGTGCCTTACGTTTATTGGCCTTTGTGGCATATATCAACAACTAGTTATGGCCTATAATTTCAATATTATACCCTTGATCGGAATGAGATGCAAGTTGGGGACATGTGGCTTCCTCTACATATCCCCTACAATTTCATATGTACCTCATCCTTACCATTTCAAATATTTTAAGGGCCCACCTATTAACATGCATAGGTATACCACATGGTTTACTATGATATGTTAGGCTATTCTAGGCTCTGACACCTCTATTAGATTAGGGAAATTGACTAATCTAATAATAGGTTATATGTCATTCCCTCATTATGTCAGGCTCTCCTAGGCTTTGACATATCTATCAAGATCAAGAGACTGATGTATCTAACACAAGTGAGATTATCATTGGTCAAATTTAGGCACATTTAACCTTTGAGGCATGTAGCATTATTTTATTTAATTGGCCTCTCCTAGGCTCAGACATCTCTATCAAGAGCAAGAGACTAACCATTTTGCCTTTGGTTATCATGGAATTCCTTGGTTGGGCCAGTCTCTCCTAAGATCTGACATATTTATTAGGTATGGTAGACTATCCATTCTAACTTTGGCATGGGATGATTGGTTAGATTAATGATAACTTCCATCCTTGGTCCATGTGTTACTTCATCATTGCATTGGGCTCTCCTAAACTTTGGCATCTCTATCAGGGCTAGGAGATTGATACATATGATAAAATGGTGTTTGGATTATTTTGATTGTCCATGTCTTGGCATCATTTATAGCTACCCATGCAGCATCCCTTCATTACACCATTTACCTAAGTGAAAAACTACATAAATGACTATGTGAAAGAGGGAAAAAATGTGACCAATTAAATTCTCACTTGGCTTCTATCTAGGCTCCAAAGAGCCATGTAAGACTTTGGGGCCTGATACTTTGAGAAGGGACTAAAACTCTAAGAATTTTCCAAGTAAGAGCAAGTATGCCAAGTTAGTGCATTAAATTTACTAATTAAGATAAAGTTTGACTTAATGGTGGAGCATTATCAAGACTTGATGTGGTTATTATAAAAAGTCCCCAAGGTTCTTATCTCAAGTTTATCAGTGATTACAAATATACCATATTCTTTGGGAAAGCTAGGGTGATGGGTTTTAAATACTTGCCTCCAAAGACACATCAAAATGAGATGATGAGTCTAGGAACTCTGAATCACATCATTTTTAAAGAGGGGTCCCTCATTTATGATAAAATGGGGCATGTTAGCCACAATAAAATTCTATTTTATAGCAACAAGGTAAGTGAAGGTATGTATTTTTCAATTATTTCATTTTATTTATCTTTACACTTCATATTATAATTTATTTAGCTTAGTTTTGTGTGTTGTTATGTTATTTTCTTTAAGCACCATCCCATGTTACATTTATGTGACACGTGATGAGCTTCCTGTGGGATATATGTATACATAATATTTTTAAACATTATTAGTTATTGATGCTTTCTCTCTTATAAGATCCCATTGAATCTCAATATCTTTGAGTGCATGCCTTAAATGGTGCACTAGGAAAGTGGTTGGCAGTTCTTTGGTGCTTCAAAGGAATTTTGGCCCCTATACCATTACATAAAACTAATACAAGATACTTTAATCTGATTCCCTAAGTATCAAAAACCTAATTATACATTCTTCTAAGAAAAATTCACCATCCAAAATAGCCCTACCTAAATAACAGCCCATTTTACCCACTTTTTCTACTATGTTGACCAAATTGAACTTTTTAGGAATTTAGTGCACATTATAGAACTCTATCAGCCTAAGCCAATGTAGTTTGAGGACTAAAATCTTTATTTCCTACCTAACAAAGTCTATCAGGCCAACCTTATCAGCTTAATTTTTGAGAGGTTTCAGGGTCAATCCTTGGCTATAAATATGCCTTCAAATTCATTTATAAATAGAGTATCATTTAATTTCACATCATTACTACTCATAAATATACTTGTACAATTAATAAGAGATTTCATTACTTAGGTTTTTGCCTTAGAGAAGCAACACTTCTCTTATGAAGGTCTTGGATGCATATGAGAAGTCTTATAGCCTAGAGATGATATATTCTTGTGATCATTACAAGCTAAAAAAACCTCTTTCAAAGCACCATTATCAAAGGTATAGATTGAGGCATGACAGGTTCACTTCAACAAGTTAAGTATACTCCTATCCTTTCATATTTGTATAAGTAGATATTGTATAACTAATATATTGAATTGTATCTCTCCTTAGATTATTTTTGTGTTATATTAGATATAATTATCTTTGCATGTTTATTATCTTCCCCATTTGTTCCACAAGCTTTGGTGAGCACTAGATTAGCTTGCATATTCATTTACTAGATTAGTTTACATGTTTATTTAGTATATTAGCTTGCTTATTATTATTACAATAATAATACCTAGTTAAGGTTATCACAAAATGACATTTTACTATAGGCTTTGGAAACATATCCTTTGCCATTGTGTGATAAGATATCCCTTAGAGGAGGTTTGTTTTAGTTTTTTCTCGATTTGTTTTCTTAATAAAAATGACTTGCTAAAAATAAAAATGACACATGGTTTTAAAAGAGGAATATTTGTGACAAGGATATGCACCATTATGTTGGAATCACAATCACTAAAAGTGGGGTGAATCAATGTACCAAAATCTTTCTTTCAGTTATATCCAATCATTTATGAACTATGAAAGCAACATTAAGATCTAGCAATGCATAAAGACTATTCAGATGAGCATAACACAAGAAAACACACATATGAGTTAGAACCCTCAAGGGTGAAAAAACCCACTATAATCCCTATAAATTAACTATAGTTATATAAAACAAAATATCAAATTATATTGATCACCAACTCAACTAGGAGCACCAACCCCGATGAAGTCAAGCACCCACTTGACTATGCTTTAGCAAGCACCTACTTGAAAGGAAGCACCAATTCCCTAAGTGACTCAACACCAAATCATCCACCTTATGAATTTTTATCATCACACATTTTCTCTACTATTATGTTCTCATTTCAATACCTTCTTTTTCTCTACCAAGAAATATTTTATTCACTTGAATTACTTACATCCAAATAGGCCTAAGATACCTTGTATATATGCAAGTCTCATGGTCACACACCACTTGGTCAGACACACACCTTAAAAAATTTAGGTTATCCATATAATAGGTCTTATTAACATTATTAAAATTAAATTTAGATCTCTTTTGGTATGCAACAACTCAATTAGGCCTCATTTCTCTTTTAGGTATCATGGAGACCCAATTACATTAGGTCTATCTTCTTAGCATCAAAGCTTAATCCTCTTGGGCCTAGATGGCCTTATCCAACAAAAAAAACCATTCAATAACTTAACCAAAGACCTATACTGACATTTTCCATGCTTATTTAGACCTATATTGTTTACTCATACCATGAAATCTCTTTTAGGATAAACTATCCTATTAGGCCTATGTACCTCAAAAGTTTTTCTTGTAAGAATGAAGCTTAAACAACCTTAATATATTTAATTGTTATTAAACAAACATGTATATATATTCTCCATGATCTTAGGATCATCACCAAATTATTATAACACTTTCACTCAAGAGATAAAGTCTTAACAACATCTTTGTAACTTACTCAGAACTACCAATTTACCTTAACACCAGTCATGGTGACATAGACCTCCAACACTTGTGTAGAAACTTATCATGACTCATGATGAATTTAAATGGTTATGTGAGATATATATACCATCCTTAGATATAAATATAAAATTTTATAATGGAAAATATTGGTCTTGCAGACCAATTTTGTGACCTTATATCACACAATCTTATCTGAACCAAACAAGCCATTTTATGAGTAACTTTTTCACCGTATTCACTAACATCCAAAACTTATTCCAAGAATTAACATGACTTAAAATTCATAAATAAACTCTTCATTAAATTTTTTTCATCAATATGACATGCTCAGACCTTCAAATCCATCTTTTCATCTTTGCCTGGGTTTTGCACTATTTGCACCATTAGGTCTGTTTGTGACTAGCTAACTTGGCTAACCAAATTATAAAATTTTAAGGATATAAGCTATCCATAAATCATCATGGACATGAGAAATGAGTCTCTATATTATTATACCATCCATTTTCTTTTCTTCACTAATACAAGATTTGAGAGTTATAGTAATTTGTTAACAAACAAGCCTATATCTATGTATTTTCTCTCTCATCTGACTAACCACCACCACCTGGAGGTTTTTGGAAGAGTTGAATACATGATAAAATATATTTTATATTAATTTAAATCCATTATGATCTAATTTTAATATGATATTTCACATGGTGTCCTTATTAGGGTTTTAGGGAGGTTTAACATAGGTTTTAGTGTTAACAATTATTTATAAAGGACTGCCCTTGAATCTAAAACCAATGCCTAGGGATTTTAGCTAGGACCTCTCCCCATATCTATATAATATATTAGGTTCACATGTAAATTTTATACATGCCAGTGAATTTCTGAAAGTGCTTCTTAGGTCTTGAGACCTCATTTTCTAAACTCGAGAAGGCCTAAAACACTGATACATACAATTTCCTTCAAATTATGAGCTCAAACTTTGTTAACAAGACTAAAATAACTTATATAACCTTTTTCCATGTTCACATATTCATAATTTCCTTGAAATATTATCTTTATACCTCATTAGGCCAGGTAGGGTGTAAGAGAGGTTTAGGTGTAGGCTTAGTTTGAAGGTCCTACTCCTATAGGCTCACCCTAAAACTCTCATGATCACTTCAATGCCTCACATACATGCTCAAACAGTGCCAAACAACCTTTGCATGCCTATTTTTATTCATTTTCATGTGCATACCTCTTCATGTCATGACTAGGCTTATGACTAGGCTTGACTAGGCTTCCTATGCACTTTGGCATCAATGACCTATACCTTCATGGAAACATAAGACATTAGTTGCCTTAAAATAATATCTTGCCTTAAAATTATGTCATGAAAACACTCTAAAACATTCTTAATCTCCTTTTACATTAACCTCCACAAGATTCAACTTTGACATCAAAGACAATACTCAACACATTAATCGAGTGAGGTGGGAACTCCTTTTTGGCTAGGAAAGACTACTTGCACAACAAAGACAACTTGGATAAGTTTGATTAATAATATATATGGGTGGACTACCTGATACAAGATCAATTCTAAGAAGTCGTATACTTCTTTAGAGGTATTTCAGTCCACTATTTATGAAATTAAGTGGATACTATAATAAGCTAAATTATAATTAAGCGTATGATAAGATTATGAAACTAAAATGAAGCAAATTAATCTAATGCATTGATATTATAAAAAAATCATCCCAATATGTTACTAATAAGTCCTATTATTCTTGGATTGCATCTAGTTTTTCAGGGATGGCTTATAGAGTTGGATCAAAGACAATTGTATAAGGTCCTAACTCGAAAGAGATATCACTTTAATCAGTAAATAAAGGATGAGGAACTATGGATAAGTCATGAATTAAGACGACATCATGTATGACACTAGGAAAGGTCATCTAAAAATAGTAATACATGATTTCAAAGCTTAAAAATAGTAAATTAGATATATTTAATATTTCTTATCTAGTCTTAAGTTGTAGACAAACGTGAAAACATAAGGATTAGTGTCAATTATCTCAGAATTGATATCAATCAGATGATTGATGTCAATACAAACATAATCATGGTTGATCCTTACAGTGGGTATTGAAAGACCTAAAAAGGTGACTAAGGAGGTATTTTATAGGTCTTAAAATGCTCTTAAACTAATCATTTATTTATGCAAATAAACTTACAATAGTAAATAGAATAAAAAGGAATAAAATAGTAATTTAAAACTAATAAAATATATGGCAAACTTACCTCTACAAAAGTTTCCCAAGCTATAGATAAATACCTCATTGATAGGGATATGGTTGGTTTTGATCAAAGTTTGGGTAGACTAGAACTGGTATAATTTTTTTCCATAGTGCTTCAGGTGAATTTTTTCAATGTTTCGATGTGAAAAAATTAGGATCCTTAACTTGAGGTTGGTCTAGATATAAATCAATGTTGATTCTAACATGATTGTTGCTAAGAAATAGGTGGTCACATTTTATATTTTAAACTTTTAGTTAAAATGTTCAATAGGCCACTTAAATATTCCCTAAGTCTCTATGGGAAGTGGTGGCCACACATTTAATGTCCCTAAGTCTAATGATAGCCATAAACTCCATATTCCTTGGAGACACATACACATGTTTATGATGGCCATCAAAATATTAAGTATTCCTGACTAAGTCTAAGGTTCTATGGATACCATTAGATCTAATAGTTTATATGTTAGATTGTGAAATATAAAGGGTATGTGACCATGGGATAAAAAATTTAATTCAACATGAATCTCTAAGAATTCATGCACTAAATGATGGGTTGACAAGCATTGATGGGCATAAAATTTAATCTTGGGTTCAATGTCCATATAGATTAACATGGTTCATAGTCTTCATTTCCTTCCATAGAGTCAAAACTTAGTAGTGTGAGGCCAAGATCCGAGGATTATGTCATATTTCATAATCATGGGGTCATAAATTATAAATCAATCATAATGAACATAAATACGTTGAATGGTATAAAAATATTAAATGTCTCCATAGGTCCACATCAATTATAAATATCAAAGGAATGTTTGAATCCATTAAGTAAAACCATAGGATCATGTTATGTGGCACAATCACATGTAACCTATGAGCATAATTGAAATTTGGTCACAGTGATGAATGATAACACAAGGATATTTAAATGGTCATAGATTTAATGTTAAAACACCAATTTATATGTTTAATGTCTTAATGGAATTATCTAGAAGATAAATTTAAACTAATGATAACCATGCAATAGTTGACCCATCCATGTAGTCACTACAAGATATTTGGGAATTAAATGTAATTAAGTGAAATTTTGAGAAATAAAAAATGGTAAAATGTAGGAAATGGATATCATGCAAGCATTAAAGGGGATTTCGTAGGCAAGATGTATGAGAAATGAAGAGATCAACCTAAGGGGAGCATTAGGAGATCAAGGGTCACACTAGAATGTCGAAAAAACAAAATAGGTTCTTAGAACAAGGAGGAGATATCAATGAAGAGTTTGAGGAAAAGGTTAGAGATCAAAGAGAAACCTTGACCATAGACTATATAGAGAATTAAAACCAAAGGAGAGGGGCCACAAAAATATCAGAAGAGAGAGGTCTTAGAGAGAGGATTTTGAGATCCTATAACAAGAAGAGAGTCATTAATATTATAAATCCCAATAGGCTTATAGTTAGAGTCAGAGAGATTGGTAGAGATAGAATAAAGTAAAGGGTCACTATGAATGTATATTTTGTATTAGATATTTTAATTCAATAAAATCAAATAATGCATGGTTTTTCTATTATGAGACTTTGGTTGCACAATAAAGGGTAGAACTTCATTGGGAACTCCTACTATGACTACACCACATGAGATCAACGTGTTGGCCACTTATGTAGTAACTCCTTATTGAGTCTCTCCCATCTCATTGGAAATCATGCCTAGTATATTTTTCCATCTAATAGGAATGTGTCATATACACCACACTTCTTCCAAAGTCAAAACCATCTCTATAATAAGTAATAATAAAGTATAATTGTCACAATCCCACCATTCAGCTAAGGATTTTATCGAAATAATATCATATGGAGCAAAGCCTTAGTGGCTATCATAACATAACCCTAAATCATATATATGGGCCTAGTCAACATCACTCAACCCTAACTAAAACATGGTATCCATTATCCCATACCAATGATACTCATAGATATGGATCTCACCATGTGATCACAATGAAATAGAAAACAAACTTCAGAACTCAAGAGAAATGTGATCAAAATATAAGAAACAGTGAATATACATACAAAAAAAGAAGAACCATTATGACTTATCACTTTTTCTCAAAACTTCCACGATCATGACCACATTCGTAGTATAAAATTTAAAACTTAAAAATTAATTAGAAACCAAGAAAATTTTTGAGTTCCTACCCTAAATATCACATAAACCTATTATTGAGAAATAAAAGAGAAATAATAACTTTTACCTACATAGATTTTCTTGTGCTTTTTATATTGTGGTTTCTCAAAATACTTTTATGTAATAATTCTAATAGTGTATACCTTCAATTATTTGATTACTTAATGACTTGATTTATCTAATTTTTTCCAAAATGATTAATGATTATTTATTTTCAAATGATTGATGACTATAATTATGATGATGATGGATGACCATTGAGAATTAATATAAAGGTTCAATTTATATATTTCTAGGGTGGATAATGGATGGTGGGGATAAATCCAAATTTATTTGGATAATTGATTTTAAGCATATGTGATTTGGTCTATGGGTCAAATGCATTTAAGGAGGAAGTTGGGAATTTATGAGTTGGTTAAGGAAAGTGAAGGAATTGGATGAGTTTTTTTATGAAGTAAAGTAAGTTAATTGATGACTTGGTTGAATGGATTAAATGAGTTTGTTAATGGTTTGAATGAATTTAATGAGAATGTTGAATTAGTAAATGAGTGGGTTGAATAGGTGAATCAAGTGGTTGAATGAATGAATTAGTTTGAGTGGGATGATGAGGTATTTATTAATTTATTTATTTATTTTTGTGAATTATGTGTGGATGGATGAAACTAATTAGTAAATGAAGTGGTTGAATGAATGAGTTAGTTTAAGTGGCTTGATGAGGTGTATATTAATTTATTTATTTATTTTTGTGAATCATGTGTGTATGGATGAGGTTAATTATAATTGAATTAACTTAATTAATTATGATTCATTTATTTTATTTCTTGTGGGGTGATGTTAGTAGGACTAGATGGAATTATTTTATTAATAAGATGGGGGTCACTTCATTATTAAGGTCATATTAATCTAGATTTCTAATGATGAACAGATTAGTTAGGATAAATTATGAAAGATAAATTTCGATGATAGTAGATTAGTGATGAAACTAAGGTGGTGTAATTAGTGTGTCAACATTTTCTCCTCTTTTAAAGGGAATTACAACTAGAAAAATCAATGACTTTTAAAATAATGTAAAATAAGAAAAACAAGATCACAAGGATTCCCCTAGTGGTGTGATGGTTAGGGAGATGGATGAAATTGAGTGATGATTTGGTTAGATATTAAGCCCCCTCGAGAGGGTGTGTGGGGATGAAATAAATAAATGGGATCTCAAAATGAGAAAATGGAATGAAATAGAAGGATCAAATGTTAAAATTAAGGAGTGTGGGGTGAATAAATTTAAGGGTCAGGTATCATGTATAATATGATAATTATGGATATAGATGTTTTGGTGCATTTTATGGATGGATAAGATTAAACACTTGATCTAAGGCTTTTATGCTTTGATTTTTTTTTATTCTCCCAAGTAATTATATATGTGAGGGGGTTGGATTGGGAATGATATATCTTGATAAAGTTGTGATATTTGATGTGCCTCAAGTAATGATATATGTGAAGGGATGGATTGGGAAGTATATATCCCAATAAAGTTTCAAGATTAGATATGATTGATTGTTTGGATATGCAATCATAAATAAAGGAGTTCACCAATTATGTGGATAAATGATTTGGTGATGAAGGCTTAGGTTTATGGATATCATTGATTTTATATGTTGTTGTAGATGTATGTGATGATGTGATAGGTGGCTTTATACTCATGTTATAATATTTATGATGCACACTTAGTGAGAATGGATGTTAAGTATGAATAGTTATTAAGAAGGATTTATGAATAGATAGTTATCATTTCATGTGATGACTGATTGTTGATAAATGCATATTTTGGAATTATTATTGGCATTGAATGATTTATTGGTGATGTAATGATAGATGGATCGTTGTTAATCTTGCATAGATGTTTGAATGTTTGAACAACCTGGTGTTTGTTACAATGTATGAGAGGATGAACCATGATATGAAAAACCATGATGACATTGTTTTAAAATACATTAAAAATAACATAGATGCAAAAAATAAGAAAACATGCAAATAATGAAAAAAAAGTAATAACAAACACACAAAAATAAGTTATGTTTTGTCATTTATCAAGTTAAAACCCTTAATATTTGGTGATTAAGGATGTTCATAGGAATGGGAATGATGTATTATGATTAAGATAAAAGATTTTATTTTCTCTGAGCAATGATATACATAAAGGGATTGGATTGGGAACGATATATCCCTAAATAACTGCAGTCTTTGATGTGGGAATCATATATTTTGATGAAGTTACAATGATTTATTTAAAAGTAAACAAGGATTTTAACTATACTAAGGGAAAGACAAAATATTTTTTAGGGATTTTGGACTTGGATATTATTTTGTATTTTATTAATGTTTTGGACTTTTTATGATTTTTTTGGATTTTTGAAATTTTTAAGATTTTTTTATATTTTGACATTTTAAAGGATTTTTTAGATTTTTGACATTTTTTTAAATCTTTTTGGATTTTTGATGAGGCTAAAATAAATACCAGTTTTAGCATCAAAAATGGGGATGGTAATGGATGTAATTCTTAAGGGATGCATGATGGATGGAATGGTCTAGGTATTTATGATGGAACCTCCAAGGATTATGTTGCATAGGAACCATGTTCCCACTTATCATCATAACATGCTAATGACTTGTTATATTGTGCTCCAAACAAGCATGGATATACCAAGATATTTCTAAAACATGTTTCAATATATTTTTCACTTCCTTTCTAAGTCAAAAATAAGGAGAAGGATGGTCATGATAGCAATGATGAGATAACTTAGTGATAGGGATAGTTTAGGATGTTTAAATATTTGAATGGAGGGATATTTTAGGAAAGGATGAAGTGAGGCTACCCCTAGGTATAGGATACTATAGAATATAGATTTTATGCATGATTCTAAAAACTAGTTTCAACATGGTACTTTCCTAAGGTTCCATAAAAATGGTTTTCACCTTTGGATGATTTTTTTCTATTCCCTTTTGTTATTTTTTTTTATTTTATTATGACAACATTTAATCCCTCAAGTAACTTTTTTTTTAGAAAGTTCCTTTTTAAGATCATGCTAATTATATCTATTCCACAAATTCTATCATATAATTATGTGATTGTTATGTTGTCTTATTTTGAATATCTTAATATGGTTCCATCATAGCCCCTATGATAGATAGTGTTACCAAGGAGGATGAAGTTAGATGCATGTGGGATGAAGGATTTTTGTTGATTATGTGAAATATTTATATGGATGGTGTGATTTTGGAGGTAAGTATAAATGTCACAATACCAAGGGTGATATAGACTAGCAGTCTCACAAATCATTAGCCATGCAAAAATATCTGAATATTCTAGTAGGGGAATGAAAGATCTATGTTCCATGGGACTAAAATTAGCTACAAGTTTGATGACTTTGGGATTCTCTTTTGTTGTCAAAATGTCTTAAATGGGTGATGTGGAGTTGTCCTAAAATCATTTTGGTGTAGGGGGGATTAAGTTCCTTGTCTATTAGTGCCTTCAAAACTTTTTCACCAATAGACTCAATTTGATGTTCTTAATTTTAATTTATGTTGTCCAATAGTGCTTAAAATAGGTTTTAACTAGGGGACTTTAATTTTGTAGTTTTTTTTTTTTTAAACTAACTCTTCTTGTTCTGAAAGATATGTTTTTGAGTCAATATTAGTTTTGAATCCTTATGTTTGATTCCCTAGTGGGATGTTATCTCAAATTCCCATAATGTCTACAACTGCCTCATCATTTTTAAAGAGGTATAATGGTACATGATATTTTTGGCCTTGATCATTGAGTTCATGATAGTGGAAGTCAAGAGAAATGGGAAGGTTAGTAGTGTCATTGAAATGATTGGTGGCATAAATATCCTCATAGAGGCCATGAGTGGAAGTCATTTCAATATTAGAAGAAACTTCTCCAAAAATTATGGAAGTGTCCCTAACATCCATATATTGATTACCATGGGATTTGTAGCCAATGTTGTGATATAGTTTGTTTGTGTGTATGTGGATGGGATCTTGGATCCTTGTACATGAAGGTCATGTCTTTTGTCTTTATAATTCATGATTTTACACATCTTACTTTATATAAGATATTTTTTGATTTGAAAATAGGATGCTAGGTCATCATTGTATAGAAAACATTCACTTAAACTTTCAATCTTCTCATCTACAAGGTCAGATGTGAAAAAAGATGTTGACCTAAACTGATAGGATGTTAGTTTTATTTTCCTATTCAAGATTAGCCTGCCACTACTTTAAGGAGAGATAAGAAGTGTAGTCACATGGAGGGCATTTTGGATTTTGTTATCTAAAATTGCATTTTTTATTTTATGCTTCATTTTGGAGCCTCAATATGTGAAGGAATATTATGTGATTTTTAATGAGTGGGATTTTGTGTTTGTCAAATTTGAGTTAATAAAAGATTGTAGGTATGTCAGATTGGTCAAAGATGAGTTCATCAAATACTAATTGGTCAAAGATGGGTCCATCAAAGCTAGGTTGGTTAAATATGAGTTGATCAAAGAAGGGTTGATCAAATATGGGTTGGTAAAAGATGGGTTGATCTTGATTTATCTATGGATAATTTTGATCATATTTTGGAAAGGGATCCTGACATATCCCTAGTTGTTAATTCTTGGGTGTGGATACACTTGGTTCTTGAGTAAGAAAAATACATTTGAGTGGTGATGATATAATATAGTTGGATTGTTGTGGCTCAAGGACATCATTTGATGTTGGATTATTGATGGTTTGATTATTACAAATCAAGGGCTTGATAGGTGTCATTAAACATATTAGTAGGATATTGATTAGGTGATTATATATCATGCAATTTTTGATTAGTTGTAGTTGATTCTGGGTTTGTTCATGATTGAATATAAAATGTAATTTGGGTAGCTTAGAAGCCTGATTGGCATGTCATGGTTGATGGTTAGATAATTTATAGGGAATGATTTCTAGAACCACCATAGATTTATTAGTGTATTTTTTATTGGATTAGATTTTCAATAGAGGTAAGTAAAAATGAAGTTTTGGTTGTGAACTAGGAATTTAGCATAGAGGGGAGGTTAGTCTTGTGTTAGTCTCATAAAATAAATGAAATGAACACATTAAATTCCTAACACCTCTATCCTAGACATTAGGGAGAGATTAGGTAACAAAAAATAAATTAAAGCATTAAAAAAACATAAAATACATAACTCTTTTACCTTCCTTGAAGATCCAAATGGCTTGTTGAATGGCTTGCTCAGCTTGTGCATCAATAAGTCTTCATCAATGGAATTTGTTTGGCTCCTTCTCTCCATGGCACCTTGGCTTTTATATTTCTTGGCTTAATATTTGAGCATGGTAACCCTACTTTCTAAGCATTTAATCATTATAACACTATATCAAAGAGTTTTTTGAAGGTATTTGAGCATAATAAATTTGCACCAAAATAGCTTATGGTTCAATAGGCATGGCCCTGTATTTATAGCTTTAGGAATTAACTCTCACCCAAGGTGAGTTAAGGTTGAGTTTAGGCTTGAAATCGGTTCAAACTAAACCTAGGTGAGTTAAAACTAAATCTAGTTGAGTTAATAGTTGTCAAGGAATTATGATTTGTAATTACTAGGCATGGCTCTCAAATTAGATATTTTAGGATATTTTCAAAGATATTGACAACTCATAAAAGCAATGATGAAAGGCTAGAATATTTTGATTTTTGAATTTCCTTGTTTAGATATTCATTAATTTTAAATGGATAATTCAACTAAACATTTAATCTTGTTTATCTTGTTAATTAATTTTGATTAGCCTTTTATATCTTTAAATATTTAAATAAATTTTGAAAGTGCCCCACTTAATAGGTTCATAGGCCAAATTTATAGTTTTGATGTCATAAGGTGATTAGGGATGAATCTGTGAGAGGTTATTGTTGTATACGGGCTAGTATCCCAAATAGGAATGCTTCAAAATGATTTTGAGCTTTGATGAATAATTCACAATAAAATTTTGGATGTTTAGTGATTCCTAAGATTAATTTACAATGGTTTCTAGGAATCAATCTGAATTTTGGTTGAAATCCTGTTATGGCCAGTTGTGGGTGTCTACAGTTTTCCCTTGTTTGGGAAGATGTTGCAAATTATAGACACAATAATGTATTCTCAAAGAATAAAAAAAGCCATTAAGAATGAAAGAATATAATTATTGAATAATAAGCTCAAAAAAACATTTGGGAAGCCTATAATGATGCCCCCTTGAGGGAGTGGCCAGCACATATGATTGATAGATGATCTTTTGAAAAGAAATAGGAATAAAAATGAAATTAACTCATGGATGAGATTAATCCAATAAAGATAATGCTTGCACACATTTTATTTAAAATTATTAATTTTCCTGAAGTTGGTTATAATTAGTAACAAAGGTTGAGACACTAATTTTCTCAAAGGTAGTTATAAACAGCAGCACAGGCATATGCCCTAGTAGGGTTGATGAGACAAAATAATGATTTGCCCACAAGTAGTTATAATCATTAAGATGACTTGGATTGAATAATTATTATTTTTTGTGCCTTATTAGAGAAAATTAGAAAGCATAATTCAAGGATATAACCTATTTCACAAATTAAATATGAGTAGGTGCAAACATAGATGCAAGGTCTAATGACTAAAGAAGCCACAAATAACCAGGCACATAAGGATGCATAAAGTGATGAAAGAGATACATAGAAGAATAATAATTAATCAATGTGAATTATTCAATTTTACCTACTATATACACCTAAATCTAACCATCAATAACCTGTAATCAAGATTTTGGCTAATTTCCACTTAAAATGCACAATTTGGCCTAAAAACACTAAAACATGATAAATGATGTGAAACTAACATATTCAAGTGCCAATTTTGGCTAGGGTATCACTAAATGGGGTGATGAAATTTGTGGGCTACCTAACTTTGATCAGATCATTCTGACTCAAAATGTTAATTTTACACTTTGGTGCTCTGGATTGCTCTTTCCTATCAAATCTTTTGCACAAGACACGTGCCTTTGTTATTTGTTGTTGGTAACATCATAAATGGTAATATGGTTAAAATGCATCTAACATCACCTTCTAATTCTAATCCAATCAAATTTTGGACTAATAACAAGGCATTCTGATTGATTTGAGTAATTTATACATAAAGTACTTAAACATGCTTAAGAGTTAATTAACCCAAATCAAGGCCTAATTAATAATTCCATGAAAACTTGTTGAAAAAATATTTTTGGAAATGAATATTGAATATCTACCTCATCAGGTCCTCATTTCTTGGGAAGACATCCCTAGGCCATAAATGCCACAAATATCAAGATTCATGCCCTTCATACCTCATCAATGCCTTCCATGAAGCCCTCAATGCCTCTTACTTGCTCTTATATCCCAAATATTTATGAGCCTATTTATAAATTTTACTTTCAAAAATTTAATTAATCCTTAGCCACACATCTCAATCCTGAGATGGATGGTTCAGGTTGATTCTAGATATTCTCAAAAATCTATAAATAGAGAGGCCATGAACATCATTTCTAACCTATTTTGGTGCAAAGTTATAATGCACAAATATCTTTAAGAAGCCATTTAAATTAGTGTTACTATGCCAAATTTATTCCAATCTAAGCCAATCCAAGCCAAGCCACAAGCCAAATGTTTCAAGGAGAGATAGATGTAGTCAAGCTTTTAATGCCAAGGACTTCATGAGCACAAGCTGAGAAAGCCACTATAAAAAGCATTTTGGAGCATCCAAAGAAGGTAAAAGAAGGTTTATTTTGAATTTTAGTTGTGTTTTTTATTCATGTTTGTTAACTAAGTCCTCCCTAGTGTCTAGGCCTAGAGATGTTATGTTAGTTAGTGTGTTTCTTTCATTTTGAAACTAACACCATACTAACCATCCTCTCTTGAGTCAAATTCCTAGATCCACATTATGGAATTCCTGATGGTATTAGATTCATCTCACACCTAAAAAAATATCATTTTGTAACTTTGAAATATTCATTTAGACCTTTAAAACTCTAGTAAATTGATTTTCTAACTTTATTTTGCCATTTTTGTTTTCCACAGTTTTACACAGTAATCGACATCAATAAGAAAGACCAACATTGGTTACATATCTTAACTAACATTAGTTAGTGCAAATAACATCGATTATATACCTATCATCAGTTACATTAGTATAACCAATGTTGGTTGGATAATTGACATCGGTTAGAAAATGTAACCATCATCAGTTATATAAACCGACATCAGTTATTGTATTTTTCTTAAAACACAGACCCAAGAGCTCTTTTTCTAAAGTTTATTATTTAAAAATAAAAATATCTTAAAATTTAAAGGACATGCTAACATTTTTGTTGTAATACCAAGCTTGAGATTTGATAAAAACATGTTTAAATCACCTTTTGCATGCTTAAAAATCAATTAGGAACCTTGCTTTGGTGTTTAACAAAGAATTTAGATGTTTTTAGTGAATGTTTTCAAAGTTTACAAATAAGACCAAGGGGTCAAATGAACACCACCAAATCTTTCATTTGGGCTTAAAATTTAACACACTTGTCAAATTTTTTTTGCAATAGTTGTTTAATCAAATTTTTGTTTGGCAAAAAGAGGAAGGTTGCATGTATGCTCTTCTATTTGTCCCCTTTAGGGAACCCTTAGATTCAAAATCACCATTCCTATTACAAGTAGCCTAATCTAAGGCTTAGAAATAAATTTATCTAAAGCACTCCCCAAAAACTCATCAAAATTTGGGTGACCTTGAAAATGACCCTAAAGTCTTTCTAATTTCATGCTTTATTTATTTTTATGCATATTGGATTGTGAGGGGGATGTCATTACCTCTCACAAGTTCT
Source organism: Torreya grandis (assembly GCA_037957365.1). Classification (NCBI taxonomy): domain Eukaryota; kingdom Viridiplantae; phylum Streptophyta; class Pinopsida; order Cupressales; family Taxaceae; genus Torreya; species Torreya grandis. The sequence goes on along the minus strand of JARHVA010000083.1, from coordinate 1,434,263 downwards.
TTAGGGAAGATTTGACTTGGGGTTTCACCTCCTAGTATTGACTTCTTTTGGATCCTTTGGATTTGCACATGGGACGTAGTGGCACTTTGGATATCACACTACACTGAGCGAATAGTAGGATGTAGTGGTTGAAAAAGGACTAGACCTTTTTGCAATAAGCCAAGTGATACAAACCCAAAATCCATGCTTTTCTTTTACATTGTTTAGCATGAAATTCATTGTACAATTGATTCCCCTAGATCATTTAAAAACTTGTTAAATATTAGATAAATCCCCACTTGTCATGAAAGTATTGTTGGTAAAAGGTGCACCTCAAGGTCCATTTCATATTACTATCATTTGAGAGAAGGGGGGATATAAAAACCCTACTATATAATGTGTATTTACTTTTGGATGAATACTTAAAATCCTCTCAAATGATGTATATTGATGGATTCCAACAATACCAAGCAACCTTGTCAGTTTAGGATCTAAGAGTGATTAATTAGTTGGTCTTATCCTAGATTAAAGTCATGTTTGAAGTCAAAACTTGATGTAAACAAACAATCCAAACCAAACACATATTCCAAGTTTCCCTTTGAACAAATAAGAGTTATGTTGCCCATGTGAGATCATCTATTTGCCTTGTTCAAAATTTCATCAAAAGTTTGAGATTCATATCATCCACTTTGGCATAGTTATGCTACCCAATTGAGTCTAGACCTTTACCAAAGTTGTTTAAGTCCAACACTTAGAATCTAAATTTGAAATTGCACCTCTATAAGTTCATAGGGTTGATGTGTTAAGTGGGTTTGCCATTTGCACTAAACTTGAGGGAACTTAGGTTTAATTTCCAAATTGGGTTGAAGGTTGTTTAAGACTCATAATCATTGTCATCACTTGATAGACTTAAGCCATTTTATGATAAACACTTGCACTTTGAATCTATGCACCACCATAGTTTGAGTCAAGAAAAGTAGTGTTATGTTGTCAAAATTATAAGAAAACATCTTTGCCTTAGATAGTTTTTGAAACAAACCTTTTTGTGACACCATTTGGGTAGTATAGCATCATTACACTACCCAAAACATTTCAAATATTATTTTATAGACCCTCTTGCATAGAGTTCCAAATTTGTTCCTATATTTTCAAGCTAATCCAAGTGTAATTTCATGATCTTTTATCTAAAATAGTTATATTATTCACTTTTGTCTAGCTTGTCTGTCAAGAGAACCAAGTTTTATACCATTTTTTGTGAGAAAATAAACTATTTCTAAAATGTCTTTTGTTTCATAACTTATACCTAGTTGATCAAGTTCATGTCCAAGAATCAAATGCCTAGTGTTTGTTAGAAGTGTTTCAAATCCGTTAGCTTAAAAAATTTATCTATTTCAAAGTCTATCTTTTGATGCCATTTGGCCAAGAGTCATAGCACATGCCTTGTTTGAGCCTAAATTTTGACACCGAATTTGGCCAAAAGACCTAACAACTTTTAAATTCCTAGATTATACTGATTTGAAACACTTCAACCTTATATTTTGGTATTTTGATTTTAGGTCCATTTACTTGCTTATCTCTATGTGAACAGTGAAATATTAGATACTTCATGCTAGCTTATTTCCTCACAAATCTTTACATAAACCTTTTGATCCTTTTGGTGAATCTAGACCAAGTTGGAACATCATCTATTCTAGACATTATCCTTTTTATATTTTGTATAACTCTTTAACCTTTTATCACAAAGCATTGACTATGGATCCCAACATGTATTCCTACACTCATAGCAAAATCATGTACAATCCAGGGATTAGTAATGTAGTTATGCAAGAAAAAATGGTGTAAGACCCCTATGTAGATAATATTTCTTATGATATGGATTCTTATCCCACTTATAATACTCAATCAGGGGCACAAAGCTAAGATCCATTGGCTAACTATCTGGATAACACACCGCCTTATTCAAAACAAGACCAAGAACAAACCATGCAATACCTAGCTACAATACCCACAGTGAACGAGCTAGTTCTTCAATAGTCATATTCTACTAATATGGATTCCACGTATGATCCATTTTTATTTGAGTGACATTTTTTAGAGAATAAAGATGAGATTTTGGTTAGAGCCATAGAGGTGGGGGCCAAGTTTCTAGCAGACTTTCCCCATGAAAATTTACCAAGTCTAGTAAGAGTGCCCCATAATATCATTTATGATCAATAAGATTCTTTTAGAAATCTTATGGATCTAGTACAAACAATGTACCAAGATCCTAATATATCTAATCAAGGCAAAAACATCATGAAAGATCACTTTAACCAAATGTAGGCATCATATTAAACATACCTGAATCTAGCACATGATTTCAATTAGATGAACATGGTAAGTAAGCCTCTCATTAACCTAGTTCCTTTAACAAGAGTGTTGATAGAGTTAACTGGATAATAGAATCCCAGTTTAGACCCATTTGTACAAACTACTTTGATAGATAACTTGATGCATATGCCTATTATCAAAGAAATGCCTTCAGCCTTTATACATAATAGTGAGCCAAAGATAGTGGTCAATATGCAAACAACATCTAGTCTCGATCAAAGTGGTACTAATGTGCAAACAATTATCCAATAACATGTGCCTATAGTTAATCCTATGAATAGGTCATCATACCAGGGAATAGGATTTTCTACACCCCAACCTCAACTGACTACTTCCTCAAGTATACAACCTATGAAATTAGGTAATCAAACAATGGCCAATGTCACACCTCAATGACAGAATGTGATGAATCCTACTCCTCCTCAATAAGTCACGAGTAGTATTCCACAACAACAAGCACAATCTAGTATATCAACACAATATAATAAAAATACATTACCACATCAATTAGGGGAAACAAATATTCTACCTCACTAGGTAATGATGAGCATACCTCTTCAATCATGGACTAATATGCCAATCCAAAACCAAGTAATGACTAGTCAACAACATGCAAATATTGGTCAATAATAGATGCCAAATCTGTAACCTACTTTTACTTTCTTATAGGTATTCATGAAATAAGGAGGTCCCCATGTTTATCAAATACATACTATAAATTGTTAGTTCAAAATATGCAACAAATCTAGAGACAGGGTTTTAGACCACAAGTTTCTCACTCAACAACAAGGTTTGATTAGTCAATATCATGTCCCTTTTCAACCACAATAGGCATAGTATGGTTATATCCCTCCATCCCAACCAGAAAATCCTCTAATTCAAACCTTTATTGCTAACCTAAACAAAAATATCACACAACCAAGTGTATAATTTCAAGTACATCTTAATCTATGTATGCATATTCTTGGTCCATTCCCCAACCAAACCAATATACCCCAACAATTATATCTATCATACCCTGGTCAAAGTGTTCCACTTGTGATCTCCCAACCATTTTCCCAAACTAATATTCTCCCTCAAATCAATGTTCCTTCCAATTTCCTATCCCAAGAATTACAATAGATGAAAGATGCAATTGTTGCCATTCAAGCTGGTAAACAGATTAAAATTTTCAAATTAGATGATGTGTGTTCCTACCCATTCAACATGGAGTATTTTCAAATATCATTTCCTCTATAATATGAACCATCGAAATTTAATAAATATAAAGGGAAAGGTGACCCTAAGGCTCATTTGATCAAATTCTTTGTCGCATGTCAACCAGTGGCATATAGTGACATATACCTTTTATTGGTGTTCCCAAGGAGCTTGGTTGGATAAGCCTTGGAGTGGTTTTTAAAGTTTCCCAAAATTTTAGTAATGAATTTTGATGATCTTTTTGATAAGTTTGTGCAACATTTTTCCCATAATCTCAAACATGAGATTTCATTAGTGGATTTAACACAAACAAAGCAAAAAGTTGGTAAAAGTTTTACAAGTTATTCACAATGACAGAGAGCCCTTAAAAATTATTTCATCCATAGTTTACTAGATAAATAATTAGCCATTATGTTTACCAACAATTTGCATAGTGAGATAGCTTATCATTTGGAACTATAATGTGCACATATGTTTAAGGAAATCACTGACAAAGGCTTGTTGATTGAGTGAGCACTCATCAATAAAGGAGTTATCAAGCTTAATTAAACTAATCAAAATTAAGGTACTGATCAATAAAATGACCAACATCAACATCCCATTCAAGCATAAGCATCACAACTGGCACAGGCTAATAACCAAGAAACACCAAAGCAATTCAACCATAATAGGAATGTTGTGGGAAATGGAGTAACTGAATCCCATCATGTCCAAATGTTACAAACATCATTTGCACCACCTTTTCATCTTAATCCTACCCAACAACCTCTCCAACCAATACCATAAGAAAAATAACCAAGACCTATACAACAAATACAGCAACATCTACCATTATAAACCCCTCTTCCTCGGAGAACTGTGCCTATATGTCATGTCTTTAGTGGCCTAGGAGAACCTATTGAGTCTATATTTTACAAGCTTGATACTGATAATTAGATTAGTTGGACTATACCAAAGCATTATCTATAAGGCATTCCTTATCTTGATTGGTACCCTGAAAATGAATTTTATGACTATCATCAGGTCAATGGGCATAATCTACAAAGATGAGTCCAAATCAAGCATTTAATTGAGAATATATTGGAGAATGGGGAGATAACATTAGATAATGGTGCTTTCACTTCTAATAAAACTCTTATAATTTATCAAAACCCCTTTCCCTAACATAATAATCAGTAGAAGCAAAATAACTAGCAATAGTAACAACAACTGCTAATGTAACAGCAAAATCAACATCAAAGGCCAAACCAGCAAAATTTATAAAATCAACAAAACCCACAATGATATAATAATGGACAAAACCAAGGTTATAATGGTAACAACCAAAAAACCTACCATGTAGTTTCACATGACTACAATAGGGTTGTATTTCATATTATAGGGGTAGTGTTAATACCATTTTCATTAATCCTAGACTAAGCACTAATCAGCCTAGACCATTGCTAAACAACAACATTCAACCAAATTACATGGATAATCCTTCTTTGACCTGAGAATGTATATAGGCAAACTATAAAACTAGGACTTTCCCTTTTGGACCTTATATTGACAACTTGACTTTGCCATGTGACCACATGTGAGTGCACTATCAATTGAGACTTGTCATGTCTAGTCCTACACCATTCCCAACATTGGTTAGCAATAATGGTCTAGTATTTAATCCTAATTATGAAATTATAACTTAGAGGTCAAAGATTACTATCCTAGGCCCATAACCATCTACCACTTTGCCTATCATCCAAGCAACCATTCATCCTCAGAATAAACCATTCACTACTGACCAAGACAAGAAGTTTGATATTGTGGAATAATTACAGAAGACACCAGCACAAATTTCTATTTTAGATTTGTTTTGAATGTCAATAATCCATAAGAATATCTTGAATGAGTTTTTATCTTAATCCACTATTACTAGTGACATATCCCCTGATAAATTCCAAACTTTGGTTGGACACCTAGCTCTAGCCCAATAAGTCACATTCAACCAAAGTGATATGTCTTCCCTTGGCCCACTCCATAATAATCAATTATACATAAAGGTTTATATAAACCAGAATTAAGTGAAATGTGTCCTTATAGACAATGAATCCAACCTCAACATAGTGTCTCTAAAGCTCATCAAGCTTCTTGGGTATACAATGGCAGATTTCTAGCCAGAACAATAATCATCAATGCCTATGATAATCAAGAAAGAGAATCACAAGGCACCATTAGTTTATCATGTATCATTGGGCATTTGACCCATGATACACTTTGTCATGTGCTTGATCTTGATTTATCATACAATATGCTTCTAGGAAGGCCTTAGTTATATGAGATTCGTGCAGTCCCATCAACGTTGCACCAATGTATCAAGTTTTCCCACTCAAGGATGGAAGTGAATATTTCAAGAGATTTACACCCATATGAACACTACAATAATTTGGAGGATAAATTTCAAAGCTATAATTATCAGTACGATATGAATCCAAGTTCCAAGTAGGATAAAGGAAAGGTTATACTTATTGATCCTTTACCAGATAATTGCATAGATCTTAATACCTTGGATTCCATTTCCCACATGCCACCTTTTGAAGCTTCTAATCAGTTCACCATTTTAGATAATAGACCAAGAGAGTATGTGACCCATGATGCATTTCATATTGCTAATCTTCCTAAAAATTCAAAAACATTTAGGTGACCTAAATTCACCCCACATATGCATTAGCAATAAAAGAATAAAGATAAGGGACCTATCACATTTGTACCAACATCTGGCCTAGAACCTAACCCTCTTAAAGGGGATGAATCATGGTTATACAATGACAACCAAGATGATTTTTATAAAAATGCAAAGTATCTTATTCCCAATAGGATCATGGAGCATCATAATTATGAAGGAAGAGGCCTCAGACTGAATCAGTAAGGAATCATCGAGCTAATTTCCATGACTAAGTATGAAAGACCTTATAAAATTAGATTTAAACTACCTAGGGGTGACCCCACATATCTTATTCAAACTCCATCACCAATTACTAGTGATGATGATGCCAATAGTGAAGCAGAGTCTGATCATAGCCTCACCTTTGATAACCTAGCCAAAACCAACCTATTTGATAACAATGTCATTTGTACCCTTACCTTGGCCATTCATCACAACACTTTGTCATTATATTATCCCTAACTGATAGATTGAGACCAACAAGAATCTAATCTACTAATTGATGAGTTCCAAAATGATGAGGAATTTTATGAATTTTTAGGCCTTAGAGACAATGTTTTGTTGGGAGATCACAAATCAGGATTCTCAATCGCATTAGATCTTGTAGCCTATTTTGGAGAGTGAGTAAATACCCTTAGTCAAAAATAAATAAGTAAAACATTAAGGTCCCAAAGTGTAAACCTCTTTGAGCCACTTTATAACTAGGGAATAAGTAAATATAAAGGCCAGTCTAGTGGTGAAAACTTGTTTTAGGCACCATTAGATGGGGGTGTTCATTTTGCTTCAAATTTAGACCAAGAGACCACCAATGATAAACTTGTTTGTGGATCTGAGTTCATCTTTGATCAATAACAAGTATTTGATCAAATTCTTCAATAATTTCTAGCTATTTTTATTACATGGTTAGATCTCCCATTAGGGGACTCGAATTCATCATGCCTAGGAGAAGTTGAAGATCAAGCCTTAATGAAGGACCCTAACATTATCCAATAGTTCAAGTCATTGCCTATTATCCTAGAAGATGGTTTGACCCTTCTAGTCAAATCTATAACAAAGGCAAATATTGAGACTCCATCAGACCTAAAATGGATAAAATTAGGTGCATCCCTCACTAAGGAGGAACATGACATCTTTACATCTTTGTTGAGATGATTTTTAGATATCTTTACATGGGCCTATTTTGACATGCTAGGTTTAGACCCCACCTTAGTTCTACACCACCTTATGGTTAATCCTGATGCTAAATTGGTAAAACAAAAGCTATGAAAAATGCATCCTTGTATTATTGTATTAGTAAAAAAAGAGATGGAAAAACTCTTAGAAGTAGGATGTATATGATCCATTGACTACTCAGAATGGATCTCTAATGTGGTACTTATTAGAAAAAAGCCTGAAGGGCTCAGAATTTGTACTAATTTTTGAGATATTAACAAATTTTTTCCTAAAGATGATTTTCCTTTGCCTAATATCTACATGATCATTGACTCCATGATAAGCTATGAAATGCTTTCACTCATGGATGACTTTTCAAGATACAACCAAATCAGAATAGCATTAAAATACCAACATAAAATAGCATTCACCACTCCATGGGGAACATTTTTTTATTAGGTAATGTCATTTGGCCTTAAGAAAGCTAGAGATACATATCAAAGGGCCATTACTATCATATTCCATGATATGATTCATGATATGGTTGAAGACTATATCGATGACATATTAGAAAAATCTAAAACTAGGGCCAACCATCTAACAGTGTTACTTAACATATTTAAAAGATTATGGGAGTACAGAGTCAAACTCAATCCAAATAAATGTGTGTTCGATGTAACTTCAATAAAATTACTTGGATTCATCATGTCTCACAGAGGTATTGAAGTTGATCTGGATAAATTTTATGTTATAACCAAGATGCCACCACTAACCAATTTAAAGCAATTCCATAGTTTGCAGGTAAGATCTAGTCAATCTAACACTTCATCTCTCAGTTAGTAGATAAGTGTCTTCCATTTACACACCTTTTGAATAAAGGAGTTGCATTTCATTGGGATAATCACTACAAAATAGCTTTTCAATAATACAAAGATTATCTTGTTAATCTACCTATTTTATTACCTCCTATGCCAGGAAAACCATTCTTGTTATACCTATCAAATATCGACCATGCTCTGGGGGCACTCTTGGCTCAACATGATGACAATGGAAAAGAGCATGTTGTATACTACCTAAGCTATACCTTGGTTATATATGAACATAATTATACACCTATTAAAAAAGCTTGTCTGGCCATGGTCTTTGTAGCTCAAAAACTATGCCATTGCATGTTGAAAAATAAGACCATGGTTATTTCAAAAGTAGATCCACTCAAGTATCTACTATCTAAAACAACTTTGCAAGGTAGAATGGCTAAATGGATCATGCTTCTCAGTGAGTTTGACATATAATGTGTCAATCAAAAGGTAATTAAGGGATAAGTTCTTGCAGATCAACTTGCTAAAGCACCTCTCATAAACACATAGCCACTCACATTTTAATTTTTTGATGAATCCATAATGGCCATCATTGACACACCCATTGAAGAGCAGTCCTAGAAAATCTATTTTGATGGTTCATTTACTACACATGGATCAGGGGTAGGCCTATAGTTTATTACACCATAGGGGGATCTAATCCCTAAATCATTTAGAATTAGCTTTCCTTGTACAAACAACATGGCCAAGTATAAAGCACTTATTATAGGACTTCGATAAGTAGTACATTGGAATATATCTCATCTCCATGTTTATGGTGATTCTTAGTTAATCATCAATCATGTCATAGATCATTTTCATACCAAAGTGTAGAGAGGATTACAAATCAAGTTAGTCAAGCATTAGTCCATAAACAATTAAACATGCATAAATAACTAACTAACAAAGCCTATCTATTCCTATGGGAATTACAGAGCATAGAAAGAAATAAAGGAAAGAAAGCAACACCATATTACCTTCTTAAATAGATTCACCATACCCATGTGTCTCAAAAACATGTTCTCCCTTGATCAAGCATCCTTGTCTTTGTCAAAAATAGTGGTAAGCTCCTCCAATGCCTCAATAACACTCCATAAAACCTAGGTTCATGATTGTAAATCACTAAATTAGACTATCAATGAAGATTTGTGGGAACAATTTAGCATTATAACTTTTCAATATTCAAGCTTTGAAGATATTTGAGCATAATAACCTTGCACCAAAATATCTTAGAAATGATGTTCATGGCCTCTCTATTTATAGATTTTTGAGATTGATCAGGATCAACCATGACCATCCATCTCAAGATTGAGATGTGTGGCCATGGATAATCCTAATATTTGAAATTAAATCCATAAATATGCTTAAGATAAATAAGCATTAAAGAGGCATGGGAGGCATTAACTAGGCATGGGTGACCCATAATCTTGATATTTTATGCACTTATAGCTTGATGGATGCCACCCCATAGATGATGTCACTAGGTGATGCAGATAATAGGAATCAATTTTCAAAAATAAATATTCAATAACTCTCACAAAAAATCCACTTAAGCTCTTGATTTGGATTAATTAGCCTTTAAATAAAGTTAATCAACATTTGTACAATTATTTGAAAATTGGTCCTCAATTAATCAAAATGGTCAGAAAGTCATATTACTGGGTCGTAATTTGATTGGAGAGGAATTAGAAGGTAACGTTATATGCATTAGAACTGTATTCTCATTTAGCATGTTGCCAACAGCAAATAACAAAGGTATGTGATGTGTACCAATGAATTAAAAGAAAAGAGTGATCTAGAGCACTAAATGGAAAATTTATCATTTTGACTCTAAATGATCTGATCAAAGTTATCTAGTCCATAAAATGCATTGCCCTATTTAGGGATACTTTGACCTAAATTAGCACTTATAAATGACAAGTTCAAACCATTTAGGACTTTTTATAGATTTTGACCTAAAATGTGCATTTGAGTGTAATTTGAGAAAGATTGACAATTTTAACACAAATGGTGTTAGAAATTGGATGTCTACATTTTGCTCTTGTTTGAGAAGGCATAGCGAGACATTTAGGTGAAGCAACATCTTTTCAAATAAAATATTTATCAAGAATAAATTGGAATAGAACCATGATGCCCCCTCGAGAGGACATACTGGGATGAAAGAGAAAGATGGACTCTCAAAAAGAGAGAGAAAGTGAGAGATTAACCCATGGAATAGATCACATCTAGACAAGTCAATGCTTGCACATGTGATTACCATAAATGATCAAAATATAATTAGAGGAATAATAGGCCCCAGAGATGGGGGAATGGGAAAGATATAATCTATAAATATAAGGGACACACTATAAATATACCCAATTTAAGAGTACAATCTACACATTTATGATATTGATCAATCTTGAGACAAGTTGCACATTAAAATATTGCCATCATGGGATTCAATGTGGAGAGCTTATAATTAGAGGAAAAGGGAGAACATTTTTCTTCAAGAAGGGAAGCACCACTAGAATGGGGTCTCTAAAGAGAAGATAATAAGTACTCCAATAGGGTAGATTTGATCATGATAAAATAGTTGTGCCCTAGTAGGTAAAATCTTGATCATTGATAAATAATAAATAATGTTTTTCCCCTATAGATATGATTTGATTAAGACATGGTTCAGATGTTGGGCCCTAACATGGGCAATTGGCAAGCAAAATAGCTCAAGGATATAACCCAAAAGATATGTTAAAGCAAGCAGGTGAAAACGTACATGCGATGGTGTAATGGCTTAGAAAACCATATAAAACCAAGCATATGAGAATGCACAAAGTGATGAGAGAGATGAAAATAAGAATGGAGATAGCCGAACTAACCTCAATAGAAATTGAACACTACCTACATAGTTACATGCACTCATGTTCCAACATGAACTTTAGGCCAATGTAGTTCACCCAAGTTTGGGAGAGAATGGAATGAGGAATGATGAAAAATGACCAAGAATTGATTAGACTTATAAAGTATGTGAAGATATGCACATCTAACCATAGAGAAAAAAACTTAAAATGCATGCTACCTAGAAGTCTAATTCCATATCATGAACCTAGGTTTTATAAAGTGTTCTTGAAAATCATTCATTGGAGTTGATGTTGATGTTAAGACATTGAGACCTGAGCACAAAGTGCTTTCTATATCAAAATAAATTAGGCATCATAAGTATGAATTACTAAGAATGACATAAGATTCCAATTGTATTGAGCCAGTTTAAATGTGAATATCTATAACTAAGGATAATGATACAATAATGACTAAAACCAAAGTTACAATGATTTACATTTTAAAAAAAAGCAAAAACAAAGAAAAAGATAAACATAAATAAACCTAACTTGAAATTAATATATGATCTATCAAGGCTTAAGTAAGAACAAAAAATGTTTAAAAATAAAAGGCAAGAACATCTTAACAACATGAGACAAGATATGAATAATCAATATCCATGTGGAAGATCAAGGTATTTTTGAACACAAAAGAAAAAAACAAAAACAAATTAAAAAAAAAAAACACCAACAATAATCAAATAAAGAAAATGGTCCAAGAACAACATAATAACATAGGATCAAAATATAAACAATCAAGATCCATCTAAATCATCAAAAATAATCAAGGAAACATAAGACCAAGATGAGACAAGAAGTAAAACTAAAAGAGAAAAGGAGAAGAAATAAAAGGAGAGGTGTGAAAGCACAACAAAACACCAAGAAAACTCAAATAAACACACATAAACAAAAACTAAGCTAGGGTGATTTAAATACAAATGTTAATGCATGTGTGGTAGAGGCATTACTTTCTAATACATCATAACAAAGAACAATGACATGACAATTATTCCCTAATTAAAGAGGAATAATGATAAAATAAATGGGGGAAAAGAAGAAAAGGAAGGGGTTGGTCAAGCTGACTCTAGATGTATAAGACAAGGGGACGTTGCCTACATAGTTCCATGGATGCATGTTCTAACATGAACTTCAGGACAAATGTAGTTCACCTAAGAAATGGGATAGAAGAAAAATGATGATCAGACCAGCATGATTAATGTTATATAATAAATGGAAGATATGACAAATTAGAATGGTCTAAACAAGAAGCTGATGAGATAAGAAAGAATGATATTGAAAAATGGTAAGTGTGTGGAACAAGATGAAATGAAGAGGTGTTTCTATGCTTGAAAAATGGAATGATAATTCAAACTTAATAGATATTCATAAAATAGTGAGAGCATTCAAACTTAATAGTTACTCACAACATGGTGAGGGTGTTCAAACTTAACAGTTGCTCATAAAATGGTGAGAGAGATGGATGATGGAACAGGAATGTACAAATGTACAGATGCATGAGACAATGTTTTTATTATTTTTTGGATCATGTTCTAATATCTTTGGTATTTTCAAAGTATTTATAATGTTTTTGGTGTTTTGGGGATAAAATATGCACAAGGTGGGACCATCTAGTCAAGGAGATGCACATCCTAAGAGTAGAGGTTCCAATAAGATAGCTAAGCTAGCTATAATGGTGCATGCTCATAAATTAGTGAGAGAAAGGTTAGGGGGACTGAGGTGACCTCAACATGAATTGAGCATGACCCACAGTCCTAAAATGACCTCAAGTCATATTAATTCCATCCACACAAAAGATAAGGAAAAACCAACTAGGTCCTACTAAGTTATCAAATCCAGCAAATGGTCAGTCAAATGAAAATAGTAATGGCAAGGTGATGCAACAATACATGGTAAACAAGTGTTGCCCCCAATTTGCCCATAGGTAGTTATAACTAGGATACAATATCATAGGTCAATGATACTATTTTTCCCATAGGTGATTATAATTAGTAGCAAGACTGGTGAGAGACTGATTTGCCCATAGGCAGTTATAATCAAGCTCACATAAACAAATGTGGATATAGGATGAAAGATATCTTGCCAGATCAACTGTCACACTAATTTCATAGACTACCATTATAAACATGGATTTTATTGATTGTTGAAACTTCATCAGGATCCCTCCACAAAATGTGTGGGAAGAATCGAATGAACTAAGATCAAAACAGGATTAGGTAGGATGATTAAAAATAAGCTTTGGTCTAGATAGAAATGGAAATGGTATAATGAAATGATCAAAAGAAAATTGGATAAAGTGGCAAAAAATTTGCCCCTAAGTAATGACTGGATTAGATTGCTTACAATATGGTAAGAGCATGGGAAAGGGGTAACCAAGCTGACCTCAATAAAAATTAAGCATTGCCTACATATTCTTAAAGGACCTTAAGTCAATGTAGTTCAAATGGCATGGTTTATGGATCTTAATGGTATAATACTACCTAAAAAGGGTCTATAGGGTTGTCCCTAAGAGATGAGGCATGATAATGGCAAATGGGTGAATGGTAGATGAAAAATGGTTTTGTTGTTCTTGCTGATAGGGAGATGCATGTCCTACTCAATACATGAGACAACAAAAATGATCAACTATATAAGTTGCTATCCAACACCCTTTCAAAATAACTACTCTGTTAATAACTTGTTTTTGATCTGATAAACAATGATGTATTCATTATCTTCATAAAGCATTAATTTTTCTTCTTTCAAACATCGAGATAAAATATCCTTATAACCTCGATAAAGGAAAGTGCTACCAGTGATGGTAAACAATGGTAGGATAAATGAGATAAGTCGGTAATAAATAGGTGGGTGATAATAGAATGTATAATGGTGGGGAAATAAATGAAGATCAAGATTTTTAGTCACATGTAATTTTATTGATGCCATATGTATAATGGTGGGTGACTCTCAATAAGGCCATCAGATTTCTTTATTGCTTGACCTTGAGAGTAGCTACCATCTAATTAGGCTATAGATAGGAAGTTATTTTGATTTGATCTTTGATATTATCTTCAATAAATAATAAATAACTTTTGTGCTCAACTATTAGTGCCTCAATGAGGTTTTTAGCAATGAATTTGTTTTGATCATCCCATAGTACCTTCGATAAGGTTTCACTAAGGAATGTTGAGTTTTAACTTGGATTATCTTCTAGCACTTCTGAAAAAGTTTCACTAGAAGATGCTGAGTTATGACTTTGCTTGTCCCCTAGTGCCTCTAAAAAGGTTTCACTAGGAGAATGTTCTACTATATGAATGTGATCTTGGCCTTCTTATTCTTCTTCAATTGCTATGTCACCATGGATGCCATTAGAACAAAGTGTGATTTTATCATTCTTGATTGACACTTATGGGAGGTGAAATGTCAATAATGTGGCTATGTTGGGTGGTAATAATGGAATGGTGAAAGGTATCACAATCCTCATAGAATATACTAGGAGAACTTATGTCAATGTTAAAGTAATCATCCTTAAAAACCATAAAAGGATCACAAATATATTAAAATTGATCTGCAAGGTAATTATAACCAATGTTGTAAAAACCAATATGATAATCTATTTCTGACTCTAATTTTAAATTAATGGACTCTAAATCCAATGTCATAATTGATGTTGAGTCTATTTCTGATGTTAAATCCAATGTCAATTCAAAAATGGAACCTAGATCTAATATTGATTCTTCATCTGATATGGTTGCTTTGATAATGTTCTGTTGAATGCCAAATTTTTGACAAGTAATGGCATGTGATGGCATAATGGGCCCAATAAAGATTGATTCATTTTGGAAGGGTTAAACATAGACTAACTCATCTAAGTTAAGCCTCTCAAAAAGAGGGAACCACTGAAGGGACATCTTGACAAAATCATGTTTGTCAAAGTGAGACTCCTCAATGAGTGGGAAAAGATCAAGAGACAACTCTATCAAGATTGGCTTATCAAGGAGATGAGGCTCTTTAAAAATAGGTAACATATGAATAAGTAACTTATCACAGTTTATCTTGTCACAAATGGATGTTTTAACAATAACATGTTGGTTTTGGTTCAAAATTAGTTGCGAAAGATCAATTTTGAACACATTTTAATCCTCATAAGATGGCTTTTGAAGAGGTAATGTTTCTTGTTTAAGCTCAAATATCAGCATATAATTTATAAAGTGGGGAACATTTGGTTTAGTGAGAACATTTGGTTTAGCAGGAAGATTTGGTTTAGTGGGAATATTTGGTTTAACAAGAAGATTTGGTTTAGTGGGAAGATTTGTTTGTGGTTCAATAATGGACTCTCTAAAGATTAGACTATTGAAGAAGGGATCAAAAACAATTGGTTTATCAAATGGAGGTTCTTTAATAATGGGTTCATCAAAAACTAGCAATGGGTCAAGAATGGTAATAACTAGATGCTTCTTAGTTTTGTTGCTCATGCAAACCAAAGGAGGAGGTCCTAAAATGGTAATGACTGAATGCTTCTTAGTTTGGTTACTCATGTAAACCAAAGGAGGAGGTCCTAAAATGGTAACGACTGGATGTTTCCTAGTTTGTTTGTTCATGCAAACCAAAGAAGGAGGTCCTAAAATGGTAACAATTGGATGCTTCTTAGTTTGGTTGCTCATGTAAACCAAAGGAGGAGGTCCTAAAATGGTAATCTTGGTATGTTTTGGAGTTTTATTACTTACACAAGCTAAAGCATCCAAGTCTTCTTGATAAACCCAATCATTTTGATCATGAGTTGGATCATAAGTTGGATCTTGACTGTGTTCCCATGACTAATTTTCGTGAGGTAGATAGAAATCTATCTCACAAACTAGATTTTCACCGTAGGGGTCTTGACTAAAGTTATAAAAGTCACTTTCTGTGGTCATTCTATCATAAGTTGCTTTATCCATGACTGCACCATAAGTATAGCTAGACATATCTACATTTAATGAAGAAAGATCCAAAAACAAAAAGACTTAAAGTTTTACAAACCCTAAAAAATGATCTAAAGGATAAGTGGTTCAAACTTGGTTAAAGGGGTGAATTTGCATCTCAAAAGTAGTTTGTGTCAAGATTTGGCATAAAACAACCTAACATCAAATGTCTAACATCAAAGGTTTTTGAAGAAAGATTGCATTTTCCCAAACAAAGTCACAAAAAATGATGAGGATAGGCACTCGAACAAACAAACAATCAATAGTGTTCAAAATTAGGTAATCATTTAACTAAAGCTATGCAACCCAAAATAAAAAGATCTATGTACCAACCCCATGAATTGAGGCCTAAATAAAAATCAATCAATGTTTGGATCTAAACATAATAGGGCTAATTGAAAATATAGTGTTGAATACCAAGATTGGACCAAACAAGTTAGACAAGAGCGGATAACATAATGATGCATAAATAAGGTCCAAATGGTATACATGACATGGTTTGAAACAAATGGTTTTTGATATAATGATATTAATTTTTTGAAATAAATTGAGTAGCTTAATCGTGTAAACATGCTCAAATGATGTGGTGTTATGTTTCAAAGAATCAAAGACAATAAAAGATTTTGACATGACTTGGGTAGCATAACGCTACCCTTATTAACTCAAATACATGATTTTGACATTGCCTATGAACAAACAGACAAATTTTAGCCTCAAAGCATACCAAGAAAATAATGACCAAAATACACTAAGTATAATCTTCCAAATCTTAGCAAGGGTATGGCAAAATGGGGTTGACTAAAACAAGCATGGTTTCAATCATTCGAGGGGAATCAATTGCAAAATGACTTTCACATCAAATGATGCAAAAGACAAGTAAAAAAATTAGGTGACCACAGCATTGGCTACTTATAAAAAGGTCTAGTCCTTTTTACAACCACTACATCCTATTGTTCGCTCAGTGTAGTGTGATGTCCAAATGTAGATACGTCTCATGTGTAACTGAGAAGGAGTAAGTGAAGTCAATGTTAGGAGATGAAACCCCAGGTCAAAGCTTCCCTAAAGAACTCATGAGAGGTAATGATGTCCCCCTCCCAAGCCAATTTTTCATGAAAATAAAAAAAACATGAAATATAAATACTTTAGGCTCATTTTCAAGGTCACCCAAACTTTGATAAGTTTTTGGGGAGTGCTTTAGTTGACATTATTTCTAAGCCTTTGACTAGGCTACTTGCAATAGGAATGGCACTTTTAATTCCAATGGTTCCCTATAGGAGACAAATGGAAGAGCATACACACAACATTCCTATTTTTTCCAAACAAAATTTAACAAAACAACTATTGTAAACAAGAATTGACAAGTGTGTTCAATTTTAAACCCAAATGAAATGTTTGGTAGCGTTCATTTGACCCCTTGGCCTTAGTTGTAAACTTTGAAAACATTCACCAAAACATATAAATTCCTTGTTAAACACCCAAAACAAAGTTATAAATTGATTTTTAAGCATGTAAGAGGTGATTTGAACATGTTTTTATCAAATCAAAAGCTTGTTCCTGTAGCAAAAATGTCAGCATGTCCTTTAGCTTTGATGATCTTTTTAACTTGGAACAATTAACTTTGAAAAAGTAACTCTCAGGTCTATGTTTTTTTAAAAACATAGTGACTGACATCAATTATTACCACCAACATCAGTTAGAGCCAACTGAGATATAATCGATGTCGATTCTACTGACCAACAACATTTAATTTAGGTACCTGATGTCAGTATTTCTATCGACATCAGTTACTGTGTAAAAATTGTGGCAACCAAAAATGGTAAAATAAAGTTAGAAAATCAATTTGTAAGAGTTTTAAGGGTCTAAATGGATATTTTATAATTGCAAAGTGATCTTATTTAGGTGTGAGATGTGTCTAGTCCCACCAGGTGTGCCAAGATGTAGAGAGGATTACAAAGCATGTTAGTCAAGAATTAATTCATAAACAATGAAACATGCATAAATAACTAACTAACCAAGCCTATCTATTCTTATGGGAATTACAAAAGATAGAAAGAAAGAAATTAACACCATATTACCTTCCCAAATGGATTCACCATATCCATGTGGCTCAAAAACATGTGCTCCATTGATCAAGCATATTTGTCTTTGTCAATAATGGTGGTAAGTTCCTCCAATGCCTCAAGAACACTCCATAAAACCTAGGCTCATGATTGTAAATCACTAAAGTAGCTTATTAATGAAACTTTGTGGAAATAAATTATTATTATAAATTTTCAATATTCAAGCTTTGAATATATTTGAGCATAATAACCTTGCACCAAAATATCCTAGAAATGATGTTCATGGCCTCTCTATTTATAGATTTTTGAGATTGGTCAAGATCAACCATGACCATCCATCTCAAGATTGAGATGTGTGGCCATGGATAATCCTAATATTTGGAATTAAATCCATAAATATTCTCAAGACAAATAAGCATTAAATATGCATGGGAGGTATGGGAAGCATTAACTAGGCATGGGTGACCCAAAATCCTAATATTTTATGCACTTTTGGCTTGATGGATGCTACCCCATAGATGATGTCACTAGGTGATGCAGATAATGGGAATCAATTTTTAGAAATAAATATTTAATAACTCTCATGGTAAATCCACTTAAGCTCTTGATTTGGATTAATTGACCTTTAAACAAGTTTAATCAACATTTGTGAAATTATTTGAAAATTGGTCCTCAATTAATCAAAATGGTCAAAAAGTCATATTACTAGGTCATAATTTGACTAGAGATGAATTAGAAGGTAACCTTAGATGCATTAGAATCGTATTCCCATTTAGGATGTTGCCAACATAAAATAACAAAGGTACGTGATGTGTACCAATGAATTACAAGAAAAGAGTGATCCAGAGCACTAAATGGTGAAATTGTCATTTTGACTCGAAATAATATGATCAAAGTTAGCTGGTCTATGAAATACATTACCCTATTTAGGGATACTTTGACCTAAATTGGAGCTTTTAAACAAAAAATTTGAACTATTTAAGACTTTTTATAGATTTTGACCTAAAATGTGCATTTGAGTGCAATTCGAGTAAGATTGACAATTTCAACACAAATGGTGTTAGGAATTGGTTTTATACACAAAGATGATAAGTTAGTTTCATATAAATCTATGCTTGACACTCTTAAAAAATAAATTGACAATATTTAGTTTGAGCACATACCAAGGGCTAGTAATAGAACTACAGATGCCATAGATATTATTTGTTCTTTAATTTGACAAATAGATAAAGCTAGAGAGTATCAGTGCCTCATCGAGAATTTGTCAGCACCAGCTCATGAACCTTCAACCATTACCATGATTTGTGATATTATTGGTCCTAATTATATCTGGTACTCAGACCTTTAAAACTACCTTCATGATAAAGTTCTACCACCTTACCTATCTCAAAAACAAACCAAAGCCTTCATTCATCATTCCACTTGTTATACTCTATTTGGATCCACACTTTACCATTGTAGTTTTGATAGAACTATGATTCATTGTTTAAATTTGATAGAGTCTATGCTAGTGTTAAGAGAAGTTCATGAAGGAGTATGTGATGCTCAATTTAGCGGGGTAGTCCTATCCAAAAATCTATTGTGTACTAGTTATTATTGGCCCATAATGGATGCAGATGCCACTGCATATGTAAAAAAGTGTTACAAATGTCAATAACATGCTAATCTAATTCATGCCTTGGGAAGATTAACCCCACTTCATTTGACAGCCATAAGCATATCCTTACTTCCATTGAATATTTCACTAAGTGGGTTAAAGTTATACCCCTCACGTAACTAAAAAGTAAATTTCCAATTTCATTTTCAACCATCTCATTTACCACTATGGTATCCCCTTTGACATTATATCTGATAATGGAGGATCATTCAAGAAAAAATATTTAGATCAGTTATATACTAAATACAACATCACACAACATTTTTCTATAGTATATTCCCTTAAGGTAATGGCCAAGCTGAGGAATCCAACAAAACCATTGTCAATATTTTCAAAAATATTATCAATGATCTCAGTCATGATTGGCACCTCTAGATATTCCCTACCCTTTGGGAATACCATACCAATCATTATACCCCCATCAGAGCCACTCCATACTCACTTGTTTATGGTATTAAATCCATCCTTCTCATTGAGGTTGAGTTATCTTTACTATGCATATCTTTCAATCATGTCCTAGATGATCATGATTATCAAGTAGCTCACCTGCAAGAGCTAGACCTACTTGATGAAAAATGCATGATTGCACTCAATAATCTTTAAGCATATTAGAACTGACTCAAAGGCCACTATAATCAGCATCTTGAGTATAGAACATTTGAACTTGGTGATCTTGTTTTTAAAGAAAACCACAAGAATACCATGGCTAAGAAGAAGTATAAATAGAAATTCAAACCAAACTGGATAGGGCCTTTCATCATCACTACAGAATATGGATAAGGAGCATACAGGCTCACCACACTAGATGAAGAGGAATTTTTAGAGCTAATGAATATTATTCATCTCAAATGGTACTATACTTGAATGCTAAGGTGTGTTACCTGTAAGGAACATTTAAATTATGAAATTTTATGAATATTCTTATTTTTACAAATACCATCCTTATCCATCCTCTTCACCATATCCACTTTCTGCTTCTGACCTATCATCCCAGTGTGTTCTAAATCCTAGCTCATTTGAACTTGGTTTTTGCCATTCATTCTGTAGTTTTTGCCATTAATCTATATAATATAATCTCTATCTAAATCTTTATCAAATAGTTCAAGTAATTTAGATAGAGATTATATTTTGGGATAGTGTGATAGAAGTTTCAATAGTTGCATCCTTCATTTTTTATGCCTTTCTTACCACTGGTCTTATTACTAATTATAACCACCTTTGGGAAAATTAATACCATTGATCTATGCCATTGTGTCCTAGTTATAACCACCTATTGGCAAACTAGGGGAAATATTAAGCCTTGACATACCAACTTACCACTTCCTATGATGTACTATCTTATTACCAACTATGCCTATTTTGTTTGACTTGACTGCTACACTAGTCAAATTCCTCTACTGTAAGGGCAGAACTACAGTGACTTGAGGTCCTACTCTAGGACTATGTAGGCAATGCTCGATACTTGTTAAGGTTAGCTCAGTCACCCTAAGCCACAATCTCACCATTTTACAAGCAACCTAAGCCACGCTCTCACCATTTTGTGAGCAACCTTAGTTTAAACTCTCTCACCATTTTGTGAGCTAGAACTATTTAGTGTCTTGTCATTCTTGATTGAGTTGAGACACTCCAAAATAATTCCAAAAACATTTGAAAAATCATTAGAAAAGAATAAAAACATTAACCACTTCTTTGCCTTAAGGATTCTAGGAACCGCTACTAAGTTACAAGCAAATCACTTATCACTTAGTTTCCCCATCCTTTTTGGCATTTTTCTCTCACACACTTGCCATTTTACAAGACCATTCCTCTTCTTCTATCACATCTATTCTATTTATTTTCCTCAATTATCACATTCTTCCCATTCCCTGGGAAAACTACACTTAGTCTAAAGTTTTTTATTGTATATTACATCTATGGAACTATGTAGGTAGTGTCAACTTGTGTAGTGGATATGGAGATAGCTCAGCCACCCCCTTCATTTTTTTCTATTCGCCCATTTTGTTTATTTTTTAAGTTGTCACCTATTTTTTAGGAGCAATGTTTGTAGGGTTTCTATTACATTATTTGTTTGTTTGTTTTTGCTTATTTCTACTTATTTATCTACCTATTTGTTTGCTTTCAGCATTGTTGCCTTGATTCAGTTTATGTGTGTTTATTGGGTGATTCCTTGCCCACACTTACACTTGAATCCATCCATATTCATATGTTTACATTGTCATCATGTTTTCTATTATTGGTGCATTGTTTTCTATTGAGTATTGAATTACAGGAGTTAGTCCTCATGCATATTTCAACCAAGTCCTCATGATGTTATACCATGATGCCTACCAACACATGTTATAACAAACTTCAACTTCAAGAAGTCTATTCATCAATGGTGACATATTTTCAGTACCGACATCCCGATTCGATCATAATCATATCCCAAATAGAGTAATTAAACATGAAAGAATTTCACCCTTTATTAGTTCGGATGAGCATCTCCCTACTAGTAGGTAGTCCAAATTCATAATTACCCAAGTTTATCATATTTTCCATAATCAAGGTCCAATGATTATAACCATCTATGGGCAAATCATTATACACTGTCCCACTTGTATTTTTTAATGATTATAACTGCCTTTGAGAAAATCATTGTGTTGTCACCACTTTACCTTTTTTGTCCATATAGGGACATGTTATCTTGTTTATCTGTCCTAACTAGGGTAGCTCCATCTTCTCAATGATTATAACCACCTTTGGGTAAATCATTATGTTATCATACCATGTTGTCACTATCGAGGTACAATGTTTATAACCACCTTTGGGAAAACCATTGTGCACCATCCCACTTGCATTCTCAATGACTTTGACTACTTTTTCATATCATTATGTTTTCACTCCATAATCTTTCCTTTCTTTGGTCCCCTTATTTTTCTTCTTTCTTTTTGAGGGACCATTTATTGACCTACTTGTTCCAATCATTCCCTTGAGGGGGCATCATACAATTAGTATATCATCATTGTAGTTGTAGGCATACGAGACTTTTTCATTATTTGAGAAGATGTTACTATGCTTATATCTTACAATGCCTTCCCAAATAGGGATAAATTGTAGACACCTAAATTTTGCCACTGATAACCTCCAATCAAGCTTTTAGCCAATTTTCACTTAAAATGCACAATTTGGGCTAAAAACATTAGAACATGCTAAATGATGTGAAACTAAAATATTCAAGTGTCAATTTTTGCTAGGGTATCATTAAATGGGGTAATTCAATTTGTGGGCCAACTAACTTTGATCAGATCATTCTGAGTCAAAATACTAATATTACACTTGGGTGCTCTAGATTGTTCTTTCCTATCAAATCTTTTGCACAAGATACGTGCCTTTATTATTTACTATTGGTAACATCCTAAATGAGAATACAATTCTAATGCATCTGCCATCACCTTCCAATTCCAATCTAGTCAAATTTTGGACTAATAACAAGGCATTCTGATCAATTTGAGTAATTCATGCACAAAGTGCTTAAACATGCTTAAGAGATAATTAATCCAAATCAAGGCCTAGTTAATAATTCCATGGAAACTTTTTGAAAAATTATTTTTGGAAATAAATATTGAATATCTACATCATCAAGTGACCTCATTTCTTGGGAAGACATCCCTAGGCCATAAATGCCCCAAATATCAAGATTCATGCCTTCCATGCCTCATCAATGCCTTCCATGAAGCCCTCCATACCTCTTAATTGCTCCTCTATCACAAATATTAATGAGCTTATTTATCAATTTTAATTCCAAAAATTTAATTAATCCTTAGCCACACATCTCAATCTAGAAATAGATGGTTCAGGTTGATTCTAGACATTCTCAAAAATCTATAAATAGAGAGGCCATGAACATCATTTTTAAGCTATTATGGTGAAAAGTTATAATGAAAAAATATCTTCAAGAATCTATTGAAATTAGTGTTACCATTCCAAATTGATTCCAAGCCACAAGCCAAAAGTGCCAAGGAGAGATGGAGGTAGCCAAGCTTCCATTACCAAGGACTTCATGAGCACAAGCTGAGCAAGCCTCTATAACAAACATTTTGGAGCATCCAATGAAAGTAAAAGAAGGTTTATTTTAAATTTTAGTTGTGTGTATTATTCATGTTTTTTAACTAAGCTCTCCCTAGTGTCTAGGCCTATATATGTTATGTTAGTTAGTGTGTTTCTTTCATTTTATTTTCATTTTGAAACTAACACCATACTAACTAACATTTGTCTTGTCTAAGCTTAGTCAGTTATCCTCGATCTGCCTTACTGAGGCATTTTCATTGTTAGGATTCTTCATTTTACTTTTATTTTTAATATTTCTATTTTTTTGTTTATTTTAAGTTGTTTGTTTATTTGTTTATTTGTTTATTTGTTTATTTGTTTGTTTGTTTGTTATTCGCTTACCTGTTTGTTTGTTTTTAGCATTATTGCCTTGACTTGATCTATATGCAGTTATTGGGTGATTCCTCAAGCACATTATTCTTTATTATATCCATATTCATATGTCAACATTATCATCATGGTTTTTATCATTGGTGCATTATTTTTTAGTGTTTATTGGATCAAGAGTCAATCCTTATGCATATTTTGGGATAATCTTCATGGTGTTCTATCATAAAGCCTACCATCACATGCTATAGAAAAAATTAGCTTCAAGAAGGTCTACAATCAATGGAGTTGTAGAAGTTTCTCCTTGGCACCTTGGAAAATCCTCCCACCCACCTTTATCAATCAAACCATGAACCATTCTAGTTGTATCATTGTTAATTAGGATGAGCATCTCCTCATTGATAAGTACAACTAAATCATTCACACTGATCAATCTTATTCTTATATTCATCTATTTCATCACTTTGCACCCTCTCATCTTTAATTTGTATTCCAAGTTATATCCTTGAGTTATGCTTATTAATCAGCCCTAACTGGGGCATAATCATCTTTAGCCAATCTAGGTCCTCTTAATGATTATAACCACCTATGGGCAAATCATTATTTTGAATTTTAACCCAGATTATAACCACCTTTGAGAAAATTAGTATCCTTTTTACATCAATGTATGCAATAATTTTCTCATTTGGATTAATATTAACCATGGGTTAATTCTACCGTTCTTCTTATTTCTTTTGGAGGGACCATCCATCAACAAATGTGAAAACCACTCCCTCAAGGGGGAATCATCATAGGATTTCCAAACACCTTTTGGAGCTTTGTTCTTCAACCATCATCTTATTTTTTTCATACATGTCATTTATCATTATTTGAGAAGACATTGATTTACCTACATTTTGTAACATCTTCCCAAACAAGGGCAAACTATAGACACCTAAATCTGGCCACCAATAACCTCCAATCAGGATTTTGGCTAATTTCCACTTAAAATGCATAATTTGGCCTAAAAATAATAAAACATGCTAAATTATATGAAACTAACATATTCAAGTGCCGATTTTAGCTAGGGATCACTAAATGGGGCAATGCAATTTGTGGGCCAGCTAACATTTATAAGATCATTTCAAGTCAAAATGCTAATTTTGCACCTAGTGGATTGCTCATTCCTATAAAATCTTTTGCACAAGACACATGCCTTTGTTATTTATTGTTGGTAACATCCTAAATGGGAATATAGTTCCAATGCATCTGACATCACCTTTTAATTCCAATCCAGTCAAATTTTGGACTAATAACAAGGCATTTTAATCAATTTGAGTAATTTGTGCACAAAGTTGTTGATCATACTTAAAGCTAATTAATCCAAGTTAGAGCCTAATTAAGAATTCCATGGAAACTTTTTGAATAATTTGTTTTAAAAATGAATATTGAATATCTACATCATCAAGTGACCTCATTTCTTGGAAAGACATCCCTAGGCCATAAATACCACAAATATTAGGATTCATGCCTTCCCATGCCTCATCAATGCCTTCCATGATGCCCTCCATGCATCTTAATTGCCCCTTCTTCTAATATCATGATGAGGATAATTACAAACTTAATACCAAAAATTGAATTAATCCTCAACCACACATCTTCATCTCAAGATAGATGGTTCAAGTTGATTATGATCAATCTCAAAAATATATAAATAAAGAGGCCCTGAACATCATTTATACGCTATTTTTGTGCAAAGTTATAATGCAAAAATATCTTCAAGGATCCATTTCAACTAGTGTTACCATGCCAAATTGATTCCAAGCCAAGCCAAGCCACAAGCCAAAAGTGCCAAAGAGAGATGGAGGTAGCAAAGCTTCCATTGCCAAGGACTTCATGAGCACAAAAGTAAGAAAGCCACTATTACAAAGGAATTTAGAGCATCCAAGGAAGGTGAAGGAATTCTTGTGTTTTAATCTTTACTTTTTAGTTGTGTTTGTCATTTTTTATTG
Source organism: Torreya grandis (assembly GCA_037957365.1). NCBI lineage: Eukaryota > Viridiplantae > Streptophyta > Pinopsida > Cupressales > Taxaceae > Torreya > Torreya grandis. Next base: position 1,408,070 of record JARHVA010000083.1, on the reverse strand, counting down.
TTAACTAAGCTCTCTCTAATGTCTAGGCCTAGAGATGTTATGCTAGTTAGTGTGTTTCTTTCATTTTATTTTCATATTCGAACTAACACCATACTAACCATCCTCTCTTGACTCAAATTCTTAGATCACACATACCAATGTGAAGATGTTCATTCTTATTAGCATTGATACAACTAAAATGGTTAAAGGTTTGATTTGTTCAAGGATGATGGGAGGATTTACCAAGGTTACCAAGGAGAATTTTCTACAGCTCCATTGTTTGTAATATTTCTTGAGCTAATTTTTATTGTAGCACATGATGGTAGGCACCATGATATAAAACACCATAATAACTTGGCCAAGATATTCATAAGGACTGATTCCTAATCCAATAAACAATTGAAAATGATGCACCAATGATAAAAACTATGATGATAATATTGATGTTTGAATATGTATAGACTCAAGAATAATACCTAAGGAATTACCCAATGAACTTATATAGACTGAGTTAAGGCACAACAATGAAATCAAATAAATAGGCAAACAAATAAATAAATAAGTAAACAAACACACAAAAAACTTGAAAATAAAAATAATAAAAAACATCATGTCATCAACTAAAGTCAATACTTACGTGTGAAGGAATAATGGAATGATAAATGGCTGGTGCCCCCAAGCAAGGATACATACAAAGGGAAGGTCACACCCCTAATGGTAGTGGAATGGATTAGAACTAATAATGGATTTTCCCCATTAGGGTAGGTGGAGTATGATTAACTAGGTTTAAATAGGACAAATGTTTTTGGATTTTAAGGCATAATATCTCTCTAGAAGATGGTAAGCGTATTTTCAAATTTTTAAGATTTTGAAATTTTTTGAATGTTTTTAGAATTTTTGGGGTATCTTAACTTGTTATAGATTAATAAGATACCACTTATAAAATTGTGAGAGCATTGGATTAGGTTGCTCGTAAATCTATGAGAGCATATGGAAAAAGGGGGGACTAAGCAGACCACAACATGAATTGAGCACAACCTACATATTCCTATTAGGACCTCAAATCATAATAGTTTTACCAACATAAAAGGGAGTGAGATCTGGCCCAGTCATAGTAAGATCCCAAATTTAATCAAATGGCAAGGCAAATGAGAATAATAATGTAAAAATGATATATCAATGCATGGTAAAGGTGTTATTCCTAATTTACCCATAGGTAGTTATAATTAGGAAACAATGTCATTAATTTGTGCTACTAATTTGCCTATATGTAGTTATAACTAGTAACACAAGGTGGGATATTGATTTTCCCATAGGTGGTTATAATCAATGACACCAATCAAATGTAAATGAAATATAACTTTCTAGATCCAATGTCACACTACTTTCATAGATTGCCAATTAAATATAGAATTCTAAAACTATTGAAACAAGATCAAAATCCCCTCATGGAAGGTATGGTAAGAACCAAAGCAACCAAGATCAAAAGGGTTGCGTAGGGTGGCTAAAAATAGGCTTTGGTCAATAGTAAAGGTATGGTGGGATGGTATATAATATGAGGTTATTAAAGGATAGTGATTTTATGACAATTAGATTTGATGGTAATAGGTTTGACCCCAAGTGATAAGGTAAGGTAAATGGAAAGGTATGAAACAATGGCAAGGCAAATGTAAAATGGAAAAGGCAACGTAAAATGGTTCTAGTAAAGATATGTTTTGGTTATTCCTATTGATATAGAGATGTATGTTCTAATCAACATATGATATAACTAGAATAATCAATCATGTAAATTGTTAGCCCACACCTCTTATGAATAGCTTCTCTATCAATAACCTACTATAGATTTAAACTCCAATGATGTTGTTGTGATCATCATTGATCATTGATTCTATTTCCTTCAAATATTGAGACAAGATTTCTTCATAGCCTTTATAAAAGAAAGTATGGCCAGAGATGGTAAATATAGATAAATATTGGATGATAGGTTTGTTTTGGTAATGTAAAGGTGGATGATAATGGAATGTATAATGGTTTGAAAACAAACGTAGATCAAGATTTTTAGGCAACATAATGTTTCTAATTCTAGATTCGACATAATTTTAGTTGTGGTGGGGTTGAAGACTTTTGAATATGCTCTAGATAAGACTATTAGATTTTTCTATTATTTGGGATTGAAAGTAGTTTCCATCTGATTATGTTGTAGATTAAAAGTTGTATTAATGTTATCTTTGATAATGTTTTCATCAATTAGTGAATAACTATTATGTTTAGCCATTGGCTCCTTGAAGGTTTTCACCAATAAAGTTATCTTGATTGTCCCATAGTGCCTCTAAAAAGGTTTCACTAAGGAACATTGACTTTTGGCTTTGATTTTATTCTAGCACCTTAAACAAGGTTTTACTAAAATATGTTGAGTTTGGACTTTGATTGTCCCCTAGTGCCTCTGAAAATACTTCACTAGGATATTGTTCTTATTCTACATGAATGTGGCCTTGGTCTCCCTGATATTATCCAACTGATATGTTTCCATGGATGCATTTCAACAAGATGTTATTCTATAGATCCCAGTCAACACTTGAGGGAGGTGGAATGTCAATATAATGGCTATGTTAGTTGGTGTTAATGACATGTAGAATGGTAATGGAATGGAAAGAGGTAGCACAATCCTCATAGAAGATACTGGGAGAACCTGTATCAAAGTTGAATCAATCATCATTAAAAATTGTATAAGGATCAAAAATGTATTCAAATTGGTCAGTAAGGAATATGTAACCAATATTGTAAAAACCATGAATGTATTCTAATTTTGAATTTAAATCTGACTCAAAGGACTTTGAATCTGATGTTGAGACTGATATTGATTATACTTTTATTATCAAATTTGATGTTGGTTCAAGAATAGAACCTAAATTTAATTATGATTCTTCTTCAATTGTGGATGTTTCTATAATTATGTCTTGTTGAATGTTTGGTATTGGACAAGTAATGGTTGTGATGGCATAATGGGCTCTACAAAAATTGATTTTTCAAAATGAGACTCCTTAATGAGGGTAAAAAGGTCAAGAGACAACTCCACAGAGACTAGGTTGTCAAATGGAGGCTCTTTAAAAATAGTATAATGGTTGATGTAATGATTTTCCCAAAGGTGGTTATAATTATTAAGAAGTGACTCAGCTAAGAATGGCTTGTCAAAGTGAGACTCCTTCACAATAGGTATAGTATCAAAAGGTGATTCATCATATGTTGACTCATCATAAATAGGTGTTTTAATAAAAACATCATGGATTGGTTGGTTCACTTAGCCTTAGTTTACAAGTAGTTATAAAATACTATTTTTTGACACATTTTGGTCTTCAAATGATGGCCCTTGAAGAGATATTGATTGGATTTGTTATGGCTCGATGATTAGCATGGGTTTTATAAAGTGGGGGATGGTTAGAAATGAATTAAAAATGGTTGTTAGTTGGGTAATGATCTCTTTGTGAATATTTTCATCTAAGATGGGCTTAACAAAGGATGATTGTCAACTTAGGATGGTAATTATGACCCATCGAGTTGTGATTACACATCTTTGTTGGGAGAATGATCTACCATACTTGGAAGGGCCTGAAATGGTAATGGTAGGGCATTGTGAAGATTGGTTTCTTGCAAAAGCCAAAGAATGAGGTCTTATAATGTTAATGGTAGGGCATTACAAAGATTTATTGCTTGCATAAGCCAAAGGATGAGGTCCTGGAATGGTAATGGTTGGGCATTAATAATCTTAGTTGTTATTACGAACCAAAGGATGAGATCCTGGAATGTTAATGGTAGGGTGTTACAAAGCTTATTTACCTCTATAAGCCAAAGTTTGAGGTCCTAAAATGGTCATCCTTAGACTTTATGGAGCTTGGTGGCTCACACAGTCTGAAGGAGGGTTAATGGTATAGGTAGGGGATCGAGTGCAATGACTGGTGAAAGGGTGAACTTGGTACGTTAACAGGCCCAAAGAAAGTATCATCACATATTGTTCTTGAAGATCTTAGCTTTATTCCCCAGATTGAATATTGTAAGGAGGATAAGGATCCATCTCACAAACCACCTCTTCACCATAGGGGTTTTTATCAAACACAATTTGTGTGACCACATTATAATAATTTGGATTGTAAATGGCTATATTATGAGTGTAACGAGACATATCCACATCAATGATGAACATTTCACAAAATGCCTAGAGTTATACAAACTCTTAAAAAATAAGATCCAAAGGACAAATGGTACAAACATAGTCTAACTTGGTCTAAAAAGTGGAATTATATCTCTAAAAAGGTTAGTCCTAAAACTTGGTATAAAAAAGTCTAATGTCAAAGGTCTAACATCAAATTTCTTACATAAAAAATTCAAGTAGATGAAATAAATTTTGAATTTCAAACTCTAGGTTCAAAGTGTTTCAAATAAGTCTAATATAATAAAATAAAAGTTTTTAGGTCTTTCAAAGAAGGCACAAAATCTAGACTCAAAATAGGCATGTGCTAGGTTTTGTAGAAAAAAGGCACAAAAGCTAAACTTTAAACAAAACAAGGTATGAGATTTAATCTAAAAAAATTGAAACATTTTGGCATAAAATAGGCCTTTGCATTTATACATGAACTTGGTTAATTGGTATAAGGCATGAAACAAAAGGCATATAGAAGATACACTACTTCCCCAATCTAGGCACAAACAATAATTTTCAAATTGCATAAAGAATTACCCTAAGTTGCACAACCCAAAAGAGAAAGATTAATGTCTAGGCCAAAATTACAAAAGGCATAGGTATAAATCAATCAATTTTTGGATTTGAACTTTGTCAAGGTTAATTAAAAACTTAGTTTAGAAAACTAGGCTTATTTAAACAAACAATAAGCTAGACAAGAAAAGACAATATAACAACATTAAATATAGACCCAAAAATACACGTGGTTTGGTTTCAAATTTGGAATTTGGACATAAGGAAACAAGTATTTGAAATGATTTTGAGTAGCGTAATGATGTTATCATTCTCTAAATATATGTAAGAATGTTTGGTTTCAATACTTCAAGATAAAATATTTGATATGAATTGAGCAGCATAACAACACCCTTTTTCAATCAATTGACACACACACACACACACACAAAGGTTAATAAAAAAGACTAAGGCACATGCACGATGTCAAATGAGTGTCATAATGCCTCCTCAAACAACAAAGTGATGTATAAACAAGACTCATTTTGACATGATAAGATAGATAAAAATAGATAATTTGACTCAAAACTATGCAAGAAAGGAGAAAATGATACAAACACCTAAGTGTAACATCCTAAATCCTAAAACTAAAAAGGTCGCAAAGTACTATCAAATTTCATCAATATAATCACTCTTGAGAGGATTTTAATTGTTAATATAAAAAGTAAAAGTGCATGAAAATTAGGGTTTTTAGGCCCCCTCTTCTCTCAAGAGTTTTTACTGTGACATATAAATTTGAGCTACTCGCCCTGCATCAATAGTATGTCTATGGTAAGTGGGGTTATTCTAAACTATAAATTTTCACTCATTTCTAGATAGTCCCAAGTGTGGATAACATAAGATATGTTCACATTAATTGGATCCACATCAATTGGCTTGTTGTGAAAAGGTATTATCCTTTTCACAACCACTACATATGCCACTTACTCAGTGTAGTGCGATGTTTGAGTTGATCATACATTTTAAGGGCAACAGTCACTAATGGAGGTAATTTAATCACTCAAACTACCATCCTAGTGATTCACCAACTCAATTTATATACACCACTATGGAGTGGGGTTGAAATGAATCTAGGAGATGAATTCCCAGGTCAATGCTACACTATATAACCTATGAGGAGGTGATGAACTTCTGCTCACAAGCCAAAATGCATAAAAAATAAAAATAAGTGAAAAAACTTTATGGTCATCTTGTGGTCACCCACAACATATGGATTTAGGGAGGGCCTTGGAAAATTTATTTTCATGATTTTGGACTAAATTAACAAAGGCAAAGAATGAGTGATTTTGGTCACCCGATTTCCTTAAAGGAGACAGGGGGAGAGCATACATGCATCACTCATTTTTCAAACAAATAACTTTCAACAAACAAGCAATAAAAATAAAAATCTCATGAGTATGCAACTAAATATGAAATTTCATTTTAGTGCACCAAAATAAAGTATGTTGTGAAATTTGAGCCCCTTGGCATTAGTTGGAAAACTTCAAAAACAACTAAGGCATAAAAAAAACTAAGTCAATTTTAAACACCAAAGACAAAGTGTGCAAAATTTAATCATGTTCAAACTTTGCTTTTTCCACCTCAGGACCTACAAATTATTAGAGGGTTTGCCTACTTAGAAGACCAAAAGTAAGTGAAAAAATAACATTTAGGATTTAGCTCTCAAGTTTTTCTATTTTTTTCTTAGATATGGATCGATGTCGATCCATAAAGATCAATGTTGGTCCACAAAGATTGATGTTGGTCCACAGAGGCATAATCGATGTTGATCCATAGATAAGTAATTAATGTCGGTCCACAAAGGGGTAATTGACATTGGTTTGGGAAAATTGGCATCTATCCCTTTTAATTTTGAAATAAAATGGCATCGATTTTTTGTAACTTGTGAGTTGTTAAAAACAAAAAACATGAAAAATGAAGTTAAAAATTGAATTTTTAAGATTTTTAAGCATCCATTAACAAAACTAAAAGTATCATCTCATCCTCCTTGGTTATATGAGATCATTAAGGGTCCCACCAGGCATGCCAACAAGTGAACTAGTAATTTGACATAGAGGAGAGGTTAGTCTTGTGTTAATCTCATAAAATAAATGAAATGAACACACTAAATTCCTAACACCTCTAGCCTAGATACTAGTGATAGCTTACATAATAAAAACTATATAGAAGCATAATAAAAACATAAAAAATATAACTCTTTTACCTTCCTTAGAGCTCTAAATGGCTTGATCGACTTGTTCATCAAGAATTCTTCATCAATGGAGGTCACTTGGCTACTTCTTTCCTTGGAACATTGGATTTGATGTTTATTAGATTAATATTTGAGCATGGTAGCCTTACTTGCTAGGCATTTAGTAATTATAACACTACATCAAAGAGCTTGTTGAATATATTTGAGCATAATAACTTTTCACCAAAATAGCTTATGGTTCAATAGGCATGGCCTTGTATTTATAGCCTTAGGAATTAAATCACACCCAATGTGAGTTAAAGTTTATTTTAGGCTTGAAATGGGTTCAAACTAAACCTAGGTGAATTAAAACTAACTCTAGGTGAATTAAAACTAACTCCAGTTGAGTTAATAGTTGTCTAGTAATTATAATTTGCAATTACTAGGCATGGCTCTCAAATTATATATTTTAGGATATTTTCAAAGTTATTGACAACTCATAAAGGCAATTGATGAGGCCAATAATTTTTCTATTTATTGCCTCATGCATACCCAGTTATATACTTTTGTCTATATGAATCCCTAGAACTATCCATGACTTATGTAAATGAATGAATGAATTAATGATTATATGTGTGAATTAATATATACATGTTGTATTATGGATTAATGATGATTTTTTTTTTGACTAGAGTATACTTATGTAACCTTATTTAATAGACATTTAAAGGGTAAAATAAGACTGTAAGAATCTTACTTGGTGACAGCACTTATAGAGAAGCCCATAGTAAAAGGGATTCTAGCCCACAAAAATTGTTAAGCTATAGGATTTTACCTATAGGTTGCCCATAGTAACTACCAAGTTGTATGATTTCCACCTATAGGTTACTCATATCAATTGTAGGCTTTCACCTCAAGGAGCCCATAGCCACTACATAGAATAAACCATTGCTATGATAATAAGTAATTAGCTTTTTAAGGACACATCGAGCTATCTTAGAAATAAAGTAAATAATTGAAGAGGATCCTCCATAATAGCTATACAGACCCCTCACATGAAAATAAATGTGGATGTGCTACCAAAGGATAAATAAGATAAAGATAATGGAAAAGAGAGAAAGAAGCAAAATAGCAAAATAGCATATATTATCCTTTACCCAGTCAGGCCTAAAAACAAGTAACTTTTAGTTACTAACCAATTGAAGGTTGATTGGGTTAGTTTCAAAGTATTTGTACCTTTTTTAGATTAGTGTTCTTGGTTGAAGATAATAAACGGCCTTATGTATTTAATGGCAGAACCTAGATTAGATTAGGATGATGGAATTGTAGAAAGTAATTACATTATGATTTCTAGAATATTGTAATATACTGTAGCAATCTTTAATTACTACAGTTCTGAGTAATGAAAAGGTTGATTCTATAAAAAGCTTTTGTAAGTATCTCAAAGAAGTATTGGAACTCAGTTCTGAATGAGGAGGACCCCCTCAAAAGGAATTGTAGTAAAGATCCTGACCCTTCTTAGATTAAAGTGTGTTGTGTGAGTTAATTTCATTACTAGTTTAATTATATGAAGTGTGATGCATGTGTGACTCATGAGTGTGAAGAATTTTTTCATTCTATTATAATCATTTCCTTGTATATCTATATGGTAAAATTAGGATAAGTCCATTGTACTACAACCAAAAAATAAGTTAGTCTATGAATCAATATGCATATATAGTGTTGACATCTTTGAAAAGCCTACGTACCCTAGGTTGACAATTAATGTTAAGTAGATTTAAGAATCTAGTATTAATTGGGTAATAAGTCTATCCAACAATAATGATGAAAGGCTAGGATATTTTGATTTTTGAATTTCTTTTTTTAAATATTCATTAATTTCAAATGGATAATTCAACTAAGAATTTAATCTTATTTAGCTTATTAATTAATTTTGATTAGTCTTTTCTCTCTTTCAACATTTAATCAAGTGTAAAAGTGCCCCACTTAATAGGTTCATAGGCTAAATTGATATTTGTGATGCCACAAGGTCATTAGGGATGAATCCATGAGAGGATATTGTTGCATACAAGCTAGTATCCTAAATAGGGATGCCTTAACATGATTATGATCTTTGATGAATAATGTACAATCAAAATTGAAATTTTTAGTGATTTATAGGTTTAATTTACAATGGTCGGTAAGAATTAGTTTGAAGTCTGATTGAAATCCAATTATGGCTAGTTTTAGGTGTCTACATTGGTGACTCATGCACCTAGTTTAGATGGTTTGATTATGAATTTTTGGACTGTGGATTGGGTAGGTGGTTAGAATTTTTTGATAAGGATAGGATAAAGTGAGGTTTGTATGAATCAAGGGCCTAATGGGTATGGGACTTTTTATGGGGTTAATTATTGCAGGATTGATTTTGGGATGAAGGTTTTCATGTTGAATTATTGATATAAGATGCTAGGTTTACCAGTTATTAGCTAAAATAGTAGAGTTAGTTAAAGAGAATTTGATTTTATAATTGGGATGAGATAACTAGTTCTTTTTTATAGTTGACATGGGGGATATCATGACTAGGATTGTAACTAGTGGATGGAATATTTTATTATTTTTGGCTAGTGTGATAGATTGGATTCAAAGGCTTTCATTTTTATGATCTTGATTCAATTAAGTTTGATATCTCACTTGGTATGTCATTGGTTTATTTGGGTTTGATGTAGGTAGGTTTGGTTTGGTTTGAAGACTGATTTATTCACAAGTGGACAATGACAACACACACACAATTACAATTCTATGATAATGAAGTAGGAGTTTAATTAAATAGTGACTCATAAAAAATACCTTAAATGGTACATTGTGGGTGATATAGGGGAATGTTGTTTTCCTAGCACCACTATGTGATTAAGGCCAAATTATTCTTATTATAGGTTTAAATAATATAATGGAGTCCTTTATATACCTTTCGATAGGTGAGGCACAACTATGTGATGCAAGGTTGTTGGATGGGGCCAAGGTATTAGGATAGTATCCCTCACTTTATGGAAATCAGGTAAAACTAGATTTTTAATTAGCTAATAACGGTAGTTACTTATTGAATATTTAGAGTTTACCTACACATATACTTTAGCTAACATTTGGTGATAAAATACAAGTTGTTAGACCTTCAGAAAATAAAAATAAAAATTCAATGTCATTTATAATTTCCAAAATCACTTTTTAATGCAAAAAATGAGTATACGCAATTCAAATTGGGTGACACAAGTAATTAAGTCACTTATGATTCTCTAGATCACCTTTATACATATGAGAACATATGAAAACTTAGGTAGAAAAAAATACAAATGTAAACAAATAAAATGATTAAGTGTTTTAAATTCAAGACTTTGATAAGTGGGGCTACAAAAACACAGATTACTAGTCTCAGTTTTAATCTTCACAACACAATATTTGTTGCACTATAATAGAATTAATAATAATAAAAATCCTTGATTTACAAATTCCTAGATATAAATAAATAAGAATTAGTTAGGTATTTTTAAAATCTGAAAGGAGTTTTTACATAAAATCATAAAAATGAAAAAACCTATAAATTGATTTGAGAAATAAGACACCTCTTGTGTGTTATGCTAAATTTACTAAAATAACCAATTGTAAATTCTAAAAAATTGGTGCAATATTTTTACAATTATAAGATATCCATTAAATAATGTTTGAAATATGAAAGAGGCTTAAAATGAAATTCATAAAGTGACAAAACTCAAAATTTGATTTGAAACATAAGACACCTCCCACCTCCTCTACTAAATTTAATAAAAAGAGAAAAGTAGAAATTCTAATAAATTCATACCATATTTTTCAAGATGAAAACATATTTCTAATTAGATTTACATGAATAAAAAAAACCTTTGATATTTCTGAAATAAAGTTTTTATGAATCAGATATGCACCAAACAAAATAGACAAGCTACAAACACAATAAAAATAAAAGGCATTAAGAAAAAAGGAACATCCCACCGAGCATGCAAAAATGTAAATGTTGAAACTTAAAGCATAGTTAGAAACCAAGAATAAATTTGAATTCTTACCTTAAATCTCACATAAACCTTTTATAGAGCAATGAAAGAGAAACAAGAAATTTTACCTTCACTTACCCAATGCATGCCCTCCTTCGTTGACATATATTTTCTCGTACTTCATAGATTATGATTACTCAAAATATTTCTATATAATAATCTAGTAGTGTATACCTTCAATTATTTGATTGCTTGATGACTTGATTTCTTTGGATTTTCACCAAATGATTGATGATTATTTATTTTCAAATTATTTATGATTATTATTACAATGATGATGGATGACCCATGAGAATGAAGAGGAATGATCAATTTATAGATTCCATGGGGAGAGAATGAATGGTTGGGGAAAACTTGATTTATTTGGATATTTAATTTTAGAAAAATGTGATTTGGTCTACAGGTCAAATGCATTTATTGAGAAAGTTAGGAATTGATGAGTTGGTTGAAGAAGTTAAAGGAGTTTGTTGATGACTTGGTTGACTGGGTTAAATTGCTTAAATAGATTTTTAATGGTTTGAATGAATTTAATGAGTATGTTGAATTATCAAATGAGTGGGTTGAATTGGTAAATGAGGTGGTTGAATGACTTAATGAGTTAATGTGAGCGGGATGATGAGGTGGATATTGATTTATTTATTTATTTTTGTCAATTATGTGTGCATAGATGAGATTAATTAGAATTTAATTAACTTAATTAATTTTTATTAATTTAGGGATTTTTTCCATGCATCGAGATTCATTTTGGGAACCACTAAAACATTATTCTTCCAATCCCATGTATAAATAGTCAATTTCAATTTCAACATGTACAACCATTCTACCTCTAAATATTTACGATTAATTTCCTCTCACTTCAAATTGATATATTGTTATCTGAATTTTGACATGGTGGAATAAATGGGGAAGTCCTAAAGATCAAAAGCCAAGGATGCATGTAAAAGTTCTTGAGAGGTTTCTTCCCTATTGAAAGAGGATACACTAGTAATAATTCCCAAGTCTATGTCTGAGAATGCATGCAAGAGCTAAGAAAGAGATTTAAACACACTATAGGAGGATCACATAGAATAAAAACCCAAGACAACCTCCCAGAGTGCAAGAAGGAGATCTAGTGATGAAAAGACTCATGAAAAATCCTCTTACAAAGAGGTTATTTAAATCTTGCTTATATGTCAGACATAAGAAATATAGAAATACAAAAATAAGGACATTCGGTAGCTAATAATAAATATCATGAATTGGGTAATTTTATCTTTCCTTCTCTTAAGCAAGGCTTTATTGTTGATAAATTAGTTAAACCCCTCATGATTTTTTGAGTGAAGAGACGTCTAATTTTGTATATATTTTCAGTGAAATAGGGTTAATCTATAGGTTTAATAGATTTTAGTCTACTTTTCCTAACCTAGATGATTGGATAAGCTAATAGTTGGCTCCTATCATATCAAGAGAGGTGGAAATCTTCCCTTGTGCCCAAGGGTTCTTCATTGCATTATTTGAGGGCTAGGCAAAATGAGATGACATTTTTAAAATTGGTCCTAGTTTCATAAGGGAGTGGGATTGTTCATGAAACTTTGGTTTCCAAAATTTGACCCCTTGACTAAAAACTTGTCACACCAAAGAGGACATGGATTTCTTTCTCACACCGTACATCCATATAAGTATAAGGTAGGTGTGTTCCAGTATTAGGTTACCATATTTGACTTTGTTTTTTTGGACCCTGCCAACCTTGAAATAGATCGAAAATGTTATAGATGTATTTTGTAGTCAAGACTCCTCAAAAAAGGATAGATTCAAATCAATGCATGCCCAAATTTGTGTGTTTTTGGAGCTGAGCACAAGGATCCCTGCTAATTTTTCCTTAGTTTGGGGTGGCTCAATAAGAACCCAAAAAATAGACTCAAAAAATATTAATTATAGATGTAGGCAATGTTTTGAATATATCCACTTGGTTTTTTCATGTCCGTGTCTACAGGATCCAAGTCAAAATCCATTGGATAATAACACTATCTCATGCAACAATGGTTTCTAAATGGTTCAAAGAAAGAGAAAATAAAAAATTGTCTAGTGGAAGGGAGCCACAATGGACCACACATCAATTGAACTAAGTGATCAAAAGAAAAAAATCTAAGGAAGGAGTGTTATCAGATACTTCCTTGTAAAAATTAGAGGAATAATAAAGTCTATAGGAAATGGAGATCACTATGAATAACATGGATGGGAAAATAAAATTTACCCTGGAAGAAATACAAAAATTAGAAATAAAGAGGAAAAGGGATCATAAAAGCCCTTTCCCAAATGAAATTCAATTAAACTCAAAATTAGGAGCTGGTTTACAGTGAGAAATCATCCCAATAATTTTGGAGGGAAAAAATAAAATATGGAATTAATGGTCTAATTCAATATTTTGTTTATTTTTGGATTAATTGTAAAAAATATGCATGCATGTTGTGTAAAATGGATGTGTGCAAGTTATACCAAAGAATAGTCATACATGTAAATCATCAGATTTGCACGCATGTATGGATGTTTGTGTTTCTTTGCATGCATACAAAAATCAATAAAAATCAAAACTTATTATCCTAGGAATATAAGGGGGTGAAATAGTTACTTAATTTTTAGAAAAGAGGAAACTTTGAGTACTTCTAAGTTGTAATTAGAAAATATTTCATTTAATACAATTTTTAATTATCAAAAAAAAATTGATTAATTTAGTTAAATGCTTGTGAGGTAATGTCAGTAGGATTAGATGGAATTATTTGATTAATAATATGGGGGTCACTTTATTATTAGGATGATATTACTCTAGATTTTTTATAATGGACATATTAGTTAGGATAAATGATGAATGATGAACATTGATGATAGTAGATTAGTGATGACACTAAGGTGTAAGAATTAGAGAATATACACATAGAAATATTTCCACATTCATGACCACTTTTATTAATCAATAATGACATTCTTTTAGAGTTAAACATTATCATTTGTAGACAACCATTTTCGATGGACCTCCTAAACTAAGTATCCTATATTTACATCCTAAAAAAATTCCAAAAAATTGAAATTTACTTCAAAATTGATGAAAATCCTCAATTTCGATACTCACCAACTTTATGGATTCCTCAAAAGTGACAAATACACAAACACACTTAATTTATTTAGGAATTACATGTCATCTTGTCATCATAATTTCTCTCATAGAGCTAAAACCATCAAAATCTATAATTGAAAATGACAAAATGAATTTATTTTTACGTTGACTTGGTTTATATACCTAACATACCTTTTCTAAAGTTGATTTAACAATTACTTAAATGCTTATATCTATCAGTTAACTTTCAAATCAAGGTGATGTCATTTCACCTACTGAGAAACATGTGGGTACATTCCACTCTCTTATTCACATTTTTTAGACATAATGTTCAACATGTATGATGGGTGAAGCATATATTAAGCTTTTATCATGCATTTATTTCTCCTTATGCTTTAGCAATCATATATTACACTATTGTGAACAAAAATTTATTGTATTATTTTCTATCTCCTCTATATTATAGACATGTTCTTTTTTATATTAATATAATAGGGTTAAAGGACTCCTCACCCTTTTCATTAATCTCATGAAATATTACAAATATGTGTCCCTTGAATAATAATAAATGCCAGCTCAGATATTACATACACATTATTGTTCATGATGGGAGAGTAATTTTATCACTTAAATCATGATTTCAGCTCACCCTTGATGGGTCATGTTCATGTTGAGATCAAATTATTGCCATAAATTCTTTATTATGTTTTTGAATCTTTATATTCCTCAACATGTTACAAATATTTTCTCAAGTTTTTATCTCTCACTTAGAAAGTCACCAAATATCTCAATTAGGTAATTAATATCATAGATGGTATTCACAATGACATTCATTGTCAATAGTACCTCTGTAATTGAAACAAGATGATTTAACATGGGGGAGGCATGCATATCCCTACTATCTTTTGAAGGGTTTTATTTACCATGACACGAAATGCTATTTGCATCCATATGTTGATATTTTACATAAGTTACATTTACAAGTCTACCTTTGATTCATATAGTCAAAATAAAATAACATAATTAACCCATATTTTGACAATAAACCTTCATCATCTATGTAATTGGTGGTACATTCTTAATATCTTTGAGTCTATAGGATCACCAATAATTAAGTTGTAAAAAATGAAACAATGATTTTATAGTTAACATGCAAACTCGAACTACAAATTGTAATTAATAAAATTGAACACAAGTATTAAAAAAACATTTAGGTCTCATTATACTTAAGAAAACATATTTTTTTACCACTCCCTAACATTTTTGTCATATTTTTGCAAATAAAAGTGCATGCAGCATCATTATTTCTTTCTTCAACCCATACTAAGTCTTTAGTCTATTCAAGGTAATCAATGTTACTAAGTCTACTTGGACATAAACACATTTTATCTTTGTCCATTCTAGATCTAAGTGAGATAACAACCTTATCTAACATCACTTGGATTAAATATCAAAAAACATGTTCCACTTTTTTGCCCTCACTTTGGAATCGTATTCCAATTGTAAAAAAAACATGACAAAAATACATTTAATTAGTATCAATAAATAGATGAAAGAAAACATCAAATTGTTGGTACAATTTCTCATCAAATTATTGCTACAATTTGTCATCAAAATTGAGTTTCCACAAACTTCAAAAAAATAAATCAATTTGTAGACCAAGTTGAAATGATAAATTTCCAGTATTGACACTTAGCATATTTATCAATTTCCCTTTATTTTTTGGAACTTTAAAACTTTCAGGCACCTTGGTAACCTCTTTAGGTTCTTCAAATACTCAAAATCCTTAAAATGTTTAAAGTTTTGATAAATCTTAAAATATTTATTTAAATTGAGGTATCGATGATTTTTTATGTAGAAAGAATGATCACAAGTTTTTCAAGTACCCGAAGTACCCAAAATCCCTAAAACTTATGAAACTCATTTCAACTAGTTATCTTTGACAGTTTTGAACTATCATGGAATAGAAAGCAATTTTTTTAGGGGCTCCAAATACCTGAAATCTATAAATATCTTGAAATACTAGAAAGTCTACAAAGGATATATGGCTCTCAATAGTTTGGGGCTTTTGAGGAATTCATGATAGGTACTGATGGTGCCCTTACTACCTAAAACCCTAGAAAAACTTGAAACTTGAACCTTACTATAAAGTGTTAAAACATTAAAAATGATTTTTAAAAGTTTCAATGGCATTAAAAAGTCTCAATTTGAATAAGAAGCATATTTTTAAAGTCAAAAAACATCTTTCAATAGATATAAATTGAGGTTAAGAGGTTCCATTTATTCAAAAAACCTATAAACTCCTCTACTATTATAACCTACAATGGACAAGAAATTTAAATTCTCCATTTCTACTCAAGCTTCAGTGATCTCACCCTTTTCAAGGTTGGTCACTCTCTCCCATTTTCCTTTCATTTTGTTTCATGTTATTTCCATTATTTGTGTCATTGTTTTTCATTTTATTCATTCCCACATGTATTTATCTCATCCCTTTTTGTTAACCTGAGTATTTTCATCCTCTAAGTGATCTACAACCTTGACCATAAAATTAAAGCTTTTCATTGTGTAAATTTTTATATTTCAGGTTTTTGAAGTGTCATGGGTACCTATAAATTATGATTTATTCAAAAACAGTCTTTGAAAGGTATTAAAGATAATTTTCAAAACTTTTATGACCATTGTGACCCAACTCTCTTAATCACAAAAAAAATTCTTGCCTCCCTACATTACCATCAGAAATTTGAAACTATTAGCCGAAATTACATTGTGCATATCCTCTTTTACTAAAATAAATTTCAAATACATGGGATACGAGCCTATTTCCACCCTTGAAATTAATATTTCATAAATCATAGACAGTGAAATAGAGCACATAGACATTGAATAATTTTTTGAGATGATGGAAGATGGAAAAATAATTGTGTTAAGATAATGCATTTTTCATAGTGGACTTGCACAAGTTGTCGATTTTCACACATTTGTTCAATGTGCAAACCTAGTCATGGCTTGTGTCGAATCCTATGAACTAGAAAAGAGGGAGATAAAATATATCCATGATGTATTATAGACAAGCTTGATATACAATCAATAAATACAACATTTGAAATTCTAGCCCATGATGAAACAGTAGACACATAAAAGGATATTATATTAAACTATTGGAATCATAACAATGAAAAATCTATAAACATGATCAACCTAATTTATCTTAAGAAGAAAATAAAATGACCATCAAATATTTCTAAGGTCTTGACTATGGGAGAATTAAAAGAAGAATTATCTGACATCATAACTCTATTAAATAGAGTTATGGGTAATATTGACACTCGATTTTTATCTGAATAGATTTTCCTCTATATCAACATTATATGCATGAAAAAATAATTCATTAATTAAGAAGAATTAATTAATTAAAATATCCATGACTAATTTACATAGTTTAAATCATCTCAATCATTCTATATGAACTCATACCTCGTATATTGTGTTATTGGTTTGATACAATGGTCAAGGCTAAATATCGAAGGACAAAACTTCTCACATAAATTGAAAAGGATAAGTATCCAAAACTCACTCTAGAACAAAGAAAGAAACATTTCATAAGAGTGAATGATACTTTCACTATGTTGGTGGTGAGGACCTTCAAATAAAAATATCAGGACCATCCAAAAAAAATTAGATATATACTAAAACAACTATGGAATAAAGTTTCAACCAAAGTTTAACAAGAAAACATGTAATGAGATCCATAACTGTGTTATAGTCAACACAAAAAATAGACCAATTACATAACTCATCAATAAATTCATTAGGAAGCATTTTAACCATTTAGTATTCAGATAGAAGTGGGTCAATGTGGTCATACCCACTCACTCTTATCTATATACTTTATTGTGGCCTTCCTAATATATCTGTCATTGATTTATGTCCTTATTTGAGTACCTATATAGGCTATAAAACAACCAGTACCTCATTGTATAATTTAGTAAAGTTTAACAAATAGTGACAAAGTGAAAATAGATTAACCAAAAGAATCATCACACTAAGATTTCTTAATCAAGATCTATCAATTCACAAGCAATAAATAAATATCAAGGGAAAAGGAGTATTTTCAAAAGTAATGCAAAAAACTGGAACACCTTTTGAATTCATAAGTAAAAAAAGGCATGAGGTTTGGTATGAAATACTTCAGGAAGTGTGAAAGTGTCATGAAATGTTTCAACAACCTTGCTTATGTTTATTTTGGGAACATCTTAAAATACTGTAGACAGATTATACGCACATGATAAATCATGCCTAAAGATCTTACATTGGCTTAAGAGTTACCCTTATATTTCTAATTATTACTAATATGAGTGTTGTGTATGTTCAAGGGACTCAATACCAATTAATAGTTACAAAGTCTAAGTACACTCATACTAGATTTAATTTTAATCACATTCTTAAAGATTTACACCTTTTATCTTAGGTTCAGGACCTTAGTCTATGCATATATTTTTATTGTTTAAACCTTAGATTAGAACTTACTTGTTTTTATGTTCCAAAGGATATTATTTATATCAACTTAATAATATAATTCCATTAAATTCATTTACAATTTAAGGATATAAATTAACTTGTTAAATATTCCAATGGCTAATTCCAAACGTAGAGCAATTGACTCCCTATCACAATATGTCTTAGTTAGGAATAATCATTTTCTATTTAAAGCCTTCAGCAAAGTATTTTATTTTCCAAGCTACTTAAAACATATGCATAAGATTTATATAATCTCATTGTAAATCAATTTTAAGGAGTTATAAAGAGTTGTCCATAATAATCCATTGCACTACGATGGTGCTTTATTAATTTTAAAGTGAAATGATTGTCTTCTATAGACTTTATAAGATTTATACAATTATACTTAAGTATTTCTTCCATATCAATTGTTAACAGAGATTCTATCAACTATTACAAACTTATGGATAAGTTTTATGATAATTATAATCTTATTAGTTCTTCATATCATCAACATAAGGATTTCATTTTATTAGTCCGTATAAGTTATTGTCTTAAGTTCTTCCTTTGAAGTCTCATTTAAACTCTCATTAATTAAATCTTCTATCTATGAAGTTTTACACAAGTTAAGATAATTTTAAAATTGTTTATTAACATAACTTACAAATCACATCATAATAGATTATTATAATGCTTAACACAAATGAACTTGTTCAATGAATAGCATCACTTAGATTTTATAATCCTAATGTTAATTCCATAATAAGCATATAAGGTAATTTAACTTTCAAGTTTACTCTTAAGATGAAACCATAACATATTAACTTTACTATTTAGTTCTCATACACTCATTTGTATTAAAATTATCATGAAAAAATCACAAATAAATTTTACAATTAGGTTCCAAAAAAATTATTTACATCCTCGAATAACTAGTTAGTTCAATGCCATGAACTCAATAGTGAACAAGTATATACAAAGTCATGAATACATTTTTAAATTATAAATCAACTAAGAACCAATAAAATATAGCAACTAAGATGTCACAACTTTCTCACCTTATGACAGATATACTTATTCTAAAATAAGAGACTAATTGAGAGTACACGTTAAAATATCATAACTATGTTCATCTATCAAATATCTTAATGAACCAATAGAATTATGTATATAAATAACAACACAAAGAATACATGGATAATCAAATGATCAACGATAATCATAAACATAGACCAATCTTACATGATAAACATAATACTAATTGTATCAAATATAACTATAGTGAATAGAATGGATTAGATAAACATTTTAGTTTATCTACATCCAACTATCACAACTCAAGATAAAGAAGTGTATCAAAAAAATTATACGCAATCCAATGAAGCTAAACTTATCTCATTGATCCAATAAGCCCAACTATAAGTGGTCCTAGACTACCCCAACCATTAATTGGATATGAATCAAGACAATAAAAAACTTATTGAGAAAGGACAATGAAATATACTGAGCTTGATAACAAACAAATAATTGAAAAACAAATAGGAAATGAACCATACAAATCCATATCACCAAGATCCATTAACTTGATATCTGATTATGATTGCAGATCAACTTCTCAAACTTTTTTATTTATGAACCATATTCTATTCATATAATATAATATGACTCATGAATCTCATGTCATACATTTATTAGGTAGTCATCTTTACATACTAATTTAATAGATATTAATGAGTTATAATAAAAACTTATAAAAAGAAGACAATAACTTCATCCAACTTAAAATGATAAATTAAAACTTACTTAAAGCTATGGATTAAATTTTGATTGAAATAGATTTTACTAAAATTATAAAAAGATTCAATATTAACTATAACGATATAACGTAATTATAATAATAAAATAATCAATTGATCATTACTTTCACACATAAGTTAAGTAATATTAATCTAAAATAATTTAAATGTCGTTACCATAATTATACCAATAATTTTGACAGGTTTGACAAACCTGAGTCAACTAAATAATAATTATATTATAGCATAAAATTTAAACTTAATCAATAATAATAAAATATTATTTTTCTCCAAAACGCTAGTGTCCAATTCAAACTCTATAGAGACTAAAAATTTCATTGCCCCTAAATTTATGGCTGTAGATTCAAAATACACAATAGGCTTCAAATACAACAACATTTTCAAACCCCGAGTAAACCCAGCTAGGATTTTATAAATATAAAATAAATTTAAAACACTACACAGTCCACAAAATACCTATCCATATAACTCAATTGTGTAACCCAACTAGGGCTTTAAAATTTAAAATAAATTTATAAACTCAACACAATCCACAAAATTCATAACTTTATTCTAAGTTTAACGGCATATCAAAAAAAAATCCAACCACATAAACAAAACATTATATATTGCATGTGTGCATGTGTCAATATATAGACATAGTATGTACATCTAACATATCCATAATAAACCATATGTATTCACTAATATATCCATAAAATCCATGGTCAAGCCATACAATGGTCATCATGCAAAAATATCAAAATAAAAACCATCAACCTAGTTAGGGTTTCAACAATAAACACAATAATGCATGTAGAATATAATGTCAATGTTTATGATGAAAACAATAACCAATTCATCATTAAAATAAATTATTAAATAATACAAATACAAATTTTTAAAAACACCACTTATTTGGAATCCTAAAGTTGACTATGGAAAAAAAAATCTTCTCTTCTAGGCTCCCAAGTTATGCAAAAACAAACGTCAAAATCCACATACCTCGATCAAAACCAATCAACCAATATAAAACAAATAAAACCCCAATTAACTCTTATAAACTCTTGCATGGCCAAAAAGATCAATGATTTTAACTATAGTTCAAGCTCTCAAAAAATCTCATGCACAAACTTCATTTCATTCTCCTTGGTTGCTATGCCAAAAAATTTGGCAGAGTCTCCATAAGGCGCAGAGCTCTTTCAACAAATAATCCAAAATAACCACAATAAAACCTAAAAACCATTTGAAATATTCTTGACCTATTCGCATGGTAATTCAAGCTAATGCCATGAATCTAAAGTCAAATGGATTAAAAAAACATCAAACTAATTGCCAATACCCCAAGGTAGATCGTGATATTCTAACAACTTTAGCACAAAGACAAACTAACTTGATTATAACAAATGGTGAATGTGAAATGAAATAACATTAAAAGTGAAGTTCTTAATGCAAAGACCTTAAAGCATAGAGCAGTTAGAATATGTTCACAAGTTCCTTCAATCGTAACACAAGTTAATAATAAATACTAATTCCAAACAGCATCAAAATAATCAAACAAGGTGGTAAAGAGTCAACACTCAACAAAATAACTATGAACACAAGAGCCACAAGTGATCGAATGCCATGTTGAAGTCGGCAAGTTATTAAACCAATTAAAACATAATAAATTAGAATGATAAAAATAATGACATTAATAAGTAATCAACAGTCATAAAATTAATCATGACTCAACAAAGCTAACAGTCTTATAATCAACAGTATCAAGTATAGTAATGATTGTAAATACGTCGAAACTGACTAAAATCGATAAATAATGAAATCAAACATAAAACAATAACACTCAGCACTTAAATCATGTAAATAAAATGACTTAATCTACAATATTATCAAGCTCAATTTTTTTATATAATTTATTACCTCAATTCATCCACATTATTTTTTTATGTTTCTTTGTTGTTCAAATTCAAACATAATCTAGCTCAAGTACAAGTCTATGTAGTCAACAAATAGACCATCAATAATACCTAGACATCTAAATACAATAAATGTATTAACAATATTTAAATAACATGTTTGAACTAAATAGTAAATTAGTACCCATTAAGCATAAATATATAATGTTGTAATGAAAAGTGTATCAATAATTGTCTCAATAATTAACAATAAAATATAAATCACAAAACTGTAACACCATAGTAAAATAAATAAAATATGTTTCGAATAGTTCACAACTAACTATATCAATAATATAAAATAAATACATGTCAAATAGGGTCATGACATTCTCCCCCACTTGAAAAAGAGTTGTTATAATGATCAAAATAGCTAATGAGAATGTCACTTGAAAATACTTATCTTTTCAAGTAGCACTTCTTTCAGATAAAAAGATCTTATTGAACTAGCACTTTAAAAATCTCATGATTTTTTAATTTAAAGTTGTGATGGTCTAGGATCTTCACTAGATCTAGCTGCATCTTTTTCTCTTCTAAAATTTGAAGATGAGTCAAATCCAAAATATAAGATAGATCAGGAATATACTTTCTCAATAAAGCAACATAAAATATATTGTGAATCCAAGACAAGGAGAAAGAATAATCCAGCAAGCAACAAGACTATTTTTCTCTAAAATTTTAAAAAATCTTACAAATTGAGGTTAATTTAGAAGACTTTCCAAATTTAATTAAATTTTACTGAGGTCTAACACGTAGAAAAACCTTATCTTCCACTTGAAATTTACGTGGTCTCTTTTTTGAATCAACATAATTATTTTACCTATCAGAAGATGCCTTTAAATTTTACTTTCAAGTTTTTATTTATCTATCATACTCTTACAAAATATTAGGATCAGTAACAATCCTATTTTCTAAGCTTTCCTAGCCAAATCAGGTTCTACACTTGCATCCATACAAAACTTCGAAAGGAGTCATTTTAATCACCAAATGGTATGTGTTATTATAAGAAAATTCAACTAAGTGTAAATAATTCTCCCATTTACCTTTTTGATACATCGCATACATTCTTAATATGTCTTCTATAACTTGATTTAATTTTTATGTATGATTGTCTATTTTTAGGTGATAAGACAAATTAAACTCAACCTTGTACCAAAAGCTTCAGTCAATGTTTTCTAAAACTTTGAAGTAAAAAAAAATTTCTATCTGAAATGATAAATTTAGGCATTCTATGCAACCATACTATTTATTTTACAAACCATGAAGCAAACAAAAATGCATCATAAGTCAAATTTTTAGTAATGAAATGATCGACTTTGATAAATTTATCTATCACAATCAGAATAATATTATGTTTACTTTTAGATTTTGGTAAACCAACTATTAAATCTAAAAAGATCACATCTCACTTCATGATACATCATGAGGGTACAACAATCCTATTGGATGGTAATATTCAACGTTCACATGTTGATACTTCAAACATCTTGACACAAAGTTAAGAACTTCATATTTCATTTCAAGTTAATAGTAAAAACAATTCAGTTCGTGGGTCATTTTTGTGACACCTAAATAAGAAAAATAAAGTATTGCATGCACTTATTTCAACAAAATATTCTTTAAGTCATCAAAATCATGTACATAAATTTTATTTTTATGTCTGATTAAACTATCAAAATCAATAGAAAAGTCAAAAAAAATTCAACAAGTTTATCAGATAAATTTGTATTTACATCTTAACAAAACTTATCAAAACATTGTTCTAATATTTACTTCTGAAATTATTATATAGAACAAATAAGACAGTGAGATACATGCATCGACTGACTGCATCAGTAACATGATTTTATTTACTTTTTATATATGAAATATTCATATTAAAATTATGTAAAAATTTTAACCATCTATGATGGGGCACATTTAGATCATTCTGGAAAAATAAATATTCTAGACTGAGATGATCATATTTTATCTCAAAATACTTACCTAGCAAAAAGTGTTTCTATTGCTTCAAATCATGAACAATAGTAGCAAACTTAAAATCATGAGTGGTGTAATTTTTCTCATAATCTTTCAATTTCTATGACCCATAAACCACAATTGAACCATCCTAAGTTAACATGCCACCCACGACTTCTTTGGATGCATCAGTCCATATTTTTAAAAAATTATTTGAATCTAGTACAAAAAATACAAGTGCCGAAGTTAATAATTCTTTAACATTTAAGAAAGCTTATTCACATTTTGAAGTCTACTCAAACTTCTTATCCTTGTGCTATAAAAAATTTATTGGATTAGTTAATTTAGAAAAATAATAATAAATCTTCTATAATAACCAGTCAGACGCATACAACTACATACTTCATGTATGTTTTTAGGAGTAGGTCACTCTTGAATAGATTTAATCTATACTAAATCAATATTAATACCAATATTAGATATAGTATGACTCAGATAGTGGATCTCATATTGAAAAAATATATATTTAGACATTTTACTAAACAGTTTATGTTGTCTTAATTTTTGTAGTACTTAACACAAATGTTGTTCATATTTAATTACACTTTTATAATAGATCAGTATATCATCAAAGAATACTAAAAAAATTTATCTCTAAAATCTTTGAATACACTATTCATTAAGTCTATAAATACAAGTGTATTAGTTAAACTAAAAGACATTATCATAAACTTATAATGTCTATACCTAGTTCTGAAAGCAGTCTTATGGATATTTTCTTCCTTGATCCTCGGCTAATGATAGCTTGATCTCGATTCTATCTTCAAAATAATAGTTGCATCTTTCATTTGATCAAATAAATCATCTATTCTAAGTAAATAATAATGATTCTTAATGATAACCTTGTTAAACATGTGATAGTCAACACACAATCATAAGATTTCATCTTTATTTTTTATAAAGATCACTAGTACACCGCAAGATGACACACTTGACATAATACTATCATTTTTTAGTAGTTCTTGTAGTTGAACTTTCAACTCAAATAAATCTACTACATTCATATGATAAGGTGTTTTAGATGTAAGGGTTACCCTTGACGTTACATCAATATAAAAATCAAATTCATGTTTATGAGGTAAATTAAGTAATTTATCGAGAAAAATATCAAAAAAAATCTTGTAGAAATAGATATTCTTTAAATGTTGATTTTGTTATAAGAGCAATTTTTTACATCTAACTAACATATAATTTACAACTTTTATGCACTTTTTTTTTTTAGTTGTAAAGTTGATAACAACTACGTAATTTTGATTTCAGAAAATTTTGAATTTTTACAAGTTTACCCAAATCATTATAGTAATATATCACTTTGTTACAACAGCTTAAATTTGTTTTATATTGATGCAACCAATCCATACCTAAAATAATATCAAAAGATCCAAGAAGAGATAAAATAAATTAACTTGAATCTGAAAATTATATAAGTCTAAACTTACACTCTCAAAACACTTAAAAATTGGTACTCTTTTAATTGAATCAAACTCAACATCCCAACTATCCTTCAAAGTTATCAGATTTAACTTATAGCATATTACTAACTTAGGATCTATAAAATTATTAGTTGCTCTTGAATCAAACAAAATTGAAACAAAAAAATCATATATTTTCTCTATAATTTTAATAATTGTTTAAAAATCTACATTTATATTATTTACAATTGCATACACTCTATGATTAGTTGACTTACTTATTTTCAACTCATGACAATCTTTATGGTAGTGATTATCTCCAAATTCTCAACATAATACAGTGTTTTATAACATCATCAAAATGGTATTTGATTCAGTAGTAGGCATATTTTGACTAATTTAAGTCAATTTATTAATAAAATTAACAGACTTAAAAAAAATCATATTCTTAAAATTTCTACTGTACCCTTGAAATTTGTTGAAACAACTCATACTCCTAATAAATCTATGATTTGAGTCAAAATTTTTATAATTCTTAAGCTAAGGAGATAGATTTTTATTCTTAGATTACTGTCTATTTTATTTAAAATATTGTCTCGTCTTTTGTCAATTTTTCTCCTTTTCTTTTATCATATGAGTAGATCCGATAATAGTAGTTAGAGTCTTATGATTTGTCATATTAACATTATACATCAATATTGTTTTCAAACATAACTTAAACTTAGTGACTTTAATCTCTTCTTCATTTATGTAATTAACATGATGTAGATTTAAAAATATGTTTTCATACTCAGTCACACTCATATTCTCTTATTTCAATAACTAAAAATCAATAATTTTTTGTCCTTTGAAGTTAGAATTGAGATACATCTTCATAAACTACCTTTCAAAAGTAGGTCAAGAGTCATTGATCGATAACCCTTTAGAGCACATAGATGGTTCTACCAAAGAGTTGCAACTCCTACTAACTAATAAACAACCACTTTTATCTTCACATTAAAGAACATGTTATACAAATAAAAATATTTTTGCATGTGTATTAATTATGCATTAGCTGCATCACTTGATTCATCCCCTGAAAAAGTTAGTGGAGGCAACTTCTTCAAGGCTTTTATGATATGATCAACCATATTAATAGGGTTATTTTGAAGTTCTTGCTCACTTATTTTTCTTCTCTAATTAAAATTTTTTCAACTAGAACACTTTTTAGATTAATCAACCTTCCTTCTTGGGTGTTTATTTTACTTTAAAGTGAATTCAATGCAATCATAATTCTATTCAAAACTACTTCCCAATTAACATTGGGATCATTTTTCTCACAGTTAGGGGTTTCAACATTATTGAGAGGTGGTTCCTCTCTTTTAAGAATATTGACCTTACGACTTTGACCTCTTTTACTACCCCAGGTAACATTCCTTGGGTTTTTGTTTGATGTTCTAAATCTTATCCTCACCATCCTATGGTGAAACAAACAACTCAACGTAAAATTAGCAAGAAACATTTTCCAAATTTTCCTAAAGCAGTAAATTATGCTCTGATACCAAAATATCATAACCATAAAAAAAATCATATATATACCAAAACAATTGTAGAATAAATTTTTAATTAGAGTATAACACATAAATATGTAATGAGATCGATAACTATGTTATAACTAACATAAAAACTAAACCAAGTACATAACTCATTAATGACTTCATTATGAAGTGTTTTAACCACTTAATATTTGGATAAAAATGAGTCAATGTGATCATACCCACTCACTCTTATCTATGTACATTGTGGTCTTCTTAACAGAATTGTTACTGACTTATGTCTTTTTTTTAGTACTTGTATAGGCTATAAAACAGCTAATATTTTATTAAATAATTTAACAAAGTTCAATGAACAATGATAGAGAATAGATTCAACTGAATAATCATCATACTAAGCTTGCTTAAGCAAGATCTACCAACTCACAAGTAGCAGACACAGATCAAGTAAAAAATATTATTTTCAAAAGCAATGCAAAGCCTTAGAATATATTTTGAATTCACAAACAAATAGAGGCATGAGGTTTGGCATGAACTGCTTCATAAAGTGTGCAAGAATCATGGAATGTTTCAACAACCATGTTTATGTTCTATTTAGAAACATCTTACAATACTACAGGTAAATTATAAACACGTGATAAGATATGCATAAAGATCTTACATTGATTTAAGATTAGCCTTACATTTTTAATAATTACCAATATGAGTGTTGTATGAGTTCAAGGGACTCAATACTAATTAATAGTTCCAAGGTCTAAATAAACTCATACTAGATTTGCTTTTAATAACATTCTTAAAGATTTAAACCTTTTATCTTAGCTTCAAGACTTTAGCCTATGCATATATTTTTATTGTTTAAATCTTAGATTGGAACTTGTTTTTATGTTCCAAATGAGATTATTTATATCAACTTAATGTAATTCCATTAACTTCCTTTACAATTTAATGATATAAATTAACTTGTTAAATATTTCAATGATCAATTCCAAACGTAGAGCAATTAATCCTCTATCACAATATGCCTTAGTTGAGAATAACCCTTTTTTTTTTAAAGCCTTCAGTAAAGTATCTTATTTTTCAAGTTACAACATATGCATAAGATTTATATAATCTCATTGTAATTCAATTCAAGGAGTTATAAGGAATTGTCCATAACAATTCATTGCAATATAATGGTGCCTTATGAATTTCAAAGTGAAATGATTGTCTTCTATAGACTTTAAAATATTTATACAAATCTACTTAAATATTTCTTCCATATTAACTCTTAACAAATATTCTATCAACTATTACAAATTTATTCATAAATTTTATGATGATTATAATCTTTTAATCACCATATTATTAACACAAGAATTTCATTTTATTAATCCATATAAATTATTGTCTTAAGGTCTTCCTTTGAAGTCTCGATTAAACTCTCATTAATTAAATCATCTATTTATGAAGTTTTATACAAATTAAAGTAATTTGAAAAGTCCTTATTAACATAACTTACAAATCATATCATAATAGTTTATTATAATGCTTAACACAAATGAACTTGTTCAATGAATAACATCATTTAGCTTTTATAAGCCTAATGTTAATTCCATAAGAAGCATACAAGATAATTTAACTTTCAAATTTACTCTTGAGATTAAATCATAACATACCAACACTACTACCCATTTCTCATACACTCATTTTTATTAAAAGAAACATGTAAAAAACATAAATAACTTTTACAACTAGGTTCTAAAAAAATGGTTTACATCCTCAAACAACTAGTTAGTTCAATGTCATGAACTCAATAGTGAACAAGTATAAACAAATCCGTGAATATATTTTCAGATTATAAGTCAACTAAGAACCAATAAAATATAGCAACTAGAATTCCATAGCTTTTTAAACCTTATGATAGATCTACTTATTCAAAAATAAAAAACTAATTGAAAGTACATGTTAAAATCTCATAACTATGTTCATCTATCAAATGTCTTAATAAATCGATGGAATTTTATATATAAATAACAATACAAAGAATACATGAATAATCAGTGATCAACTCTAATCATAATTAGATACCAATTTTACATAATAAACATAGCATTACTTGTATCAATTACAACTATAATGAATAGAATGGATTACATAAACATTTTAGTTTATCTACAACCAACTATCACAACTTGAGATAAATATGAAGTGTATCAAAATCTTTTACATGCAAACTAATGAAGTTAAACCCGTCTCACCAGTCTCAAATGAGCCAAACCATAAGTGGTTCTAAACCACCCCAACCATCAATTAGATATGGATCAGAACATCAAGAAAATAGTGGAGAAAGGAAAACAAAACATATTGAGCTTGACAATAAACAAATAATCGAACAACAAATAAGAAATGAACCACAAGAATCTATCTCATCCAGATTCATTAATTTGGTCCCTGATTACAACTGCAACTCATCTTCTTGAGCTTCTCATTTTATGAACCATATTCTATTCATAGAATATAATATGACATGTAAATCTTATGCCATACATTTATCGGACAATCATCTTCACATACTAATTTAATAGATATTAATGAGATAATAAAAACTCGTAAAAAAAAGAAAACATCTGCAACTAAATTAAAATGATAAATTAAAACCTACATAAAGTTATGGATCAAATTTTGATCAAAATAGACTTTATTAAAAATATTAAAATATTCAATATTAATTGTAATGATATAATGTAATTATAACAATAAAAAAATCAACTGATCATTATTTTCACACTTAAGTCAGTTAATAATAATTCAAACATCATTACAAGATCTATACCAATAATTCCAACAAGATTTGGCAAACCTGAGTCACCTAAATAATGACTAAATTATAGCATAAAAATCAAACCTAATCAAAAATAATAAAATATTATTTTCTTCCAAAATCGTAGTTTTCATTTCAAACCTCATGGAGACTCAAAATGTCATTGCCCCCAAGTTTACGACCGTGGGTTCAAAACACACAACAAATTTTAAAATACATCATTTCCAAACCCTAAGTAAACCCAGCTAAGGTTTTAAAAATATAAAACGAATTTAAAACACTACACACTCAATAAAATACCCAGTTGTGTAACCCAACTAAGGTTTTAAAATATAAAATAAATTTATAAACTTAACATAGTCCACAAAGTTCATAGCCGTTCCAAATTTAACGGCATATCAAAATAAAACCCCAGTCATATATATATATATATATATATATATACCAACACAACCATAATAAACTATATATTCACTGTTATAACCATAAAATCTCTGGCTAAATCATACAATTGTTGTCATGCAAAAATACCAAAATAAAAACTATCGACTCAGTAAAGGTTGATACAATAAACACCATAATGCCAGCAAAATACAAAGCCATTGTTTATGGATAAAATAATAATCAGTTCACCATTAAAAGAAACCATTAAATAATACAAACACAAAATTTTAAAAATATCACTTGGAATTCTGAAGTTGTTCATAGAAGAATATTTTCTTCTCTTTTAGGGTCTCAAATTGTCATGCAAAAATAAGCATCAAAATTCACATACCTCGACCGAAACCAATCAACAAATTTAAATCAAATAAAACTCCAGTTAACTCTACTAAATTTTTGTATGGTCGACAAGATCAATAATTTTAACTACAGATCAAGCTCCTGAAAAACTTCATGCACAAACTACATTTCATTCTCCTTGGTTTTCATGCCAAAATTTTTTGTAGAATCTCTCCGAAGCATAGAGCTATTTCAATAAACAAGGCAAAATGACCATAATAAAACCTAAAAACTATTTGAAAGAGTTTTGACCCATTCGCATTGTAATTTGAGCCAAAGCCATGACTCTAAAGTCAAATGACTTAAACAAAACATCAAACTAATTGTCAATGCTCCAAGGTGGATTGTGACATCCTAATAACCTTAGCACAATGCCAAACCAGCTTGGATATAAAAAATGATGAATGCCAAAAAAAAAACATTAAAAATGAAGTCCTTAATGCAAATATCTTAAAACATAGAGCAATTAGAATGCGTTCACAAATGCCTTCAATCGTAACATAGGTTGATAAAAAAATATTAACTTCGAATAATATCAAAACAATTAAACAAGATGGTAAAGAGTTAATGCTCAATAAAATGATTGTGAACACAAGAGCCACAAGTGACCGAATTCCATGTCCAAGTTTACAAGTCATTAAACCAATGAAAACATAATAAACTAGAATTACAAAAATAATGACGTCAACAAGCAATCAATAGTTGCAAGACTAATCACGAATCAGCAAAGTTGACATGTCTCACAATCGACAATATCAAGTAGAGTAGTGATTGTATAAATGTTAAAACTGACTAAAATTAATCAATAATGAAATCGAACATAAAATGATAACACTCAACACTTAAATCATGTAAACAAAATGACTTAATCAACAATATTGCCAAGCTAATTGTTTATTATATAATTTACTGTTCAGTTCATCCACATTCTTTCTATATATTTCTCTGTTGATCAAGTCCGAACACAACCTAGTTCAAGTACCTCTCCCTTCAATCAACAAATAGACCATTAACAATATTTGAATATCTAAATATAATAAATGCAATAACAATATTTAAATAATACATCTAAACTGAATAATAAATCAGTACTCATTAAACATAAATATTCAATATTATAATAAAAAATGTATTAATAACTATCTCAATAATTAATAATAAAATATATCAATGTAGATCATAGAACTGTAACATCATAGTAAAATAAATAAAATATATCTCGAATAGTTCACAACTAACTATATTAGCAATATAAAATAAATACATGTCAAACAAGGTCATGACAAAAACACAACACAAATCTCAAATAAATTTGCTTCTTTAATTAAAAAATATAGAAATTATTTCATATAATCCCTGAGATTCACATATATCAGAGTTAGAGGATTCAAAAGCAGTCCATATAAACTTCCAAGATATGTGAGTGATAAAATCATTTTTATTGAGCTTTATAAGCAATTGGGTGCATTTCATAAAAATGCAATGAAAAACATGTGGAATAAATTGCATTTCATATTGGTTTAAGCTATTACATATTCAATTCAACTCAAGATACATCCAACATTGAGAAATCCATTGTTAACTTCGCAATGAAATTTTATACCAAAAGAGTTCCCTTTAACAGTAATATTTTTTTAAGAACAATCTCAAGCTTGGTTTTGGTTATCTACATGTACCAAACTTTAAAGACTATTGAGAAGATTGTGAAGATGAATTTAAATTCAAAAAAATAAATTATTCAAGAAAGACCTTGGAACAAATAAAAACATGGGTTACTTAAGGGATGTTGATGAAGGATCTAATTTGATTGATCCTTTTTTTATAAAGTGCATTTTATATGTTTACCACTAATTGACCAGTCGATCAAAAAATTGACTAATTTGAAATAACGCACCAAATTTGTTTTGAAAATGTCTAAATCTTGGCTCAAAAAAAAAAAAATCGAGTATACAATTAAAAGAAACTCAAAATATGTTACATATTCCAAAGATCAAAAACACACTAAAATAACACATGTTACCCAATCATCTGAAACAAAAGTGTATGCAAAAAGTCATCAACTAAGTAAAGCAACGAGTGGTGGAAATGATAAGGATCCAAAAAAAAATTGCCAAAACAAACTTGTGCAAGTGAACCTACAAAAATACCTTCAAAGCTTGTTATCAAAATACCTTCAATGCCTTATTCAATTTATTTAGGCAAGGCTCCTTCAAAAGAGTTTGATCCTTCTCTATTGATTGATAACATGACACAACAGTATATCATCTCTAACTCAAGTTTGACATAAGCACTTCTTGTGTTTTCTTGTTGCTCCAATGCATGTACTTCGTATGCCTTCCATTGGCTCAATGCAAGTGCCACTTATATTTTTCAATTGCTCCTATGCAAGTGTCTCTTGTTTCTTTTGTTTTACCTTCACAACCTCTTCCATCTTCTCATGTCTCCATTCCATCCCCACCTCATGTTCCATCTCCTCCTCATGTTGTATCTCCTCCTTCACTTCCTTCACCACCATCGAAGCAACTTCTTGTTTCAGGGGATCCCTTAAGTGCTTCTCAACAATCCATTTCTCTAGTTGGGTCATCCAAGGCTCAAGATACCTAGGTTATCATTTTTTTAGGAAGTACATCCTTTCCTTGAGTCCCTTGGATGATAAACAAATGGAAGGAATGTGTGTAAAAGTTGTTGATTTTGATTTTGATGTAGTTTCTAATATCTTACAAATCCCACCACCCAAAAAGGAAAAAATAATATCATTATTGATTTTAAAACTTTTGGGTATGCAATTTGTTGAAATTTCCAAGCCCATAACTCATACAAATGAATAAGATATGACCCCTATAGACTATAGTTTGAACAAAATACACTTTGGAGAATATACTCATGAGGGAGATATTCAAAATTTCCAAGTGTCTCCAATGAAACTGGTAAAAAGAATAGAATTTGGAAAGTAAACTCAAGAACTTAAAGATCAAGTATGATCACTTTCACCATATATAAATACATTCTTGATTCAAAATAGTGTGCATGTGGCTTCTCTCCCAGATTATGTTCCCATTAAAGACATTGATAAAAATGTTGTTACTAACATTCATAAATATAATAATCATGGAAGAGTCATGGAAACTTAGGTCGAACAAATTGTTGTTGATGGACTCAAATTCATTGATTTGGTGAAAAATCATATGGACTTCTATAGGGAGATCAAATCAAGCTCTTAGAGGAAATGAAACAGTGTATAAATAAAGTGGATTATTGAAGAAATTAGTTAAGGATTTGGCAGATATGGCCCATTCTGGTAGAAACATCCTCATATCTTAGAAAATATACAACAAGGCAGAAGATAATGTCATTTGTATGGTTTTAGAGCATTGAGTGAAAAATCCGTGCTATAGAAGAAGCTTCGAAAGACTTACAAAATATAGAAAACTATGTGACGATTTCATGACTGATATCCATGAAAACATATGGTCTATCCATTGTGAACTGAGGAAAATTGGAGACACTAAGCCATTTTGAACCAAAAAAATCAAAGAACGATTCCAAACAATGATCAAAGAAGAATGATTTGGTGCAAACAATTTTAATTTGGAAGCCACAAATAAATTGAATAACATCCATAGCACTCTCACTAAGTGCAACGGAAATATTTAAAAAAAATCAAAAAGAATGAGGAAATGAATGAAATCATGATCTAATTATCGCTTAGTTAACATGGCTATCAAATATAATTATTCCAAAATAGCAAGGAATTGACGTAGTGGTTCAAATATTTAGAGAATTCAAGTTAAAGTCAACATAGATTGAGGAACAAGGATGGATAGTGGATTCTAACCAACCACTAACTCAATCAAACAAACCTTTTACTACTCTCTCATCTTGATTTTTTCACTCTTCTATTTTTCTATTTCTCCATTGTAATTTTTCATAAAGTAGTTGTAATTTGAAATTATTGTATTTTTACTTTATGAAACAATTTGAAAATATGAATGAAGAAATAGAAAATGTTTTCAAAAAAGGGTAGTTCCCTGTAATTATGAGGTAGTTATTTAACCTCTAAGCTATATACACATGGATTTCGATTGTAATCGTGACTTTTTGACAAAAAATACAATTTTGTTAGTGAAGAAAGGAAAAATATAACTTTGTTCTTTTACAGAGATTAATACAAGAAATCTCAAAAAGGTTTTGTCTTTTGTTTTTCTTATGTTCAACGTTTATTCAATATTTTTATCTCCATATTAAAGTGTCAAATATTAAAAAGCTCATACTTTTGGTTATTTACATCATGCATGAGTGATTAAAATCTAAATTTATTCAATCATGTATGTTATTTTTCTTTGTTCTCATTTTCTTTGATTTTCCTTTGTCCCTCTTCAATCTTCTCATAGAAATAGATTCTTTTTTTGGTTCATAAAACAACCCCTCAAGAAAAAATTTGAATATATATAACTGTAAACATTCTATTTCTTACACGTTTTTATTTTTCAATAAATGGAGCCTCCCCTACTGATAGAGGAGGGACTTCTAGTCCTTTGTGTTGTTGACAGAAAACACATTTTTTATATTTTATACAAAATATTTCGTTAATAATTTTGGGTGCCCACTGTGGAGCATGATTTTGTGTTTTCCATGCAACCCACAAGATTGTTTTAGTGTTGCTCACATGACCATCCCTAGTGTGCAAGCTCCTATTCTTCAGTCAGATATTGATTTAATATGAGCAATGCAAGAGGATATTTCTTCTAGTCTCTGAGCATATGCTTGGGAAAATAGAACCAGACCTATTTATTTCCAAAGAGCCATAGTTGTGTTAAAAGAATAAGAAGATTGTATTTATCTCGTTCAAAGAGTCACAGCACTTGCTACTAAGAGCAAGTCGTAACACTTGTTACTAGAATAATACAACCAAGAATAACCATTCAAAGAGCTATTAAATTACCTCCTACTCCAAGACAACAATAATTGTCTCACGCCAACTGAAAGAAAGTTTAATAGACTTGGTAAAACAGAAGGTAATTTTGATCCCATATTTGAGTTGCAATAAATAATTGATTTCAATCTAAAAGCCTAAAACATCTTTCAAAGAAAAAGATAATAAATAGAAAATATTCAAGTGCCTCAAATAGTTTACAAAAACCAAGGCCAAGAATTGAAACTACAACCAATAGAGCATTGGTTCTTTAAAAAACTAATACCTCAACTTACAAACTTTGTCAAAGTGGTTGTGATACAATTATGACCAACTATGGACCCATTAGGCCTTGGTGGATAGTTGCATGATTTTTCAACATGATCAATAATTAGCTTTCTTAAGTTCATTGGCGATGATAAACAACATTTGGATGAACTCTCTACTTTTACTGCTTCATACCATATTTTAAGTGTTCAATATCATGATGTAGCGGTCATAATGTTTGTTGAGACTCTACAAGATGGAGTAGAATTATGGTTCTATCATCTTCCTCTAGGTTCTTTACATTTCCCTTTGGATCTACCTTTGTTCATACCTCTAGACTCCTCTTTACGATATTCTCTAACTCCCTAGATTTATGTTTACCTTTGGTCATACCTCTAGTCTCCTCTTTGGATCCTTCCCTATTTATGCATTGAATTTACCTATTGTCACATCCTTAGATTCCTTCATGGAATCTCCCATTTATCTTCTTTTAATATCGATTATGCATGTCTCATTGGATCACACAAATCCTATTAAATATAACTATCTAACATCTCTTAGATTACCCCATGCTTCTCCAAGAGCATCTGTCATGGTTGCTACTATATTTTGATGCTCCTGTAACTAGGAACACGCGTAGCCACCTATGTTGGGTCCACCAATGCATAAACTCATTTGGGAATCCTACATCATATAAATCTGAGATCTCTAATATTGCATTCCTCTCATTGTTAGGAACTAGAACTAGCCCGTCATTTGAAGGTCAAGCTTGCTCTTCCTCTCAAGTAGGGGCCCTTGATGACCATGGCCAAATCATTGGCATTGGAGACACTCCCTAAACCAATCCAAACTAGCGAGTCACTTGCTCCATCTAAATCATTAATAAACACCAAAAAATTGGTCATAGATCAAACAACTCATTCAAATTCAATGTAACTCTATTATATCCTCCCTCCAACCCTTAAATACATGATACAACCTCCATATGATGTCGGTAGATGTCAATCGATCCAACACACGATGATAATCCATAGTAATACTATGGGAAACATGTGTCATGCCCATCCACCATGCACACATTTATGGATGTGCCCATCTAGTAAATGGCATCCCAATGGACCTAATAATTGTTATATGCTCATAAGCCCAATAATGCAATAATATTATTAAACCCAATCCTCCACCAACCCTCCCAAGTAAATCTAAGCAAATCTATGTATAAGTGGGCCAACGTGGTATGACCCCACAAATATTTGGTCTCATGCTCCTCTATCCATCGAACAATGTCAACCATCTTATATGAAATGGATACACCTCCACCATCAACAGCAACAAAAGCAGCCAATAACCCATAAATTTTCACAACCAAAAAAGTCCTAAAACAATGATCTTTGACAACAATATTGTGGTATCTCCTGGAGTATACCCTTTATCCCTATCGTGTCCAATCATATACATGTGAGCATCAAAAATACTAAATCTTGTCTCTACCACTATGTGAATACCCAAAATTAGTAATCATATAATATATCACACGTCATCCAAAGTTACCATCATCTCACTCGTAGGCAATCAAAAGGTACATGTATCTAAACCCTGCCTCACTCAAAGTTGTCATCATATGCATATCATATGGCATTATGTCTAAACAACCTATATCATCCAATCTCATAGCATCAATAATGGTAGTCTCCTCATTTAAAGATGGCAAACCACAAATAGTCTGCATAATATGCCCTTGATGGAACTCTCGGGCTCTAAGATCACTCTACAATCACAAATAGAAACACAAACATCAATAATCCAACATCTTGACCATAAAAATTATCCATACTAAATTCAAATTTTAATTTGGACATATCCACACTACACTGGACAATGGCACAGACAAGGACACAGTAATCAAAGGCAATTGTAGATAGATCTATAATTCGTCAGACACCACCATGGTAGCCCTGGATAAGACTGGCAACGGTAGGACAGGGTTGGCGATGGCAGGTCATGACCACAGAACAATAAAAATACAAAATTAATTAAAACTTAAAATACCACATTCACCAAAGATTTATTATTCACCAAATCTAGCTCAATATTCACCTTCACCACTCGTACTTGCTCAAATCGCATCAACGTTGTTGGTCTTCTTTGAGGCATTTTTACTCTAGCTTCTCAAATTCTCAAACTTTTTTACCATTGGGTTACAATACAAATCAAAGTAACAAATATTTTAACCACCCTATTTATGCTTTCAAATAATTATAAGGTTTCATCTTATCATCTTGGCATTCTTGCTAATCACCACAATCAAAAATAAAAACTACGAAATCTAGCAAAATCTTTTGTCTAATTCCATTGTCATCAAATTTGTTAGAATACTCATAGTATCATCCTCTGCATCATGTTAATTATGATATTAATTAGGGCATCCCCAAAATTACAAATGGTTTACAAAGCCCTTTTTCAATTACTTTCATTTGCCCTATTGCTTTCACGCATACTCTCAGAATTTATTTATTTTTCCTTTTGCTATTATTCTCCTTTTGACACCAATGAGACATTATTTTCATCATTTGTCTCGAAAGGGGGATAATATACATGCTTATACGCTCACATATTTTCAATAATTGCACAATAAGCAAAACATAACACGTTATATGCAATACTCATCCAAAATTCAGTAATATTATGATTTCAAATGCAATCTTGCAAACTATTGGGGCATGATACTAATTCATGTACTCCCCTATTCCATGTTGCAAAATTTTCAAAAATCACCTCTGCAACAAGCAAAATGTTTCAATAAGTTTCAAAATGACAAAATTTTCTCAAATTACAAGTTGTAAATTCAAATAGCATTTTAATTTCAATTTAGTACAGATACAAGAGGCATAATGCTTAATCATGCTCATGTTTCTATATGGCATTTTCAAATAACTTCTTTTATAGATTTCAAAGTTTTAAAGTTTCAAAATTGAATCTAGATTCATCTGCAATGGTATGATACATATAGTGACAAGTGGGCCACATTAAGTCTAGTGACACTCAACATCTATTATTGCACTTTTTGCAAACCCTTTGTGTGGTTCCCAGTTATTTTTATTTATCTTCCATCATAATCTAGAGACACTCGAAGGTTTAGCACTATTATTACTTACAACATTATTCACAATTGAAAGCATATTCTTGTCACTCATCGAGACTTGATCACTCTCAAATCAGCCACAATTTCTAGTTCCACAAGTTTATATTGTTACAATCTAGGGACAACCAATGGCCTGCCACTTATCCTACTACCACTTCCAAGATTAATTATTTCCCTAAACGGGAAGCAAACAATATTAAAATCACCCCATCTCCACTTATAGGTGTTGAAATAATCAGATTGCCTAATTTGTCAGGATTTGCATTAAGGCACTTCGCAAAACCAAGCTTCGCATCTAAAATAAGTGTTTACACACTCATATTCACATTTTACTTTACTCCAGTCATTTCAATTCATTGCATCACTAGAATAAAATGGGGGCAAATGTAAACACTCAAATTTGACACAAGCTCAACCAAAACATGCATTTTACATGACCTTGCTTATCTAGATTATTGTTGACAAACAAACGACTTATTGGCATGCCATGTTCTATCATTTGTTTGTATGTCTTTTAGATTTCTATTTTATCTTCTCATATCCACCATGGGGATCTCCAATTTCCATTCCAAGTCTTTATCTTTGAGTTTTGAGTCTTTTGGATAAGGTTATTTACAAAACAAGATCACAGTATAGCCATGTTCTAGTAATGCAAATTGGTCCTAGCATCACTTGCAGATGACTTTATAATTTATATATTGTTAACGGTCTTTTTATGACCATTGGTCTCTTTCAAGTCGGCTTCCTCACACACCAATAAACGTCAACTTTAAATTCAACTCTATATAAGCAAGGATCTTGTCAAGAGCTAAGCATTCATTCTTTGTGATTGCAAAAGTTATACAAAATTTTATATATGCTTATTACTATGTAATTATTTATCTTCAAATTTGAATTTAAATATATCATTTGCATGCACCTCTTGCTTTCTTCAAGACTTTTTGGAGAATTATAGGTGAGGATGTCAATGTTGTTAATGAATTCCTTGAGTCGAGACAGTTGCTTAAGGAATATAATCACACTTTTCTTGTGCTCATACCTAAGAAAGAAGGGGTAGTGAATTTGTCAGACTTTAGACCTATAAGTTTGTGCAATTCATTCTACAAAATCATCACTAAACTTATAACCATGAGAATGCAACCTATCATGGAAAAAATCATACAGAGTCAGCAATGAGGGTTTGTCCTGGAAAGACAAATCCAAGACAGTGTAATTGTTGTCCATGAAGATATTCATTCCATGGAGACTAGCAAAAAAGCAACCATGATCCTCAAGTTAGATATAGCCAAGGCTTACGACAGATTGGACTGGAATTTCCTAGATAGGGTCTTGAACCAATTTAGTTTTAATGAAAATTTTAGAAAAATCATCAAACCCTGCATATCCACCTACATGTTCTCGGTTCTTGTTAATAGAGTGGCTCAAGGATATTTTGGAAGTGCTAAAATAGTAACGCAAGGAGATCATCTGTCCCCCTTTTTGTTTATTATCATGACGGAGTCTCTAAGTAGGTATATTTCTCTAAGGCTTTAGCGGATGAACAATTTAGAGTATTCAAGCCAGGCACGCATGTAAAGCCCGTTACTCATTAGCAGTTTGCGGATGACACCATCTTGTTGGCTGAAGCCTCTATCTAGGAAGCAAGGACCTTGAAAAGAGTTTTGGTCATGTATGAGAAAGCTACCAATCAGAAAATCAATTTTGACAAGAGCTTAGTTTACTTTTTTAATACTATGAAAGCTAGACAGAATAGAATTGCAGGGATCTTAGATTGTCAAATTAAGAATCTGTCATCCACCTATCTCAGCATGCTTCTTATCAACAATCAATTACAATTAAGTATCTAGTATCCGTTAATTGAAAGATTCCAAAAAAAACTTGCAGGGTAGAAAGAGAAACTCTTTTCTCAAGCAGGGAAGTTGTCTTGATTAAATCGGTTCTTCAAAGCCTTCCAATTTGCATTCTTTCTCTCTTCAAATTGCTAAAAAGAGTGGAAGAAATCCTCAACAAAATTCAAAGAAATTTCTTATGGAATGACTATGAAGACGAGCAAATTCCACCTAGTCGATTGGAACAAAATATGCAACAACAAAAGATTTGGAGATCTAGGCATTAAAAATCTTTAAAGGATCAATAAAGCTATGATCTCCAAGTTTGTGTGAAGATTCATAAATACTAACTCGACTTGGGGCAAGATATTATCTTACAAATACCTTCAAGGGAGGAACCATGTCATTTTGAAAAATGAGTAATTCATTAGAGGATCACACATTTGGAACTTCCTGACTGAAAAGAGGGAGATCATTCTTGAAGGATCGATGTGGCACATGGGTAATGGCCGGAATATAAACTTTTGGGAGGACAAATGGAACACAGATTTGTCTCACATTCAGAGGAATATAGAACAACACATACAAGAGAATATAACAAAGAAATATGGAGAGCTTGTCGTTGATTATTGACAAACAAGAAATGGCTCTAAACATTGGATAGAAATCAGCCTAGATGGAGTAAACCATAATGAACATACCAAAATTGAAGACTTGAACAGGGCCCTAAAAACCATCCATATCACTAAAATCTTAACTGAGAACAAGGAGATCATTCTTGAAAGATCCATGTGGCACGTGAGTAATGGCCGGAATATAAACTTTTGAGGGGACAAATAGAACACAAATTTATCTCACAGAGGAATATAGAACACATACAAGAGAATATAATGTAGAAATATGGAGAGTGTCGCTGATTATTGGAAAACAAGAAATGGCTCTAAACATTGGATAGAAATCAGTTTGGATGGAGTAAACCATAATGAACAGACCAAAATTAAAGACTTGAACAAGGCCCTTAAACCCATCCATATCATTGAAATAGACATTGAAGACAAGTTGATGTGGAATGATTCTTTTGACAAGAACTATATGTCAAATCTAGGTATGAAAGGATCTCCCAAAATCACGATGCCAAGGTGAGATGGAGAGGAGTTTGGAACAAATTCATCACCCCAAAAATAGGTTTCTTTCCCTGGATTGCCAGTCAAGAGAAGATTTTGACAGTAAACAATTTAAGAGAAAAATGATGCATTATAACAAATAGGTGTGTTTTATGTAAAGAAGAGAATAAAATCGATGCCCATCTTCTCATTAACTGTAATTTCACACAAAAAATGTGAAATTTATTCTTGAGGAAATTCATCATCTTGTGGGCCCACCCAGGAACCCCAATTGAATTTTGGTTGCCCTGGAATTGCCCCTTTAAAAATCCTCATCTTAAGCAATTATGGAACCTTACCCTTCCACACATTTGGTGGGGGATATGGGGAACTAGAAACAACATCTTCAGGAAAAAGAAATGTACTAGTAAAGTGACCTCAAAAAGAATCTTCTCAGCTATTACAGAGAATTACAATTCCATCAAAACAAAAAAAGCAAGCAACTCTCTTTTGAACGGTTACTTGCACAAAACTAGCAAATTGATATATCTATCATAGGAAAACTATACCCTAAAGAGGAAATTTGAAATAGAGCTAAATGGAAAGTCCCAACTGAAGAATGGATGAAACTGAATTTTGATGGTGCGTCAAAAAAAATCTGAGAATTGTAGGAAGAAAAATCATCAGAGATATTGAAAAGAAGCTAATTGGAGCTTATGTAGGAGATATGGGCACTATGACTAATCGTTGGGCAAAGGCTCTAGTTGCCCTTTGGGGCCTCAAACTAGCTAAATAACTTAATATCCAAAAGTTGGAAGTAGTGGACTCCATGAACATTGTCAATTGTTTAATTGGCAAACAACACCCCAAGCTGGACCATTAAAAATATAATTGATGAAACTAAGATAATTCTATACTCTTTCCAATAGGTGCACATTCTCCACACATTCAAGGAGGGTAATGGAATTGCTTATTGGTTTGCCAACGAGGGAACAAGCAATGTGGGCTTCATAACATGGCTAGATCATGAGAACTTACCTAGAGAGGTGTTAACAAGAATAGCTAATAAAAGAAAAAAATCTTTTATTAATATATAGTTATATAGTCCTTTACCTCATGCCTAGGGGAGACTTTATGTTCACATCAAATATGTGGGATCGTAGAACCATGGACCCCAATTCCGATTGGGAGAAGTATCTAGAAAAATAAAGAGAACGTGTTGAGTCTCATAATTCGCATCACGACAGTTTTAATGATGCTTCTAAGTGGTGTTTTAGAGGAGACGAGAAAGGCTTTTTAGAGCCCTGTGCGAATAGCATAATCAATATAGGCTTACCCAACAGAATAGAGTCCAAGCTAAAAAATAGAGGTTAAATCCAATAGCAAACTCTGAAATGCCCTGCAGGTGGGGGGGTCTTGCTAGATTCATGACAAACATTGAGGGTTTCGATAGACATTTATCCATTCAATTTGTCAGAGCTTGAAAGGAAAGGGTTGTTAACATCAATGGGGTCACACTTGAAATCACTAAGGCGTTGATTGCACATGTGACAAGTCTGAGCATAGAAGAAACTAAAAGCTACTACAATCCCAGAGACTACAAATTGGATAAAGAGACATTTTTAGAAAAGGGTGAATAGATGGAACAGTTACATAATGGATTCGACAGGGAATCTCTTCCCAAACCATATGTTGAGGTAGCTTTTCATCTTATTCAATATGTTACATTAGAAGGTCGATACAATGTTGTTAGGTGGTCCATGTTTAGGATGTTAAATTATTTTAGACATGGAGTAGGTTTCAGTCTTCCTTTTTTCAATCTCAAATCTATGAAAAACTCCATACAAAAATTCAAAAATAGTAGTTACATAGCCCCTAAACATGAGGGTGTTATATTCCTCATTTACAAATTTTTCAAATGGATGAATCAACTAATTCCTGATCTTACTCAAAGAAAGGAAGAAAAAATGAGTGGACTGGTGGATATGAGAAAGATTAAGAAAACTTGGATTAAATACACGGGTAAACCGAGCAGTGATGCTGGTAGCAAGGCAATAGAAATTGAAAAAGAAAAAATGAAAATAAGAAAGAAACAGAACAACGAACAAGAGGGTATTAAAAAATGTTTAAAAGGTGCTTATAAAGGTACCATTGAGGTCAAAGACAATATTCAATCCAAAGATCTCAAAAAGCAGCAGACCCCTCCATACAAAAAAGGGGTAAGAAAATTTGTAATTGTGGGCAATGACAGCGAAGAGAGGGAACAGTGCAGTACTAAGGACTCTGCTAATACTCAGAGGATCACTAAGATAGGGATTGAGAATCAGAAGGAAAAGATCCAAATTGTTAATATTGATAAAGAAGAGAAGGAATAGTGCCAAAAAGATTAAAACAAAGAATTTAACCTAATTGCGAACTCGATCAAGAACAGGTAGAACACTAACATGTTGACTGAAGAACTAGAGCAACAAAAGTCTCTCATGAGATGGTTCGTGAGGGAAATGTCAAGCCTCAAAAACATGAACTTAATGCAATAAAAAAACAAAAGGTTATCCAAAGCCTAGATCGATAAAGAAGAGGATCTACTGATTCAAAGACTCAACTTCAAGGTAGATCTCCTTGAACATGCCAATGAGGACCTACAGAACAAACTCAATTTCATTATAAATTGTAGTAAAGTCGTTATAAATGAAGGATTACAAAATATGAAAAACCTCTGAGAGCACCTCAACGATCTATTTGACC
Organism: Torreya grandis; assembly: GCA_037957365.1. Lineage (NCBI taxonomy): Eukaryota > Viridiplantae > Streptophyta > Pinopsida > Cupressales > Taxaceae > Torreya > Torreya grandis. The sequence continues at coordinate 1,363,233 of JARHVA010000083.1, read as the reverse complement.
CCAACTATATAGGTAAAGGACAAGAGACAAAAGACCAAAACAGCAGTGGAACACACAACATTGACCATGACAGCATTATCAAAAAAATTGACATGAATCTTAGCAACATGAAGGCATGTTAGACATTTCGGGAAGTATGGAATAATCTAAGTTAACTGACTGTGCGGGGGCAGTTTTTTAGTTGCTCTCTTGTTTTTGTGTTGTCCTTTGAATATTTTTTAGGGTTGTTTCTTATGTCTGATTCCTCTTAGTTTTGATGTACTCCTAGGGTTTGGGGACCCTAGCTCAAAAAAATCCCCCCCTTTAATCTCAATAAAAAAAATATATCATTTGCATGCTTGTATCAAAGGTATTCATAAGTGAAAGAACATCTAGCATTGTGTTTACAATTGCACATACATATCTATGAGGGAGAACTACATCGACTTGAAGTCTATTTGGACTATGTAGGCAAACATTAAATTATGTTGTGTTTTTAAGGCCAATTCGATTATTCCCTTTACTTATTGCCCCCCTTTGGATTTGATCATTTCATTATCCTATCTCTAATACAAGATCTAGGGTTTTCTCTTTTACAAGTCTCCACGCGACAACACAAAACATAGAGCTCAACAGTGAACCTTTGCAAGAGATCGCACAAACCCAGATCGAAAAATTATGAATATAATTAACCAAATTGTGACTACAATAACTAAACAATGCTACAATGTGTCCATGTTTGTTCCATGATAACTTGCCTCGGTAGATTGCAAATTATTGTTTTAAATACAACTTTTCCTACAGTTTCCAATTACAATGAGCTTACACAATGAAACCTATTTATGTTATAAGGAGGCTTGCACAACCTTAAAGGTTTTTACTATTTTTAACAAGTTTTTATTTTCTATAGATTTTATAGCATATTGTATTTGATTGCACTTTAATATCAGATCAACATATCAACATTACAATTTCAATCTTTGGGATGAGTGTGGGTGTAGAACTAGAGCATCGGAATAGTGAAGACATCACAAGAACAAAGCGCTGGACTTGCAAAGGAATTGCAGGTTTTGTAAGAGTAAAGAGGCGTGAATTTTTTTGTTTCCCTATCGACATTTATGTGTGAGCACTGTGACAACAACTATATGTTTGTCCGCTTTGCTTCACCCTCAAACCTGCAAGTGAATAGTATAATGTGCTAACGACTTAGGATCTGTCAAAGTGTTTGTTTGATAATGATTTGAATCATTTGTATCTACTATGGAGGCCGCTTTCAATGATGATAGTTTTATTCATAGTCTGAGCTCAAACCTTTTCCACGCAAGATGAATCTTCCAGGCATGCTTTTCCAGGGTGAGTTGAGAGGTCGAGCATAGGAGAGGCTCGATGTCTAAAGGCAGATATCCAAACTTTTTTTTAAATCTTTTTCACGCATACAGCGGACTCTAGGAGGTGCTTTGGCAGTCCTCGGGTATCCACATTTGTTTCAACTAGTCTCGGATCTCGTCCAATCCATTTGCAACTCTCAAAAATCAAGATTCTTGTGGCACGTTATCTCCCCTCAGTGAGCCCATGAACAAAGATGAGATCCATGAAAGGTGGCAACTCTTTTGAAGATAACTTTGGTGAACGAATAACATTTCATGTAAGTTCAAGAAGAGCCAATCTCGAATAAGACTGAGTCAAAGTTAGTATGCATGTTGAGCCAAGGCAAGCTAAATAAGTTTGCATTCGTCAATGGTAGTGATGAAAGAATAGTTCAAAGTTCAAAGATAAAAACCAACAAGGTGAACTACGATGAGGCCTTGTTAGAGCCATTTTCTAATTGTTAGAGCCATTTTCTAAAGTGTTAAGGAGAGTTGCAGCAATTTGTTTTAGAGGACTTTCTTTCGACTCAATTGCTAAACCTCTTGGTGTGGACTTCTTCGATAGATGACATTGCTCGGGGGTGCTTTGTGCCATTGAAGGCCTTTTGTAACTCACGCTGGTAATATTTCTTCTTCAAATGGCTAACATTTCACATTGATCATAGTGTAGCCTTTGGGTGTAGAGGCCGACTACATAAATTTTTGTTAGCCGACTACATAATTTTTTGTTAATTATTGCTGCCCTTTGTGGATCATGGGAGGTGTTGGGCAGTCCTTCGACTTCGATACATGTCCCAATTGATCTTGGTTCCCACCCCATCTCCTCGCAAATTTCGACTTTTGGACTACTTTCGGTAGTAAGCGAGCCCGACTCTTGTTTCTAATGGATGCTTCGGTGAATAACCTACAATGCCTTTTGAACCTCGACCCCCTTGACAAAGGAGAAGAATTGGTAGAATATTTTAATGACCCATTTGCTAACACCAATGTTTTTACAAAAAATGTTTGGAGTAAATCCTTTCTCCTAAGGAACGAACAAGATTGTTCTACTTCACAAACCAGTGGGGACCACTCTATTTTTTACACCCTCCTCTCTTTTATTGTATTTGAGATCTAGCATTGACAGTAATGGTTGGTCAGATAAGGTAACTGACAAGGTGTCTCAACTAAGAGTGATTGGGGACAAGGTGTCACTAACACTGCCTAACCCTTTAATTTGCCACTTTAAGGCTCCTATGGACTCCATAACTCATGGTCTGCCAAAGACCCCCTTTGACTACACTATATCCCTTTTGAACATACCCTAGCTAGAGAAATAGTCATTACAGGGCGTTGAGCCCCATGGGGCAACTACTAATCATGGGGTTTCTCCAAAGGACACTGTTGGAAACCCATTGATATAATCTCTTGACAAGCCCTCAAACAAGGTCAGTCCATGTACTTTCCCTGTGGAGGAAGGTCAGGGACTTGCCAAGGCGGCAAAAGGGAAAGAAGGCATAAGATGTATAAAGCTTCAGGTAAATACGATTCGACTCATGTTTGGTGAGGATGTAAAGTTGGATCATGTGATGGAATTAGTGGATGCAACCTTGATAAGTTGCTTTGTTTGGAGGAGAATTTATGGATTTAAACCTATTTCTTGGATGGATCATTCATGGAGGTCACTCCTTAGATACACCCCTGTCTATCACATATTAGTTAGGGGTTGGCTTGATTTTGTCTTCAAATCCTTCGAAGACATGAACTTAATCTTGGAAAATAGATGGTACTGGGGGTCATCACCTTTAACACTTAAGAAGTGGATGCTAGGTTTCAACTTTCGTGTGGAGAAACTCCAGTTACAACCTGTTTGGGTCAAACTTCCAGGTCTACCTTTGGAATTATGGAATAAGGCCACTTTTAAGGCTATAGGGGACAGTATAAGAACTTTCCTCGCAGAAGATGAAAGTTATATAAAGGAGTATTCTAGGACCGTGGCCAAAATCCTTATCGATCTATACCTAAAGGAAGGATTGGATATGGAATGGAAACATACACAATCACTTGACTATGTTGGTATTCCTTTCTGGGGTGTTAGATGTCATTCCTATGGTCATCTAGTCAAATGATTGTGCCTAGTGTTTCACTCAAATTCTGGAAGCAAAAATCAGCCCATCTTTCTCAAACTAGTAAGAAGCAAAAAGTCTCTCACGTTGATACCTTTAGGATTCAACAGGGTTTTCTGATAGGTGCACTAACTCCCCAAAGCGAGTGGATCCAAATCCATCAAGACATCATATGCCACCCATTGAGATTTTTTCTCTTCGGGGCGTGGATGAGGTTCCATTCAAGCTTTAGTCTCTCACTAATCAGTTTGGGCATGACTTGGCGAGCTCTCTGTCAATTGTACAACAAAGAGGGCCCTCTTGTTAGTTCAACTTCAATTAGGGATGTTCCTAATCCTGTCTCCCATGTATTGAGGACCAAGGTTAAGGCACATTCAAATGGCCTTGGTAATGAGCCAGGTCAACATGGGCAAGCCCCCACAACCTATCAGAGTAAGTGAGCACATTTGTTTTACCTATGGATCAACTAAAGTCTACTAAGTTCATCCATGATTCTGACTCTACACTTCAAATGTTATCTTTGATAATTCATACTTTGCACCAACCCATTTTCTTTATCCTCTGCGATCACAAATGGCAATTAATGTCTTTCAAGACATTGGTATTAAAAGAGGCATTGGTGTTCAAAGCAAAGCAAAGGGCTACTTATCGGCAAGTGAAGAAATCCTTAATCTCACAAGCACAATTCAAAGCGATTACTGAAATCCATTAGGGTAGGCAACATGCTCTCCTTAGGGCCCTTAGAGCGGAGCATGCCCCGAGCAATTGTTAGTAATGATTATTATGTCCCTGAATATTTGAGGGTTGGATTATCCCTCTAAAATTTTGATCTGAAGAGACTGGTTCATTTGCACAAGTCGAACATGATTGTGATTCAAGAGACAAAGAGGGAAGGATCTAAGATTATTGTGGAATTATCTAAAGTCATCATAGATTGGGATTTGTTGTCTATTTATTCTTGTGATAGCTCAGGGGGATTGGTTTTGGGATGGAGCACTTCCTCTCTTAGATTGGTCAATTATGCACGAACTTCACTCCATGGATTATGATAAAAACTATGTGGTGACAAATGTCTTTGGTCCATATGAGGAGAGAACGGATTATTGGAAGGACTTGTTTACCCAAAATTATCTATTTGCAGATAACACCATTCTCAAAGGTGACTTTAACTTTACTACAAAAAATGTTGAAGTGTGACGTGACTCTACGAGAGCCGACCCTCTTGCAAATTATTTATTCACAAATTTGAGGAAATTAGCTTAGTGGATGTTGAACCGATTAAATTGGTTCCTACTTGGAGGAATATGAGAATTGGCCCTGGTCACATTGCCAAAAGACTTGACATATTCCTAATTGTTAACTCTCTTTTGAATGCCATTGAAAAAATTAGATCTTGGATGTCCATAGGAGGAGACTCTAATCACCTTCGTATTTTTCTTTAGATTGAAAAAGAGGTTAAAAAACCTTTGAGTTCCTTCAAATTCAATCCAAATCGATTACAAGATTATAATTTCATTAATATGGTTAAGTGTAAAAAGCCTATGATCCAACTTCCCCGACATCAACTAACCTTCAATTTGTTGACACCTTAAAAAGAGTTAAGAAAGATGATGTTAGTTGGGTGGCAAAAAAATGTCAAAATGCTAAAAAAATATGTTCTTTTGGTGGAAAAAGAGACCACTAATATATTTGATCACATCTTAGATAAGGATTTTGATGAAGCTTTTAAGCCAGGCTCAAAGTCCTGGAGCAAAAGAAGCGTGACCTTTTGGCGGACTCTGAAGCACATTGGAGATTGAAAAATAGAACGTTATGGTTGGATAATGGTGATGAGAACACCAATTGTTTTCACAAATTTTCCAATCATCATAAAAACAAAAATACTATCTAGGAAATGCAATCTTTTACTATGCAATCTTTCCCTGAGATTGTTGTTCTAAGCGTCTCCCATTTTGATGAATTGTATAAGGATCTTGGAAAAATGAACATAGTTGAGATTGTCAAAATCTCATCATTTTTCCTTAGCTTTGTTAGAAAGGCTAACAATGATCGTCTTGAGGGGGAAGTCACAATAGAAGAATTCAAGACTGCTCTGGCTACTTTTCAAAGGGATAAAAGTCCAAGCCGTGATGGTTGGATGGTGGAATTCTTCAACAGCGTTTTTTACTTGTTCACTGGAGACCTACTTAAAGTTGATGAGGAGACTAGGTGTATAAGGAAATTTCTTGGATCCTTCAACTCCACTTTCTTAGCCCTTATTCCTAAGAAAGGCCTCTTGACCTATTTTGATGACTTCCAGCATATTTCTCTTTTTAATTGCATCTATAAGATCATTGCAAAGATCATTTCCATTATGATCAAGAGCATCCTTTTTTGCCCGTCTCTAGTGAGCAATTTGGTTTCTTGCATGGGAGACAAATTCATGATGCAATTAGAGGGGCTCAAGAGGGTCTTCAATCTATAAAAACGAAGTTGTCAATTGTTGTTTTGAAGTTGGACCTATCTAAGGCATTCTATAAAGCAAATTGGTTTTACCTAAGACTTATTCTCATTCACGCAGTGTTCCGACTTTACATGGTGAACTAGTTATTGGGTTGCCTATGTTTTGTTTCCTTTGTTGTTCTTATTAATGACTCTACCTCTGCTTTCCTCTACTCCTCTCGTGGTCCAAGACAAATGTCCTCTCTCCCCTTTGCTCTTTCCTTTGATCGTTGAAAGGATTATTCGGAGCATCTTTGCAGCCCGACATACTGGCTCTATCGAGGGGGTGAAGGCAAACAAGGCATTATTCCTCGCACATTTGCTTTTTGTGGATGATGTTTTGTTGATTAGTGATGGCTCTCATCAAGACATGTTTTCTCTCAATGAGTCTTTGGGGCTCTTTTGTGTGGCTACTTGGATGGAATTAAATGTGCAAAAATCCAACTTCTCTTTTCATGGTTTCAAGGAGCATCAGATACAATGGATACTTAGTCTTTTTGTCTTCCAATCGGTTGATCTTCTTGGAGGTTTTCAAGTAATTTAGCTTTTTTCTTGAAGCCAAATGAGTATCGTAAAAATGATTGGCATTCATTGATTGATAAGGTGGATAAGAGAATAAATCATTAGTGTAATCATTGGTTATCTTTGGGTGGTAGGCTCACGCTTATGAAATATGTTTTGGAGGCCATACATGTTTACCGATTTTCCCTTGCTCATATTCCTGAAGAAGATCTTGAAAAGATCTGTCGAAAAAGCTTCAAATTCCTTTGGACCAGCGTAGAAAAGAGAAGAATGGTATCCCTCTAGTGAATTTGGCAGTCCCTTGCTAAACCCAAGGCCTTCGATGGCTAGGGACTAAGAGTTAACAATATTTTTGGGCAAGGTTTAGCAGCAAAAAGGGCTCTAGGGACTTATTTCAAATGTGGGTCTTTGGATTCAAATCATCTCTCAGAAATACATTAAACCACTTGACTTCGAAGAATGGATTAGAAGTCCCAATAAAACATGTCATAATGTTTCAAACATGTGGAAAGCCTATGTTCAATCCTTCTCGATTATTGAGAATTGGATTATTTGGAACGTGGGGTCCAACAACAAAATCAAGTTGAAATTGACCCTTAAGTCGATTGTGGTGTTGATTACAAGCTACCAAATGATTTGATTAATACTTTGTCAAAAAAAAGTATAACCAACTTGGCCCAAGCCACAGATCATACTCTCACTAACCCTTGGCAATAGGACTGGGAAAGCACTCTTTTGTTGGGTTTTATTGGGGAGGCAAGTCCTTTGTGAGAAACTTTAACCTCTAGATTGAGCTAAAGTTACATTTATCTTCATGATGAGGATGATGCCCTGGTCTAGTCCATGAACTCTACTTCGAGGGATTATTGTGCGAGGCTAGGTTATTAGTCCACCTTCCTCAATGAGGTGCTTAGACAAAGATTGTGGTGGTGGAAGAAAATCTAGAATATAAAAGCTCCACACAAAACAAAACTCTTTGTGGTTGGCTTTGACCAACAAAGCCTTGCCCTTTGAGGTTCTTCAGAAAATAAATTGGCAAGGCCCGAGCAATGTAATCTTTGCTTCCGAAATTTAGAAAGAATAAATCACCACTTTGTCACATCCCTATGCCAAAAAGATCCAAATTGAATTGGAAACTTCTCTGAGGATTTTGGGTTGTTGGCATGAATTTACCATAGTTGAACGCCCTAAGAACTAGCAGTAGAGGTTTGATTTAAAACTCTATTCAAGGCACTTCCCTTGATTGTATCATGGAGAATTTGGCTTGCTAAAAATGCTTTTATTTTTCAAAGCAAAACTACCCCTATTTTTCAATGCATATACCAAATTCTAACTATTCTCGATCACGTCTAAATCATCACTAAACCTCAAAGACAACAAGTTGATTGTTTGTCCCTCCTCTTATTGATCAAAGTAATTCTTGGGGTTATTTTGTTGGTGCTTGTCAAGGTTCTCCGACTATTTGTTGTGTTGGTGGTACTCCCTACATTCCAAACATTTCATCTGTTTTAAGGTTGGATTGCGACAGGGTACTAACAATTTCATTGAGTTAATGGTATCAAAGCTTCTTCTTCGACTTGCTCTTGATAGAAGTGTGAGTAAGTTATAAGTTTTTGGGGACGCTCAACTTGTTACAAGCCAATTGACAAGTGTTTCTCGAATGCACAACTTGTTCTTGTACCCGCTTCTCATTTTGACTAAGTCTCTAAGAAACACTTTCACTTTTACCTCACACATCTTTTAGGAGCTCAACACCAATGCTTACATTTTATCGAAGGATGGCTTGCAATTAGAAAAGGATCTCTCAAACATTGAAGAATTCATAGAAAATATTTTCACCCAAAAAATCTCTCAACACTGAACAACTAATGTATTCTCCAAGTTGTTTTTTCCTTTCATCTTGGATGTTCTACACCTTTTTAGACTTTTCTGTTTTTTTCTATGCCATGTTACCTGCTTCCTTTGGAATGCTCCCTGCATCTTCAAAATGTAACTTCATGTTTTTATTACTATAATGTTACGAATTTTTTTTTTTTTTGTGGGGGGGCAGGGGAAACATTACAATTTCAATAGTTTAAGAACACTTAAATTAAAAAGGGTTAAACATTCTAATGGACCTACTATTTTTAAAACATTGCTTGTTTTTCCTTGATTTTTAAATTAAATTTTATTTCAAATTTTTAGAAATTCATGCCATTAAAAGAAAACAACATTTGACCTTAAATAATATACAACACAACAATTCAATTTATATAATCTTTAGATAATATTTGACACTGAAAAAATTGACTTATTACCTTAGATCAATCTAACACAAGCTCTTTCTTTATTTTTCATTTGCTTTTGTATTATAAATCATATTCCAACAATTTTCAAACTACTAGGTGACTATCGTGAAAGACTACTAGTGTTCTTATATAAAGATCATGGCATGAAAGGTTTTAACTTTTTCAACCTTATTAGTTATTGTCATAAAAGGCTAACACTATTCATGCCACGATCGTGGCATTAAGAGTTTTAGCCCAATACTCAACCTCTAATATACTTTGTAAAGATGCTTCAGAAACATCTAAGATCCCTTGTTTATACCATAAGTCTCTTTTAGCCTTTTGTTTTGTAGTGCAACAAAGAAGAGTGTATCATTCCAAGAAATTACTCATCGTACCTTCAAAACCAAAATTAATGGGCCATATGCATAATCCTATCTTTGTAGTTAACACTCTAAAACAATGGACCGACACTAATCAACAAATGAACCTATTCAAGAACCTACACAAATCATTCAAACCCTTGTCTAGTTAACCCTCATAGCTTTTTTTTTTATCATACCATAGTCATAATCATTAACATCACTTGATTCACATCATATTACATTCATAGTCATTAGCTTTTTTATATACACTTGATTATTTGTTTACACTAAACATTTCATTTTTTGCATATATCATGGATAGTCAAATTCAAAATATTAATGGACATCCTCTAGATCGCTTGGCTTGTTCTCTACTAATGTTATATCTCTTACTTAAACATGAACTAGCAATTTATACTAAACAAACACTTAGGGTTAGGAAAGATGATCTTAGTAATGCTTATGGGAACAAAAGCCCATCAAATCACATACTCCTCTATATTCCCCTTCATAATCTCCCCTAGATTCTTCTTTGGTCCCCCCGTCTAGATTCCCTTATTGAATCTTTATAAATTCTTCATTGATTACACCATTAGATTCCCTTTTAAAATCTCCTCTAAATTCCCTTTTAAAAACTCTAGATTCCTCTAAAGTCGTGTTTGAAAATTTCTTTACACTACCCTTTGGATTTACCTTCGATCATACCTCTAGATTCCTTTTTAGGCTCTTCTCTAGCTCCCTCTTTAAATTTACCTTTAATCATACCTCTAATTTCCTCTTTGGGTCCTTCCCTAATTTTTGATTTGAATTTAGATTCCTTCACGGATCCTCCCATTGACATTCCTTTACTATCAACTATGAATGTCCCATTGGAGCACACAAAGCCTCTTAAATATGACTACCTAACATCTCTTAGATTACCACATACTGCCGCAAAAACATTTGACACGATTGTTACTAGATCTACGCCACCTACAACTTGAAATAAGCATGACCAATATATTGGGGCCACCACTACGCATGCTACTCTCTGAATAACTCATCAACCAAAGGTCAAGCTCACTCTCTCGAGCAAAAGCCCCAACTGATCGTCAATGAAATAATGGATTCATTTGTTAAAAGTGGATTTGGCCCATTGTTATGCCAATTCTTCCCATACACCATTTGGTATCTAATGGAGGCAACAATCTTGGTTACAGAGTCTACGAGGAAACCAATAAGCCTCACTAGCATCAATAAGAGTGCCCTTGAGGTCAAGGTAAAGACTTTAGTTGCAAGAACTTCCACGTCTTCTATGCTAGTTGCAAAGGTAAAGACTTCAGTTGCAACAGCTTCCACGTCTTCTCACACCGATTACAAATTAGATTTGAATGCCACACTAGTTGTGACCTAAATTCAAAGATGGAAGTTCCTATCCCTAAATATTGGTCAATCTCAATAGTTTGATAGGTGGTTCATGGTCACTTGTCTCTTTAGGCTAATTCCAATGGTGTATTGTGGGTTTTGTTGGTCCAAAGGTTCTTATAGTTTGGTCTTGTTGGTTGGTTATACCCAATTTTTATAGTATGGGCAACAATTGGTTAAAGACTAACCTTAGATATGTTTCATGAATATCATTTTGTTTCTTTTAAATACAAGGGCGGAGTGGACACTCTTAACACCTATTTATCAATTTTAAAAAATTAATAGTAATATTTTTAATAAATAAATAAAGATATTAACATACAATTTTAAAAATAATAAAAAATTAAAACATTGATTATAATGAACGAACAATAAAATCATTTATTTAAAAAAACATTGTGAAAAATTCTCAAACACTATTCAACATCATCAAATTAATAAAACAATATGAAATTTAACCAATAATAATATCAAATCAAATCAATTAAAATAACATATATAAAAAAAAAAAAATCAATTCCAATCCCTAAACATATTGGTCGTATGAATTAATATATCATTATAATTGTAAAGCCAATCCATGCATATATAACATACCATACCATAACATGTTGAACTCCATTGGCCCCCCACAAAACATAGTTTGACCAAAAAAATATTTTGATTACTGATAACCCCAAAAAAAGACATGTTATAGCTAAGGTAGCTTGATCCATATATAAAATACTAGTTCATATAAATAGATATATGATACATTTTCAAACGTATGCAACAAAAGTGTATGTAAAATTCATGAGGTTATTTACGCATTATATTCAACTCTATATTCAAAGACCACCTTAAAACCCCAATTTTTATTACTTATGAATTCAACGTGGCTCCAAAATGAGAGTGAACTCTAAATGAAAGTTCCGGAGGGGATTTGAACCCCTATCTCCTCTAATAGAGGGGTGTTCCCTTTACACTACCAGAATTTAATGGCACCTCTTGTTTGAATAACTTTGGAATTTGTAGCTTTGGTATCATTCCCAATTGAATAATAACTTCGTTATTTGTAGCTATGGTATCATTCCCAATTCATCGTTCTAACTGAAATAGCATAATATATACCCTTATTTTATCATAGGGATACTTCAATGCATCAATTTAAACAAGCAAAGTGAATATCTATTTATTTATAGAGTTATATAACAAACGATATCAATGCATAAAAGTAAATCTTATTTAAGGCTCAAATATCAATTTAACATTAATTGCTTTTTCTAAGAATAAAAGAAATTTACGATACTAGTGTCATGGACATGTAAATCCCACTTCTAATTCAAATGACAAATATAAGGAATCACAAATATAGGGAGTGAAAAAATATACAAATAAAGAAAAGTAGTTAAGTTTTAGTACGTCTATAAATAATACATGAAAATTCTGTTGACTGTCTGTGCTTCAGCATATTAAGAAGTGTAGAAGTACTACAAATATAACGTACTTGTTGAGACAGTTAACAATGAACTGGCTTTCTCTATATCTCCTTTATAATCGGCTATGCTACCAGAGTGAATTGGCTTAGTGAGTTGAAGCATATAACAATTAATTGGCATCGTAAGAATTTTACTTGGTATATCATCCATAGCATAGGAAAGAAGAAAAAACAACTCGATTTTAAAATAAACAGTAGTAAACTCGTGGATAGTCAGTAAACCCGTGGATGGTCAGCCAAACCGTAGGCAGCTACGGAAAACGTAGCTAAGATTCATATAAAATTACAACCATACATTAGATGATTCCGTGTAATTTCAGAAGAATGAAATGGTAAATGGAAAGGCGCGAAAGTCAGAAGTACTTTCGAAGGAAAAAAATTAAAAGAGGAACATAAGTTTAAGAGAGTTCAAGGAACGAAATAAGGCTTGGTCAAAGAAGAAATATAAAAGAATTCTTAATAGCCGGATGCATGACAACATCTAAGGGACAGCAACCCTCAAACGAAAGGTGCAACCGTACAAACATAACACGCACACATTGAAATAAATGATAACTCGTGAGATTGAATGTCAAACCAAAAAAAACAGAAAAACAACGATAAAGTACTGATTCGAAGAATTACCCAAAATAAACATCAAAGAAGCGAAGCATTAGGCTAATATGATCAAAAAGATTGTAAACTTGGTACAAACTCTAATCAGAAAAATGGGCTATAAGCCAATAAATAGTATGGAGAAATAAGCCAGCTGAAGTTGATAAAAGGGTTCATTTCAAAATGAAAATCAAACCAAGGAAGGAATATGATTAAAGAGATTGTATACTTGGTACAAACTCCAATCAGAAAAATGGGCTATCAACCAACGAATAGTAACACACTACTGTTACCTTATTGCTACCTTCAGATGAGGGAGGGATGGAGAAATGAGCCAGCTGAAGTTCAAAAAGGGGTTTCATCTCAAAATGAAAATCATTACCAAAGAAGAAATGTAGAAGATCAAATCAACCAGTGGAACATAAGCATTCAGCATATCATATATATGAAGGAATGTCGAAGATCAAATCAAGCAGTGGAACATAAGCATTCAGCATATCATATATATGAAGGAATGTCGAAGATCAAATCAAGCAGTGGAACATAAGCATTCAGCATATCATATGTATGAAGGGAATGTAGAAGATCAAATCAGTGGAACGTAAGCATTCAGCATATCATAAACACACGCTGAGATGTTTTGGGGGATTGGAAATGTGGGAATGCAAAAAAGTAAGGTCTAGAAATTTTATACAGTATAAACATCTTAATACTTTTAGCATTAATTTAGAACTCAAACCCAGCCTCGTCCCTCCCTTTTCACCTTACAATCTACACTAATTGAACTACAACTATTTTGATTAAAAAACACTAAATTTAATCTGGGGGGGGGGGGGCGGAGGTAAGCGGGGACTCATGCCCGCAGAAACTTAAAAAATTATGTAAATTACTGGAGAAAGTTTGCAGTCTAACAGCTCTAGCTTATCTAGAAAGAACAATCATCTCCATGAATAAGAGGGTACCGATTAGAAAGTTAAAACAGACAAAAGAAATGAAACAGCTAGTTTAACAGTGGTTAATGAAACCCGAAAAGAAAAACGAGGAAGGATGAATGAATGCCATTGGCACCCTAGCTGTTACAAAACTTGGAATAAAGATTAAACTACTTATTTTAACTGTTCCAATCGTTATAAGCAAATACGTTTCATACTTTTGGGCAAGCAAACCTCTCTTTTGCTCTGTCACTGCTTTATTTCTTAGTTTTATGGCTAATAAGATCGCGCTGTTAGTGTTACACCCTTGGGGCATGGCTCTTTGAGCCGGGTGCTGCCCTTTGCCACCTAATGGAGGAATTATCTGCATAGAGATCGGGGCATCCCCTATTGCTGCGCCTGTAAGACAACCTACGGCCCATGATAATGGCATGGGTTTCTACTCATTCAGAGTGCTCATCCAGATTGCAGCCAAACAAGGAATCTTCTAACATGCCATCTACTGCTGAAAAAAGTAAGGATCTTGAATTTCAGCTCCCAGACAAAATCCTTGATAGGCAAAAAGAATGTTATTCGTTTTTTCCTCCGTGGTATACCGTCTGAACAGGATTTCAATAACTTGGCAAAAAGGAATTGGGAAAAGTGAAAACGAGGGGTGGACTTTAGAATCAATGAGGGGCTTGGTTATGTTTCATGCATGTTTGGGAACCTGAACATGCACAAATAATATTATAACATAGAACTTGGGTTATTTATAGACAAATATGTTGCCTACAAGCTTGCACAAATAATATTATAGTATAGAACTTGGGTTATTTATAGACAAATCTGTTACTTACAAGCTTGGAATTTTGACTTCCACCCAGAAGAGTTGTTTCGTTCTCGCTAACCAATATGGGTTGAGTTCCCTTTCCTCAACCTCGCATTTCCACCCTTCCTAAAAAAAAGTCTACTGCACAAAGTCATTTGATGTAAAAACAATGCCAACAAATTTGCTAGTACTAGGATTCAGCCCCAAGCAGGCATAAAGATGAACCTCATACAACCCTTTTCTAATTTTATTGAGTTACTCTACCTTGGTTTCATGGTCTCACAACCTATGGTGTTTCTTAACAAATCCAATGCTTTGTTTTAATTGTTGAAGAGAAGGCATCTCATACAAGATTGTCCTTTCAGTAAACCAAAAACCTAATCCATCCCAACATCATGAGGAAAGTAAAAGCCAACGTAAAACCACTTTAGCTGATTCTAATACGATCAATGCGTCCTAGCCGGTTCCAATTTAAATCACCACACCAAACATCTTCTAGGGTCCATAGATATTCTAAACAGCCGAGTTCCTCTTATAAACTCCCTCACTCCACTCAATCACCCACCACAGCTTGCCATCTGAATACGCTGAACTCACGTGGTCTACTACTCCATACAAAGACACTATTATGGATGATGGTTAGCATCTGATTACAAAACGAGAGAAGCTCAGTTGTTGTTAACAACTCTCATAGGGGCATATCATATAGGGGCCACAACCCTTATAAGAATCATGAACTGCAGGAAGATCCCCCCGAGACTACTAGACAATGATCTCGCTCACCAATCAATGGTAGTGTCCCCGCCTCACACAACTACTAATCAGCCGGTTCTTAACCCCAACCACAGAGCCAAAAGAATGTGCATACCACTTTCCCAATGAAGTACGAAATATTTTCTTGAAACATAAGGGGTTTTGCCAATCTCTACCCACAAGTTTCAAGGTAGAAAAATTCGCTTTTTGACACCTGAATGTTATTTTAATTCAAAAAAAAAGGTTCTGGTGGTGGTGGAGTTTTGCTCGATGTTGCAAGGGGAGTAGGACCCTTGCCACTAGTGCCTTTGGAGCACAATCCTCGTTCAAAAAAGAATAACCGGTTTTTACCCCCCAATGATCACCACGAACAAACCAAACTATGATAATGGATGGGAGAGAACATTGCCTCTGTGCTGAGTGTGGATTATGAAGGAGACTTAACATGATTAAAAACAAGAGACTGAAGCTTTAAACTCTCTCCTACCGAAATTCAGAATCGGATCGATATGCGAAAATTCTTTAGGACTTTTTGACCCCATACATAGGAAATATGACACAAACTCTCTCCTACTGTATTTGGGATTTGGATCGATAGGCAAGAATAGTTTAGAATTTTTTGACGAATTTTTTGACCCCATACATAGGACTTATGACACTAAAAAGGAACACTGGTTTACATGGTCAAACTGCACACTTGGCCTTGTCAGGGAATTTATCTGTTTTGAAAAATATTTATCTATCCCAAAATTTTCAAATCACTCCCTTTTCAAAGGTTAACCTTGATCTTGCAGCCACCTTATACAATCATTTTCCTATAAATATCTAGCTCTATTATTGTTGGCTAAAAAGGTGTACTTGGTTCTTACAGCTCATCTTCCTATAAATATCCAGCTCTCTTATTGTTGACACTCTCTTATTGGTGTTCAAGATCATACAAGTAATTTTCCCACAAACTCAATGTTCAACAAGGAATTCAGGTTACCCTTGTTGCTGTTTGGAATTCAATCTCCAAGCCCCATGAAGGGGATTGTTGGATCCTCTGGTGGTAAGAAGCACCTGATAGATACACATATTTTCTTCTCTTATGGTAAAAGTGTTGCCCAGGGCAATAAGAGAAGGAAGAGGCTTGAGAAAGGACGTAAACACTTCCTCTCTAATCCCTTATAGATGAAAACCTTCAAAAAACAACAGCTGCTATGGAAAATCAAATAAATAAATTTGAGTTATATCGAGGACAGGGGGCCTCCCTTTAGCTCTCAATCTTGCCTAGATTAGGGAGGGGGAGGAGGGGCCAAAGGCTCCAAGTTTTTCTTGCATTACCCTTAAGTACAAACACAAAAAAAAAACAGATAATGTCCATTAACCATGATGGGAACTATTGTTCTTGACATGCCGCCATTAAGAATATCTTCCACCGCCATTAAGAATATCTTCCACCGCCATTTCAAAACTCTCGTCACCAATGAGAATGTTCATGAATGAAAAAAAGACACCACTTGGATGGATAACTACTTGAGTTCTTCAAGGTCATGTTATCCACGATATATAGAGATTTTTATGAATTCTTTCTTGCAGCTGAAGAAACTGATTCCCTTGGCATCTTTATCTATCAAGGGCTTATAAAACTCATTCCTAAAGGCAAGCAATGATAGAGACAGCATATCTGACAAAAGGAGACCCATCAATCTCTTTAATATATCTTATAAGATCACTGCTAAGGCTATTGCCAAATGTATAAAAGTTGTGGTGCAAGAGATTGTTAGTCCAAAGGAAACAAGATTTCTTGGTGGGAGGTACATTCTGGACAACTTGGTTTTGACTTGGAAATCTATACAATGGGCCCAAACAAATAAGCCAAAATTCTCTTATCATCAAGCTCGACTCTGACAAAGCCTATGATAGAATCAAGTGGATATGCTAAGCTGGTTGGGTTTAGGGAATAAAATGATTCACCGCATCAAAATGTTGTTTAATGATGTTGCATTCAAACTTTCTATGAATGGTTCTCTAGCTAAGCCCTTTGCTCTACAACAATCCATCCACCGAGGTTGTCCTCTTTCTCCTTGTATGTTTTGGCCGCAATTGCTCTTGAATACCCAATGCAAGGAGCAATGATAAGAATCTTATTAAAAAGATTGCTCTTCATAATGACACTTGTGCCCTTAACTCTCATTTTGTTGATGATAGCATGTTTTCGCTTCACAACAATGAAGTTGAAATTAGTCATGCTATGGATGTACGAGTTGTACCATGCTATTTCAAACTCTCAACTTCCAATGCATAAGACTATTCATAATGATTAAAGTTGGTCCCACTCCCCCATGAATCCTCTTAAGTGGTCCTCTTAAGTGGTACTGAGTCCAATATGGAGAAACTCCCAGATACTTGGAGAACATAGTCAGAACACAGTCTCCCTTAACCACAAAAAAAAGGGGGGGCTAGTTATTTAATAAATTTCAAAAAAAACTTGACTGTGGAGGATCCAAATTCCTATCATTTCCAAAACAAACAAGGTCTTTGTTACAACTCTCGTATATTACTCCTTGTGTTGGTTACCTTGTAAAACATGCTACAACAAATTCACCGAACTTACCAAAAAAAATCATTTGAGCAAAATAAGATAGCAGCAAGGGTGTGCAAGGCATCTCCTAGCAATAATGCTTTCAACGGAAAGATGGCCTTAGAGCCATGGATCCTTGGACACAAGGTAATTGTTTTAATTTCTATATAGATCATTCGTGCTTTTCACATTTATGAACCGCAAAAGGTGCTTGTTTGCAATATGATACCTTCACTACTACTTCCATTGGCCAATGGGACCAAATTGACTAGTTGTTGCTTGCTAAATACTTCAAGCTTGAGAATTTTTTGGTTTGTTGATATTTTTAAACATGGTGTTAGCTTTCCCACCTCCCCCATTTGGTGGAATAGACAAGTGAGTGCAAATCAATGAGTTGCCCTTGCTTTGCACTCTAGATTGAAAGGCAAAAACCTGTTTAAAAAATGCATACATCAATTTGGAGATCTCTAGCATCCATCCTGTTGCCAATGGATACAAATTGGCTTATAAAGATTTTTTTTCACTTACATGGCACTAACAAGACTGCTATAACAAAAAATTTGCAACTCGTGGGCAACTCACTTATGGTTAAGATTGTCAATAACAACTCCTGTTCAATGTAACTTGAAATATTAGACCACTTCACACTGAAATGTGTTTATCAAAAACTCATCCCAAGATTGTCTTTGGATGAAAGGCTCAGCTCAAAGTGGAAATGCAAATTCATGGAAACCCTTGGAGCTGCCATTTGGAAATCTAAAGTTGATCATCATAGCTTCTCTTCCACAAGCTACCTATTGATGACAACATTCAGTTTCTTATCTGGTCTACAACCCTCCTATCTTCCACATATCTTTTGGGGATGAATAGTTGCTTAAAGTACATGAGTTGCTGATCACAACTAATTATCAGCCACTTGTGAAAGAACAAATACATTGCTGTTTTCAATAACTGTTGTATTCTATTATAAGTTGCAATCCAAAAGCTTTACTCTTAACATTATTTTAGAGATGCACAATCTTTTCATGTTACTTCACAAAGATCTAGCTTACAACACAGAATTGGCACAGCAAATGGCAATCAAGAAAACGCAAGATGAAAACACTTGAAGAGGATCAACCAACTCTTCCCAGACCAAATAAAAAATTTAAATTGCAGTGTTGTACTTGTTACTGTTCTGATTTCTTGATTGTTTCTGTTCAGACTGCTGTTGTAATTGAGATAAGAAAGTAACATGTGTGTGTGTCTCTATATATACATAAAACCATCAATAGTTTGTAATTGAAATAAGAAAGTAACTATGCTATTATAGTTTGTAGTTGCCTTTTCAATAGAGAAAAGAAAGTTTGTAATTGAGAGATAAGAAAGTACCTAACTCTGGCTACTGGCTATTATAGTTTGTATTTGTGAAAGAACAAATACATTGTTGTTTTCAATAACTCTTGTATTCCATTATAAATTGCAATCCAAAAGCTTTAGTCTTAACATTATTTTAAAGATGCACAATCTTTTCAGGTTACTTCACAAAGATCTAGCTTACAACACAGAATTGGCACATCAAGTGGCAATGAAGAAAAAGCAAGATGAGAAAGCTTGAAGAGGATCAACCAAATCTTCCTAGACCAAATAAAAAATTTAAATTGCAGTGTTGTACTTGTTGCTGTTCTGATTTCTTGATTATTGCTGTTCAGACTGCTGTTGTAATTGAGATAAGAAAGTAACTATAACTCTTGCTATTACAGTTTGTATTTGCCTTTTCAATAGAGAAAAGAAAGTTTGTAATTGAGATAAGAAAGTAACTAACTCTGCATACTGGCTATTATAGTTTGTATTTGTATTTTCCTTGTCCCCTAACTTGAAAGAGGGGAAAGAAAAAGGTTACCAGCTCTTAAGATTGGGAGTCCTCCATGAACACACACGTCTAGCCCCATTGATAATTGTTAATAGTCCATATTCCTACGTCGCAAGTATTTTCTGATATATGTTTCTTTCTATGGAAATGCTAATATAGGTTAATTGACCTTCATAGCCTTTGGCCCCTATCAACTGTTTAAAAAAAAAGTTGATATAAGGAAAAAAATAAAACAACATAAAATAATTCAAAATGAAAAAAAACAACCAATGATTTAGTAATGCAAGTA
Source organism: Torreya grandis (assembly GCA_037957365.1). Taxonomy (NCBI): domain Eukaryota; kingdom Viridiplantae; phylum Streptophyta; class Pinopsida; order Cupressales; family Taxaceae; genus Torreya; species Torreya grandis. The sequence goes on along the minus strand of JARHVA010000083.1, from coordinate 1,343,472 downwards.
AAGATGAAGAAATGATTTAGTAGCTCACTGCTATCTATTCAATATTAACCATCCTATATTAATATAACTCATAGTGGAAGAAGGGAAAAAAATATGATATCTCCGTCTACCCAAAATTTCACCTTATACGATTTTAGGGTCATACGACCTTCAAACTTAGCCCTGCTTCTATGTCATTTACGATATCGTTCTACTCAAGGAAAAATAAAGTTGACTTAAATAAATAGGAGAATAGAGCAACTCAAAATTAATGCTCCTCTACTTGTTTAATAATTGCCAATTCTTGCAGTAATTTGTCAAAAATTAAAGTATGTTTCATAAGCTAGATTCAGCAACATTTAGCTTATCAAGTGATTAGGTGAGATATGCTCCACTGCTCGTTTTATAATTGCCAATTTGAGCAGTCATGACAATAATCCTTCAAAAATTGAAGTATGTTTCATAAGCATCAGCAATATTAAGTGGTAAGGTCAGATATGAAAGAATATTTTTGGGAATATCTAAGTTTGATCTCCGAAAACATCTGCGAGGTACACATATGATGCAGACCATTTGTGTCCCCAGGGTAAACAAAACAGTATAGAGTTTTAGAAAAAAAAACTGAGTTGATAATATGAACAAATATTTTTGGGAATATCTATGTTTGATTTTGATTACAAATTTTGAAATCACTATGTCATCAAAAGCATACATAAAAATTCCAATAAACATTTTTTCACATAAAATTGCATTGTATGGATAGCGGAAGACTTGGATCCCCCTAAAGAATTAGACAAGCATACACAAAAATTCCAATAAACATTTTTCACATAATATGGATTGTATGGATAGTGGAAGACTTGGATCTCCTAAAGAATTAGAGAATGATTGTGCTAAATTAAAGCTAGGAGCTTCAGCCATTTTTCCAACAGTATCAAAAATGATAAAAGCATCTGCGAGATACAAATCTGATGCAGACCATTTGTGGGCCTCAGGGGTAAACAAAACAGTAAAGAGTTCAGAAAAAATTGAGTTGATGTAATATTTTAAATATATTAACCTGAGGTAGTCGCTGGATTAAATTTGGAGGCATGGCTCCCCATTACCTGTCTTTATATTATTAAATAAAAAAATATGTTGTATCAGCTTTAGAGTATATAGTTATAGAGATAGTTTTAGCCTTTCAGGGGGACTCGTGGTTAAAAAAATAAAAAGAGAACAGGGAGGATCGAACTGTCTAGAAGCTACTGAAGCTGCTGGATTTTTAACCATGTTTTGGCAGGCCTTACAGAAGAAAGAAACAAGAAAACTGTCGCGATACCCTGCTGTAGTCTAGAAAAATGTTTCAGTGATTAAATACTAAATCTGAATTTCATTGCTTTGCAAGTGTTTCATGGTGTTCTTTTCATACTGCTGTTGTCTTTTGTTACTCCCTGCAGCGTTTGTGTTGAATGCAACAGACTTCTAACAGGGTTAACAGAGCTGCTGATAATTAAGATTGAGGTTGCAAGTATTGGCTGTGTCAGTTGTTATCAGAGCACCTTGAGGACCAGGCATAGTAATGGCACAAAAAGGAATTGATGTAGAGGAGGAAGGAGAAATGATGCAAAATCAAGAGCACTGGAGAGAATTTGTTGATAAGATTCGAAGCCTTCTAGATTATAGCCTGAAGAGTCTGGGATGAACCTGATATGCAAAGAGCTCCTCTTAGGGCTGGAGATCCTATGAAGAGGTTAATGAAAGCTGTGACCACTGACCAGACAAGGTATGTGAAATTTGCAGTGTCCAAATTAAAGCCACATGCTGCACTATGTCGGGACAGTTTGCAAAATACTAGGAGGAAAGGCAAAGGTTATTTAGGGGGTTCTATCTAATTCTGCAGTGTTATCTTAGTGTTGTTGTTGTCTCTTGTTTCTACCTGCAGTGTTGGCAAATGCATCAGAGTTCAGACTTCTAACAGAATTGATAGAGCTGTTGATAATTGAGATTAAGGTGGCAATTATTCACTGCATTAGTCTAGTATCAGGACATCTTGAGGACTAGGCATAGTAATGGCAAAAAGAGGAATTACCGTACACTGGCATTGAAAAGAAAGAAGAAATGTTGCAAATTGGAGAGAATTTAGAGAAAATTTTATCAGAAGAATAAAAGCCTTAGAGAGCAGACTGCAGCCTGAAGCAAGGAAGGGCTGAAGATCCTATGAAGCCAACAGACTTGTTACTCAACAATTCTATTAAACCAGATTTGTTTATAGACTAGGGGTTCAAAAGTTGGAAAATATTTTGAGATAAGAGGGGGTGGGTGAAATTTGTGGTGTCCAAGTTAAAGTCGCATGCTGCACTATGATGGAACAGTGTGCAGAATACCAGGAAGAGGCACGGTAAAGAAAAGAATAGACTTTGGCCTAAAATGCTGAAACATTTGAGGCAATGGTTATTTAGGGAGTTCCAGAATTTAAGGCAAAGAGAGCAAACAGTACAAGCTTATACAGAGCAATTCATGAGGATCATAGAGCAAACAGAATTTGTGGTGTGAAATTTGTGGTGTCCAAGTTAAAAGTCAAATGCTACACCATGGTGGAGCAGTGTGCAGAATACCAGGAAGAGGCACGGTAAAGAAAAGAATAGACTTTGGCCTAAAATGCTGAAACATTTGAGGCAAGGTTATTTAGGGAGTTCCAGAATTTAAGGCAAAGAGAGCAAACAGTACAAACTTATACAGAGCAATTCATGAGGGTCATAGATTAGAATTTAGGACAAACGCTCAGGAGGATAAGTAACAATTGGCACAGCAAGATATGTCAATGGTCTTACCTTTCAGATCCAAGCCATTAGCTTTGCCCAAGGCAAATACTTTAGATGAAACCTTCCACAGTACAAGCTTTCTTAGACTCACCTAAAATGGTGAAATATTTAAGGAAAAGGTTTCTTCCATCTGATTCTCAGCAAAGGTTATTTAGGGAGCTCCAGAATTTAAGGCAAAGAGAGCAAACAGTACAAAAGCTTATATAGAGCAGAAAATGGTGAAACATTTAAGGAAAAGGTTTCTTCCATCTGATTCTCAGCAAAGGTTATTTAGGGAGCTGAAGAATTTAAGGCAAAGAGAGCAAACAGTACAATAGCTTATACAGAGCAGAAAATGGTGAAACATTGAAGGAAAGGGTTTATTCCATCTGATTCTCAGCAAAGGTTATTTAGGGAGCTCCAGAATTTAAGGCAAAGAGAGCAAACAGTACAAAATCTTATACAGAGCAGAAAATGGTGAAACATTTAAGAAAAAGGTTTCTTCCATCTAATTCTCAGCAAAGGTCATTTAGGGAGCTCCAGAATTTAAGGCAAAGCGAGCAAACAGTATAAAAACTTATACAGAGCAGTTCATGAGTTGTTGATAAGGACAGAGGATGAGAAACTATTGGTAGCTAGATATGTTAAATGGTCTTAGGTTTCAGTTCCAAGAAGAATTAGCTTTGCTCAAGGTAAATACTGTAGATGAAGCCTTCTAATATGCATTGAAGGCTGAGGATAAGTAGAATAATAGGAGGGGTAGGATGATGCCGAAAAGAGGTGGAGTCATCCCAAACAGAGGAAGAGGAAGTACCAACAAACATGGTAGCCACCATGGGCCCAAATTTCAGAGGAAGAGGAGGATTTAGACGTTAGGGGAACAGGACCCTCTAAAGTGCTACATATACAATGCGGCTCATAAAGCCTGGGGCTGTCCACAAAATCCTAGAGCTACCAATACGGCCGTGGTGACTCAAGAAGACCCACAAAAGGTTAGAAGTCGAAGCTAAAAGGGTAGCAGTTGAAGCTGAAAAGGGAGAGGCCTTAATGCTGCAAAGAACATAAGTGATGGGCAGCAACGAAGAGATGCAAATGCAAGGACAAGAATTGCAAAGTGATCATTGATGGAAGTTCCACCAATAATTGGTAAGCACATAAATGGTCCAGAAGCTTATTTTGACTTGTACCCCTAAGGTTAACCTTTAGGGAATTTCATGGTTAAGGAAAGACCATAATCTGCTAGTGGACCAATCATGTTTAGTTGCATTTAGTATCGGGCCATACCAAAAAAACAGGGACTATGTAATGTGTACCTATGGATGTGTGTCATATTTTGTTGGGCAAACCATGGCAATATGAAGAGCAACATGAAGGAAAAGTTCATTGTCTTTAAGACCTTAAAGAGGAAAGGTCAAAAGAATTTTATGCATTGTCTCTCTCTGTGGTGCGGTTGAAGGAATTTATAAACTAATTGAGACACGAAATTTATCATCTCTTAATGTCCTAAAAACAAGGAAAAAATGACTAGGGAAATACCTGCAAAAGTTCAAGAGTTGCTCAATGTATTTTCAGATTTAACACCAACTAAACCACCAACTGAGTTGCCTCCCTTGAGAGGAATTACGCAACAGATTGACTTGATTCCCAGAGGTAAACTTTCTACTAAGCTGCACATTGAATGACTCCACTAGAGAGAAGAATGAGATGACAAATTACCGAACTATCAGATAAGGGATTCATGTGACTTCATGAGCTGTACATGCTGTCCTTTCACCTCATAAATTGGCAAGAGGTGTCAAGAGAGGTTCTATGCGGATTCCAAGGCTAATAATAAGATTAATATTAAGTACAACTGTACAAGTATCCATTAGCTAGGATGGATGACATCTTAAATTGATCTTAAAAGCGGTTACCACCAAATTCAAATTTGGGCAAGGAATGATGGGAAAACTGCCTTTATGACTGTCCAATGCTCCAGCTACATTATCCATTAGCTAGGATAGGATGGATGACATCTTAAATTGATCTTAAAAGCAGTTACCACCAAATTCAAGTTTGAGCAAGGAATGATTGGAAAACTGCATCTATAACTGTCCAATGCTCCAGCTACATTCATGCAGACTATGAATCTGGTATTAAGCTATGTTGTTTGGAAATGGAAACGGAAACGTTTCTGGAAAGCTGCTTTTCAAAAACCCTTGATTTGGAAACATCCGTACATATATATCCATTCACCAGAAAAATGTTAGTAACTGCATGGCCCCGGATCAAGCCCTATTCGATCAATTCATAACCTCCTGAAGTCGATCGAATGCAGGAGGATCAATGCCTGCCCCATCAATCACTAATGTAGCTAGCATCATCCCATCTCCAATTACAATACAACCTACACCTACACCTAGCCTATGGCAAATATTCTAGATACAAAGCCTAGCCTATGCCATAATACTAATTTTTAGTCTGTAAAATATAAAACTTTAAAAATATATAATATTCATTCATTCATTACTTTTAAGACAGAATGTACATTCGAATCCAGAATAAATCATCTAGATTGTCCTCAAAATCACATGCCACTCCTGAAAGTAGATAAATAAAATATAAGAGATGTCCTCTTATACTTGAATGTTTATTTTAAAATGTTTATTTTATTTATATTTATATATCATCTAGTTATCCTTTTCTTTTTCTTTTTTTTTTTTGACTTCGACCCTTATTTTCCACCAGAATTCCTCCGGAACGCTGGGAAACAAACGCCAGGTAAAACAATTTAAAATATATAATATTCATTCATTCATTACTTTGAAGACAAAATGTACATTCAAATCTAGAATAAATCAACTAGATTGCCCTCAATCATAAATGCCGCTCCCGCTAATTTTCAATTTTATCAACTTTATCTTGAAAGCATATAAATAAAATATAACTTAAAGTTAAGATGTCCCCTTATACTCAATATTTTATTTACTTTGACCTTTATACAAATCTAGTTCATCTTTTTTTTTTAATTTTTTTTGTTGACTTTGACCTTTTTTCTGCTGGAATTGTTCGGGACTGTTGGGAAACGTGAAATACACACCCGGGCATTTCTGGGGCATTTCAATCATGTTTCCCCAGCGTTTCCGTTTCTACACAGGAGGGGGGAGGCATTTACTGAAAAAAATATGATAGATTATTTGGATGATATTCTGCTTTATGAAAAGTGTGATAGATTATTTTGATGATATTCTGATTTTTGGTAAGAGCATGTAGAACATTTGAGAAAGGTGTTCATTAATTTAGATAAGCGTGAATTTTAGATAACGGCATGTAGAACATTTGAGAAAGGCATTCATTAATCTCTATTGAAATGTTATTTCAATTGATGGATACAGAAAAGTGAGCTATTCTTGAATGACGTACTTCCCAATGCATAACTAAAGTAAGTAGATTCCATGGATTTGTGAACATTGACAAGAAGTTAAAAAAGAAATGAGCGCTATTATTGAATGACGTACTTCCCAATGCCTAACTAAAGTAAGGAGATTCCATGAATTTGTGAACTTTGACAAGTTAAAAAAGAAACTGAAGCTCCAAACTTCAGCATAACTAGACTTTGACAAGGCATTTACAGTTCAATGTGATGCATCAACTATAGATATTGTCAACACATCGAGTTAAAAAATAGTAAACCCATTGCTTATTTTAGCAAGAAGTTAAATGATGCCAAGGAAAGGAATACCATCCATGACAAAGAATTATATGCCATGGTGCATGTATTTCAAGTATTGAAGGTATGATTGAAGGTATAATTCACAATCCAAGTTGTCCCACAAACATGCCAAATAGATTTTCCTTCTTGCAGTCTTATACGAAATGGAAGGACCAATGTTGTAGCAATGCTTTGAGAACATTTATTGGTCTTGATGAGGAGTTAAATGATGCCAAGGAAAGGAACACCATCTATGACAAAGAATTATATGCCATGATCCGTGTGTTTTAACTTGAGCATTGAAGATATGATTGCTTGCTTCAAGAGTTTATATTGTTAAAAGATAACCAAGCATTCTAATTCACAATCCAAGTTGTCCCACAAACATGCCAAATAGGTTTCCTTCTTGGAGTCTTATACGAAGTGGAAGGACCAATGTTGTAGCAATGCTTTTGAGTAAAAGGCATCATTTATTCGTCTTGATAAGGAGTAAACCCACTGCTTATTTTAGTGAGAAGTTAAATGATGCCAAAGAAAGGTATACACCATCTATTGACAAAGAATCATATGTATTATAATTCAAAATCCAAGCTGTCCCAAAAACATGCAGTCTTTGGAAGGACCAATGTTGTAGCAATGCTTTGAGTAGGAGGCACAAGGAATACCATCTATTGACAAAAAATCATATGCATTATAATTCACAATCCAAGTTGTCCCACAAACATGCCAATAGGTTTCTTTCTTAGAGTCTTATACGAAGTGGAAGGACCAATGTTGTAGCAAAAAGGCATCATTTATTGATCTTGATGAGGAGTAAACCCATTGCTTATTTTAGTGAGAAGTTAAATGATGCCAAAGAAAGGTATACCATCTATTGACAAAGAATCATATGTATTATAATTCAAAATCCAAGTTGTCCCACAAACATGCAGTCTTTGGAAGGACCAATGTTGTAGCAATGCTTTGAGTAGGAAGCACAAGGAATACCATCTATTGACAAAGAATCATATGCATTATAATTCACAATCCAAGTTGTCCCACAAACATGCAGTCTTTGGAAGGACCAATATTGTAGCAATGCTTTGAGTAGGAAGCACCATTTATTGGTCATGGGCTAAATCCCTATTTCAACAAAACTTATGATGATCTTGTGTTAACTCTCTTGAGGATTAGGTTTTCGCTGATGGATTGCTCTTCAAGAGCTATGCAATTGTGTCTTCCATTGAGATCCAAGAGAGAAGAGAAGATGGGGACAAAACTTATATTTTGGTCAGATTAAAGAACTGCATTTTGGGGCCTTAGGGCACTTTGTAAGAGACAAAACTTATATCTTGGTCAGAGAAATTTTTTTGCCAAAATGAGGAGTGTGTTAATAAATTTGTCTCTTACTTGTAAAATTGTCAACTTGCCGAAGGGGAACAACAGCAGAATTTTTCAAATGGATTTCGTATAGTAAAGTTAATGGTGATGAAGAAATAAAAAGTGAGCATGGGGCTAATCCCTATTTCAATAAAATTTATGATGATCTTAGCACCCGGGTGTTAACTCTCTTGAGGATTAGGTGTTCGCTGATGGATTGCCATTCAAAAGGTATGCAATTGGGTATTCCATTGGGATCCAAGAGAGCATGGGGTTCCAAGAGAGGAGAAAATTAAAGAACCGCATTTTGGGGCCTTAGGGCACTTAAGGGATAAAACTTATATTTTGGTCAGATTAAAGAACTGCATTTTAGGGCCTTAGGGCACTTTGTACGGGAACAAAACTTATATTTTGGTCAGAGAGAAATCTTATTGGCTGAAATGAGGAGTGATGTTAATAAATGTCTTACTTGTAGAATTGTAGAATTGTAAAATTCCTGAAGAGGGACAGCAGAATACTTTAAATGGATTTTGTATTGGAACTACTACATACTTATATTTTGGTCAGAGAGTAATTTTATTGGCTGAAATGAGGAGTGATGTTAATAAATTTGTCTTACTTAATACAATTGTCAAATTGCTGAAAGGGGACAGCAGAATACTTCAAATGGATTTCGTATTGGAACTACAAGATACTTATATTTTGGTCAGAGAGAAATTTTATTGGCTGAACGACAACATACTTATATATTTTGGTCAGAGAGAAATTTTATTGGCTGAAATGAGGAGTGATGTTAATAAATTTGTCTTACTTGTAGAATTGTCAAATTGCTGAAGGGGGGCAGCAGAATACTTCAAATGGATTTCGTATTGGAACTACAACATACTTATATTTTGGTCAGAGAGAAATTTTATTGGCTGAAATGAGGAGTGATGTTAATAAATTTGTCTTACTTATACAATTGTCAAATTGCTTAAAGGGGACAGCAGAATACTTCAAATGGATTTCGTATTGGAACTACGACATATTTATATTTTGGTCAAAGAGAAATTTTATTGGCCGAAATCAGAAGTGATGTTAATAAATTGATTCTTACTTGTAGAATTGTCAATTTGCTAAAGGAGGACAGCAGAATACCTCAAATGGATTTCGTATTGGAACTACCACATACTCAAGGGGACAATGATTCAATATTTGTAGTTGTGGACAGATTTTTTAAAATGACTTGGTTCCTTCCTTAAAAAAAAGGAGCGATGCAAGTAGAATTGTTGAGTGGACAGATTTTTTAAAATGACTTGGTTCCTTAAAAAAATAAAAAAAGGAGCGATGCAAGTAGAATTGTTGATTTATTTTTCAAAGAAATTGCTTACTTTGCATGGATTTCTAGGTCAATTTTGAAGGACAATAAGCCGCAATTTAGTTGTGTATCATCCCCAAACCTCCCAAAACCAACAACCAAACTTTAGTAGTGATGCAAGTAGAATTGTTGATTTATTTTTCAAAGAAATTGCTCACTTTGCATGGATTTCTAAGTCAATTTTGAAGGACAAGAAGCCGCAATTTAGTTGTGTATCATCCCCAAACCTCCCAAAACCAACAACCAAACCGAAGTAGTGAATCAAAGTTTAAGAAATTTGTTGCAAAGTGAGAATTCTAAAGTAATCAAATCAAATATTGGTGCAAGCTGAATTTGCATACAACTCTAGCACTTATAGATCTACAAGCAAATCTTCTTTTAAATTAAAAAGGATTAGTGGACTAGCACTAGCGGATTTCTAAGTCAATTTTGAAGGACAATAAGCCGCAATTTAGTTGTGTATCATCATCATCCCCAAACCTCCCAAAACCAACAACCAAACTCAAGTAGTGAATCTAAGTTTAAGAAATTTGTTGAAAAGTTTGATTGGTAGAATTCTGAAGTTACTTCAAATCAAATATTGGTGCATGCTGAATTTGCATACAACTCTAGCAATAATAGATCTAGAAGCAAATCTACTTTCCAAATGGTTTATGGAAAAAATTAAAAAGGATTAGTGGGACTAGCACTAATAGATCTACAAGCAAATCTCCTTTTCAAATAGCTTATGGAGAAGATAATGAAGATTCAAAAGGAGTAATGGACTTGCTTGATTGCATAGCGAACAGTCCCATTTATCTTGATGCTAAGAGATTTGCTGCGCACATTTACAAGGTCCAAAAGAAAGTCAGGATAAGTATCCGTCCACAAATAACCAGTCTAAACATCAGGTTTTTTAAAAAGGGGAGTTGGCTATGGTGCATTCACAGAGAGAAAGAGATACCCTCGAGGTACCTACAACCAGCTTAAGAAGGCTTACTGCTAATAACTATCTAGTTGAGTTGCCTGAACACTTGAATATCTAGTTGAGTTGCTAACGCGAATTTGATGCACATCTTCTGAAGTGAAAAGGCCTTCCTGAGTCCTATAATTTTGGGTTACAAAACAAGAATTGCTAAATGTATGGCTCTATATGTAGCGTCCGTTATAGTTACAGACATATTTTTAAGGGAGACTTCGGGAAAAAAAAAATAGAACAGGAACGACAGAATAGTCTAGTAGCTACTGTATTTTGGCAGCCTTATTATAGAGACAAAAAATAAAGTGGTGATGCCTTGCTGTTGTTTAGAAAATTGTTAATCAGTAAATGAATACTAAAATCTGAATATTAGTCCTGGTTCTGAATCCATTGCTTTGCAAGCGTTTTTTGATTCTGCTGTGTTCTTTTAGTGCTGCTGTTGTCTCATGTTTCTCCCTGCAGTGTTTGTGTTGAATGCATCACACTTCAAATAGGGTTAACAGAGCTACTGATAATTGAGATTGAGTTTTCAGGTATTAGCTGCATCTTTTTGAAATCGAGTGCAAATGCTTAAACAGGGGGTCCCATGGAGTGGGTGACAGCTCTAATTAATTCGACTCTGAGAAACCAATGCCCTTACGTAACTGCAAATATCTTTGCCCACAGAAGAAGCAGACGGCAAAGCCTCCAATGGTCAACAGTACTGAAATGGGAGCAGTCGGAAAATCATTAATCATCAATATTAAAATAATGATACAAACTTGATGGGACAACTTAAATGACTCTGGAATGAAACCACTAAAAGCACATACAGAGTTATCTGTATGTTAGCACCCATATTAGCATTCCCATTGTTCATTAATTTCTACTGATAACTATACAATTTTAAAAAATATTACCTTCTACGATCACCAGGCTCTGAATGACCCTGCACGCTAAGTTATCACTCACCATTCCGCATTATAAAAACGATAAAACAACGGGATACACCTTCCAATTTAGTAACAACTTCTAGTCGATGCAACAAGATATAATAACGCCCATGTTATATTACATGCTAATTTGATCCATTTCGTAACCCCTCCATATACATGACAACCCCCCTTATCATGCAGATGGCCCCCATTATAATCAATAAAGCACTGAAATGGGGCAATTTAAATGACTCTGGAATGGAACCACTATAAGTACATAGATTGGTTACATTGAAATGGGACAATTTAAATGACTCTGGAATGGAACCACTAAAATTCCATAGATTGGTTACCACTTTAATGTTAGCACCTAGATGAGCACTCATTGTTCATTCATTTCTACTGATAAATATACAATTACATAAAAAAAAACAAAAGGTATACTTACGCGTTCATTCATTTCTACTGATAAGTATACAATAATAAAAAAAAAGGTATTCTTAATGCTCCACACTAAGTACCTCCATAGAGGCAGGTCGAACTACATTAGGCGAATGCAGTTATTACAAAATATTTGACAATTGGCATCCTGCCTTTTACCATCACCAGACTCTTGAGTGACCCTGCACGCAAAGTTATCCCTCACCATTCCGCATCATAAAATCGATTAAACAACGGGATACACATTCTAAATTAGTAACAAACAAATTCTAGTCAATTCAACAAGATAAAATAATGCCCGTGTTAAATTACATGCTAATTTGATCCATTTCGGAACACCTCCATATGCGTAGCATCCTCCTTATCATGCAGATGGCCCCAAATATAATCAATACAGCACATTTGAATACAATAAAGACAAGAATCCAATTATCACTTGCGTACTAAATGTTACACTTATCACTTGTGTTATGAATGTTACATGTACCTTATATGCAAAAATCTCCCAATATGTAAATAGATGATTCTATTGTCTCACGAAAAGCCGAACCTCATTCCTTAAGCTCCTTCGAGAAGGGTCTTCAGAAGTAGATCGCATGGGAATATAAAGAATCCAATTATCACATATGTACTAAATGTTACACTTATCACTTATGTTATAAATATTGCATGTACTTGTGTTATAAATATTGCATGTACCTTATATGCAGTGATTTCCCAATATGCCTCGCGAAAAGCCTAACCTCATTCCTGGCGCTCCTTCGAGAAGGCTCTTCAGATGTAGATCGCATGGGAATATAAAAAAACCTCTTTGTGTTATAAATATTACATGTACTCTATATACAGTAATTTCCCAATATGTAAATAAATATTCCTCCTTGCCTCGCGAAAAGCCAAAACTCATTCCTGGCGCTCCTTCGAGAAGGGTCTTCAGAAGTAGATCGCATGGGAATATATTTGTTTTGGTGCCACACATAGATTTGCAGTAGTTTGGAGGTTCAACTACTCTTAAGTAGTTCTTCAAAAATTAGATATTCAAAAATTATTACATAGAAGCTAGCTACCATTAAGTCGGTTATTATTTACTGGCATCAGGACAATTACCATCCAAGATGTCATTGTAAAAATTCATAAGTAACGAGTGTGTAAAGCTTTCAAGCTTTCATTTCATACAAACATTATATTTTCTTAACATCACTTTAAAATAAGAATCATAATTCAAGCTGTCATTTCATACAAACATAAATGTTCCCTGGCACGCCATAAAATTCAAGCTGTCATTTCATACAAACATAAAATTTTCCTGGAATGCCATAAAATTCAAGCTGTCGCTTCATACAAACATAAAAGTTTCCTGGAATGCCATAAAATTCAAGCTGTCATTTCATACAAACATAAAAGTTCCCTGACATCATTTTACAATAAGAGCCATAAAATGCAATCAGCAAGTTTGAGACTCTGGAAGACGTTCGTTACTTGCTTCGCCATTGTGATTCATATAATATTCACTTTACAGTAAGAGCCATAAAATGCAATCAGCAAATTTGAGATTCTACAAGACGTTTGTTAATTTCATCGCCACTGTGGTTCATATAATATTTTAAAGAAGCCATCCTTACAAATTTAATGGATATAATGCGTGTCAGATGGCTTTAAAATTAGAGAAAAAACGTGACTAAAATTCCCATTCTAATACGAAAACAATCGTTTTCTATACTGCAACTATCACATGCAATGAAAACCGTGTTCAGATCGTATTGGATAGCTTTGGATTTTTCGATGTGTCTGGAAATTTAACCTAGCTAGAAATATGACCTGTGCTCACACTGCCTAAACTGTGATGGAGGCATAATCGAATTGCGATAGAAATAGCTTATGCAATATAAAAAGACATGAACTTTTAAAGTAATATTTGCGAATGTTCATGCTTTTCTAAAAATATAGATAAAACGAACTGAAGAATCCTGGAAAAATTAATGTCTTTCACACTAGAACCAGAACCGGAACAATATTGAAACAAACACAGTAAATGTGAGCTCCGTGGTTTTCATAAAAATAATTTATCCCTGCCTATGACGATATTAAATTGAAATTTGAAAGCAAAGGAAGTAAATAATAAATGCGCCTACGAATGGTGCCAACTAAACTGCGTACCTGGTATATCGCAAAATCGGGGAATAAAAGCGCTTCAGTTCGATCGTTTGAAGTTTCTTTGTTATCGGCTTTGAGAGAGAAGAATAATCCATCTTAACCAAGGAAACACGCCATCAAAGAGCACATAAACACAACCAAGCAACACAGAGCCCCGGCCTAAAACGGCACGGAGCTCAGGGGAGGTCATTCCTCCCCGAAAGCAAAGAAAGTATTTTATATTAACTTGGCATGGCCTGCCTGCAAGCGCACCTGCAAAGCAACGCCACATACACCCAGCGCCTTACAAGTTACCAAGAATTTACACAGATCGGCTTTTTTTTAAGCGTCACAAATGACATAACGTTAATCCCAGCCTCGATTTTTTTACTACAGTGCATAGTATTTCCACAACTTTCAGTATATCCACTCAGATCTAACAGATCTGGGGACAAAGCAAAGATTCAAACCGTCAAAGTGTGGTAAATTCCTTCACCAGGTTTTCCACACAGCCAAGAATTCCCAAAGCCTTCAACGCCTCCAGATTACTCGCCATAAAGTTTTCAGAGCACCACTAGCACACGCAGAACCTCCCTAAACAGGTGCTTCGGAGGAAAAACAAAAATCAACCCAAGAATCGAACCCGTGATGATGCAATTGGCAAAACTGAATGAGGGTTTCCAATCTCCTGAACCTGCAATTTAAGGAAATTTAGGGGAGCAACGAACGGTTCAGATTACAGCTGGAGCATCGACGGAGGTCAATTTGGCACGTCATCTTTTCAACTCTTCGTTGGGAAGAGTAAATGGGAATCGGGATGAACATGTTGGAGTGGCATCCAACGGTAAGAAAAGTATCATTTAAATTTCGTTTTGCGTGAATATGAAGCATATTATACCGCTATATATCTTGAATTTGTCCAATGGAATGTCGAAATTATAATTTGTTGATGTCATTATCTTTTTTTTTTCATATTCTAAGTCCTAAAAAATCATATCATGTTTTACTTCACAAATATATTTAACAAATGTTAAAAATAGTTATTACTTTTTTTTTCCATATTCTAATAAAAGTATTATTTAAATTACGTTTTGTATGAATATGAAGCATATTATACACTTATATGTCTTAACCTTGTTCAATGGAATGTTCCGAAATTATAATTTATTTGATGTCATTACCCTTTTTTTCCCATATTTTAAGCCCAAAAAAACACATCATGTTTCACTTCACAAATATATTTAACAAATATTAAAAATAGTCATTAGCTTTTTTTCTCATATTCTAAGCCCCAAAAAAACACATCATGTTTCACTTCACACATATACTTAACAAATGTTAAAAACGGTCATTACCTTTTTTTCCCATATTTTAAGTCCAAAAAAAACCACACGTTTCATTTTACAAATATCCTTAACAAATGTTAAAAACTAGCACTTGGCCTACAGGGCAAGTAACATTAGAAAAGATTATTTAGTAGGATATAGTTTGGCAAGACAATATGGTGTTTAATATTTAGTATCTAGTGTTCAATATTAAAGAGGAGGAAATAGTTTTGTTGCTATCGGTTGTCTTGTATGGGGAAGAGGTTAATTTATAAGGAAGAGAAGAGGTGGCAGCATCGTGACTTGTTTATAGCCTTCTATGTCCTTTGCTATGTGGCATGATCATGTTGAATATGAGCCTCTTGATGGCTTGGATTATCTACCGCTTCCTCGGGGCTCTAAATGCAAGGGTGTTGCCACGTGGTGGCATCCTAGGTCTTTGGGTCCATAAACTTTG
This sequence comes from Torreya grandis, assembly GCA_037957365.1. NCBI lineage: Eukaryota > Viridiplantae > Streptophyta > Pinopsida > Cupressales > Taxaceae > Torreya > Torreya grandis. The sequence continues at coordinate 1,328,078 of JARHVA010000083.1, read as the reverse complement.
GGGATAAGTTTATGCTCCCTGGCGGGCCCGAGTTACTGTTGATTGAAAGACATGTGGTGCTTCTACGTCTGATTTGTCTTCGAAACTTAGACCATCACGATCACTAGGGGTCTTTGGAGAAGCGAGGCCGAACAGGACTCATGGTGCCCACCATAGGTTGCAATACATGTCAAGCTAGGCAACTCAATAGGTGTTGTGTGAGTAACTCAATAGATGTTTATGGTGTGGCATTTGGGCATTAACGTATTTCTACAGGGCCATTACGATTCTCAATACAAAGATGTATAGCACCTTGCTTTTTTCTACATTCTTGGTTTTTTTTTCTTAATTTTGCTCTCTCTCTCTCTCTCTCTCTCTCTCTCTCTCTCTCTCTCTCTCTCTCTCTCTCTCTATATATATATATATATATATATATATATATATATATATATATATATATATAATTTTTGGGATCTTTTTGGGTAAGTGTTTTCTTTTCATTTCTGGTGTAAATTCCCCTCTTAAGTATAAGATGTGGGCAACCCCTAATGCTTGAAAATTAAACCTACCAACCCTCCTTGCCCCCCGGGATCAATCACCAATCAACCACCTTTTTCTCTGGATTGGTGACTCCTCTAACACGACATTCACTATTACAACCGTTCCAATTGTACTACAACAAAATGCAGTAAAGTTTTTTTTATATTTATTTATTTAAATTTACTTCCTCAAAACAAGTATTCTATTTAAAATTATAGAATCAAAATATATTATCATAACAAATAATCATTAAAATTTTAACTTTTATTCCCAGTACAACATAAAGTGTTACAATTTCATGAAAGTAAATATATGACAGCTACGGTTGGTCTCACAATACAGCAATGGTTGTTTATGTAAAATAATATTACATTTACAAATTTAATAGGCATTTAGCCTTATATACAATATAAAGATAACTAACTCTCTGGAGCTCGAGTTGCACCAACTCGTGTATCTCTAATAACCTCAAGTATTGTCTCTGAGAATGTACTGTAATGGAGGAGGGAGAGCATCATCTGAGCACTTTTCCACTCCAATCACGGACCAACGGTCCCTTGCACAATCCCCTATCAGGAAATGGCCCTCCCTTCACAGATAAATAGATAGAACAATATAGAAATGTAGAATGAAACATGCTAGTACCCCATATGCTGTAAGATTCTACTACATGATGTGGATCATAAAGAAAAATATGTTTCTTCTATGATATCGCACAACATGCACATCAAATATATGAATTAATAATGTTAATCTAATATTACTTTGGCCAAAGTTTTAAATAACATATGATCACCTAGATAAGTCAATTCATAACAAATCACTTGATCGGGTTATCTATACCCATCATTAGTGATGCTAACCAAGGTTGAAAAACTGTCTCACTGCTTAGGTAGTATCATCAATGTGAGCCCCATAGTATACATAACAGATAAACAATCCAAATTATAAGCTCACCATTTGGGTAAACTAATCTAAGGATCATAATTGCATACATGCAGTATCTGATATAAATAAGCATACATTGACAAAATCTTCCCAACCAAATAAGACAACAAAAGTCTATATTAACTTAATTATAATAGATATTTTCAAGCGTAATCCAATTCATTTGTACAAAAAAAATACATCAAGAAACAAAGACCTTTCAGACAGTTTCCAAAATGATTAAATTTGGTTTTTACCTAGTACCGACAAAATTTGGAAGGAAAGGCTCTAATTAACAATCTTTCGTAATTTTAAAATAATACAAAATATGTATTACCACAAAATCAATCGTTTCTAAACATATTTTGTTAATTTCCTTATAAGCCTTATAATATCTTTCATTTCACATAACAACCGCAAATATTAAAAAATGAAATAAATTTCCCTACATAATTTAATCCTAATGTCGATATAAATTGTATGTTTCCATGGCATTTCGATTTATATTTATACTAAAATTCCAACAAATTTCATTTATGATATATTTTTTTTAAATGAAAAACCCTGATATAATAACATAGGGAGATCACAATTAATGAGCTTACTAATCTACCATATAATTTTTGATTATATATTTATACATTAATAGTAAAATAAGTTACTAATCAACTAAATAAGGGTTTCCCTCTACCCTTCCCGTCAATTCCGCACAAACAAAAATCAAATATGCACCGGCCATGAATTTGAGACGAAACCAAAGAAAGTCACATCCATGATATAATTGCAAACCTTAATCTCAACTATAAAGTGACTCTTGGCTAAATTAAAGAATAGAAAAGGAACATAATTTGCTAAAGAGACTGGGTGGATTTAATTTCATTCTGATCACAATATAACAGCGAAATGCAGACAGCTAATGTGAAGCGACTCACACTCCCAAAAAGAATCACGACCTCAATACATAAGCATTATATATACATTTTGTCCAGGCATGGAGATAAAAGCATAATGGTAGTTTGATTAAAATGCAGAGGGGCTATCAGAGTTCTTTGAAATCCTTGACCAAAATGGAACACGGTTTCACTGGAAATGGAGACAACTCAGATAAAGAATGGTGGCGATGTTGTTCCTAGGCTAATTTAAAGAAAAGAAAGGAACATAATGCAATCATAATAATAATGATATATAAGTTAAAACACAGGGCTATAATTCCATCTGTGGTTGGGTGCTAAGACAAGGTCTTGGTATAAACAAAGCAACATCTCAAAATTCCAATGTAGACCACAGGAACAGAAAGAAACGGTTCTATGGATATATGGCACTATATGTCATGTAATTTTCAGATTTGGCAAAAACAAAACGTAGCCTAACACCAACACAGCCTATACACATCAGGGTCATTATGTCCCAGCTAAGCATTTAATTACAAATGACCCAGCAATAACTCAACAATTATTTATGTTTTCAACTTGTCAAAATAAGGGAAATAATTGTTTATAGCATGATTAAGATGAGGGAGAGGTTGAAATCAATAATGTCTTTATTTACTTAATCATTATTTCCTAAAAACATGTTTTTTTTTCAGGACTCTTTTTATGCAGAATAGTACGATCAATGCACATGAAAAATATGAAATATCAATTCGTGAATAAGCTCATAAGAGAGAATATCACTCAATCCGCAATCTACTAAAAGAGAAACATGATATAAAACAAACCACAAGTTTTGTCCAAATAAATGTAGTCAATATAGCAATTGCAAGCTTGTATAATGCATTGGGTAATAATTAAAACGTAGCTAAACAATGCAACCATATGGTCTTTTAAATTACTGAATGCATATAAACCAACAGTCATTCAAGAAAAGAGAAATACAAAATCTATAATTCAAAACTCTTTCAATATAATAATACACCACTAAATTAATTACAATACCCACCTAGGACGCTTTTCCCTTCGTTGCAAATAATTTTTTTTCTTTTTTCTTCCAAAGTCTTATTTCTTCTTCCCCACTTTGGGTTCTCCTTTTTTTTTCTATTTATCTTCACGTGTGTGTTTTTAATCCTTCCCTTTCTCTTATCCTTAATACCCATTTACTCACCATTTTCTTTTATTTGCATGCCACTTGAAACCAACGTTGTAGGCTTTGTTCCAAATAATTAACTAGGAGTCCCACAAGTAATTATCGGCTAAACTTCTAATTAACCTCCCTTGATTTCACAAGTTAATATCAAGGTAACTCAACTTCACCTTTTTTTAAAGCTTTTCAAAATATCTCATTTTAATTAAAGCTATCGTAAGATTTCATGCAATACTACTTAGTAATCAATTCCACTTGATTTATATAAGATAAGTCTTTTTTTTATTAAGTAATGGTTCGTCGTAGTGTTTAATTAGGATTTATACATATATTTAATTAGCATAATTAATATGTTGAATATCAAAAATTAATAATCATCTAATACAATGACTAAACAATTTAAGATTATAATAAATCTTTATTTTGACAAATTAGATATAACATTATTGTTTTAATTTCCTTTTGAAAGATGCATTAATGACATAATTTATATAGCACAATATAAAGCATCTCACAAACATAATAATCATTATAACCAATTACAAAATAAGAAAATCATTCCTTTTTAAAAGAACAATTGAAATATAATCAATGCAAATTATTCTAGCATTAACATGCATATTACTAATAAATCAGATCAATGTAAAGAATCTAACAAGTCAATCTACGGTGGTGTGTGAATTTGGGTTACTAGCATTTCTATTCTATCATACTGCAATCATCCCATATGCACTATCATCTTTGATGATGCTCTCCCTCATCATGCTTTGAGGGTAAGACCAATCCTGCATCCACCTCATATCAAATATGTAGTTAGTCCGAGTCATCATATATATAATCAATAATGCAAGACTAACAAGTATACATCTACAATGCACAAAATAATCAAACACAACTATCACATCATATATACAAATCATCAATATTATTGTTCCCAATAACATTTGTCATAATGATCAAATCAAAGCAATAAAGAATCAGTTATTAACCACTTCAAATCCATGGGATTAAAAGTAAAATCAAAAGGTGAAATCGAGATGTAACATCCTCTCCTCCTAAAACTAGTCATCATCTCGATGACACTTATTCAAACAATAGTTTCAGAATATCAAAAAAGTTTAACTAAAATAATCAACATAGTATCAAGTATCGATCATGCAAACAAATACAGAAATAGCTTGAAGAACTCATCAAAGTCTTCCCAAGTAGCACTATCCTCGGAGTATTGGCCCCATAAGACCTTGCACTGTGACACTTCCTTATTATGCAAATGAAGTTTGTGATTGCCAATTACTCTGATTAGTTATACCATGACCACCCTAGGGTCTAAAACTTGCAAAACATTCAAATCTAAAACATGCGAAGGATTAGCGATATACTTCTTGAGATATGATACATGGAAAATATTATGTAAAGGAGCTAGGGCTAGTGGCAATGCAAGCCTATACACAACAAGATTGACCACTTCTAACACTTTGAAGGGTCTTACATATCTGGGTGACAGTTTCATTGACTTTTCGAACTTAATCGAGCTCTTTTGTGGTTTAACCCATAAAAACACTTTATCACCAACAAAAAATTACCTATCTATTCTCTTCAAATAAGTATAACTCTTATGTCTATCATTGGCTTCAACCAATCTCTATCTGATTATCTTGACTTGCTCTTCCATTTTAGAAAGCAACTCAAGCTCGAAGACTACCTTGTCCTCTAACTTGTCCCAACTGATTAGTGTCCTTCACCTCCTACCATACAGTGATTCAAAAGGTGTCATCTTCAAAGCAGACTGGTATGAATTGTTATAAGCAAACTCAACCAATGGAAGATAATCTTCCCATTTGTATGGTTGATCCATGCAATATATATGTAAAAGATCTTTAAGAACCTGATTTGCTCACTCTATCTGATCATCAGTCTTTGGATGATATGCGGTGCTAAAATTAAGCTGTGTGCCTAAAGCTGAGTTTAGAGTAGCCCAAAACATGGAAGTCATTTTTGGATCAGGATCCAAAATGATCTTCTTTAGAAATCCATGCAACCTATGCACTTCCTTTACGAATCTCTTTGCAAGGGTGGGCACATCATCTATCAAGTTACCTGGTATGAAATGAGCCACCTTGGTTAGTTTATCAATAACTACCAGGATCATATCATGCCTACTTCATGACATCGATAAACCTTGGACGAAGTCCATACTGATCACCTTCCACTTTCACTCTGGGATATGTGGATATAACAATCTAGCTAGGTGCACATGTTTAGCTTTCACTCGTTGACATTCCAGATAATGTGACATAAAATCTGCCACATCTTTCTTGATTTCCTTCCAAAAATACAGAGATCTAAGCTCTATCATGAGTTTGGTTATTCCTGGATGTCCTGAATATGGGGCATTGTGTAACTCTTTCAACACTGTGCTTCACAAATTCTCTTGATTTGGCACATACATCCTCCTATTGAAATGCAAAAAACTGTCACTCTCAAAATTGAATCCTTTATATCAAGGATCTTGGGCATTATTAGATAATGTTTCTCTAACCTGCTCATAGAAATCATCTCCTGGTGAGAACTTAACCACTTGATCTCTGAAAGTACTCCTAATAGTAGCTACAATTGTTATATACCTTCTACAACTCAAAGCATCAACTACTCTATTCTCTTTACCCTTGATGTAATTAATATCAAAGTCATAGTTAGAAAGGAACTCTAACCAACGTCTCTGACAGGCATTTAGATTTGGTTGGATGAAGATATATTTGAGTTCCAAGTTATCAATCTTGAGCTCAAATGGTTTTCCCAACAAATAATGTCGTCAAACTTGTAAAGCATGAATAATCCCTGCAAGTTCAAGGTCATGAGGAGCATAATTCACCTCATGAGTTTTCAGCTTCCTCGATTCAAAAGCTACCATTGCTTCATCCTACATGAGGACTCCACCTAAACCTTCTCCTGATGCATCTGTGATCACTGAAAACTATTCATTAGGATCAGAAACTCTCAACACTAGTGTTGATGTAAGTCTTCTTTTCAACTCTTGAAAAGCTAATTCACATTTCTCAGACTAGTCAAACTTTTGGTTCTATTACAAGGAGGTAATTGGATTTTTTATCTTGGAAAAGTTTGGAACAAACTTCCTATAATAGCATGCTAACCCCATAAAACTCCTTATCTCATGCACATTTCTATGTGTTGGCCACTCCATAATGACCCTTATCTTAGATAGATCTATATAAATACCATCTACAAAAATAATATGCCCTAGATATTGCACTCTTTTCTGGAAGAATGCACATTTAGACAACTTGCCAAATAACCTATGCTTCTGCAACCATCATAGAACCAGTTTCAGATGTTGTAGGTGCTCCTCTTCATTCTTAGAATAGATAATAATGTCATCCAAAAAGACCAAAATAAAATGATCTAAATAGTCTTTGAATACATTGTTTATGAGATTCATGAATATTGTTGGTGTGTTAGTTAATCCAAAAGGTAACACCGTGAACTCATAATGCCCATAGCGAGTACTGAAATTTGTTTTTGGAATATCCTCATCTCAAATCCTCAACTAATGATATCCCACTCTAAGATCTATTTTAAAAACTACCATTATACCACACATTTGATCAAAAAGATCATCTATACAAGACAGTGGATACCTGTTCTTGATACTTACCTTATTCAACATTCTGTAATCGATGTAGAGTTGAAGAGTACCATCTTTCTTTACAAAAACAATGGTGCACCCCATGATGACACACTAGGCCTAATCAACCCCTTTTCCAAAAATTATTGGATTTGTGCCTTCAATTTGACCAATTCAATAGTCATCATCCTATACGATGTTGATCTAGGTATGATGTCGATAGAGAAATCAAACTCACGCTTGGGAGGAAAACTTGGTAATTCTTTAGGGAACACATCATGAAAACCTCTAAGAAAAGGAAACTATTTGAGATATGGTTCCTTAGTTTCCCCCATTTCATTTATCTTGATGATAAATGTTTTGCATACTTTTTCTTGAGGCCTTTTGAGTTGCATTGCAAAAATTTGCCTGAGCTTCAACTCTCTCTTTTCACCCTGTAGTTGTGTTTGATTCCCAAAACCATTAAGACACTCAACTTTTTTAAGTAACAATCAACTTTGGCTTTATGTTTAGCAAGCCAATTGACTCCTAGAATCATATCATATGATCTTAGTGGTGCTACATATAAATCCACTACAGTTGAAAATCCAAGCAACAATCACTACTTCCACTAGACACTTGTCAACCATGACTTTAGAGTCATTCTTATATTGTACTGACCATGCATTTACTATATATCAAAATTTTATAGGAAACTTTCTAAGCATTTTAAGAGCTATAAAATATTTATTAGCCCCTGTATCTATCAAAATAGAAATTAGATGATCAAACAAAATACCTGATAGTTCTATGGGTGATGCTTGAAATTTAGCTTGTCAGTTATTAATTGTTGCATGGATATGCTACTAAAATTTTTCCTACTAAGGGTTTGAACCTTTGTTCTTTGACTTGTTTTGAGGACATTCATGACCATAATTATTTCCTCCATAATTGAAACAACTACCTGGTGGTCCTTTCCTGTTAGTTTGCGAATTTCTCTAGAAACCACCTTTAGAGCCATTACCTAGTTTTTTGTTATTGGATCCACTGTTAAATTTTGTATTTTGATTCTTGAACTATCCCTTAGAGACCCCACTCCTTTGATTCAGGTTCTTCTTCTTGAAAATTAGCTTGGAACCACCAAAATTTTTCTTGAATTTTTCCCTAACTTGAGCTAGAGACTTCAACTTCTACTCATGTTTCACTACTTTCTCAAAAACCTAGTCCATAGTAGAAGGCCCATGAACATCCACCTCACCTCCAATCTAGGGTTTCAATCCCATGATAAACTTCCTAATTTTGAACCTCTCATTAGCTTAGTTTTGGGGTACATCCTTAAGAAGTTTGGTGAATTGCTCCTAGTACTCATTCACTAACAACTCTCCTTGCTTCATATTCTAAAAATCTATAAGCTTCTGATCAAAGTAAAGTTGTGATAACCACCGTGACCTGAACAGTGTCATGAACTGCCCCCAAGTTGTGGCATTTGAGTTAAGGTTCATCTCCATCTTGTTAGCCCATCAAGTAGTTACTTCACCAGTGAATTGGTAAGCTTTCCAAACTACCTTAGTGACCTTTGAGTTGTTTTGAATCTCAAAATACTTTTCCATCTCAATCAGCTATGATTCAGCTCCATCACCTAGAATAGTTCTATCAAACTTAAGTGGACTCACCTTCTTCATGTCCCTAGACAACTCTATAACTATCTGAGCTCTCACATACTATTGGTTCTCCTGTTCAATGGGATGTTCAACAGGTACTTCCTGACATTCTTCCTCATCTTGGCTGTGAACTTCCCATTCCAGGGCTATAATTTGATCCCTAGTATCATTCATGATTGTGAATAATTGATCTAACTTTGTTGATTGCTCAACAATAACATGGTTAAGATCAATGGGTGGGTCATTCTTATTCGATGGACCCTCACCCAATGCTCTTGTTTGCACCATTCTTCCTTCTCACTGAAAAGAAAAATATGAAAATGTTAGCCGACTCATTAATTCTTAGAGTTTGAGCCTAAGCTCGGATACCACATGTTACAACCATTTTAATTGTACTACAACAAAATATAGTAATTTTTTTTAAAATTAAATTTACTTCCTCAAAACAAGTATTCTATTTAAAATTATAGAATCAAAATATATCATCATAACAGATAATCATTAAAATTTTAACTTTAATTCTCAATACAACATAAAGTGTTACAACTTCATGAAAGTAAATACATAATAACACAGCTACAACTGGTCTCATAATACAATAATGAATATTTATGTAAAATAATTTCACATTTACAAATTCAATAGGTATTTAGTCTTATATACAATATAAAGATAACTAACTCTTCGGAGCTCAAGTTACACCAACTCGTGTATCTATGATAACCTCAAGTGTTGTCTCCAAGAATGTAGTGTAATGGGGGAGAGAGAGCATCATCTGAGTATTTTTTTTATTCCAATCATAGACCAATGATCCTCTGCACAATCCCCTATCAGGCAATGGCCCTCCCTTCATGGATAGAAAAGTAGAACGGTGCAAAAATCTAGAATGAGACATGTTAGTACCCCATGTGCTGTAAGATTTTACTTCATGACGTGTATCATAAATAAAAATATGTTTCTTCTATGATATCACACAACATGCACATCAAACATATGAATTGACAATGTCAATATAACATTACTTTGACTAAAGTTTTAAATAACATATGATCATCTAGATCAGTCAAATTCATAACACATCACTTGATCGGGTTACCTATACCCATCATTGGTGATGCTAACCAGGTTTGAGAAACTGTCTCACTGCTTAGGTAGTATCATCAATGTGGACCCCATAGTATACATAATAGATAAACAGTCCAAATCATAAGCTCACCATCTAGGTAAACTAATATAAGGATCATAATTACATACATGCAATATCTGACATAAATAAACACACATTGACAAAATCTTGCCAACCAAATATGACAACAAAAGTCTATATTAACTTAATTATAATAGATATTTTTCAAATGTAATCCAATTTATTTGTACAAAAAAAATACATTAAGAAACAAAGACCTTTCAGACAATTTCCAAAATGGTTAATTTTGGTTTTCCTTTAGTACCAACAAAATTTGGAAGGAAAGGCTCTAATTTACAATCTTTCATAATTTTAAAATAATACAAAATATGTATTACCACAAAATCAATCGTTTCCAAACATGTTTTGGTAATTTCCTCATAAGCCTTATAATATATTTCATTTCACATAATAACCCCGAATATTAAGAAATGAAATAAATTGCCCTACATAATTTAATCCCAATGCTGATATAAATTGTATGTTTCCATGGCATTTCGATTTATATTTATATTAAAATTCTAATAAGTTTTATTTATGATATATTTTTTTTAATGGAAAAGCGTGTTATAATAACGCAGGGAGATCACAATTAATGAGCTTACTAATCTACTATATAATTTTTAATTAAATATTTATAGATTAATAGTAAAATAAGTTACTAATCAACTAAATAAGGGTTTCCCTCTACCCTTCCCGTCAATTCCCTACAAATAAAAATCAATTATGCACCAGCCATGAATTTGAGATGGAACCAAAGAAAGTCACATCCATGATATTGTTAGTGTAGGCTTTTTTCCACCTAGTGGTTTTACCTACACATCTTTTCAGCTTGTTTAGGTTAGTTAATTAAGTCATTAGGGGTCATTTACCTTTAAGTGGGTTATAATTGTGAGTTAGGGTTTTACCTTTTTGGTGACCTAATCTCATCCTATATGTACTTTATTTTTTCCTAAAGTGGCTAATGTGTAATATCCCCGTTTCTCTTCAATTCTGAAATCCTGATATTTTTCTGACTATTTCACTATATTTTACTTTTGCATGAAATAAGATACGATTTTGCAAGATAAATTCAAATAATAAATAAACCACAGTAAATCACTTAACTGGCAAATCAGTGCTCTTATTATTCTTCAGAATGATTACAATAATGAATCTCTGGCACGCATATAAACGAATACAAATATCGTCTCAAAATCTGATCTTTTGCAAATCTGGGACGGCTCTAATAGAGAAGATCTTTATCTGTGCAATATCTGAATAAAAAAAACATAATGAAATAAATCCCTGAAAAGCTCTGTGACAACTTCTGTATGAAGTTACCTCTCAAATCTGTAAACCTCTGTGATAACTTCTGTATGAAGCTATCTCTCAAATCGGCAATAGATCAGCTGATATTTCACAGCCTCTGAATCGCACACACTGAAGAGTTGGCGTTCTCCAATGCAAATGGAATCCTAGAACCTTTGGCTCAGTCTTCATAGAAGAATTCTTCAATATCAAAATCAATAATCAAATCATAATTCCAACTCTCTCCCATGAGAAACTCTTATACCCTTCCAAAGGTGTGTTTGCTAAAATTAGATTTCCTCAAATTAGAACTTGGGGTTCTAAAATTAGAATTCCTCAAATTAGAACTTGGGATTCTTAAATTAGAAATTGGGTCTTAAAATTAGACCAATTAATTAATAATTAATTAATTAATTAATATCTAATTTAAAATTAAACCAAATAATTAATATTTGATTAAATCAATCAAATATTAATATCTCCCTCAATACATGTTGGATCCTCGAACCGTCTGAAGCTGGTGAACCAGGGAGTGATTCTGCACATGACCATATCAAAACAAGGGTGCTCCGCTGTATGTCAAATATCCCTAAATAATAGGAGCTCAGGCCCAATGTGTCTGAAATAACCTGAATGAGAGCCAACTATAGGAATTCTGTAAATCAAAGCCAAGCCAATCTCCATCATGACCCTCTATCCATCCAATTAGCCTACGAAGGTTGCATAATAGGCTAATCATCAAGCCTGTCAATGTCCACGAAAAAGGGGACATGACATAATGCAAACATTTTATTTGTGGAATCTTCTTGTTTTCGGAGCTCTCATTCTGCTTCTACAGGGATTTGACATTCATCACATGGCTACTATTCAGAGATCTTAGTGAAATATATCATGGTAATAGAGATTTTCTGATAGCCTCATGTGTTTGTCTCCTTTGGTAAGATCCTCCTGCATTCACCTTGTTCTTTATTCATATTGTATGACTGCCATTTTTGACCTTAGAGGTGTTTTTTTGAAAACTACCTCGAAACTCATGTCATAATGTCTTTGATGAAAAATCTGTTTGCATATATTTTATGGATTTTTTGAGATCTAAAATGGGTTATTCTTAGTTTTTTGAGAAAGTTCACAGATTTTCTAAAAAAATTGATTTTTTCTATCTAGTCGCCTTCCATGCGATCGAAGTAATCTAGCTTGCAAACCCTGATTTACTATCTGTAGACCAAATCGAGTTTTGGGAGTGCTTCTACTTAATCAAATTTTGGGAGTGCTCCTACTTGGAAGTAATCAATTTTCTCTAGGGTGACAACTTATAAGTAATCAAGTTTTTCAACCTTGATTACTTGACTACTTGTTCATAGACCAAATCAAATTTCTCAAGTTCTTTTACTTATAAGTAATCAAGTTTTTCTAGGGTGACAAGTTATAATTAATCTAGTTTCTCAACCCCAATTACTTTCTCGCTAGACCCATTTGAGTTTTCGAAGGTTAACTACTTATTACTCATTACTTACTTTATAAGTAATAATTTATATAGGTTGAAGACTCTGACTTACACTGGGTAAGACCAATTCAAGTTTTCCAAGGTTGACTACTTATAACTTTTTATAAGTTGAAGTAGTTCAAAAGTCCAAAGAAAAGTAGTTGGAAGAACCTGAAGTAAATTAGCTCGAAGAACCCAAAATACATTGCAAAGAAGTAATTGGGTTTTCTAGGGTGAACTACTTATAAATTTTTATAAGTTAAAGTAGTTCGAGAACCCGAAGTTGAAGTTTTTCGGAACCCTGAACAACTAAGTGCGTGGCATTCTAGAAGCTATCAAATTTTAGGTGAAAGTTAATTAAAAAAATAGACTTAGGTTGTTTCTTTTTTTGGATTTTTGGTGAAAAAACACTAGTGTGGAAAAAAAAATCATTTTTTGGAAAGGGTCTACAAATATGTTGAAGTAAACACTTATAAGTGCCATAACTTTTGATCGATAACTCCTTTTTTAGTGTTGTTTTCTTTAAAAGTGCTTGTTTTTTATGCTCTACACATTGGACTTGTCATTGGGCTTTCTACAGCTATAAAAAATTTCACATTTTTTGTACACTCTTGAATGTATTATCAATTGTATCTGATGTTCCTCTTATTTTTTGTACTTACGCACCTACTGCTCAAGATGCATTTTTGATTGAATCCGATGTCTATACAATCATGCTTGTATTTGAGACATTCAAGGGGTGTCATTGCTTGATATTTCTAAGGGGGTACTTGTGTGTTTGTTGTGTATTCAATCTTTCTTTTTTTTGCATCACTTCTTTACTTACTACAGTGATACTTACTTCTACGCTATGAATTCATTCTCAATAAGTCCACATACACCATATAATTATCATGAATGGAAACTTAGAATGGAAATTATCTTGCAATCTAAGGGTTACCATCAAATTATAATGGGCACTGAGACTGAACCTACTAATGCTAAAATGAAAATCAAATGGTTTAACCATTGTGATAAAGTCTGTGGACTACTATGTCTTTCTATCTCTCCAGATCTACTCTTTCACATTGAATCTACCAAAACACCTACTGAAGTATGGGCCTAGCTCATCAAGCTCTTTGCAGCATAGAATGTGATGAGAGGACATGAGCTGGAAAATGAGCTTATTAGATTGAGCCTAGATGACTTTGACACTCTTCAGAACTTCTTCACCTAATTCAAAAATTTTGAGATTGCAGTTTAAAGCATGTGGAATTGACAAGAAAGATGAACAATTTGTTCTATCAATACTCTTTAAATTGGGTCCTGAATATTTATATTTATGTCCACTTTTCATGCCATTAAGAGTGCTCTTGACACTATATGAAAGATGCCTTCTTTAGATACCTTTGTTGTCGACCTGATTCGAGATCAATATAAGTTGATACAGATGGGCACAATGAAGTCATCTAAATCTCATGCATTACTTGCTAAGAAATATAAGGCTTCTAATAGTAGAGAGAGAAAGCAAAGCAAGAAAAATGTTGAGAAGGGTGAAAATCTTTCTACCTCCAAATCAATCAATGTGACCTCTTCTTCTAGTCATAAGCCTAAGAAAGATTAGATCAAATGTGGGCATTGCTCAAGTAAGCATGATGAGAGTAAATGTTTGAAAAAAAAATTGACCACCTTACTAGCCTTCTTATTCAGAACAACATAAGTGTTCCAGATTCTATCAAATCATCTTCATCAACCCATGAATCCACTAAGGCAAATAAATCTGGCAAAAAAAAGGCAAAAAAGAATAACAAGGAGAAACATAAGGGCAAAGCCTTGGTTGTAGTTATGCCTCCAACTCTTCCTACATGGGTCATTAACTCTGGTGCTTCACATCACATGGCCTCTTTACATATTGAGTTTATTTCTTTGGAACCATGTGACATGTCCTCTATATAACCAGGTGACAACACTTCTTAAAAGGTACTCGGGAGAGGGTCTGTTGAAGTGAGTGGTAGAACATTTAATAATATTCTAAGTGTGCCCTCACTCTCAACTAATCTCCTGTCAGTCTACCAGATCACTCACCTTATTTCAGGCATGCGAGTTGAATTCACTCTTGATTCAGTGTACATCAAGGAGTTGCACAATGATACTATTTTGGTTGTAGAAATGGTCGATCATCAGACTTGGCTATATAAATTCTCACACTTTGCTCTTAACTCTCTTTCAGATTCCTCTTCAGACTCACCTGTACCTATTAACACTTCTAAGCTTGAGCTTCCTTCTGATATTGACAACTCTTCTTCTGTACATGACTACAACAATGAAGTAGACACACCTCCATCATCTCCTTGTCACCTTCCAAATATTCAAGAGTTAGTTCTTGACCCACCTACCTATGGTCTACTTTCGATATTATAGGGTAACAATTTATTGATCTAGGACACATCAGACATCAGGTAGCCTATTCCATAGTTACAAAGGATTTCACAGACCTTCTTCGACTCTAATTCTATTGCACCATCTTGGCATAGAGCAAATGGGCCACCTATCTTGCAGTATGAGGATCATTCTTTTCATAAGAATTACACCTTGGTTGAAGATCCATCAGGCACTTAGTGGATAAACTCATTATTTTAGGGTAATCCACTCTTCACTGCATCTACTTTTGATTCACAGTCACTTTTGAGCATTCTTCTGGGGGACACCAGATGGCTACAGTTAATTGTAGACCTTAGTAAGGATTTTTAGCACTCTTTTCTTCTTTGCTCTCTTTTTGGGGAGGAGTTTTGTTCTTACGGGTTTTATCCTTTACCCTAATTTATGAGAGTTGCATTGTACTTGGGTACCTCATCAGGCCTCATTGTCAGGACCCAATTCTTCTACCCACCTAAGCTACGCTTCAGGGGGGTGTTAGTGTAGGATTTTTCCCACCTAGTGGTTTTATCTACGTGTATTTTTGGCTTATTTAGGCTAGTTAATTAAGTCATTAGAGGTCATTTACGTTTAAGTGAGTTATAATTGTGAGTTAGGGTTTTACATTTTTGGTGACCTAATTTCACCTTATATGAACTTTATTTTTTCCTAAAGTGGCTAATGAAAATATTTCTTTTGTGGAATCTTCTTGTTTTCAGAGCTCTCATTCTACCTCTATAAGAATTTGACATTCATCACATGGTCTTTATTCAGAGATCTTGGAAAAATCTATCAACTAAAATAAAATAAGTAAAATAAGTTACTAATCAACTAAATAAGGGCTTCCCTCTACCCTTCCCATCAATTCCCCACAAACAAAAATTAATTATGCACTGGCCATGAATTTGAGATGGAACCGAAGAAAGTCACATCCACGATATAATTTCAAACCTTAATTTCAATCGTGAAGTGACTCTTGGCTAAATTAAAGAATAGAAAAGGAATAAAATTTGCTAAAGAGACTAGGTTGATTTAATTTCATTCTGATCATAATATTACAGCTAAACACATATAGCCAACGTGAAACGACTCGTACTCTCAAAAATAATCATGACCTCAATACATAAACATTATATATACATTTTATCCAGGCATGGAGATAAAATCATAATGGTAGTTTGATTAAAATGCAGAGGGGTTGTCAGAGTTCTTTAAAATCCTTGATCAAAATGGAACGCAGTTTCATTGGAAATGGAGACAATTGAGATAAAGAATGGTGGCAGTGTTGTTCGTAGGCTAATTTAAAGAAAATAAAAAAATAGAATGCAATCATAATAATAATGATATATAGGTTAAAACATAGGTCTATAATTCCATATGTGGCTAGGCACTAAGACAAGGTCTTGGTATAAACAAAGTAGTATCCCAAAATTCTAATGTAAACTACAGGAATAGAAAGAAATGGTTTTATGGAGATATGGTGCTATATGTCTAGTTATTTTTAGATCTGGTGAAAACAAAACGTAGCCTAACACCAACACAACCTATACACATCAGGGTCATTATATCCCAGCTAGGCGTTTAATTACAAATGACATAGTTCAATAATTATTTATGTTTTTAACTTGCCAAAATAAGGGAAATAATTGTCTATAACATGATTAAGATGAGGGAGATGTTGAAATCAATAATGTCTTTATTTGATTAATCATTATTTCCCAAAAACATGGTTTTTTAGGACTCTTTTTATGCAAAATAGTAAGATCAATGCACATGAAAAATACGAAAGCTCAATTAGTGAATAAGATCATTGGAGAGAATATCACTCAATCCACAATATACTAAAAGAGAAATATTATATAAAACAAACCACAAGTTTTGTCCAAATAAATATAGTCAATATAGCAATTATAGGTTTATATAATGCGCTGGGTAATAATTAAAACGTAGCTAAACAATGTAACCATACGGTCTTTTAAATTACTAAATGCATATTAACCAACAATCATTCAAGAAAAAGGAAATACAAAATATATAATCCAAAATTCTTTCAATACAATAATACGCCATTAAATTAATTACAATACCCACCTGGTATGCTTTCCCCTTCATTACAAATAAAATTTCCCCCTTTTTCTTCTAAAGTCTTCTTTCTTCTTCCCCACTTCTAACTTTCCTTTTTTATATATATCTTCCCGTGTGTGTTTTTAATCCTTTCCTTTCCCTTTTCCTTTACCCATTTACTCACCATTTTCCTTTATTTGCATGCCACTCGAAACCAAAGTTGTAGGCTTTGTTCCAAATAATTAACTGGGAGTCCCACAAGTAATTATCGGCTAAACTTCCAATTAACCTCCCTTGATTTCACAAGTTAATATCAAGGTAACTCAACTTCACCTTTTCTTGAAACTTTTCAAAATATCCTATTTTAATTAAATCCATCGTAAAATTTCATGCAATACTACTTAGTAATCAATTCCACTTGATTTATACTAGATAAGTCCTTTTTAAAAAAGTATAGGTTCATCTTAGTGTTTGATTGGGTTTTATACACATATTTAATTAGCTTAATTAATATGTTGAATATCTAAACAATAACTAAACAATTTAAGATTATAATAAATCTTTATTTTGACAAATTAGATATAACATTACTACTATTTTTATTTTCTATTGAAAGATGCATTAATGACATAATTTATAGAGCACAATATAAATCATCTTGCAAACATGATAATCACTATAACCAATTACAAAATAAGAAAAGCATTCCTTTTTAAAGCACAACTGAAATATAATCAATGAAAACTATTATAGCATTAACAAGCATAATACTAGCAAATCATATCAATGCAAGGAATCTAACAAGTTAATCTACGGTGGTGTATGAATTTGGGTTATTAACATTTCCATTCTATCATATTGCAATCATCCCATCTGCACTATCCTCTTAGATGATGCTATCCATCATCATGCTCTGAGGGTAAGACCAATCCTGCATCCACCTCATATCAAATATGTAGTTAGTTTGAGTCATCATATATATAATCAATAATACAAGACTAACAAGTATATATCTACAATGCACATAATAATCAAACACAACTGTCACATCATGTATACAAATTATCAATATCATTATTCCCAATAACATTTGTCATAGTGCTCAAATCAAAGCAATAAAGAATCAATTATTAACCACTTCAAATCCACGGGATTAAAAATAAAATCATAAGGTGAAATTGGGATGTAACATTCATATTATATCATGAATGATGCCCCTTATGCACCCATGTGGTATGCAATTTTTAAAATCTTTGATACTCACTTCAATCACAACAAAAGTGAAAAGATAAACTCTGAAACCTCAATGTATTGCCCTCACATTAGCATCATCGAGGAATATGGGCCCTTTGGTGTATGATATCACATGAAATATGCTATCATTGCCCCTCATCATCACCACCCATCTCACTTTGAAATCTTTCACCACTTATAAGTTTTGTATGGCCCTACCGTAATTTCTCTAGGTGTCACTATATTGACAACATAGATGAACATAAGTTACAATATAGACTTTGGAACCTCATTGTCTTATCTCCATACCATTGGCATTGCAACACTGACTTGAGTCTCATATCAAACATGACACCTCATCACAATCAAATCAACATCATGTTGTCCTCGTCGACCCTTCATAATGTAATATTATAGATTAAAATTTATACATTAATATTGATATCAATATTAATATTTTTGATATATAATGTATTATTTATTATTTATTTTTATTAACTGAGGTATCCCATTATTCTCAGATGATATTATCACCATTATGGACCTAGCGACCTAACACACACTTAGGCATGCAACTTAAGAGCGAGTCCAATAGACTATTCTTTAGGTGACATGCCAGTGCCCCACCCAACATGCCATGGTTTGATCAAGCTCAAACCCCTGACCTAGTGGTCATCATTGTAATGCAATATGATTGATGTGTTACCCTAGGTCATGTATTGTATAATTTTTCTTGATAAGGATGGAAAAAAGGGCATAGCCCATCCATTATATAAATTAAAAAAAACCCTACAAATAATAATAAGTTACATAAATTCTTCTATAACTAGTATAACAAGATCAAGATCGTGCACCAGAGCCACATTCATTTCCTTAATGGTATTCTTTACCGACTCCTTTCCTTTACCCTGCCTGGAATGCTTCAAACTTGCACTGTCGGTAGTGTTCTCCATCTCGTCTCTCTCCCAAGCTATTCTCCCCTCAAGATGCAAGTGAATGTGTTGCCAAGTGAAAATAAAAGGAAAGGCCACACATGCCATCAAACACATGGGTGCGGGATCATAACCTATCATCATTACCTTTAACCACTGACATCTATATCCATGGAAATGGACTTACCACTTGTAGTCATCTAAAATGTCATTTTAATGCAATGAGTGTCACTTGAGATCACCTTACCCGAGCTTAGCCTTATACCTATCTTATGGCCTATTTTGATCATTTTCCAAGTTTCATCAGGTCCAATGTACTTCTAGATGTACCAAAAATAATACTAATCCATCTGCTAGGCACCCAAGCCCCTTGTTCACCAACTTCTACCACTTGGACATTAGTGTGGCCCTTTGGACACTAACGTGCTATATTATTAACCTAGGGACCATGTTAGTGTCCCTTAGCTCTTTACTCCCCCAACAAATATATTTATGTTCTCCAAAGCACTCCTATGATCAACCTAGACCTATTTCACATCTTGATAAGCACCATAATGCTATATATACACCACTTTTATTCACTTATCCACTAGATGGAAATTAGATGTAAATAATCATAAATAAACTCATAAATAGTTGTACAAATCAAGGTTATTGATCCCTATTCTACCCTAATTCTACATACACCTACCTACAATAGCCCAGAGCTCAGATTACTCAAACTGACACTCATACTAACATTCACTTGCACTTGCACCAGCATTCAGATTAAGAGAACTACATCATGCTTGATCCCCTTTCAAGGTATTGGTATGTAGGTAATGCTTAACACATGGGGTGTTAAGGTCACATCCATCCTACCCTTCTAATGCCACTCCTTTATACTTGTGCTCCTTAAATACCCTACCAAACATGGAGGCCTAGGGTTTCACATTCAAATCAATCAAAACAAGGAATAGACAACGAACCAATATTCATCCACACAAGCATATACTCCCTAGAAGTAGGTGAAGCTCCACCCAGAAGTCCATTATCCCTACTTGAAAAAGGACATTACCGCACTCCAAAGGACACTAGCATAATGTGTTATCATCTAGGGGACCGTGCTATTATCTATGAGGGTTTTTGACTCTTGGTTTCTATTCACGACACCTGACATAGTTCTTACACCAATTTGTAACCTATCATTTATCTGTCTTAGTCAATTTCTAGATAAGTACATCTCTTGTATTTCATTTGTTATTTATGGAATAATTAGAAAATTTAACTATTGTACAAATTGGTGGTTGTAATTATTGCATATTTATTTATTGATTTATTATTCTAAAACTTTAGCAAACTAGAGTTTTACATTCCATAATCTCCTTAAAATTTAAATCATTTGGTGAATCTGACTTAATTTGAATAGTACAAAAACCCTAACCCTAGACTACCTTTAGAGTTTATGTTTCTAGCCTTCTAGAGCTCATACTCAGATTTCAAATCCATGTATCTTCTGAATTTTATTTTGTCTAATCATGATTATAATGACAAAATATGTTTATCATTTTCTAATGCAAAGTTTTCTACTTTCATTTGCATGTTTATTTCCTTTCATTTGGAATCAATTCAAAGAAGCTATAAACACATATGTACATGATGTCTTATATCAATTAAAATATATTTCATATATCATTATTTCTCTAGCATATTATGTTTCTCTTATGTGGAATTTAATCATGAAATAAATCATCACACACATAGAGGATATAATACATAAGACAAAAAACACATTACCTTAAATTAACAAATATACGTTAGATGCCTTTTGCTATTTGGTTCACTTTGATTCATTACCTATCAATGGGTTCACTTATCCCTCCTACTTCCTGACCCCACTCGTCTAGTTACTATCTCGCTCCTACTACTAGCTCTATGCTCATAGTAGACCCTACAGTCCAAGCTAAGATGTTCACAAGGGGTCCCAAAACATGGTAGGTTGGCTTGACCCATGGTTATGGCTTATACAACATTTTGACCCATACAAAAATATTTTATATGCAACACTCCATGATACTAAGGTACCAAACATAGTAGAGCCAATTTATGTTGCTTCTATAATCAATACTGATGGGTGTCATCATCCCCTTCATTTAATCAACTTTCTATTGATGTCATATTTAACCAGGGCTGTGTCTAAAGCTATATGCAACAAGAGGAATCGTAGCAATTTAGTAATTGGATGGGGGTATTTGTATATATTTTTTTTGTTGTTTTGGGGGATTTTAATGTCTTGTGGATTTCTTGATTAAAACCTTATTGGAATCAAACTATGCAAATCTGTTGGAAATAAACACACTCTACAAAAATGAAATTGATTGCTGGAAATAAACACACGTTGCAAAAATGAAATTGATTGCTAGAAACAAAAACGCGTTACATAAATGAAATTGATTGCTGGAAACAAACACACGTTGCAAAAATGAAATTGATTGCTGGAAACAAACACATGTTGTAGAAATAAAATTGATTGCTGGAAATAAATACACGTTGCAGAAATGAAATTGATTGCTGGAAACAAATACACGTAGAAATGAAAAGTTAATCTAAAAATGCCTGCAGGAACAAGTTTACAACAAATCTTAACTATAAGGAGTTGGAAGTATTTATAAATTTAACAAAATTACCTATTTAATTTTACGAATAGAAATATAAATATTGACGAAATAAAGATCTTGGTTCTTCAGAGGAGTGGGCCCTTGCTCCACCTAGAATAGGATTTGAACAATTTAATTTGCTTTCAAAATAGAAATGGCTATTTCATTGATAAAATGTTCTGTATTACAAAATGTACCAATCTGTCCTTATCTCTCTATTCTTCAATGATCTACTTTTTTTCTCTCATTTTTTATATATTCTCAGGTCTATATATATATAGATGCTTTGATGGCTGTAATTGCTTCATAGATATGATGGAACTGAGATATAATGGAACTGAATCGCACCCAGATTAGATGCTGAATCAAGATGTGGCTGGATGTCCAGCTGTGTGATACATGTCTTGATTCTACAAATTCAAAAAATTAGGAATCTGTTCCTGATTTAATGGGATCATTGATCCAACAGATCACCAACTGTTTGGAATAGATCCTCATCAGTTCCATATCTAGCCGTAAAAGTTCCAGAGCTTATCTATAAGAATACGGGAGCTAAATATAGAGTTCAGAGCTAAGCCCAAAATTGCGATGACTTGAAATAGTATGGTGGAGTTATAGAACTAATTGTGATGGTTTTGGAACAAATTCTGCAAGTTTTAGGACTAATTGTGATGATTCCAAAACATATTCTGCAAGTTCTAGAACTAATTTGAATTGAGTCCAATACTTCCAAAACATGCAATCTACTTCACATTTGTTCTTTAGCCTGATGATGACCTGTTTTATTGTAAAACTAGAATTTTCCAACACACTTATTAGGAATTACAAGTCTTTTAAAATGTTAGAATCACAGTCAACAAAAGATGGATAATCACATCCTAACTCATTTCAGATCAAAATAAAAGTTACAAAATGCAATCAAACTTAATAGAAAGAGAGAGTAAGATGAGGTCATTTATTATATAGTTATCGGGCATATCCTGGCCTCATCAAATACTATGAAGTGGACTGAAAAGCATATCTCCTTCAAAAAAGAAGATCTCCCATCTCAACACATCATAGAGAAACATCTATCTCTTTACATCCAATTATGAATTATTATGTGGGTGTCAAATAGGTGTTAGTCGATAATAGATTAGGGTTAAACATTTGTAATATCTATTTTCTCTATCTTCTTAATATCCATGCCAAAGATTTAGATCATATTGATATGAAGATCTAAGGATTTGAAAATTTTCCATGCAAAGGTTTGGGGCAAATAACATTAAACCTTGCATTGGGATTCAGAACACTACCTACAACATGTCAAGTCATGTTCAATGATCTTAATTACAATATTTTTCTTAGGAGACCTTGGATTCATGATATGCACGTAATACCCTCAATGTTACATGCATGTTTAAATTTTAGTTATAAAGGTTTTATATACACGTGCCCTATGGATCATGAACCATTAAGATATTGTCAGAATACAAAACCTTCACACAACTATATTCCTCACATGGACTTTGCTATAACATCTATATAGTCTACTATTCAGAGTTCACGTATGACTCCATCAGACACCTCAAGAGTATATGATGATAGATTCACTTCTCCATTTGCATTAAAATATTTCAAAAAAATGGGCTACATAGGATAGGGCCTCAGAAAACATGAACAGGGAATTCTTAATCCTATTAAGGCATCTAACCAAAAAGGCAAATAGGGACTCGAATATAAAGATAATACATCTAATGGTAAGTCTTCTCATGATGCTTCTCAGCATATAGTGTTTTCTCCACCCATTCTATGGACATACAATACTTTCAATTATATCACTGCACTCTCAGTTATTACCTTGACCTTACTAATGATATTATTTCTCTAAATCTACCTGCTTTTGATGAGTTTTCTAACGATGAAGCTCTTTTAGAATTCTTAGGAGCATATTATGATCTCCCTTCCTTATATCATAAGAATATGTTTCCTCACTCCAAAAATGCCAAGGAATACTTTGGTGAGAGATTGAACACTTTAGATGATATCCCCATCATCTTAGATGGCACCATACCTATAATATCTTACATCATCTATCGATCTACATTACGTAATGAAGAGATAATTGAATTTAATTATGGCACACACAGTGATCCTCACATAATATTATTAGCTTCCACCCTACATAAAGAAGAGGATTCAAATATTAGACATATTTTAAATGACTTCCCTGAAACTTTTGCTTGGTCATATTCAGATATGTTAGGCATAGATCCTTTGATCACAATACACAAGATTACACTCTATGCAAATGTAAATCCAATTAAACAAAAAAATTCTACAAATCCATCCTAAGATGGCTCTTTTAGTCAAATATGAGATCCAATGCCTCCTTGATGTCAGATTCATTTGACTAGTTGCTCACCTCAAATGGGTATCTAACATCATGCCAGTTGTTCAGCCTAACGACTAAATTTGATGTTGCCTGACTCCATAAATTTAAATAAAGCATGTCTTAGGATGAATTCCCCTTACCTAACATCAATATGATAATAGACTCCACAATAGGATATAATAGCTCTCTTTGATGGAAAAATTTTCTAGTTATAATCAAATCAAGATAGCTAAATAGGATCTGAAAAAACTTCATTTACCACGCCATGGGGTACCTCTTGCTACATAGTCATGCCTTTTGGATCAAAGAACACTGGAGCAACATACCAATGAACTAGGACCCATATTTTTCATGATCTAGGACCCATATTTTTCATGATCTAATTCATAAAATAGTCAAAGACTACATTGATGACTTATTAGCTAAATCAAAAGAGTGACAACGTAATGTAATTGATTTACTATAGATTTTTAAAAGTTTGAGATAATATAATGTTCTAATCAATACCAAGAAATGCATCTTTAGGGTCACATTTGGTAAATTATTAGGCTTAGTAATATCCTAGTGTAACATTGAAGTAGATCCAAAGAAAGTCAAAGCTATAATGGATTGTCTCTGCCTATAAAATTAAAGTAACTTCAATCTTTATAAGGCAAAATCTAGACCATGCATCGTTTCATGGCACAAATGGCAAATAAGACTCAATCATTCACAATATTACTTAAGAAAGATACCAAAATTGAATGGGATGTCGTATGTTAATAAATATTTGAAACACTCAAATAATACTTGTTGAATCCACCTATTTTGATACCACCAATACCCAATATGCCACTTCTCGTTTAAATTCTAACCATTGATCATGCCATTGGTGCACACTTGGCACCACATGATGACCAACATAAAGAGTGAGTTATTTACTTAGTACTACATCAGTCACACACTTGTTGATTATGAATGAAATTATTTCATAATGGAAAAACTCCATCTAGCACTCGTATTTTCTACACAAAATATTTTACACTATATGATCAACAATGACACACATATTATTAAAAAATCAAATCCCTTAAAATTTCTCATGTCAAAACCACATTTCTTTAGTCATGTTGCCAATTAGGTAATGTCACTCATAGAATTTGATCATGTTACAAAAATTAATAAAGGGATAGATAATTACAGACCAATTGGTAGCAAAACCACTATTAGATACCAATCGTATCAATGATACTATCTAAGATGATTTCACAACTTATAATGTTACTTATAACACATGGACAATGTTCTTTAATAATTCTAGATGCACATCGGGCACCAGAGCTAGAATTATCTTTATCAACCCACTTGGGCACATAATACCACTTGCATATCAATTAAGTTTCTCATGCACAAACAATATCATAGAGTATGAGGCATTTATCCTCGATCTCCAAGTAAATTAGGCTCTCCAAATAAAAACTATTAAGTTCTATGAGGATTCACAGTTGGTCATCAATCAAGTTATAAATGTATACTAAACCAAGGAAGAATGCTTGATTACCTAAAAAAATATGGTTTAATGTTTATAGGCTCAATTTTAATACTTTTCTATTGAAATATACCTCACAAGGACAATTATCATGTTGATGTAATGATAAGTGCAACATCATTGATCCCCACTGATATTAATGATGAGTAAGCTATAATTACTATAAAATGGTTATAGTCACCATCGATATCCCAAGCTGACCTCATAGATCTATTAGTTTTAGCTACCATGTCTAGTACAATATTATTTGAATGGTTTTTTGACATATATAATATTATGCACAAGTCTATCATGCTAGATACTTTCACCAGGAATGATAAACATAAACTATAATAGAATAACCTTTGTTATGTCATCATTGGTGGGGATTTGTTTAAATGATCTTTTGATAGACACCTACTCTAATGTTTGAGATTCAAGAAGCTAAGTTGGCCATTAGCCAGGTATATGATAACAAGTGTGGTGGCCATTTCAACAGGAAAGCTATGTCACATAAATTACTCCAACAAGGATATTATTTGACCACCATGGAACTAGAATGTCAATAATATGCTAAATTATGTGATAAATTTCAATAACACAATAATATACACCATGTTACTTCACAAAAATTACATCTTATTGTCTCTCCATGGCCATTCATGCTATGGGGCTTTGATCTCATTGGTAAAAACAACCTAGAATTAGTAGGGGGACACAAATTTATCATTACAGCCACAAAATACTTTACCAAGTGGGTGGAATCAGTCCCATTAAAATCCAAAAAAGGAGAAGATATATGTTGCTTCTTCATGATGAACATCATTTCCCATTTCAGCCTACCAACGACCATCATTATAAATAACAAAACTTATTTTAATAACATAACAATGAAGAAATTTTGTGTTAAATATAATATCTAACACACGTTCTCTACTACATACTACCCATAGGTTAATGGTAAAATAGAAGCTACAAATAAGATAATTAACATCCTAAACAAAATAGTTACCAAATTCAATGATGATTGGCATAATCAACTCGTATATGCACTATGGGCTTACTACACCAGTATTCGCACATCGACATGAGTTACTCCTTATTTAGTAGTTTACAAAATTGAATCAGTTATTCCATTGAAATTAGAAATCCCATCCTTATGAGTTTCTCTCAAATGGCTTATCATAGATGACCAATACAAAGAAAAATGCCTACATGAGTTAGAACGATTGGATCACACATGCATCCAAGCCGTAGAGCACCTTAGAGCATACCAAAAATGAATGAAATGGGCATACAATAGCCGTGTTCATAGCATAGAATTCAAAGTCAATGACCTTGTTCTCAAAGAGAACCTCAGAAATGTTAATGACAAAGAAGAAATAAAAGGAAAGTTTAAACCGAATTGGCTTGATCCATACTTAATCACATAAAATCTTAGCCCCAAGGTATACCATCTAGTTTCACTCGATAGTGAGGCAGTAAAGAATCCATTGAACATCATGAATCTAAGGAGATTTTATATCTAAATAACTTACACATTACTTGTGCATAGTTTATCTTACCTTGCTCCTTATACAATGTTTCATTTTCATGTTGTTTGTACATAAATTATACTTGAGAAACACAGAAACAATATAATATGTGTAGACATCTGATTCCTAACACCATTATGTTTTAAATTATCAATCTTACTTGAATTGCACTAAAATACACAATTTAGGCCAAAATCACGTAAACGTGCTATATGGTTCGATATTGTCGCATACAAGTGTTGATTTAGGCCAATGTATCCCTAATTAGGGCAATGCATTTTATGTGATTCCTAATTTTTCTTAAATAAGTTCAAGTCAATATGATGATTTTGCATTTTGGTGCTCTAGATCACTCTTTTATTCTAATTCATTAGTACATGTCATGTACCTTTGTTATTTTGTGTCAACAACATCCTAAAGGGGATAATGATCCGTACGCATATAACATCACCTTCTAATTCTTCTTGAGTCAAATTATGACCTAGTAATATGACTTTTTGATCATTTTGATTAATTGTGCACCATTTTCCAAATAATTGCACTAAAATTGATTAATCTTACTTAGGGAAGTTACTTCAAATTAAGAGCTTAAGTAAGAATTCCATGGAGCAAATTGAATATTTCTTTATTGGAAAATGATTTTGAATATCTGCATCACCTAATGACATGATCAATGGGGTGGCATCCATAAGCTGTAAATGCAATAAATATCAAGTTTATGGGCACCCATACCTCATTAATTCCCCTTCCTCCCAAATCTTTATGAATTTAATTAAAAATATTAGATTAATTCATGGCCACACATCTCAATCTTGAAATGGATGATCATGGTTGATTCTGACCCATTTGAAAAATCTATAAATAGAAGGGCATATAACATTATTTTTAATATTAAATTGTGTAAACTTATAATGTAGGATTCTCTTCACAAGTCATTTGTGTAGTTTGATTATCATTCTTTATTTGCAATATGATAGCTTCATTTGATAGGCATAGATTAGATTTCTTATATTGAGCCTAGATTATGCATGGTGATATTGAGATAATGGAGGAACTTGACATCCATTGTTGACAAAGAAAAGAACACCAAATTAAGGGGAAAAACATGCATAGAGCTGCTTTTGGATGGTGGAATCAGTTGGGAAGGTAAAATGCATGTGTGCTTTCTTTCAATTGCTTCTTATTGTTATTTTCAAACCTCATTGAATATATTGGCCTAGATTGTTAGTTATTATGCATTATTTTGTGTTTTTCATGACTAATGTTTGAAGTAATCCTCTTTGTAATCCAACACTACATTTTGGCACACTTGGTGGGACCATAGAGATCATTCAAGCAAGGAAGACATGTTGACAATTTTACATTTCCATTATAGTCATTAAAAAGTCTTTAACAATAATTTTTATGCTTATTTTCTCATGTTTCTAACATTTTTTTGTGTACAAACAAGTCACATAGTGACCAATGATGGTTCTGAGTGACTGGCGTCAGTTAGGGCTAATCGTGATCAGTTGGGTTGTAAGAAAAAATATAACTAAAATTTTCAATTTTAGAGCTTTATTCAAGTTTATTTCAAATGATTTAAGTTTTATAAGTCTCTGGTTTGAACATAATTATTGTCACTTAGATTTTCACCCTTTAAGGAGATGACAAGACTCTCCTCATCTAAGTGGCACAATTGAATCACCTCTAGGCTTTTGGGTAGCCTAAAGAATGAGGTGAACCTCTAGATAAGGCTAGATCCCTTGGTGTACCACTTAGGATTTAACCTATAACTAACTTTGGGGGTTGAAAAGGGAAAGAGATAACTGAAATCAAATCTAAACTAAGGAGGCGATACACCAAATCAATTTGATGACTTCCAACCAGTTGTATTATATACTTGATACCAAGAAACAAACTAAAAATACACTCCTTCCATCTTCATCTTCTCACATCAATGCTACATTGTGAGGTCATGGATGAATGTACAAAGCTAAGAGGACTAAATATGAGGCCTTGAATAGAAATAATACAAATAATAACCCACTCAACATTTCAAATCCCCCAAGACACTTTATATGCCCTACAAAATGAAGTTTTCCAAGTGCAAACAAGGTTAAAGAATGAAACCACATGCTAAGAATCCATAATATTCACTAAAAAATATTCATCATTCAAGTGGGACACACTTATGAATAGTCATGAAGAGGTAACACTTGGTCATTTTATTTATCAAAAGGTATAAAAATAAGTAGGGCTTAACCATACTCAGGTGGAACATCCAATACAATGCCAAAATGGCCAACTCTTATAGAGTTTGAGAGAGAGAGAGATTGAGAGGGAGAGAGAGAGAGAGAGAGAGAGAGAGAGAGAGAGAGAGAGAGAGAGAGAGAGAGAGAGAGAGAGAGAGAGAGAGAGAGAGAGAGAGAGAGAGAGAGAGAGAAGTCCAAGGGTCACAAGGACACTTTAAAATCTGAGAATAACAATTATACATGCATGAGAAGAGGATATGGTTTGAACCATGCAAGGTTATGAGCAACAAGTGTCAACCCAAGTCATCAAAGTTATGC
This sequence comes from Torreya grandis, assembly GCA_037957365.1. NCBI lineage: Eukaryota > Viridiplantae > Streptophyta > Pinopsida > Cupressales > Taxaceae > Torreya > Torreya grandis. The sequence continues at coordinate 1,298,084 of JARHVA010000083.1, read as the reverse complement.
AAAGTGGCCTAAAACTCCTTTTCTTACACAGAAAACTACCTTCATGATTAGCCCTGTTTGAGTGAATTGTAATTGATAAAAGGAAATTAAAATGATTATAATGGAATGGGATACTTTAATACTTTCCTCTTCATACATTGGTTTCATGCTTGGTCTTCTAAAATCACTTGAAAGAGAGATATCATCACCTGCACTTTAGGAAACCTCCTTCTCATGCACCTAGCACACTTGGATTCCAAAATGCATTTAGTATTCCATGAAAATCCATGGGGTGGAGTGAATTAAAATTTTAAAGTCCCTTCATGGCCTTTTTATCATCATGAAATATTTAAAATTAGTTCAAGTGAAGCTTTTCACCCCTCTCACTAGCTTGTGCAATAGGCTAGTTTTGACTGGCTAAGTTTAAGGACCTACTTGGAGCACTTAGAAGTTATTTTAAGACATGAAATAAATATTGGGAGTTATATTAAGTTTCAATATTTATCCCAAACTTTTTTTTCATCTCCTAACTCCTCCTATAGCCTACAAAACACACAAAATAGTGAGAAAAACCCTATTTTTGCACCCATCCGTATAGTTTTGTACAACTTATTATGGTGTGGAGTAGAATTAGGGAGTCATATACAAGTTTAAATCACCATATTTGTTAATATATCTCATTAAATTAGCTATATATCTCCATTTTCCAAGACTGGTCCTAGCTGAGGGTTTGGTAGGGGTTTAGACCTATTTTTGGTCTTAAGGTTGGTTCATAAAGATACAACATCCAAGTTGCCAACTAATTCCACAAATGTGGCCTTAGGGGACCCTTATAAAATAATTGATCATTTTTCATCCATGCAAAGTGTCATGAAAAATACAAGCTTCTAAAGATGGCCTATCGAGCTTGTTTTCGCTATTTTGCACAAGTTTGAGTTATCTTTGAGTCCAAAATGGCCTTCCCTAGTTTTCTCTACACAAAAATAGCTTGGAAACCTCTAAATTAGATTCAAAAATGTATTCCATCATGTTGAAATGCATATCTTATGCCATAAATGTGATTGGATCCTCATTCAACCACTATATTTAGCCATGCTCAAGATTCCTAACAGCACCTTAGAGCTCCAGATGACGTTTGATAACTTTCCCTACCTTCCAATAGTCTTGACACATGAATTATGACCCCTTAAACATGTTTCATCAATATATAATTTTATCATGAGGTTGGGGAATATGTTGACCTCTCATTTGGAGTCTAGACTTTAGCATGCCCATCAAGCTTGATTGCATCAAAGAGCTCAAAATGATATTTAGTGGCTTCCCCTATCTCCAAATAGATCAAACACCTTAGGTAAAAATGACCTTCTTGGATGGTTTCCCTAAAAATTGAGAGTTTTAACACACCTGGAATGACCTTAACATCATGCTCAAATGAACTAGAAGTCTTATTTTAAGGTGGAAGTGTAAATGACTCCTTGTTTGGGCATTAAGCCTAATTATGCATAAGGAATTTTGACTAAAAACCTGATGATATGAAGTAACTTATATGGTTTTTTTCTCTATTATTAGCTTCTATGCTTGTGTTGTGTGTTTTTTAGCTTTCCCCACCTCTATGCTATGTTTCCTCCACTCCTAGTTTATCCTTTTACCTCCTCTCTCCAAACTGCCTGTCTATGCACAAGGGGAAGTACCCACTATTTGAGATAAAATAGGGGGTACTTACCCTATTTTTCCAAGTAAACAAATAATTAGAGAGGATTATCCAAGTGTTAATGATTCTCTGTACAACTTTTATCCCTTGATTCCAAGCATAGATATCTCAACTTCATCAAAACATCAAACAGACTTGTCAAAGACAACTGGCTATAAGGTTTCAAGATTGTAGACCATAGGCATATAGTTAAGACCCTATATATGATTTATATTCATGATATGTGGACCTCTTTAGGTTCCTTGTAATTATTTTGTGTTTATTCTCACTTTTATTTACCTAGATTATCCTTTAGGATTTAAAATCATGCTTACTATTCTTTTTAGGACTGAGTGTCCATTTTGAACTGTCCTGCCTTTTCACTTGAAAACTACCTTTATAGGTAATTAAAATGGGTCATTCACATCTTAAAAGGTCATTAATACATTCTTATAAACATTTTTTCTCTTGGGTAACCTTGGTTCATGATTTAGGACTCTTATCCTTAACTCATTGTCTGTTATACAGTCATCACCTGACTCTATGTGTTGATGCATGGTTAGACTTTAAGGCAATGTTTAATCCCTCCTACATCTTCATATGAGTCACTTATAAACATTGTTACACCTATTTAGATAAAATTTTCCTACTTTTTTCACACTAATATCTCCCTAAACATAATCATTCTGCTCACTATTCTTACAATCATCTAAAGTGGTTGTAGGTGTTTGCTAGGTTCTTAGGGGTCTGTACAAGTATTCCTTCCTCTTTAAATAATTTGATGAGATCACCCAAACCCCATTGAGATGGTAAAAAATCACCTCATCAAGTCTGATCTTCCCATTTCTTGTTTGTAATTTGAAACTACCAAACTGGGTTTTCCTTGTAAGACAGTGAACCCCTGCATGTAGGTCTCCGCTAGGTGCATATATTAGCTTCAAGGAGTTTAGTTATGATGATTGGAGAACTTATATTGACACATGAGATATATATAATCATTTATCCTACCTTAGGCCCACTTTGGATGGGCTAGGATACCACTAATTTCTTTGACTGGGTCACTGCCTGTAGGTGAACTTTTAGGACCCTATACAGACCGAGGGTGGTCATATGGGAACACGACACCACCTATCAACCTCTCTAGATGGTATTTTTGGTCATGAATTCTATATCCATCATAAAAATAATTTAATCATGAAAACTTGGCCTAGATTTCAACTTGAGGTTATTAGAGGTCTCTTTTGACTCAAGCTTATAGAGAATACTAGTTGTTTTTAGTATCTCCATTGGTAAGTTTGAGCGATCAAAACATCAGTCCCTATTAATCATATTTTATTCAATATTGGCATAAATATTTTTCATGCTAGAGTTATTAAGGATAAAAAACATATATGTTTTAAACTCTTTGCAAACATGTTAGAGAATATTGACAAAATACCCTTGGGATTCTGTTTGCTTAGTTTAGGGAAAATGTTCCTATAACCAGTCAATTTGTGTTTGAGATGGTTTACACACCTCATACACCAATATATTCCTTCGAAACAAGTATACCAAACCCATTTACTATACCAATACAATGAAAAAGGTTCAACATATTCTTCAAACTCTCCATATGCCTTCTTAACACTCTAATCAGGCCACCTGTAGGTGCTGATTTTTCGTATACAATCAGATTTAGCTTGGAAAGTGATCATAAAATGGATCATATACATTTTTATAAGATTATATAGGTCCAAGGTCTCTCTAAAAACATTAAAATGACCTTTTAACCTCTCAAAACACTTGCAACCCACACTAAGGCTCTAGTGACAAAATCATGGAGGCTGTAGGTGCATTGGTTGTATGAAGGCAAGGTATGGAATGGAACCACAATGTGTTGATGAAAGACCTCAAGAACTCAAACCATTATTAATCATCCAAATTAATTATTTTTATCAATAAGGTATGAAGGAAAGGTGAGTAACATCCTTCTCAATGTGAAGATCTCTTCCAAGCTCTTGGAACAAGGTAGGCAACATGTTGAATGACTGATCAAACATGGTAGATGGGCTTTCAGCCATGAAGACCAAGGAGAATTTTCATGAAAGGTGAAAAGGGAGGTAATATATACCTTGAAAACATGTAGATGAATCTAACACAACCCTCTATAACTGATGATAAAGCATGAAAACTCCTAAAAAGGTGAAAACTGCCCATAACACCATATGGTGCATCCTCCTACAAAGTGAGCTCATTATACCATCCAAACACCTTGAAAGTTGAAAAAAATCATGGGAATAATAAGGGGATAGCCAAAATCCTTTGGAAACAATCTTAGTAACCAATTTGTATGAACTTGCTCAAAATGAAGTGAAACCTACATGGTTTATAGATTTGCAAGTAGATTTGGAGGCTCAACTTGTTAACGATGGTTCATAAAGCACACTTGATCAATCTAAAAAATTCATATATGAAAATGAATGTATCTTAGTGTAAAAAATCCTCCCAAAATCATTCTACCTGAAACCCTCTCTACTGGTCGTACCAACCAAGAACCTGCAAGTCACTTCTCTATGCCAAAAAGGGTGAAAAAGAGATAGAACGGTTTTGAGCAAGAAATGTTAGTTTTAGATAAAACCAAATGTGTATTTGAAAATGGTAAAGGTTAATAGTCATATTTACATGTTTTATAAGTGGCACACTTCCCAAAGAGGTCATACAAGTGCCCTTTCTTCCATTTCTTAAGGAAAACTAACTTTTCTTTTGATGAACCTACAATTTTTTAGTTTTGTCAGTTAATTAAGACCTTTGTGGACACATGGTCCATGAAATCACCCATTGACACTTGCACATTTCCCAATAAACTTGTACAAAGCATTAAATGCACCATTTTTTACCCTTAAAATGTCTTAAAATGATAAATGAACTGAGAAACTAATTGACCAAAGCTAGTACAACATTAATTGACATCAAATGACCTATAAAATATCTCATGACAATATATTATACCCCCTAATAGGCCTAAAAATCATGTTTTTTACTAGGGGTGCCCTAATTTGACCAAAAAGTTAAAATTGGTCAACAATAATATTGATACAGAAGCTTATCTTTTGGATATTTTATCCTAATAAGGCTTTTTGCCAAAAACTTTTCATTCCTTTGGGTTCATAGGTGACCGTTATCGGTCATTTTTGACTGGTCATAATTGGGTTTCAATCGGCGACGGTCTTGTAGGAATTGGCACCGATCAACAGTGACCAGTATTGGTCTTTGTGTTTTAAAAAAAAACATAGACTCGAGAGTAAAAAATCCAAAGTTGCATGTTTCAAAATAAAAAGTGCTTCAAATCTAAACAAGACTATCTAAATTTTTATGCAGGGCCTACATGGAAAAGTGATAAAATTAAGCATATTTTAGCCTTTTAAACTTCCATTTGGTGTTTAAAAAGAATTAGGAACCTTCCCTTTGGTGTTTAAAAGGAAAATTTGCATGGTTTATTTGAATGTTAAGTGGATGTTTTTCAATTTTTTTTGAAAACTAAAGCCAAGGGGCTAAGAACACCACCAAACACTTCATTTTTAGTGCTTAGAGCCGAACTCACTTCAAAGTTGTAATCTTTTTCAAAAAGTTTTTTTATTTTATGCAAATCATATCTTGATTTATTTGATTGTTTGAGCAAAAATAATTGTTAGGTTGTGGAGCTAAAAGCTTCACCAGGATGCAAACATAAGAAGTTATGGAGGATGCAGAGTTGCAGGGAGTTGCAGAATTAGTTGCAGGGAAACTGGCATCGGTCTGATCAGCCGACGTCGGTCAGATGGCAGTGAGGAAGCAACCGACGTTGGTTACTAGTCGGTCGACATGGACCCGACGTCGACAGCCTGTGCGTGAACAGGCAGTTCGCATGTTGATCCAAGAGAGTCTATTTTTAGACTGTTTGTTTGCATGTTGAAGTCTAGTCTTAGTCTTGAGTTGTGTGTCTAATTATTGTAATTAGGTTAGTATAATTATTGTAAGCATGAGATCTATATATGGACTCATGGGCTATATTGTAAAAGTGTGCTAGAAAGCCATAGAGCTTTTAGAGAGAGCTAGTGTAGCTCCTCCTAGTTCCAAAGGGGTGCTGAGAGTGTATGATCAGGGAGAGTTGCAAGGTCTGCAAGGTCTAGGAGCTGATCCACCGGGGTATTGGTTGAAGAATCATAAGGACTTGGTGAGGTAAGGACAAGGGTTCTTCAGGGGTGTAGAGATATCTACATGGTGAGTAAGGTCTTGTGATTTGCAGGTAGCAGAGAGCAGGAGATCTACTTGGAATACGGTTGTGTACTTGGTGTACTGGCAGCGTGTTACTGACTGGTTGGAGAGGTGAACATCAATTCTATATTGGAGTTGATTGTTGTGACTGAGAGAGAGAGGGAAGAAGGTCTTGAGGCATGGTGAACCTTTGAGGTGGAGGAAGAAGTGGCATCTTCCTTATTGTATATTCTTCTGAGTGATTATTAATACAATTGTGTATTGTCTCTCAATTCCTGTGTTGTTTCATATTTCTAGTTACTTGTTGATTTTGGTATAATTTCGTGTTTAGTTGCTAATACAAGAAGTAATCATATGTGCTCTATTGGTAGAGCAAGATCCTGACTAAGTAGGCATCGAAGCATGTTTATTGTTCTAGGTTCCTGACAAGTGGTATCAGAGCTCTTGGTTGGGTTGACTAACAGGTGGTTTCAGATCTGGTAGTGTTTGTTGATTACAGGTTACTCACAGGGGTTTTTGATTGAGTGGGAGTATAGCAATGGTAGAAGGAAGTAAGCTACAAATGGAGAAACTGAATAGCACGAATGGTCTGATTGATGGAAAGAAAGAGCAGGGAAAAAGATATTGTTGGTTGGTAGCAGATCAGCATGAAGGAACTGAAGATGCAGATGTTGCAGGTGTTGTTGCACAGGATGCTTTGGGAGGTTTCTTGGATAAAGTTAAATCTTGGATAACAGATTATGTTGCCTCTTTCCATGCAGCCCCAGGGAGAGGAGCTGGTGAGCCTTGCCAAAGAATTGGCAAAGGGAAAGTGAAGCTGAAATTGCAGACGGATGACACACAGTGGTTGAAGGAAGTCATGCAGGTACCAGTCTTGGAGATGAGTCTAATTTCTTCAGGAAATTTGGGTGATGAGAGATGCACTATAACTCTCACAGTGGATACACTTGAATTAGATGGTGGTAGGAAAGTAGGTATCCTTTATCTATCTACTTATATTGCTGATTCACCTTCTGTTGCAGAGATGTGGCTTCATAGGCTTAGTCACATATGTAGAAGGAGAATGCAGGTTTTGAAGCGAAAGACAGATGTTTTTGACAAGCTAAAGAATTAGAAAGCCTTGGTGTTCATGGAGGAGATGACAGACAGAGATCAGGTGAGGGAACTGAATTATTCTGAGCAGGGCTATGTTGATTTGAATAGGATTTTGATCCATGGAGAGCTCGCGGGTAAAAAGTTATCACTCACAGACGAACACAGGTATCGGCATTGGTCAAACAATAATCGACGTCGGCAATAGGAAGACCGACGTCGGTCATGAAGAAACCGACGTCGACAGAAAGGATACCAGCGTCGGCTAGGGAAACGACGTTGACAGTCAGGGTCAATGCAGGAAATTGACATCGGTCGGGAGCAGACTCGGAGATGGCTGAGATCAGTCACTGGAACGGATATTAGGTAGATAGCAAGCTGTCAACAAGTCTCAAATGCTCATATGGAGGTCAGAAAGGGTAAGTGAACCTCATATTCATTGTTCACCTTCTTTATATTGCTTATTGATGGTCAAGAACTAGGAAGATGCGAAGAGGCAATGCAGGTAGAATCCAGATACAGTGGGAGCTTGGCATGGATGAGGAGTGTGAGTCCTTGGAGAAGAACCAAACAGGTATTTGTTGGTAGAGTTTTCAGTTGGAAGGAAGCACTGAGAGACGAAATGGATTCCCATTTTAGAGAAGAGAGTGGATGGACACATGAGACAGAAGGCCAAGGTATATGGTCTTGAGGAAGCTGCAGGACAGTGGTACAGGTTTTGACAGGTAGATGACTAAGCATTGCTTCAATCAATGTCAGTGTAACTATTGTGTTTATCTTACCAGGTGGATAATGATTGCAACATTATTCTGTTACTGTATGTGAATGGTATACTAGTTACAGGTTCAGAGATACAGGGTTTTGCTGAGCTAAAGGTAAGGTTAGTTCAGAGGTGTGTCATGAAGAATTTGGAGCAGCAAAATTCTTTGGCATAAGAGACATGGAGATTTTATCTCCAGTGGGCGCTGATGTGAAGACGGTGTTGGTGGGGTTCATGATGCAGGATGTAGAATCAGAAAGCACACCAATGGCTGGACAGTTCAAGCCTAGCTTGAAACAGGATTCGAAATCACATGAGGTCTAGTGTAGACCTGAGTTTTCCCAATCAGTGGGGGTTGTCAGAAAGTATGGAGCCAATTCGGGGAAGGAGTACTGGAGGGCAGTTCAGTGGGACTAGTAGCAGGGATTCTTGTTATGCAGGGTTAAGTTCTTCACTATATGGATATGTAGGTTCGAATGTGGCAGGTTACTTTAATGACAGGTATAGCATCACAGGTTGTGTGGTGGTTAGTCTTCAGGGTTGATCTTGAAGAGGAATACAAGCCAGCGAATAATTTAGACGGTGTACAGGTACAGGTACAGGTACAGGTGCAACTATTTATCTCTAAGTGGGAGATTGTTAGGTTGTGGAGCTAAAAGCTTCACTAAGATGTAAATAGAAGAAGTTATGGAGGATGCAGAGTTGTAGAATCAGTTGTAGGGAAACCGACATCGATCTGATCAGTCGACGTCAGTCAAATGGCAGTGAGGAAGCAACCGGCATCGATTACCAGTCGGCCGACATGGAGCTGACGTTGGCAGCCTGTGCATGAATAGGCAGTTCACATGTTGATCCGAGAGAGTCTATTTTTGGACTTTTTGTTTGCATGTTGAAGGCTAGTCTTAGTCTTGAGTTGCGTGTCTAATTATTGTAATTAGGTTAGTCTAATTATTGTAAGCATGAGATCTATATATGGACTCATGGGCTGTATTGTAAAAGTGTGCTAGAAAGCCATAAAGCTTTTAGAGAGAGCTAGTGTAGCTCCTCCTAGTTCCAAAGGGGTGCTGAGAGTGTATGATCAGGGAGAGTTGCAAGGTCTGCAAGGTCTAGGAGCTGATCCATCGGGGTACTGGCTGAAGAATCATAAGGACTTGGTGAGGCAAGGACAAGGGTTCTTCAGGGGTGTAGAGATATCTACATGGTGAGTAAGGTCTTGTGATTTGCAGGTAGCAGAGAGCAGGAGATCTACTTGAAGTACGGTTGTGTACTTGGTGTACTGGCAGCGTGTTACTGACTGGTTGGAGAGGTGAACATCAATTCTGTATTGGAGTTGATTGTTGTGACTGAGAGAGAGAGGGAAGAAGGTCTTGAGGCGTGGTGAACCTTTGAGGTGGAGGAAGAAGTGGCATCTTCTTTATTGTATATTCTTCTGAGTGATTATTAATACAATTGTGTATTGTCTCTCAATTCCTGTGTTGTTTCATATTTCTAGTTACTTGTTGATTCTGGTATAATTCTGTGTTTAGTTGCTAATACAAGAAGTAATCATATGTGCTCTATTGGTAGAGCAAGATCCTGACTAAGTAGGCATCAGAGCATGTTTATTGTTCTAGGTTCCTGACAATAATTACATGTGTATGCTCTCCCCCCATCCCCTATATGGAACTCAGGTGATCAAAAGTGCCTTTTCATTACAATTATGCCTTTATTCAAGGCATAAAAAGGAAGTTGTTTAGGCTCTCCCCAAAACTCGTATGGTTTCGGTGATCCAAAAACAACCCTAAAGCCTTTTTACTTATAATTTTTTTCATGCGTTTTGGCTTATGAGGGGGATGTCATTACCCCCATGAGTTCAATAGGAAAGCTTTGACTCAAGGCTTCATCTCTTAACATTGTCTTCAACCCCTCTCCATGAGGGGGTATACAAATTGGAATCACTCTACTGGGATGGTCGTTTGAGTGGTTAAACCATCTCCATTAGTGGTAAGCCAGCCCAAAATGTATGATCATTAAGGACATCACACTACACTGAGTAATTGATGGATGTAGTTATGAAAAGGACTAAACCTTTTCAGAACATGCCATTTGATGTGGATCTAATTAATGTGTTACATGCCTTATGTTAGCCATACTTGAGACCATCTATATGGTCATAACTTATAAATTTTAAAAAGCCCCACTTGCCATAGAGTATTATTGATGTAGGGTACACCCAAAGGTCCATGTCACCATATTGTCACTTGGAATAAGGGGGCATAAAATACCCTAATATATAATGCACTTTTATTTTGGATGAAAACTTAATTTCCTTCCAAGTGTACGTATATAGATGGAATTTAATAATATAAATTAAACCTTGTCAGTTTAGGGATTTGGACGATTACTTAGTTACATTTGTATTTTGGTCTTAGATTACTTGGTCCTTGATTGGATTCAAAACTTCCTTGTAAACAAATGTCATAACCAAAGCACATTGTCCATCAATTTCTTGAACAAGGAGGCATTACACTGTAGTGAAAATCATCTTTTCCTTGTTCAAATTTGTCATCTTAAACATTGTGTCATATCATCTAATTAGTGTAATTATGCTACCCATTTGAGTCTAAACCAATTCCCAAATTTATCTTTAAGTCCTTCATTGATAGTTCAAATTTGAAATTGCACCTTTCTAAGTTCATAAGGTTGATGTGTTAAATTGGGTTTGCCATTTGCACTTGACTTGAGGGAACTTAGGTTCAATTTCTCATTTTGGATTGAAGGCCATTTTTAGATTCATCATCTATCTCACCATTATAAACTTGGGTCATCAAGTGTATCACTCATACTCCAAGTTATAGAACATATTTTATACTACCATTCCTATTACCACGTGGTGTCGTTGTGCTTCCCATTTGGTTCTAGTTTTATACTTAGGAATTCTTGCATGTTTCCACATTTTGATTTTCTTGGTTCGTACTGTCTCCTTCCTAATCCAAAGGGCTTTCTTCTAGTTTCCTAGTAGTGACTCATCTAAGTTGAACTAGTTTTTATGTTATTGATGTATCTCAAAGTATACATTTTAGTGTACTAGCCACACTCTAGGATTTTCAAGTTATCATACCCTCTTCCAATTCATATGATTTCAACTTCACCCAAGGTTGAGTAAAATCATGAACATCATTCTTCTAATTATGTGTGGTACTACGCCACCTCCCTATTATAGTCTCTTTGGTATCTAGACACCTTGTTTAGAAAAGATCAAAACACATACCTTGTTCAAACATTTGCAAAACATTTCCGAATCTAGTCAAGCACAGAGATCAACCTTTTTAGACATGATGAAAAGGTACACTCATAGTGGGGTCCCTTATGGCCCTAGCTATGAGGAAGAGCATTATTATGATGGTCAAGATAATTCAGTGGTATTTTAGGACATTCCAATGATAGTAGGATCCAAGGAAGATTATGTAGAATATCAACCCCAAGAGGACAAAGATGAAGCCTTTCTAAGGTTGATAGAATCCGATGCTAGACTACCCTTAAATTTTCCCATGAAATAATTTCATACCTTAGTTAGAGAAGGAGAATAACATCAAAAACAAGTTTTTAAAAACATTGTGCAAACAAACATCCCTTCTTCTAATAGAGGTAAGGAAAACTTATAGAGTCAAAAATAACTAATCAAAATATTGTTAATAAGATTAAGAAAATAATTCAATGATACCCAGATGAACTTATCATAGAATTAACAAAATATTTAGTTGCTATGTTAATCCATAATGATGCTGCAAAGGAACAAGGAATTGTAGTTCAAATAATGTAAAATCTAGTTGAGAACACAACAATGATAGATCAATATGTCTCAATATAACAACCCGAATTCGAAGAGGTTCCAAAACAATCTCTACTAGATGTGGAGCACACATTTTTAAATCATTAAGAACCTCTTGTTCCTTTAAAAAGTCAAAGACCCAAACATTTAGTATGCATTAAATAACTCATACAAAATTATTTGGCTAGTTCATCTCAACCAACATGTACAATGGTGAATAGACAAATAACTCTCCAAAATCAACAAAACATGGTTAATTCAAGGCAACAAATTCCTAGGAATTGATTGGTTATCTACTCGACTCAAGGAGTGAACCAAAACCAAGTCAAGGATCGTAGGGTATACATCCATACCAAATCCATGCAACAACAGGGGCACATACCACCCCAACAACAATAACATGGGTACATTCCACCCCAACAACAGTAGCAGGGGCACATTCCACCCCAATAGAGTTATGTTCTACCCACAAACACACCAAACATGTGAGAGTGGAAGTATATGAAAGAGATTGTGTCATGTTTGGAGATTAGAAACAAGATCAAAAAGTACCAATTCAACAAGATATGTCCATATCCATTTGATTTATCTGTTCTCTAAGTCCCCTTTAGACCTCATTTTGAGGCACCTAAATTTGACAAGTACAAAAGAAAGGGTGACCCATGTGCACACATTTAAGAATTTTTTGTATTATGCCAAGAAGTAGCTTACAATAGTATGTTCTTACTTTGATTATTTTTGCAAAGTTTAGCAAGACAAGCTTTAGATTAGGTACTCAAGTTACTCAAGGGATTAGTTGTGGATTGGAATGACTTATCTAGAAAGTTTGTCAACCATTTCTCATAAAACATCAAACATGAATTGATCGTTTTTGACTTGTGCAAAGTCAAACAATGAGATGGAGAAAGCTTCACTACATATCTACAGAGACGGAGAGCATTAACAGGTCATTTTCAACATAATTTGCTAGAAAAATAGTTGGTGAACATATTTACATATAACCTACAGCCTAAGGTAGAGCACAATCTATGGCTTGCTTGCACAAACACTTTTGAAGAAATCATAGACAAGGGTGTCCAAATTAAGAAGGCTCTTATTGCAAAAGGCCTTGTCAATGCTTTTGTGCAAGGTCAAATGTCAAATTAGACCCCATCTTCTAGTCAAATAGTTGTGCAAGAAAAACCTAAGGGTTTCAACAAGAACAAGATCATGGTTGGAAATGGTGTGACTGAAACAAGACACGTACAAATGGTGCAAGCCCATTTAGCCCCAAATGTACAAATGACTCCATCTAATCCACCACCTAATTTGTAAAGACAACCTCCAAGGAGGACATTCCACAATCAATATAGAGTCTTCAACAAATTGGGAAAACCTATTGAGATAGTGTTTCAAAAGTTCATAGCATCTAATCTAATTGTATGGTCGGTACCATGGCCATTTCCTCAAGATCAACCAAAACTAGATTGGTAAAAAGAGAATAAACGGTGTAATTTCCATCATGTTGTTGGTCATGATGTATATCAGTACATCCAATTGTGAAACCTTATTAAATATTTGTTGAAAGTGGTGAAGTCAAAATCAAATTATTCTCACAAGGCACTAATCATGATATGGGAATATACCAATATCCATTTCCTCAACACAATTGACCACCACTAAGGAACAACCAGCAGAACCAAAGATAGAATTAGAAATAAAATCAAGGTCAAAATCATAATCAACATGATCATAATCAAGATCATAATACCCATGCTAATAATTTGGGTTATAAAAACATGCCTTATGACTCAACAACACCATGGGATGCATTTTTATTTCCCATATTTCCACTATTACTGTTAAATCCCATGAACCATCTCATGTTCCTCATAGTATGGGACCCATTATTATAGGGCCAACACCCTCTCCATCTAGTAATACTATGTTGAGTTCACACAATTTTGTTATGACTCTATTTGTATGGGTTACTATTTTTGGACAACACCCTTATTCTAATTATAATGGCTCCTCATCGACTAGAACTTGTAGCAATGCAACTAGATGCCCACGAGTTACCCTCCAAGGCCCTTCGCCTTCATCATCTAATTATACTGGTTCCTTACCACCTCTAGGTTATGCAGTCACAACTAAATGTTCATGAGTTAATATTTAGGGCCCTTTTCCCTCTTCTTCCATAGAACCCAATGTGAACATTGTGCCTTCAGTTCCAAAGCCTAATATTTTGCTAGCCAAGTCCAAGTCATCTCATCCTAATGTTGAGAAATATTATAGTCTATCAGACCAACTAAGCAAAACCTTTACATAGCTTTCCATTTTGGATCTCTTACGTATATCTAAAGTCCATATAACTATTCTAAATAGCCTATTACAAGAATCAAATATTCCCTAAGACATAAATCCTGAACAATTCCAAACACTAGTTAGACACTTATCTTCATTTCATCAGCTTACATTTGATCAAAAAGACATGTTGACCCTAGGTCCGAGCCATAACAACCCATTGTATATTGAGGTAATTATTGAAAACTACAAGATCAAGTGGGTTCTTATAGATAATTGTTCATGGTTGAACATCATATCCCTTAAACTAGTACAAAGATTAGGCTACACTACAAAGGACATCTAGTCAAAGATGATCACCATAAAGGCTTATGACAATGCCAAGAGGGAGTCTTCTAGTACTATTTAGTGTTAGGATCTTGCTCCTCAATTAGAGCACATATGATTACTTCTTGTATTAGCAACTAAACACAAAATTATACTAGAATCAATAAGTAACTAGAAATATGAAACAACACAGGATTTGAGAGACAATACACAATTGTATTAAATACTCAGAAGAGAATACAATAAAGAAGATGCCACTTCTTCTTCCACCTCAAAGCCTCTCCACACCTTAAGACCTTCTTCCCTTTCTCTCTCGGTCCCAACAATCAACTCAAATATAGAATTGATGTTCACCTCTCCAACCAGTCAATAACAACGCTGCCAGTACACCAAGTACACAAACATACTCCAAGTAGATCTCCTGCTCTCTGATGATACCTGCAAATCACTAGACCTTACTCACCATTTAGATCTCCAAATGTGGTCCTGCACTCTTGCTGACCAAGATCATACAATCATGAAGAACCCCTCTGATTCTCCAAACCAGTACCCACACTTGGTACTGTGGCACTAGGAGGAACACACCATTGCTCACCTCTCTCTGAAGGAGCTTATTTTGCTCTCTTACTCTCTAGCACAAGTTTAAAATACAATCAATGAGTATCTTAAATAGATCTCATGCAAACAATAATTAGACACCTAATTACAATAATTAGATCTGCAGCTTCTAGTCTAAATTTGGCTCTTGACATGCAAACACTTGGTTCGTTAGCTAACTGCACGTAACATTCGCAGTCCAAACCACACAGGTGATCGACGTCGGTCCCTGTTTGCTTAGGGGTGTCGATGCTGGCCGATCTCTGACCGATGTTGGTTGCCTTCTGTCTGTACCCTGCCGACATCGGTTGTCTTGACCGACGCCGGTGACTGTAACACTCAGCAAACACTCAGCAACCTCCCTAACTCCTCCTGTTTGCATCCTGGTGAAGCTTTTAGCTCCATAACCTAACAATCTCCCACTTGGAGATAAACAACTGCACCTGTACCTGTATCTGTACCCCATCTAATCTATTTCCTTATTTGTATCCCTCTTCAAGCTCAACCCTGAAGACCAACCTTTCTTGTCATCCAAGTAACCTGCCACATCCGAACCTACATATCCATGTAGTGAAGTTCTTGACCCTGCATAACATGTTAACCTGTTGCTAGTCCCTCTCAAGTACTTGAGAATCTACCTTCCCCGAATTGGCTCCAAACTCTCTGACAACTCCCACTACTTGTGAAAACTAAGGTCTACACTAGACCTCATGTGATTTCGAACACTGTTCTAAGCTCAACTTGAACTATCCAGCCCTTGGTGCGCTTACCGATTTTGCATCCTGCATCTTGAACCTCGCCAACACCTGATTCACATTAGCTCCTACTGGAGACAAGAATCTCCATGTCTCTCATGCCAAAGAATTTCGCTGCTCCAAACTCCCCCTGACATACCTTTGAACTAACCGTACCCTTAGCTCAACAAAACCCTGTATGTATAAACTTGCTAGTAAACTACCACATACAGTAACATGATAATGTCATGACTCATCATCCACTTGGTAAGAACAAACACAATAGTTACACTGACATTGATTGAAGCCCTGCTTTGTCATCCACTTGTCAAACCTGTACCACTATCCTGCAGCTTCCTCAAGACCATATACCTTGGCCTTCTGTCTCACATATCCATTCACTCTCTTCTTTAACTTGGGAATCCATCTGTCTCTCAGTGCTTTCTTCCAACTGACAGCTCTACCAACAAACACCTATTTGGTTCTTCTCCAAGGACTCACACTCCTCATCCATGCCAAGCTCCCACTGTATTTGGATTCTACCTGCATTGCCTCTCCACATCTTCCTAGTTCTCGACCATCGGTAAGCAATATAAAGAAGGTGAACAATGAATATGAGGTCCACTTACCCTTTCTGACCTCCATATGAGTGTTTGATACTTGTTGATAGCTTGCTATCTGCCCACTATCCGTTCCAGTGACCAATCTTGGCCATCTCCCAATCTGCTCCCGACCGACGTCAGTTGCCTGCGACTGACCCTGTCTGCCGACGTCGATCTCATTACCGATGCTAGTGTACCTGTTGCCGACATCGGTCATTATATGACTGACGTCAGTTCCTACTTCCTGACACCATCGACTCTGCTGATCTGCACATGACCGACGTCAGTGCCTGTTTGTTCGATGTTGGTTCCTTCTGATTGACACCGGTATCTGTGTTCGCCTGTGAGTGATGACTTTTTACCCACGAGCTCCTTTTGGGTCAAACCCTTGTCCATATCAACACAGCCCTACTCAAAATAATTTAGTCCTCTCAGCTGATCTCTGTCTGTTATCTCCTCCATGAACACCAAGGCTTTCTAGTTCTTAAGTTTGTCAAAGATATCTATTTTCTGCTTAAGAACATGCATTCCCCTCCTACATATGTAACCAAGCCTACAAAGCCACATCTCTGTAACAGAAGGTGAATCAGTAATATAAGTAGATAGATAAAGGATACCTACTTTCTTACCACCATCTAATTCAAGTGCATCCACTGTGAGAGTTACTGTGCATCTCTCATCACCTAACTTTCTTGAAGAAATTAGACTCATCTCCAAGACTGGTACCTGCATGACCTCCTTCAACACCTGTGTATTATCCGTCTGCAATTTTAGCTTCACTTCCCCTTTGCCAACTATTTGACAAGGCTCTCCAGCTCCTAAATAAATCTCTCCAAAGTCTCCAAAGACATACCCATGAAAAGATGCTCTATTTCGGGCTGCATGGAAAGAGGCAAAAGAATCTGTAAACCAATATTCTACTTTATCTAGAACATCCTGTGCAACATCCCCTGCAACATATGCTCCTCCCTGCTGATTTGCTACCAACCAACAATCTTTATTTCCCTGCTCTTTCTTTCCACCAATCAGACCATTCGTGCTATTCAGTTTCTCCATTCGTAGCTTACTTTCTTCTGCCATGGCTATACTCCCACTCAATCTAAAACCCCTGTGAGTAACCTGTAATCAACAAACACTAACCAGATTTGAACCACCTATTAGTAACCCAACCAAAAGCTCTGATACCAACTGTTAGGATCTTGCTCCTCAATTAGAGCACATATGATTACTTCTTGTATTAGCAACTAAACACAAAATTATACCAGAATCAATAAGTAACTAGAAATATGAAACAACACAGGATTTGAGAGACAATACACAATTGTATTAAATACTCAGAAGAAAATACAATAAAGAAGATGCCACTTCTTCTTCCACCTCAAAGGCTCGCCACACCTCAAGACCTTCTTCCCTCTCTCTCTTGGTCCCAATAATCAACTCAAATATAGAATTGATGTTCACCTCTCCAACCAGTCAGTAACAATGCTACCAGTACACCAATTACACAACTGTACTCTAAGTAGATCTCTTGCTCTCTGCTGATACCTGCAAATCACTAGACCTTACTCACCATTGTAGATCTCCAAACGTGGTCCTACACTCTTGCTAACCAAGATCATACAAACACGAAGAACCCCTCTGATTCTCCAAACCAGTACCCACACTTGGTACTGTGGCACTAGGAGGAACACACCATTGCTCACCTCTCTCTGAAGGAGCTTATTTTGCTCTCTTACTCTCTAGCACAAGTTTACAATACAATCAATGAGTCTCTTAAATAGATCTCATGCAAACAATAATTAGACACCTAACTACAATAATTAGATCTGCAGCTTCTAGTCTAAATTTGGCTCTTGACATGCAAACACTTGGTTCGTTAGCTAACTGCCCGTAACATTCGTAGTTCGAACCACACAGGTGACCGACGTCGGTCCCTGTTTGCCTGGGGGTGCCGATGCTGGCCGACCTCTGACCGATGTCGGTTGCCTTCTATCTATACCCTACCGACGTCGGTTGTCTTGATCGACGCCGGTGACTGTAACACTCAGCAAACACTCAGCAACCTCCCTAACTCCTCCTGTTTGCATCCTGGTGAAGCTTTTAGCTCCACAACTTAACATTTAGTTATCAATCATTGTTAGACCTATTTCCCACCACACATTGATTCATATTGTGGACATTGAGCTACCTTCTAACATACTTCTTAGTCATCCTTGGATCCATGAAGTACAAGTCATTCCATCTACCTTGCATCAATTCCTTAAGTTTCCCCATGATGGGATTGAGGTTACAGTTGTAGTTGATCACTAGCCTTATCAGTACTGCAAGCATGTTGAGGTTGAGTATCACAATTATAACTATTATCTTGGTTCTAATTTTATTACAAAGAAGAATAAGGAGATAGTTTCACATCCACCTCCATCTAATTATATTAACCCTAGTAACGTTGCATCCACTTCAGTCGATCTATTTCTTGCAACCTTTGAAAAATAGGTTGTTTTTGAAGATGTGGGCATTTCCACATACCATCTAAAGGATGCCTTACATGTTGCAACATTGTTGAAGTTTCCAAAACATTTGGTAATCCCAAACCATCCAAGAGCCCAAACAGACCCACATTGATCTGGCAATCAAAGAAAGAACATTGGAAACCACCTATGGTATTTGTACCTGATACTTCACCAAAGAAGGATTGAGAGGATTTCAAAGAAGGACACTGGTTATATTATGAAGGCTTTTCTCATTAATTTTAGAATCCAAAGTATCTTATCCCTAATCAAATCATGGATCATCTTGATTACACAAGAAGTGGCCTTGGCCCATGAGCCCAAGGAGTCTTGGAACCTTTCTCAACTGGAGTACCTAATTTAAATCATGGTCTTGGATTTATACCACCTACGGGTGACCTCTTGAATTTCAATAGTGATTCTTCTAAATCGACTAGTGATGAGACTCCTGGTAGTGATGTAACATCCTATTATACCCTTTTTAATGAGCTCGTTGACTCATATTTATTTGACCAAAACGCTATCATGACCATCACACCTATTTATCCCATTGGAGCTTCTTGTCTTGAAGTAAGAACCCATTCCAAAAATAGAGCTTCCCTTACTAAATTAGAACCTCATTGTTCCTTGTGCCTTTGCCATCTCAAACTCATTGATTGGGACCTAAAAAATTTGGTCATACACCTTGATGAGTTTCAAAAAGAAGAATCAATTGCAGAATACATAGGCCTAAGAGATGGATTGCCCATTGGTGATCACAAACAAGGCTTTGATTTTTCATTGGATCTTTCTTCCTACTTTGGAGAACAAGCAAACTTTATTGGTCACAGTAAAGATAAAACATCAAGATCTTAAAATGAAAACCTCTTTGAGGTGCTCGTTGATCAGGGAAAAAGTAAAGATAAAGACAAACCCTTGAGTGAAAACCTATTTTAGGCATTTTCAAGCAGGAAAGTTTTATCATCCCATCAGGACATAGAAGGTCCACCAATTACCAGCTCCATAGCCAGTACAATCATCTCTTTAGAACAACAAAAACTTTTTGAGCATCTCACTCTTGAGTTTCTAAAAGTTTTTGCTACTTAGTCATTACTTGAGATGGCAGATTCAGATTCGTCACACTATCCTGAGCTCTAGGAGGAAAATAAAGAAATTGCAGTAGTAGAAGATGATCACAATCACACCTTATCTACTATTCTTGAAGATGGATCCACATTGCTTGTCAAAAACATAGTTGAAATGAATTTGGGAACATACGATGATCCCAAAATTATTTATCTTGGAGTTTCCCTTACTGAAGCAGAATGTGAACACATTATATCTATTTTTATGAATTTCAAAGATTTTTTTATATGGGCATACTCAAACATGCCAGTCTTAGACCCACACTTTGTAGTATGTCATCTTATTATTCATTTAGATGCCAAACTAGTTTTGTAAAAATTGAGAAAGACACATCCATTCATCGCCCTCTTGGTGAAAGCCAAATTAGATAAATTATTGGGAGCAGGCTTCATCAAATCATTGGACTATTCTAAATGGATATCTAACATAGTTCTAGTCAACAAAAATCCATAGGGCATATGTCTTTGTATAGATTTCAGAGACATTAACAAGGCAAGCCAAAAATATGATTTTCCTCTACCCAACATCGACATGATCATTGATTCTATTATTAGGTATGAGATTTTTTCCTTCATGGATGGTTTTTTTGGATATAATTAGATCAAAATAGCCCAATAAGATCAACACAAGACTACGTTCACCACTTCGTGGGGAACATTATGTTACCAAGTCATGCCATTTGGCTTGAATAACATTGGAGCCACATATCAATGTGTCATGACTGTCATCTTTCATGACATGATGCATGATATTATTGAGGACTATGTTGATGACATACTAGCAAAATCAAGAACAAGAGATGGACATCCTGACGTTCTACAAAGAATCTTTGAGAGGCTTTCTGAATATAAAGTCCACCTAAATCCTAAGAAGTGTCTTTGGAGTTACTTCAAGGAAATTACTAAGTTTCATTACATCATAAAGAGGGATCAAAGTTGACCGTGCTAAGGTTAATGCCTTTATTGAAATGCCTCCACCTTCAAATCTTAAATAGCTTTGAAGCTTGCAAGGTAATATCCAATCAATCCACAGGTTCATTTCTCAAATGGTAGATAAGTGCCACCCATTTACCCATCTATTGAAGAAAGGGATCATGTTTCAATGGGATGAAGACTGTCAGTTAGAATTTGTGAAGCTCAAAACATATTATGCCAACCCACCAGTTTTGAGACTGCTAACATGTGGACAACCACTACTTTACATATCAACAACTTGGCATGCACTGGGGGCACTTTTGGACCAACATGATGATCGATGTAAAAAACATGTAGTCTATTATTTAAGCTACACACTGGTGGCTTATGAACATAATTATATGCCTATTAAGAAGGAATGTTTAGCTCTAGTATTTGCTTCCCAAAATCTATGACATTATATGTTGAACAATAAAACCATTGTCATTGCTAAGGTGGACCCTCTCAAGTTTTTATTATCCAAGGCAACCCTCACGGGATGTATGGCTAAATGGGTCATTCTCCTAAGTGAATTTGATGTTGATTATCAAATTTAGAAAGCTATCAAGGGGTAGGTTATTACTGATCAACTTGTAAAAGCCCATATTATAGACACTCAACCACTCAAATTTGACTTTCTAGATGATTCTATCATGACAATGGAAGAAGTATAACATGAACCTAAATAGTGGAAGCTTTATTTTGATGGTTCCTTCACTTCTCATGGATATGGAGCTGACATTTTATTAATTACACCACAAGGGGATTTGATTCCCAAAGCATTTCACATTAATTTTTATTGTACAAATAATATGGTCGAGTATGAGGCACTTATTGTAGGACTGCATCTTACCATTCAGTGGGACATTCAACACTTAATGGTTTATGGTGATTCCTAATTGATCATTAATCAAACCACTAATAAATATCAAACTAGAGATAAGAAGCTTGTTCCCTATAAGCAAGTTGTGGATAATCTCAAGGTTCATTTTAAAGCTATACAATTTGAACAAGTACCAAGGGCCAGCAATAGATCTATCGATGCAATGACAATGATTGGGTCAATGATATATATTGAGGGTAGATATAAAGAGTATTAGTTTCTGATTGAGAATCTTCTATAGCCTACTCATATTATGCTAGATTTAGAAAGGGTATGTGCCATTTTTGGTCCTAATCCCCCACCTGAACTGCCTTGGTATCAAGCCTTTTATAATTACTTCTATGATCATGTTTTTCTGCCTGACCTATCCAATAACCAACAAAAACTATTCCATCATCATCTATCCCATTATACCCTCCTTGGAAACATGCTTTATCATAAAGGTTATGATGGAATGATACTTTGTTATTTATCTTTGGGAGAATCTAAGATAGCGCTGAAGGAGGTTCATGAAGGAATGTGTGGGGCCCACACCAATGGTGTATTCTTAACAAAGAAGCTCCTCAAAACAAGCTATTATTTGCCCAAAATGGAGACATATGCTTATAATTATGTGAGGAGGTGTGTTCCTTGTTAGTAACATGGAAATTTAATACACTTACCTTCCTTACCACTACAACCAATCACAACACCATAACCATTGTCTACTTGGGGCCTTAATCTCATCGAGAAAATAAACCCAACATATTCAGATGGACATAAACACATTTTAACTACTACTAGGTATTTTACCAAGTGGATTGAGGCCATTCCTCTCACTTATGTCATTGGGAAGTAGATTTTCAAATTCATTCATTACTATATCGTCTGTTGATATGACATCTCAGCATGCATTATATCCTATAATGGTGGATCCTTTGTAAACAAAGATGTAAAAGACCTTTGTGCAAAATTCAAAATCAAGCACAAGAAATCCACACCATATAACCTGCAAGGTAATGGACAAGTTGAGGTGTCAAAGAAGACTATTGTAGCCATTTTAAAGAAGATTGTCAATGACATTGGCTATAATTGGCACTTGCAAATCTTTCCTATCCTTTGGGCTTATCAAACTAGTCATCGAAGCCCTATAAGAGCCATTCCATACTCCCTTGTTTATGGAACATAAGCTATTATCCTGAATGAGATCAAGATGCCATCATTGTGAATATCTTTGAAGCATATTAAAGATGACGAGGAATACAAAGTCTCAAGGTTGCAAGAGATATAACTTCTTGATGGTAAGCATTTGATTGCCCTAGCAAACTTACAGGCCTATTAGAATAGATTGTGGAGAGGCTACAACAAAAGCATTCTCCCTTAGGAGTTTGAGATTAGTGATTTGGTCCTAAAAGAGAATCAAAAGAACATAAATGTTGAATGCAATAAAAAAGGTAAGTTTTAACCTGATTGGTTGGGACCATATGTTATCACGATGAACTAAGGATCAAGGGTATATCGGTTGGCTAAACCAAATCTTAAAGACCTTCAAGAGCCCATGAACATTGTGCACTTGAAGAGGTTCCACATTTGATGACTTTAAACCATTACCTATAAGACCCTTTATTTGGGGGCAACTAATACTGAAGTATTCTACCATTTTATCCTAGACCATCCTCTCATGGACCATATTCTTTTGGCATACCTTATTACTTTCACGACTCTGGATAGTGAAGGATTTTGGACCATTGGCACTCTAAACATGTTTTATCCCACCCTAAACCATCCTATTTTAGACCATATTCATTCTGTACCATCCTTTAGAACTCATTCATTCTGGACCATTCTCTTTGAGAACCTCATTCTTTTCCTATCCCAAGGCTGTTATAACCTGAACACTTTTATCCCTTTACCAATTATGATATTGATTTTAAATAATTAGCATTATGATCACATTTAATGCTAATTCTACAAATTAGATTAGTAAGGACAATATTTTATAGCTTCTTCTACATATGATTAAACACGAATTCATCTCCAACTCAGGATCTTTGCTTACTAGATGGTTCTTCAAATTTTATCTACTACTGCACACTATTCTATTATTTTATTGCTACTTGGTAGGCATTGTTGCCTTATTAGTATCCTTTTTCTCAATGATTTGTGAGCATGTGCCATTATAGCTAGTTTTAGTTGTTATTGGAGCTCTTAGTTAGTTCCCTAATCCATTGTTTATATTCATGAGTACTGTTGTAGTTGTCTTAGCTGTTATTGAAACTTCTACTCTTGGATGAGCATCTCCTTGATTAGTTGGTTCCCCCTATACATATTTTGTCCTAAAAACACCAAGAACATTATAAATGATCGACATAATAAAAAAACATTATCTTACACTTTTTTACATTCTAATCCTCATTCTCTTACCATTTTGCAAGTAATTCTCCCATGCACTTGTCATTTTGTAAGACCATTCTAATTTACATGATATCACCATTTTATGAGCCCATCCCTTCTATTTCTTCTAAAAAATTAATCATGTTTCTATTCATCACCATTTTATTCTATCTCACTTCATGGGAGAACTACATTTGGCCTAAAGTTCATGTTAGAACATGCATCTATGGAACTATGTTGGCAACATCTACTTGTCTTGTACATTTGGAGTCAACTCAGCCAACCCCTTCTTTTTATTCTCTTCCCCCATTTATTTTAAATTATTCCTCTTTAATTAAGGAACAATTTTGTGTCATTGTTCTTATTATGTTATTATAGAAAGTAACACCTCTACTGCATGTGCCATCACATCTATTTTTAAACCACACTAACTTGGTTTTTGTTAGTATGGATTTATTTGAGTTTTATTGGCATTTTGTTGTTTTTTATTGGTGTTTTGTTGTGATTTCTTACCTCTTCATTTATCTCTTCTTCTTTTCTCCTTTCTATTACTTATGGTCTCTCCTGGTCTTGTGTTTTCCTGTATGATCTTTCTCATCTTTTATTTTTCAAGAACATTTGGATGGTCCATATGAATCTTGATTATTATATCTTTCTCTCATGTTATTAAGTTGTTCTTGATTGGTTTTTGTACATTATTATTCCTACTTAAATCTTGATTATTTATATCCTATTTTTAAGTTAGGTTCATTTATGTTTTGTTTTTATCTTTGCTTTTTTGTTTAAATATAAATAGTTGTAACTCTGGTTTTGGTCATTTTCCACCATTATCCTTTGTTATAGATATTCACATTTGAACTAGCTCCACGTAATTGAAATGCAATGTCATTATAAGTTCTTCATACTTATGATGCCTAATTTATTTTGCTATAGAAATCACTTTGTGATTTAGATTCAAGTCTAAACGTCAACACAACTTTGATGAATAGTTCTTAGGATCACCATGTATAAACTAGGATCAATAGGTTTAACACTCTAACTCTATGCTTAGACATGCATCTCTTAGCATACATCATGAGTATAATCAAGATTTGGTCAGATTTATTCACCCCTCATTCCATTCTCTCCTATTTCTAGGTGAACTACATTGGCTTGAGGTTCATCTAGACTATGTAGGCAATGCTTGGATACGTGACGTATCTTAGGTCAGTTTGACCATCTTCACATTTATTTTCATCTCTTTCATCACTTTGTGCATTCTCATATGCCTATTTTTTTGTGGATTTTTCAAAGCCATTACACCATCGCATCTCTGTTTACATCCGCTCATCTTTAATCTATGAAATAGGTGATATCCTTGAGCTATTGCTTGTTAATTTGCCCATCTTGGGGCGCAACATCTAAATTGGTTCACAAATCTAAATCAACCTTACTGGGGCAAGCCAAACCATTCTTTATCAGTGATCAAAATCAGCCCTACTAGGGCAAAATTATTTATCACATGATCATATCTACTCTAATGGAGCACATTATTATTTCTTCTTCCTCTCTTTAGAGACAATGTTATCCTTTGCTTCTAATTCCAAGCTTTGCAGACATTTACCCTCATTATGGAAATATTTTAGTGTGAAACTTATCTCGAGATTGATCATTTCTGAAGCACACAGCTTGCATCCTAGCTTTGGGTGTGTTCCAAGTGTGTCGCTTCTATTTTTGAATTGTATCTTTCCCATTCCCTCCATCTTTGGGGCCCATTATATTCTCATTATGTTTTGATCACTGATGAAATCAATGTGTGTAAGAATTATCTCATCTAGTTTTAATATATTCCATGGGTTAATCTCACTTTCTATCTCATTTCGAGAGTCCATCCTTCTTTTTCATCTTAGTATATCCTCTCAAGGAGGCATCATGGGTAATTTCCAATTTCTTCTTGACAAATATTTTCTTTGATAAGATGTTGCTTCACTTGAATGTCTTGCTACGCCTTTTCAAATAGGGGAAAATGTAGACATCCAATTCCTAACACCATTATGTTTGAAATTGTCAAGCTTACTCAAATTACACTCAAATGCACAATTTAGGCCAAAATCATGTAAATACACTAAATGGTTCGAGCTTTTCATTAACAAGTGCTGATTTAGGCCAATGTATACTTAAATGGGGCAATGCATGTTATGTGATTCCTAATTTTTTTTAAATCAATTCAAGTCAAATGATGATTTTACATTTTGGTGCTCTAGATCACTCTTTTTTCTAATTTGTTAGTACACCCCACGTACCTTTGTTACATCTTAAAGGGGATAACGGTCCGTACGTATCTAACATCACCTTCTAATTCTTTTCAAGTCAAATTATGACCCAATAATATGACTTTTTGATCATTTTGATTAATTGTGCACCATTTTCCAAAGAATTGCACTAAAATTGATTAATATTACTTAGGTAAGTTAACTCAAATTAAGAGATTAAGAATTCCATGGAATAAATTAAATATTTCTTTATTGAAAAATAATTTTGAATATCTACATCACCTAATGACATGATCAATGGGGTGGCATCCATAAGCCATAAATGTAACAAATATCAGGTTTATGGGCACCCATGCCTCATTAATGCCCCTTCCTCCCAAATCATTATGAGAATATTTATAAATTTAATTGAAAATATTATATTAATTCATGGCCACACATCTTAATCTTGAGATGGATGATCATGGTTGATCCTGACCCATTTGAAAAATCTATAAATAGAAGGGCATAAAATATCATTTTTAAGCTTAAATTATGTAAACTTATAATTTAAGATTCTCTTCACAAGTCATTTCTATAGTTTGATTATCATGCTTTATTTGCAAGAGGATAGTTTAATTTGATAGGCATAAATTATATTTTTTATCTTGAGCGTAGATTGTGCATGGTGATCTTGAGATAATGAAAGAACTTGGCATCCATTGTTGACAAAGACAAGAACACCAAATCAAGGGGGAAAACATGTTTAGAGACACTTTTGGATGGTGGAATCACTTGGGAAGGTAATATGCATGTGTGCTTTCTTTCAATTACTTCTTATTGTCATTTTCAAACCTTGTTGAATAGGTTGGCCTAGATTGTTAGTTCTTATGCATTCTTTTGTGTTTTTCATGACTAATGTTTGAACTAATATTCTTTGTAATCCAACACTACAATATGTTCAAAAATACACATAACATTCAAATATTTTCTCAAAAAATATAAATTTCAGACTATATGCATTTCCATGTTTACATTACTTATATTTATTAGGTAATACATATGTGATATATGCTAGTATAGTTGATTTTATCATATGTACATGCTTTACTTGTTCTTTTTGAGTGTTTGAAAATCACTACAAGACTTAGGTCCTCTACACAGATCCATATTTACTACTATCTACCCATTGGGGGCACATACACATATACACATATTCAACATTGATACATTCACCCATTAGGGACGTCATATTACACAACTTTCAATTTACTAGGTTATATGTTTCTATACTCCACATCACAGATTTAGCATTGAT
The DNA here is from genome assembly GCA_037957365.1 of Torreya grandis. Classification (NCBI taxonomy): domain Eukaryota; kingdom Viridiplantae; phylum Streptophyta; class Pinopsida; order Cupressales; family Taxaceae; genus Torreya; species Torreya grandis. The sequence goes on along the minus strand of JARHVA010000083.1, from coordinate 1,270,586 downwards.
TATATCTTGACATTGATAATCTTATACTAATATTCTTTGTCAACTACCACTATTATAGACTCAACTTATATACACCTTTGCTCTTATATGGATTTGTACCACAGTTTTCATACATTACTTTCATTTTTAGCTTTCCCAGATTAGATTTGATTGTATCTCATTACCTCTATAGCTATTCGATGGCATTTGAATATGAAATTATTTTATGGCTTTATGCTAATTCCTTTCATTGTGTGTATGCTTTGGACCTGTTCCCATGTCCTTGTGTGTGCCTTATTGATTGCATATGTAGACATTTGAGCATGTCTTTCCATGTGGCTCTAAGCCAACCTTATTTTTTGTATGCATATATGGACATTTGAACATGTCCTTATATGTTTTCTCTTTCTCAGACTTAGTGACATGTGCCCATGCCCCTTGTATTATGGCCCTTTGGCCTATTTTGCATGCCTCATGTGTTTTTATGTATGCTTTCATGTATGTGTCATGGCCATGAAACTTGTTTCTTGCTTGTTACATTCACATCCCATTTTTGATGCCACGAGGGACCTCATGCATCTCCCCTTCCTCCTTTGGTGCCCTGATGGACATCATGCCCCATCCCCCTCAACATGCTTGCATTATACTTACATTTGTTGTTCATATGCATGCTTACATTGTTATATCTATCTTAACAACCTTATGAATGCTAGATCTAACATACATAATACATTATTAACTTATTCTCAAATTATTTTTACATTTTGATGTCATGTATACACATTATATTGGTTTATCATGTAGATATCATATGTTTTCAGTCTAACACACATGATGCATAAATTTTCTTTTGAGGACAGTTATTGTAGACTTTAAAAAACTCCCCTCAAAAGAGGGGACATTCACAAGGGTTTGTCATAGAGATTTGGCCATCCTAATGTAGTCATAACATAGTTTTCAACATGTAGACATATAATACAGAGATCAAATTTAGGAAAACATAATAAAAAATAGTCACATATAGATCAGTCTCAATTTTGCATAGAAACAATACGGTTGGCCAATTACATGACACAAAGGACACTAACATAGTACATTATTATCCAAGGGACCACACTACTATTTAGTAGCCCCCAAAACAACAAATTCAAAAATTTCTAGAAAGGTACAATAGTTACAGTTTAGGTTTGTGCAATATTAGTCACATATTATCATATATGCTCAATTTCACATACACAGGTTTGCTTAGATTGGGGCCTCATGCATAGCATAATAACTCCCATTTCAGTTTTAAATACCCAAACATAGATTATTATGACTTAGTCCAAAATCTATATGCACATATATCAAATTTAAGGGCATGTGCACATCACATTATTCTCATATGTTCAATTTGACACCAATATTTTTAAATGGAATGATGGCTCCATGTCATTCTATACATTGTTACTCCAAACACTATTTACACCATTTTTGCACTAGATTGACACCTTATTCAGTCTGTAATGGTTAGCATTATCGAGTAGTCATTGAGCTACATTCTTGAGTGCTCGAGTGGCCCTTGGGTTGTTTTACATTTTTGAGTTTTTGAGTGGCCCCAAAGCCATCCTACATAGTTTCAATTATATCACACAACTTCAGTTACATTGCATAATTTTAGTTTTAGATGCATCTAGTACACATGGGTAGGAAATGATGAAGTTATAGCCTACCTAAGTTTTTGAGCCACCTACATAAGAGGGTTAGTAAGATATTAATCCAATACAAGTTATTCACATATTATGATCCAATGAGTAGGGGTGGGCAATGATGGAGTCAAGGCTAGCTTGAGTTCTTGAGCCACCCACACATGGGGATTGAGTAAGCCATCAACTCAGTCGAAGTTATTCACTATTTGATCACCATCTACATGCACATAGAGGATGTTACCAAGTTTTAACATTGGTTTGCATACCTAATTAGGTGTATTCATTCCTTTCCTCTTTATCTCATCTCTTTACTCGGTTTTGTCTTTGCTTTTGATGTTTCTTAAGTAAGGACTGATTCTTTCATGTTTCATTTTTAGGACATGTAATAAAACATGCTTTATAGACCCAGATTCATGAGCTTCACCTCTTAGGTAAGTCTAGGTACACTTTTTTTCCTTTATCCTAGTAATTTCACTTTACTACATTTCTAGAATAAAGTGGGGCCAAATGTAGTCATCTAAATTATCATTTTAGTGCAATGAGTGTCACTTGAGACCACCTTACCCTAGCTTAACCTTGGACCTATCTTAAGACCTATTTTAATATTTTTTTAACTTTCATATAGGTTCAACTTAATTTTAGATATACAAAAAGCAACACTAAGCCATCCCTTAGGAACCCAAGTTCCTTGTTCACCAATTGTTTCCACCTAGACATTAACACGACCCTTCGGACACTAACGCACTACACTATTGACCTAGGGATCGAGCTAGTGTCCCTTAGTTTCATACTTTTCCAACAAATATCTTTTCATTCCCCAAAGCACTCCTAGGGTTGGCCTATACCTATTTCACATCTTGACAAACACGAAAATGCTATATATACACCATTTTGATTCAATTATCCACTATACAAAAATTATATAGAAATACTCATAAATAAACTTAGAAACAATTGTACAAATCAAGGTCATTGATCCTTATTCTAACCTAATTTTGTATATATCCATCTACAATAACCCATATCTCAAATTTTCATTCTGAAGTCACACTCTAAGCACTCAAACCTATATTCATACTACCATTCACTCGTACTTACACCAACACATAGATTGGGAGAACTACATCAGGTTTGATCCTATTTCAAGGTGTTGGTATGTAGGCAATGATCAACACATGGGGTGTTGAGCTCATGTCAATCCTACCATATTAATGCCCCTTTTTTCTACTTGTGAAATACCCTAACAAACATGGAGGCCTAGGTTTTCACATTCAAATCAGTCAAAATAGGGAATAGATAGTAAACCAACATTCATCAACGTAGGCATAGACTCCCTAGAACCAGGCAAAGCTCCACAAAAAAGTTCACCATTACTACTTACAAAAGGACACTACCATGATCTAAAGGACACTAACATAGTGCACTACCATTCAGGGGATTGCATTATCATTCAAAGAGGGTTTTTGATTCCTAGTTCCTATTCACAATACTTAACATGATTCCTACACCAATTTGTAGCCTATTATTCATCCATCTCAGTAAATTTACAGTGATGTACATCTATTTTAGTTCATTTTATATTTATAGAGTAATTAGAAAAGTAAACTATTATACAAATTAATGTCTATAATTATTGCATATTTATTTCCTGATTTATTATTCCATACTTTTGCAAACTGCGGTTTAATATTCCATAATCCCCTTAAAAGTTAAATCACCACTTAATGATTTCTTTCCTCAATTTTATGATTTCCATCTTGCTTTATTAATTTTCACATGTACGAGCCTTTGATAAGCTAACATGTGATCTTCAAATTATATATTTCATGATTGAGGCTAACTCCCTCGTTAGTGAAGTGATGAACTACCTTGTTGCCCTCTTGCAAAATGTGATAAACACTCATGTGAGTAAAGTTTTTTTTGAGGTTAGAACAATATTATATGATATTTCCAAGGAGCCAATTTATATTATTTCCTCTATTCAAAGAATTAGACACTACCCAAGAGTCTCCTTTGATTACAATGCTTCTCTAGTGATTTTGAATATCGATATTAATCCCATGCTAGAGTGTTTTTAATTTAGCTATATTATGTGTGCATTTGCCCAGAGCTTCACTATATTTCATAATGAATTTTCCTCTAGGGTCCTTAAACACTCCACCTACCCCAACCCAACCTGGGTTACTTTTCCTTGCTCCATCAAAATTAAGTTTCATCAAATGTCCTTGGGGAAGATGCCAACGAGTGGTAATTCTCCTCTTAGTTCCTCTGCAAACCCTATTATTAGGGATGTCTTTAAGAGTGTCTTTCTAACCACAAAGTAGAGAGTGTTCTTAAATATTAATTCTACCATTCCTTAGAGGCTAATAGATCAAAATTTCTATGATAGCTTTCAAGATGGAGGTAATGATGAAGTTTACATCCTTAACTTCATTTCTAAAAATTATTCTGTTTCTTTCGAGTTAGATATTCCAATAGATAATTACTAGTAGTGTGTCATAAATTTGTTGAAAAGGAGGAGATTTGAACTTAAATGACCAACTTAAAATAGTTTCAATCACAATCTTGGGAAAAACAAATATGAGATTAAACCTTTGAAGAAAAAAGATCCAAATTTTTGAGGAGAACTTGCAGTGGAAAAGCAAGTGATCCATCTCTTCTTCTTGATTAAAACATGGTACACACCTGGAAGGACCTTACAAACCTCTCTTTTTGAGATTGATGTAAATGAGTATACAATCCCAATAAACATTCTAAATAAAGGAGTTCACCTTAGGCATCCCATCCTTATTCCAAATACGAGGAGCAAGAAAGTTTCCAACTACTAGAGAGTTTGAGGCCGTGGATATTCTATATCCATATTTTACTTGATACTTTCTAGACTTGGATCTGCACTAGATTAACTTATCTTGCTTTTTCGAGAAATGAAAAGGGTTAATAACATCAAAGAGGACTTTCTTCTCATTGACTAGGCATTTTGGAGTTTGGAAATTTAGCTATCCATCTTTCTCCCTGTTGAAGTAGTCTTGAACCAAAAAACCAATGTGAAATAAGTTCCAAGCATAGAGATTTTATAAATCATTATGACTGCTAAGGAGGAAAGAGTAGATCTAGGCATCATTCCAGAATTTTGCCTTATTTCCTTTACCTACATTCTAACAAAGCATGTTTTTAATGATGAAGCTAGTAATAACCATCAGGTTCCATACATGCGATCCCTTCTTATGTGAACTAACCATAAATCCATTTTGAGAGCATATTATCAAGATATTTCCTTCTAAGAATTATTCTCCATAAAGCATTGATTTCATTGTACAATCTCCAAACTAGTTTTGAACCCAGGAATAAATTAATATTTTTATTTATTCTTAGCCCTAGTCTTCCCCATTCTTAAGGGAGATAAGCACTCTCCTATTTGACCAACAACAACTTCCTAACCTCATCTGATCTTCCCCAAATAAATTTGATTTGAATAATATTGAGATATATTTCCACCTTTACAGGCATAAGAATAATTGACATCATGTAAACTAGTAGGGTTTGCAGACAAGATTTGATTAATTGAATATGACCAGGAAGAGAAAAAAAATTTCCTTTCCAACCTTCCAATTTTTGAATGGCCCTATCAACCATATATTTCCACAACTCTAGGGTGTTTCTCCTAAAAAAATAGTGATATTCTAAAGTAGGGGCAGGGAAGAGAACCTAAATTGGTATTGAGGATTCTATAGATAACTGCTTGAACATATTCATTTATTCTAAAGAAAAAAATATTGGATTTATTTGTATTAACTTTTTGACCTATTTAAAATATTTTTGAAGGTTAAGGCCTCTTAAATGGTTCCATTACCTGCAAGCCCAGTGTCATCCAAAAATTGAAGGTGGGAAATTTTAAGAGCATTTGTAACAACATAGACCCCTCTCAACATATTAGTGCCCTTGAGGTGTGCAAGCCATATGCTCATATCATCGATAATAATAATGAACAAATAGACCCTTTGTCTCAATCCTTAGTCAAACTAAAGAAGCCAACTGGTTCATAATTTATTAGAACATATAACTTTGCATGGATTATGCAATTATGAATCCAATCATGCCAAAGCTGGTTGGATACAAACTATTCTAAAATAGAGAGAATGAAGTTCCAATTGACCCTATCAAAAACTTTGTTCATATTTAGCTTTATCAACATATTACTTTGTCTTTGGGAAGATATTGAGTTAATTAATTCATGAGCTATTACGATGCCATTCAAAATTTTCCTACTAGCCATGAATCCCACTTGCTCTAAGGAAATGATCTTGGGAATAAATTTTTTGAGTCTAGTAGCCATTGCTTTGGCAATAATTTTGTAGTATACATTACATAAAGAGATTGGTCAAAAAGAGTCAAAATACCTTGCATTTTATTTTTTTGGAATGAGAACAATGAAAGTGGAATTCATTTGTTTTAAAATTTTCTTGGTGCATCTAGATTCTTAAACTACAACAATGAATCCTTCCCCACAAATGTCCCAATAGAATTGATAAAAACATGTAGGGAACCCATCTGAACCCAGAGCCTTATAAGGTTTGAAAGAAAGAACCACTTTTTTAACTTCTTTCTCTAAAATAGGGGCATTGAGAGAGAGATTATCCACCTCATAGATGGTAAAAGGGATTTGGGAAAGAATTTCCTCCCTCCCTACTAATCTGTCAATCTTTGAATCGATAAGGAGATTTTTGAAATACTTTTCAGCCTCTTTTTTAATTTGAGTATCTTCTGTAAGAGTGATCCCCTTAGGAGTGACCACCTTAGAGTTTCTATTATGATTTCTTCTCATGATGGTTGTTTTATGGAAAAATCTCATGTTTTTTGTCTCCTTCTTTAATGCAATTTATTTTAGATTGTTGTTTCCAATGAATCTCTTCTTACAAAAGTAGTCTATTCCAATCATCTAAAAGAGCTGCTTCTTCAACCTTGAGCGCATCTGACATTCCATTAGTAATAATGTGTTTTTATAGGTTAACAATACTATCTTATAACATTGATTTTTTGTTAGGATGAGTTCCAAAAGTTTTTTGTTTCAAATCTTGAGCTACATCTTGACAAATCTTAATTTGTGAACAAGATTAAATTGATTGGTGCATGTAATAGGGGCTTCCCACCAAAGTTTGGTTTTGTCTATTAGAGTCTTTTACTTAGTCCACATTAGCTCACACTTGAAGGGTCTGAGCTTAGGAGGAGAGCATTTGGATAATTCCAAGATGATATGCCAATATTCTGAGGTAACCTCAAGAAGAATATCCAATTTAAAAATGCAATCTTGCTTAATCCAACTCGAACTAAGAATGAATCTATCAAGACGTTAAGAAATAAAAGCACTACATGGTATTCTATTAGATCAAGTGTATAGTCCAAATTTTAGTTTGAATTCAAAAGTAGAAATGTCTTCAATAAAGGAATTCAAATCTGAAGCAGAGAGGGAAAGAGAACCAAATCTTCATAGTTTTTCCATCAGAGAGATAATTGAGTTGAAATCATCACCAAGGATCCATTTTTCAATAGAATGTAAAATATAAAGGTGTTTTGAGAGATATCCAACATATTTTTCTTCCCCAATAGGTGTTGGGGCCATAAATATTAACATATGTGAAACTTTGATTAGTTCTAACTATATTAAATATTATAACTTTCTAGTTAGCGTAGTCATCCAACAGGTTGCCCAAAATTATAGCGGATCCCATGCCATAACAAGACCACTCGAGGAACCATCTGAACTTCTAATAATATTATTATAGATTTTCCAAACACTTTGAAGAAGAGTAGAATAAAACTTATCATCCATTTTAGTTTCTTGGACAAGAATCAAATTAGGCTTCTTATAAGAGATGAACGAATTTAAAAGCCTACTTTTGTGCAGGGCATTAAGCCCTCATAAATTCTAAGAGATAATTAACATTGAGTGGATTTTTGTCCACTATTGTTTTGGGTGTGGGGCTTATCCCCCCAAAAGAAATAATTTATTTTTTGCTTGGCCTGTGAGAAGCTGAACCTTTTTTCCCCAATTCATCACCTTTTTTTTTTGGTGAAAAAAAAGGGGTAAAAATAATATTAATAAGTAAAGAAAAGCATTACAAGAAGAACGGGGGGCAAAAACCCCCAGAAAAAAGCAACAAAAACTAAAAAACTAGGTACATGCCTAACTAGACAATATTATGAACCTCCCTATCAGCCTCCAAAATTCTTTCCAAATCAGAATGCAACGTCAGGGAGAGAGACCCTCAATCCTCAATGTTTCCACCATCCAAATGGTCTGATGCCCATTTAGCCAAAAAATCTACTGCCTTGTTCCATTCACACAGAATGTGAGCAAAAGTAACGCTATCCATAAGCTTGCAAATCCACAAAATTTGTTGCACGATCAGAGATAGTTACCAATTGACATCCACCACTTTCCTCTTAATGAGCAAGTTAATCAAGAATTGAGAGTCTAATTCACAGATAATCCTACGCCAACCTAATGCCTGGGCCTTCTCAAGGGCATAAAGAATGGCTTGGCCTTCCATCATGTTAATGGTTTGCAGCCCCTCAGGAATTGCAAAAAGAAAAATCACCGTACCTTCAAAATCCCTTCCTATCCCTCTAGTATCCACAGGTCTCAGATTACCTCTAGAGGAACCATCCGTGTTGATCTTGAGAATCCCACTAGGGGGGTGTTGCCACTAACCAGTCTTGAGTATCTGCTCCTTGACTTGCTTGCTCCTCCTGACACACATTGACTTACCAGTTAACTGCTGGAATCCAAGTCGTGCCACCACTGGAATGTCCTGTTTGGTCAAAAGAAGGCAGATCACACTCTTTGCTTAGACGGTTTCCTAAATCATCCCCACCACTTTCTACCATACTTGCTGCACCATGAACCTCACCTCCCAGAAAATTTGCCTATTTATCTCAAGCCAGATCTGCCAGAACAGAAAAATGGGGCCACCTAGCCATATGTCCAGCAGGAAGGGCATCCTTGAGGGGTATTCTCCCATTCCATTCCAAAAATTGACCACAAATTGAGCATGAAAACATGGGCACTGCCAAACATCCCACCAATAATGCCAGAGTTTCAAGGCAAAGGGGCATCGCAAAAAAAGGTGTGCTGAATCCTCCTCAGTCGCTCCACACATAACACATACTGAAGGGCCTTAGAAACCTCTCTTTCAGAGATTTTCCCAGGTCAAGCACCTATTCCAAGCCAGCATCCAAGCAAAATAGTTGCATTTAGGCAATGTGAATTTATTTCAGACCTGTCTCCACCAATGCACTTCCCCCCTACCCAATCTCTGAAGAAGTAAAGCTTGATATCTAGATGAAATTGTGTAAGCTCCCTTGGGATTGGGAGACCAAGCTAGCTCATCCTCCTCCTGAAGAGGACTAAAGTGATGCCTAGAAAGGATGCTCAACAGCTCCTCATTCTCTTCCTGCATCCCATTAACATGCCAAGTTTTGGGAGCTTTTCAGCGAGCTACCTCCACCTGTCCTTGTGTAATGTAAACTTTGAAGTCACTCACCTGAGACCAACCAACATCAAGGAATCTCTGACAAAGGTTCAACAAATTTGGAAACTAAGAAATGATATGAGGATAACCACCCCAAGAGTCAGACCAAAAGAGAGCCTTGGATCCCTGTTTATAAATCTAGAATAAGCTATCCTTGATGAGAGCAACCCCTTTTTTGAGAGTACCCCATATTTCCAAACCTTTCCCAATAAGCAGATAGCGAGGAATGTCCCTCTGAGTGGTTCCAGTGTAGTACTTCTATGAGAGAATTCTGGCCCAAGCTTTGTCTTGTTTGGTGCACCATCGCTAATAAAGTTTGGCTGCCAAAGCAATACCATTTAAGTCCGTCTACCTCAGATAGAGCCCGCCATATTGTTTGGAGCTACAGACAATCTCCCATCTAATAAGACTCCATTTAGTGGAGTTTAGACTACCAGCCCATAAGAATTGTCTGGTAACCAAATCAAACTCCTTAACGATTCCCATCAGGGTAACCCAGAGCATACACCTGTAAATAGATAAAGCCTACACCATAGATTGGATAAGTTGAACCCAGCTCACAAAGGATAACCACCTGTGTGTCCAATGATTCACTTTCACCTGAAATTTCTCCAAAATAGTATGCCAATTTTTTTTGGATGTACGGCCAACCAAGATAGGGATACCCAAGTAAATCAAGGGGGGAGTCCCAATCTAAAAATGTAGAGTCCTTGCTATCCACTGCTGAATAGGGCCCAGAGTGTTGAAGAAGAAGATGGATGACTTATCTTCATTAACCTTTTGTCTCGAGGCCATTAGATAAACATCTAACACCCTGCGTAAATTAGCAGCTTTAGTCATTGTGGCCATGCCCATAAGGGCAGTGTCATCAGCAAATTATAGGTGTGATTGTGCCGACAATTCCCCTCCCATCACCATCCTTGGATATGTCCTTCCTCTCTGTTACTGCTAATCAACCTCCCCAAACCTTCAGCAAAGAGAAGAAAAAGGTACAAAGACAGAGGATCACCTTGTCACAACCCTCTTGTAGCACCAAAAAGCTCCATGTGTTCTCCATTGATAAGCACTGAGAAGGAAGCTAAGGAAATGCAGCTCATGACCCATTGAGTCTATTCATCCGCAAAGCCAAAAGCACTAAGAACCTTCTACAAGAATGACCATCTGACCCTATCAAAGGCTTTGGCCATGTCCAATTTAATGAACATCACCTTATCTTTTGAGCTGGCCATGGAGTGAATGGACTCAACAACAATAACAATACCATCCAAGATTTGCCTACCTTCCATAAAACCACTCTGCTCTTCTTAGATCACAGCACTCAAACCTCTTTTTAACCTATTTGCAATGATTTTAGATATAATTTTGTAAACAACATTGCAAAGGGATATAGGGCAGAATTGACTTAGCCTATCAACACCTTCGCATTTGGGTATAAGAGCAAGATAGGTCACATTTGTAGCCTTAAGCATTTGCTTAATCCACTGAGATTCTTGGAAAATAGCTAAAAGGTCAAGTTTGATGATATCCCAAAATTCTTGGTAGAATTTAGCTAGGAAGCCGTCAGGTCCAGTTGCTTTCCCTTTTTTCATTTGAACAATGGTTTCCTCAAGCTCTCCAAGTGTGATTGGTTTTATTAAAATTTCATTCATTTCATGCATCACCAATGACATAATGTAGAAGAGAACCTAAGCTTCTTCCAGTGATTCCCCGTTAGCATCTTCCCTGAAGAGAGTAGAGAAGTAATGCACTACCTCCTCTGAAATTGTTGGAAACGAGTTAAGTCGCTCACCGCTTTCATTGACCAGGGATGAAATAGAATTGCCATGTCTCCTGGCTTTAGATGAATTGAAGAAAAAGGATGTATTTCTATCCCCCTCCTAGAGCCATTTGACCTGAGCTTTTTGCTTCCAAAAAATTTCCTCTTGTAGCTTGCGTTCCTCCAGGTCTTTCACAGCCTGTGTTTCTTCTTACAGTAAGTCTTCAATTAGCCCTTCTTCCCTTATTATTCTCATGATACCATCAAGCTTGGTTTGTGCAACAACCTTAGCATGGAAAATGTTCCCAAAAATTTGGTGATTCCATTGATTGAGCTTGTACTTCACATATTGTAGTGTTTTGGCAAAAATGTACATCACCGTACCATGGGCAAGCCTACCCCAATGCCACCAATTGGCAACACACCCATGTAGAGATTGATCCCACAGCCACATGAGTTATAATCTGAAGGAAGGAGAGCATGGGTGATACTATGAGACACTATTAAGCTTGATGGGCCAATGGTTTGATCCTCTCCAGTCCAAAATTTAAACCTCGTAGACCACATACCTCCAACCCAAAAAGTTGAGACCAAAAAATGGTCAAGTCTCTCAGCTATGCAATGTTTCCCACTCCTACGGTTGTTCCAGGTAAACTGTCCATTATTGGGCCTAATGTCAACTAAATTCAAAATTTTAATGTAGTTGCACATTAGCAAAGTAGATGGGTCCAGACTTGACATGCCACCACTCTTTTCGGTCAAATCAAGAATAGCATTAAAATCACCTGCCATAATCCAAGGGTGGAAGGGGGCCAGGCTACGGATAAAACTTATGTGGCCCCATAAAGAGTTTTTACCTTGCCCATCATTGGGAGCATAGATATTATAGAAGAGAGTGACTTCCCCTGTCTCAAAGCTAGAAGCAATCATAGTCATGGAGTACTTAGAAGTTAGCCAACCTATGAGACCAATCTTTTATGGGTTCCATAGACAAGCTAGTCCTCTTGAGTATCTGGTAGCGCCAATGCATTGACATTCTCCTTGCCTCCACAACTTGGGCGCTAGTCTGGACATGTCTTCAACTGAAAGCTTAGTCTCTTACAAGAAAAGGACATTTAGCCTATGACTTTTAATCAGGTTGTGAACATCATTTTTTTTGGGGCTATTGTTCAAACCCCTTACATTCCAAGATATTATAATCATTTCAGAGGGTTAAAAAAGTGTGCATCCAGAGTCTTTACTGACCCTGACTCCACCAAAGTCTCTCCCATTAGCTTGATCTTTTCTAGGTCCTTTTTTCTACCAGGCTTGCCAGATTTCTCTCCCCCTCCTTTCTTAAGGTATTTTTGCAGAAGTCTGAGATGAGGAGAAGATTTACTGCTTCTTGCTACCCCTGAGTCCCCAATTTTCCTGATAAGGGGCATATTTCTGTCTTCTTTAAGGGGAGCAAATGAGGAAGTCATTCCTTTTGAAATTATCAGCTATTGGTCCATATCCATATGACAATCTCTAGCATTGTGTGTTTCAATTAAAGCCCCTGAAGTATTGGTCTCCTGAGTTGGTCCCTCAATCCCCTGGTCCAAAATCATTAACCTAGGATTCACCTCCTGCTGATTAAGGTCATCCAATATTTCAAATCTATTAAGCGAGTCATCTAATTGTCTTTCCTTCAAGGACCGTTTTTGGCCTCTATTTCTATATCAGCCTTTAACCGACATAAAACCATCAGTTTCAGGCACCTCACTTGGAATCAGACCCCTTTCCTTGTCAGTACTAGAAGGAGTGCGAGTAGATTGAGCTGGCTGAGGTGTAGTGGATTTCAAGGTGGGACACCATCACTGCAAATGCCCATAAGCATGACATAAACGACAGTAGAAAGGGAGGGTTTCATAATCCAGCTATTATACCCATGAAAAAGGGCCTGCACTCATTTCAACAACATCTATTAATGGCTTACTAAGATCAATTTCAACACAAATGCGGGCATAAGTCATTACCTTTTTCTCCAGGAGTGACATTGAGGAACCGACTGGCCTTCCTAGCAAGGATGCAAGCAATTAGAGAGTGTCTTCTCGATAGCATTCCACTGGAAAGTGGGGCAGACACACCCACACCAGGACATGGTTTGGTAGTTCATCTGAAGGTATGAAACTGGCATGCCAGGGCTTGATAAATAGTCCCACTTGATTATGAAAGTAAGGACCTCCAGCAAAAACTCTTTGACAATCTGTTATACAGGTAAAAGTGACCATGAAATAGCTATTGGCCAACAATGTAATATCCATTTCTCCTTTTAGTGCCCATGTCCTCTGAGCCCATGCTTCCAAGAATAACAGTGACATCCTAAGCCCCAAAAACTTGCAGTACAGGGAATGATTGGAATAGTATTCAATGTCTTCAGCAATCATTTCCATTGGTATAACCAACTTGGGCCTCTCCTTGCATCTTTCTAGACAGCCATTGACTTTAGGGATGCACATACTTGGTTGCTCAAGAACAAAAAAAGAACCTAAACCTTGCAAAAGTGGAGCCTTCCCACTGCTGTGCGCTCCCTGGGATGCTTGCTGCAGTCCAAGCGCTTCCCTATAACTGCGCCCTGCTTTCTGCCTTATCACACCCTGCCCTATCGTGCCCTCTTGCTCGCCTTCATCCATCACCATCGTCGAGTGAAAAATAACATATATTCATGGCAATCCTAGAATAGGCTTTAAAAGGGTTTATGGTAAACACAATGTGACTCGAACTGGAGTTGATGCGTAGCACCGAGATCATATGCCTAACCCTACACCTCACGACTCGCCTTCACACCAACTCAGCTACCATGCACCCTTCCAATTCATCACCTTCAATCCCATTAGGGTTTTTGTTTTCCTTTAAAAGCATATCATAAATTTTCTTATGACTTCCTTTCCCAATATTAATTTGGGCTTCTAGATTTCTAGAATTAGAGAGGGGAGGCCTAACTAAATTTTTTTCCCACTTTTGACTATTTTGGTGGCCAATTTTGAGACTTCAAGAGATGACAGCCCTAGATTCTCAAGCAACTTCTTAATCTAATCTTGTGAAAAGTTTTCTAGTCCCTCAAACATAGGCTCATCTTTCTCTGAGCCTTCATTAGAGCTAGATAACTCCCCTTCCTCCATGTCCACATTAGCAGGAGGAAATGAATTACCTTCAACAATCTGATCCAAGCTATGGAATTTAGGAGGGGGGATTAGTCACATCATCCTCCATTCTAAGATCTTTCAAGGCTTCTATCAAGTTACTGAATCAAGTAGGGGAGTTAACTGGTTATTTGAAGTAACCTTAGAATCTTCCTTTTCTTGATTTGTTTTGATTTTGTATCTTATATTTCTCTATTTTGACTTGAAGAATATTTCATCATCTTTCCCATCCGATTGCTCTAAGAGAGGGCGGTCATGGTAGAAATGCCCATGAGAATGATAATTTCTACACCAGAAGGGAATATTTTCAAAATCTAAATTCTGTATCCATTCCCTCGATTCAAGCTTTAGTTTGATGGACAGAGGAAGGGGACTACAATTTATACATATATTCTCCATATATTTTAAATATTAATACTTTATATTATATAATATATAATAATAGTAATATATCAATATATTTGAGTAACAATCATTTAAATAGTTCTACATATTCAAAACATAATAAAAATACATGTCCACTTGCTTGGAGTTACATGGGGCATGCAATGAAATGTGGCACAACTGTATGGTACCACTAATCCTAACTATCATAGCTAGGATAATAACCAAGACTAACTCTCCTATAGTTGTAACTCCTACAAGGCCGATGTTTTGGCCAACTTTAAAAATGACTGGCAAAAGATTTCAATCCTCAACATTATCATTCTCATTTTTTGATAATAGTGTACATAATCAGTTGATGTGTGTTCAGAAATAATAGGTGAGATAATGGAGGCTTTGGCTATAGGGGTGGCATTTAGTGTTCCTTAGTTTCAGTTTTATAGGGAAGAAAGGTATGGGGATTATTCATTGTCCTATAGATTATTTATGTTTCTTATTGGTACTGTACAATGTATTACATACCGATTGATTTTTTTTGCTAGTTTGGCTATATATGTAGAGGCTAAGATCTTATGGTTTTTTTCATATTCTTGACCTCCTTCCAAATCCTTGCAGTTAATGTCATTGTGGTTTGGTACTGTGAATGTATAAAAATGGATCTCTGCCATCACATCTGACCTTGAATTTACCAACACTTTTAGAACTACATGAGGTGCAACATAATTGTGTCATTCATTTCCTTGGTAAACCTTCTCACCCATAAAGCATTTTTTGGTTGGTAAGATTGGTGATACTTATCATCAACAAGTATCACTATGTTCAACTTCTTCCCCAACATGGAAAAATCTTTTACATATGTTGGCCCTATATAGACAATGCAAGCATCTCTATAAATTTGATGGGTGATAGGAAATATAGTTAGATGGGAATCCAACTTATCCAACACTGATGCATTAATTACAAAAACCAGGGGTCTTAAAACAAGATTCACATCTCCAAGGGTTTTTTGTCTTATGTGAGATGAATCTTTGGGGTTGGCACCATAATAGAAATGCCTCTAATATAATAATATAATTATTATTTTTATTTTTTTAATATAGATATTCAATTTGATGGGACACTATATCCCACAAACTACAAACCACTCCAACCATTGAATCATACTAGGTTCCGATATCACTAAATCTACTACAAGACAATATACTATGCCCACCAACCGCAAACCGCTCAAACTGTTCAACAATATTGATTACTGAATATGCCACAACTACTATGGATCCACCCACACACTCTATGGACATCAATACTACCACTAATGACCACATCTGACTTCTAATACCTTAACATGAATTAAACCTTAGCAATCTTGGATACATCCAAGTGACCTCACCAATTCACCCCCACCTCATTAACATAATAATATAATTATTATACTAATAAAACTATATATATTTTTAATTTATTTTTATTATATATTATTCTAATAAATATTTATAATTACAATATAATAATATTAATATACAAAATACTAATTATTTTATTTTATATTATTAATTATTTACATTAAATGATTAATTATTTAGATGGTTTAAGATTACCTTGTATGACTATAATATCTAATGAAGAAATAAAAATTAATCATACACAATAATATTTTATATAATTATTATTTAAATATTTTATGTGGGTGAATAAAATCTATATTATTTTTCTAAAAATATTGTTATTATCTCAATAATTGGTATGGTAAGTCTTAACTTTTTTAATTAAATAAATAAGGTATGTTAGTAAGCATCGTATAAATTATTCATTAAATTTTATTATAAATTAAAACATAAAATATATTTTTATTTTTCATATTGAAATTAATTATTTTTATAAATATATTTGTTAATAAATTTTATATATAATAAATAAAAAACCTTATATTACATCTAAATGAAATAATGTGTTTTTTTAATTTAAAAAAAAATTAAATCTAAACAATAAATTAAACTTTTTAATACTAATTCTTAAACAAATTGAAAAATCATATTAAATATTTTTAATTGCCATTTTAAATTACCATTAAAATATTATATATTTTTTAACTTAAAAAAAAATATAAATAATAAATTAAACTTTTTAATATTAATTTTTAAAAAAATTGAAAAATTATATAAAATATTTTAAATTGTCATTTTAAATCACCATTAACTCTATATATAACTTATGTCAATAATTTATCATATTTTAATATATAATTTTTTTAATATATAAAAAAATTAAACATTTATTTATTAAAAAAATATTTTAAAACAAAGTCTCAACATCATATTTAATAAATAAATAAATATTATTTACATATAATATAACATTTTTATTAAATCTTAAAAATGAATTTGATCTTTAGAATATTGAAAAGGATAATATGTCACATCTCAAAATGTAATATAATTAACAACAAAATTAATAATATCATATTTATCTTTAATACAAACAATGATATCCCATTTATTAATGTAATATGGTTTCCATATCCTACCAAACTTAATAGTATACTTAATTTTTTATTTATTTATTTATTATTTTATAATTTTGTTAGTTCATGAAGAATACAAAGAGGAAAAAGAACAAATCCATCTTAAGCTAGTTGTTCTTCTACATATTAGGCATTTGTAAGTGGTGATGCACATATAGATGACGGTTCTATGAAAGCATTTAGAGATTGCAACACACTTTATTAGTTTTAATTTCATCCATATGCATATGTCTATGATGCCTGATGAATTATGGATATCTTGAGATTTATGTCTTCTCCAGTCCACATTCTTCTCGATGCACACTTCCATCGTTTTACTTGGCTTTGCACCTAGAATTTTATTACATTAAATTAGGAAGATCTTCTTCTTGACATCGATGTTCTTGTTCATGGTGACCTTGAGGTGAAATTTTATAACAATAAGTTTTTTATACTTTAAATTGATTTTGTTAATTGGTTTATAATAATTTCGATTATCGTGTAGGAGCTATCAAGCAATGGCAAAGAAGCCAATGAATTATGATCAAGTTTTTTGGCAATCAAGAGTGGGTACATCATTTCAGATAGGGTGGGCATACATGATGGTAGGGACGATGATCAGAAACAATAATGCACTCGTAGTGGATGGATTTCCCTCAGTTTGCATATGTCATGGAAGTTACTATTTTAGGGGAGGCCTTATTAGGAGAAGCACTACAATCTATATTTTATATAATGGTCAGAATAGTTCACGTAGCTTTCCCCATGATCCTCATCCTGTGGGTGATCAAACCAAATAATTTTTCCACATGGGTAACCACCCTATGTGTTATAGTTAGCAACTTCGTGATCGTGTGTTCAAGTGGTAATTAAAGGGAAAGCCGATTATATATAAATAGGGAAATCATTTTTGATGAGCCTACCATCAAGACAAAGAAAAAAGAAGCAGATATTAGGTTGATAAATGTATGACCAGTTGCACTGGACTAAAATACATAAATTAATATATTCAATTTTTGTCTTACTCTAATTATAAATTCTATGTGGCCTGCATTGCAGGTTGAAGCCTCCCCAACATGTGTCATCACATGAGCAGCCTACAAAACTTTAGTTTTTCTGGTGCTATGTGAGAGAAATCTTTGGGGGTTTCATCCCAATAGAGATGTCTCCAGTGTAATAAGGATTGCAAATTTGTTTATAGGTGAGTTTGTATATAAATTTATAAGTAAGTTTGTATGTAAATTTTTTATTTAAATTTTATGTAATAAAATGCTATAAAATAAATATGTCGTACAATACCATTGTAAAAAAGTTCATAACATTAATTATTTTCTATTAAATTAGAGAGAGTTAATGTAATTAAATTTAGTTTGCAGACATGTACTTTGTAACACTATGATCTTACTTAGATTATACATGGTTAAGTTACCCAATATTATAAATATATAATATTTTTAAAATGTTACAAATACTTAATTTAAATAGTATATAAGTTGATTTTGAAGGTGCCCTTTCATTACAATGTTACAAATTATGGAACGATGCATGATTAGTGTGGGCAATATGTAAATTCAAAAAATAAAATTTTGAATGGGATTCAACTGTTTAAAATGACACTACACCAAAAAAATGGAATTAGTGAGACAATATAACTTGAAGCTTTCCAATCGAATGAGCTTTGACAACCACACTTGTATAGTGCCATATGTATTAAATGATATATATTGTGGTCACTTCGTTGAAGGTTACTCTAATATTTGTTCCCTATTATGATACTATGAAGAGCATCGATGTTAATGAATTTTTCATGATATGATGACTATTATAAATGATATGACAATTAGTAAAATACAATATACTATGATTTGCTAATTAATTAAAAATAATGAATATTATTAAAAAGAATAAGATGAATTATTGTTAAATCAAGAATTGTTAACTAATTAAAAATAGAAAAATTAATGAATTATTATTACTATGCACAAATGATTGTAATAGTTCCAATTGCAAGCAAACCAATGTTGAGTAATGTGTCTCTAACATCAACTTCTATGCTTCAATAAATATTACCCTGATTGTTTAATTTCCTCTAGAATGCTATTAAATGCTCAATAGATTCATATGAATAATAGATAGATATTATCTCCTTATATGAACTACATTGCTTGTGTATTTATAAAAAAAATTAATTCAAATTAGGAATCTATATGCACCTAAATTAATGTCTAATGATTAAAAAAGTGAAAAAAATAGAACATAGGTTATATGGACAAGACCTAGGAGGGACCACAATAATGGGCCACAAGTGTTATATTGTGTTGTACAATGTACAATGTTAGGACACTATAAACACAAAAATTGAATTGAGAAAAAAAAAAGAGGAATAAAGAGACATCTAAAAGCTACTAAGGAAAGAGCAAGGACCACCAAAATTTGATAAATACATCATTAATGCTTAATTTAGATTGAGAAGTACACAAATACTCTAAAAACATGTAATTTAGTGACTAATACTTCCATGGGGACCATTTTTTAGGTGTATAAACATATACAAACTGTAGGTAACCTTAAAAATCATACATTCACACAATATAACATATCCATGCCATTTTTTCCATGCATTATTTGTATGAATATAGTTTGTAATTATTAGGAGAAGAAATGACAATTTTGAGCAAGTTGGAAAAATGTGCCCTCCTTGAAACGATGCAACTAGGGATGGTGGAATCTATGACATAAATAAACTTGGATATGTCACCTCACTTTCATATTTTAGACGTGATGTCAGTACAATAAATAATGACAAGCAAAACATATTTATTATGGATATATAACCAAATATACAAAAATACATATACTCAAATAATTATTATATTTTTAAATTAATTATTGTCAATTAATTAAAAAACAATGAATTATTATTATTATATTAATATAATAATGACTATAATTATTATAGTGATATAAATGGAATATTTCATAAGAACATGTAGAGGAATATTCTTTATTTTTTAGGTGCTAAATTTTAGAATTATGAAAGTGATATGTCTTGTCAAATGCTCACATTGGTTAGAGTTAGAATATTATATGTTCAAGTGATTCTTATAGTACCATGTATTGGTAGGTACTAAATATTAAGTGGGTGAAAAATTAAGTGCACGTTCAAACTATGGAGATCGTAAGTCTAGTCTTCAAAGTAAAGCACACACTGTTTTAAGTTTTATTTAGTACTTCTTGATATTTATATTTTGATGGATGGTATTAAGCATTAAATTTGATGATCGTATGATTATATTTACATTTTATTGTAAAATTTAATCAATATTTTTGATAAATTGTGTTGAATGTAAAGTGAAATTTTAAACTAATCATTAAAATTATAAAGAATTATAATAATATATCTTATTTAATATTTAATAGTATTTATAAAATAAATAACTATTATTAAAAAAATAATGATAAATTAAGTCGACCATTAAATTTATTACCCATATGGCACAATAAATATGATTTATCATCATCCATTTGTGTTTTATAAAAGTTTTATTTGAGATCATTTTTATAATTGTCACATTGAGCCATCTTTTTTATTTTAAAATTAAAAATGTTGCTAATATTAATTAAGTAAATAATACAATAATAAAAATGTCCCTCGAAGGGAAAAAGACCAACTAATACAAAATAACCCCTTAGTTTGTTCCAACTTGTTATATTGAGCCATCTTATATATGATACTGACATTTTTTTTCTTTTTTCTTTTAAGGTTACATTATAGTAGTATATATCTTTTTTTAGGCATATGTTAGCTGAGTATGAGTAGTCTACGTCATTTTTTTAGGGAGTCTTTTCTTTTAGTTAAATACTCTACCTCCTAAATTTAGAGATTCATTTGTCTAAGTTATTTAAGAGCAAGGGTGCCATTTGCTTAAGTCCCTATAGTAGTTGAAAAAGATAAGATTTTAGAAGAGAATAAACTAAATAATTTATGAATGAAAGTGCACATTTAACATAGACTTTATGCCTATATATAACTTGGTTAAAAATATAAAAGAAAATATAATATAATTAATAAAATTATAATGATCATTAAAGACAATATACAATTATAGTTTTTAACAATATGTTCAAAATCTCATATTGTATTTGTCATAAACTAAAAAAATGATTATATTAAATAAACTACATTAAAATATTGATTGTGAAAATTGTTTTATCAAAACTTTGAATTAGTGTGATGATTAACCCTAATTTAGATAAATTGAATGGAGGAAAAGTAAAATGTTATAAATCAACTTGCAACAAGCAAAATAAAAGTAAAATAGTGAATTCAATATAGTGCAATTAAATGAAAGAAGACTAACTATGAAAGAAATGGAAAAAAAAAGTATTTGTTTATTGTTTGAGATTTGACTATGAGAAATTGCTAGATGACTAGAACTAACAAAGAACTAATTTTATAAGTGCATAGAGATTGAGACTAAAACTGATGAAGGGCATAATCATCCAATTTGGAACAAGATCGACTGCCACTATTATCCTGGTCTGGGCAATATTTTCCTCTACTAAAAATCAAGAAACTCAAGTCATGATCATTTGTGACAGCTTAAATCAAGCATGTGTGTGGATATCTGACCTTCGAATGTGCATGAAAGACATGTAAATTACTTATTCAAAGTTGAAATCCATAGGGCTTATAATGATTGAAAACCTACAAATAGAAAAATGGGGATTGTAATGAGCTAAGCTAGCCCCAATTACCCCCATGTTAATTGAACATTTTGAACATATCAAATACTCTAAAAAGGGAATTCAAGCCCACATAATTATCTCACTTATAGTGCTTTGTGCAATTGTGTTACTTTGACTATATGAATTCATCTAGAGATGGCTTGAATACTTGATCATGCTTTGATTTGGTTTAGATAAAAAAGATTTTGGACTTGGCTAAGGACTTCTTCCAATGATTAGAATCAAAATTGGGAAGAATGGGGAAGTTTTACTTAATGTACAGTAGTGTAAGTATGCCTTTGTATTGAAATTACCAAGTGATAGAATATGTGACTTACATGTGCCTTTATAACAATTCAAAATAAGAAAACCTCACACTATCTGTCCTAAAAATAAGGACCAAATTATAAGGAAGGGTTCAAATTTGAAAAATAACCATTAGAATGGCTAAGGACAAGAACATCTCATAGGTGACATAAATGCTTGTTGAGTGTGGAGCCCTTTGGGGATATCACATGACCACAGGGATATATTTTGGGGGCCTAGAGACCTCCACAATTGTGAGGAGCATAGTTTTCCCTACTCTACCTTTTGTGGAACCTTGCTCCACATGTGAGTTGAATATTATTTGTATTTTCTAATTTCTATGTTTTCATATTTTGTGGAGTTAGTTGTTAGATGTCTTTTTCCCATTTTGACTTCCTTATTCTTAGGGAGATTAGTTGTTTATTGAAAAAGGGAATGCCTTCCTTATTTCAAGGAGTTGGTTGTGATCACATATCGTTAGAAAATGTGCTTTTTGGAAGATGAGAGATAAACATGGTGAATTACTTCTTAGGTGGGCTTATAGATGAGCTTGATTAGGTGGAAGAGAGTTGTCACATGGTGGATAATGCTTATATTTGATAAAAATGGAAAATTTCTCCTTATTTGGTGGATTTTCCTTCATTATATATATATATATATATAGGTTTGGTGTGACCTTTAGTAGTTGATGATTTATTTACAGGGTGTGGATTGAGGATTAGAGTCAAAGTGTATATGTTTTCAAAAAGTACAGGTATTTATTACAGGGTGTAGTATAACAGCTTGTGAGATACAATATTGTGTAGGTGCAGGTGAAAGTGCAACATTTTATTTTTGCAACATTTTATACAAGAGATATTCTATCTTTGTGAGAGTTCATTGTAATCTTGTTTTAGATTACTATTTCATTTGAGGATTTTCTTGATGGATGTAGCCCACATTGGGTGAACCACAATAGATCTGTGTTATGTGTGATTTTTATCTTGTTCTCTCCATTTATGCTTTCATAATAATTGTGATTTGAGGAATGTTTCCATGATGCATGCTAAGTGCATAATTTGGATTTGATTTATGGTCATATTAAATCTAATTTAAAGTTTTTAATTTCTAACAATGCTTATCACTATTATCCCCTAATTCACCTTTTTGTCTTAAGGAAAATGAGTGACTTTTAGGTCTAGGTATTTCCATATTGTTTAACCCCAAAATCTAGATTGGGGAATCTAGGATTTAAGGGGTAGATATAGCCTAGGGCACAAGGATGGCAGACTATCTATCCAATAGGTTAATTAATTTATGAACTCAGATAAACATATAATATATTTATTATGTTGAGATATGTTAAAAATAGAAAGTATATCTATTCTAGATATTATAAATATAATGAAAACAAGATACTTCACTAGTTTTGATGCTAATACAAATTTGAATTTGGAACAAGAAGGAATAATATTGGAAGTGGATTTTGGATCCATTTTCAGATTTTAGATTAAGCACTTATGTGGCTTCAGACACTAGCGTCAACCTCGAATGGTTTCATCAACACTTTTATCTGACTTAGACACAAGTGTCTAATACATAATACTTACCGGATCTAAATGTGACCACTTGGGATATTATGTGTTCTATGTCATCTTCACTCTAGTTTGATCATATATAGATCATGAGTTGTCACTCCTTATCAAATAATAAAACCCTAGTTATTTATCTTCATAGTGGTTGTGGTTAAAATGGGTTAGTGGGCACATGGTGTCAAGCTAACCCTAAAGACCCATTTATTAATAGGTGTTTCCTACATAACCACTACTCCGAAGAGAGTCACAGACTCATGTATTTATCCCCTATGTGTGGGTTTATGTGTACATGAAAATTCAATGTATGATAAATAAGTACATAAATTGACCTAGCTTGTAATTTGGAAAATATGGCTCATGGGATGCTCCTTTAGTACTTTAGACCTATACATGTGTTGTTCCTATGACTGATATAAAAATAGGCTAAAATAAGGAAGCTTTGTTCACTTGAATTCTTGATAGAATGCTTTTGATAAGTTGCCTTGTGAGTTATTTTGTCTATGCTAGGTGAAAAATGATTGAGAATTAACCTTGTATATATATCAGTCCCTTTAGAGAATATCTCACACAAAAGCACTTAGGTTGACCATAGGAATAGATTTCATTTGTAAATATGATGATTTTAAGGCACTAGACACTTACTTTGGGATGAGACGCTAGTGTCAACGAGGCATTTGACTGATGTACATGTCTTGAAATCTAGAAAATAGGCACTTGTCCAAAACTTGTAGAGAGACAAGATGAGTAAGTTTGTAGGATTCTATGTATGACAAAATGTCTATGTCATCAGAATAACATTGGTTGGACTAAGGTATAAGCAATAGGCACACAAAGATAGCCTTTAAATAATGGGAAGGTTTAGAATCTGAAGGTACATCTATGACATGTATTTTGCAATTGTACAAGACTAAGGTGTGATAAGAACATCAACAAGATCGTTCTAAGCTTGAGATTTTAAGCATTAACAATAAAATCATCACAAGAAAAGTTATGAGAGATGCAAATATGATATGCAAAGATAAAGACAATATCATATAATATCCATAAAATAATTTTTATATGTTACAAATGAGAAGCTTTGAATATATAGGCAAGAAAAAACAAGAAGTAAGTCAAACTAACCACTGTGGGATAAATCCACAAAAGGATAAACTAGGAAAATGATGAAAAATATCTATAGAACCTAGAAAACATGAGAACCAACTCTAACACCCCACCCATCAATTGAATTTAGGGGTTAGAAATAGCCAAAAAAAGAGTGGCATATCCATAATATGAGTCTCAGAAACAAGACCTGATCAAATAATCATGTACAATATATCCATCAAATGGAGAAAGGAAAAAAAACTGCAGGAACAAACCCCTCCCCCCCAAAATGATGTAAAAGAAGGAAAAGAAGGAAAATAATTAAGGAAGGAAGGAATTCATGTGGAATCCCCCCTAAGGACAAATTCTTTCACCCCACATGAAGATCAATACTATATATCTTACATAGATGGAAAGGATGTAAGGAACCATCTACATAGGTGGTGAGATAGTCCCAAAAATAAAAATTTCTTCACATAAATGTACCTTCCTCCCGAGTGCCATGAATAATATGTCCTAAAAAGATATTACCTAGTAGAAATATCGATGCTAATAAGAGATACAATACCCTATAAGAGTCTACCAAGGCCTCTATGAGTGTAGACCCTAAAGTGAAGTATGCAAGATCCAAATGCAAGAGTATGTTTCTCAAAGGAACCAAACATATAACTAGGTGGATTGAAAGTGGGATAAGTAACAAATGCAATAGTAGAGAAATAACAAGATCTAAAATAGAATATGCAATAATAATAGGTTCCTTATGGAAATTACCTTAAAAATACATATCCTCAAAAATAAGAGGAGTAGGTGATAAAGGAACAATAACTATGGCATAATAAAATTCATCCTCAGGAAATTGTGATGGTGTATCATCCATGATCTTAAAAAGTGATGGTGAAGGTGCCACATTCTTAAAAATCATGTCCTCTCGATCAATGAAATGAATAGGAGTACAAAATATACGAGTAATAGGTGCCTAAAGCAAACCATCATCAAAATACAAGTTCTCATTAACAAATAAGAGCTGTAGGAGGTAAGAATGCCTCATCTAGATCACCATAAATAAGTATGTCCTCACAAAATAAAGACGAATCCCCATTCATGTCACTAGTAAAGGTGCATCCTTACTACAAGGAGAATAAGGAAGTACCCATAGTGCCTCACCCTTGCCACTGTCATGACTCAAACCTTGAACAACATTAATTTCATCATCAAATTATAAATTCTCACTAATAAGAGGAGAGGGAAGTGGAACAGAAGGAGGTGAAGTAAAAGAGGGTGAAAAAGACCTAGAAGACTCAAGATCTTTCTCAAATAAAGCTACAATAGCATCCCAAGATTATTTTGGTGATGTGGCACATGTGACACAGGACTAAAAACTATCTAAAACATGAAGGTGAATTAAACAAAGAGCCTCATCTTACATAGATTCAATCCAAGCAAGATCTTCATCTTCTGTAAAGTGGGGAATGTCACCACACACCATTATCCACATGCCTTTTAGCTATAAATGAATCTTCATTTTGATATTATAGATAATAGAGTTGGATGTGTTGAGGGGCTCAAATAATTAGGAGTCCATTTTCAAAAAATAACGAGAAATTCAAGAAGAACCCTCTCGAAAAGACAAATCCCCCCGTGACAATTGAACGTCTCCCGATGAAATTAATGAACACCCCCAAAAAAGTGTAAGGACCCCCGAATTTGGAACTTTATAATTTAGTGTGTTTTACAATATAAAATACCCCAATATATGGATAATAAAAAAACATACACTTTTGAAAAAAATATTACTTGATTTCAAATCATGGTTCAAAAGTTATAGTCTTTACAAGTTTTCTGTCATTAAAATGGGTCAAATAAGTAAACATTGCTCAAAAATTAAATGCACTAAGGACCAAAAAATAATTTATCACTTCATGAATCTATAAAAAATCTTCAAAATAATGTTTCCAACAATTTATTTAGTAAAAACCAACATTAATTGTCAATATAGGTGAAAGCTAGCTTTGTTGGGAGGATGGGTGGATAAACCGGAAGCACACAATTTGATTACTAATACCAAGCAACTTAATATGCGGAAATTAACCAGATTCACCAAGTAACTAGAATTCAGAATAACACATGATATGAGAGACAATACCAAATTGTATTAACACTTTATACAGAAAAGAATACAATAAAGAAGATGCCACTTCTTCTCCACCACCTTACAGAGGCTTCCCACACCTCAAGTGAACAGTAATTCTTCTCCCCAAAGCTCTCCCTCTCACAGGTCCCAACACCCAACTCAAATACAGAGTTGGTGTTCACCTCCCGTGCTCCACGCACACCACAAGTGCTCCACGCACTCCACAAGCACTCCACGTGCTCCACAAGTACTCAAGGTACTTCAAGTAGATCTCCTATGAATCTGCAACAACCTACAATTCAACAGACCATACTTATGGAAGGAACTCCCTTGCCTTCCTCTTGCTCTATCCGAGTACACACTTGTACTCCAAGTAGATCCTGCCTGATACTGCTCCTGTTGTGTTGCTGTCTGTATGACCTTGCACACTTGCAAATCAATCAATGGTTCTATTCCCCTGTGAACCTCGACCTTGCACACACATACACCTGCAGATCAACGATCTTACTTACCATGTAGATCTCCTATATAGGCCATGCAACTGTGACCAAGATCCTACACTCTTGAAGAACCCAGCTGGCTCTCCAATCCAGCACCAACACACCTGGTACTGTGGCACTAGGAGGAACGCACCATAGCTCTACCTCACACACAGAAGGAGCTTATAATTATGCTCTCTTACTCCCTAGCACACATTTCCAATACAACCATGAGTCTATTATATAGATCTCATCCAAACAATGATTAGACATCTAATTACAATAATTAGATCCACAGCTATGAGTCTAAAATTAGCACTCATCATGCAAACTCTTCGTTCGTTAGCTCACTGCCTGTAATTAACTCGCAGTCGAACTACACAGGCGACCGACGTCGGTCCCTGTCCGCCTGGGGTCGCCGACGCCGGCCGATATATGACCGACGTCGGTTGCCTTCCTGTCTTACCCTGCCGACGCCGGTTGGCCAGACCAACGCCAAACACTTCTGACACTCAGCAACTCATTCTGCAACCTCCTCCATGTCTGCATCAGTGAAGCTTTTAGCTCCACAATCCTAACAAGCTTTAGGAAGATTCTTTGCAAGATCGAGAAAAACTATGTGAATGGGTCCTATTATGACGTCTCAAAATGTAGTATGGAATGATGAAAATGGGTTATACCTATTACGGTCTAAAATTATACCTAAAAACACCATCCTGTCTAATTATTATATCTAAAAATTTATATTGTACGACCTCAAATCAGAAGAAAATTGACCAGTTATCCAGATGATGAAGACACATTACTACAATAATCTTCAAGCTACCAAAAAAGCTATATGACCTACTTAAAAATGATTGAAACTTATATGGTATGAAATATGGGACTGTTAACTAACTAAAATAGGTTTCATAACAAAAAAATCATATATATACTACTTGTGGTAAGAGAAAATTGAATTGGTGGTAGGTATCTACCAACAGACCAATGAGTAGGTTTTTGAGAAGAAGGGATGTACAACTTGATATTTGGAGATTATAAAAAAATTTATTGGTCATAAAACTCATATTTGTACTACCCTATTATTTTATGTCTATATTTTGATGCATGTATAGCCTAAAACCATAAAAAACATGCACACATTACTTAAAAATCTTTCAAAATAAACTTAAACATGGGTTTAGCATAATGATTACATAATGATAAAGCCTAGGATCTACATGGCTTGATCAATGACCAAAAAAAAAAGATCTTATATTTATATAAAATACCTCCACTCCATCAAGAGTAAAATTTGATAAATGGACAAACCCTTGCAACAATAAACTTGTAAATAGATGGCTGCAACACCTCCAACTCTAATACCATAAAAGGAACGTCAGCAAGATCATTCCAAGCCCAAGATCTGAAGCATTAACAACAAAAGCATCAAAACATGAGTTATAATAGATGTAAAGATAATATGTAAAGACAAAAGCAATATCATATAATATCCATACAATAACTTCTATATGTTACAAATAAGAAGCCTTGCATACATAGGCAAGGACAAACAAGAAGTAAGCTAAACTAACCAATGTGGAATAAATCCATAAAATGAAAAACTAGGAAAAATATAAAAACTATCTATAAAACCTAGCAAACATGAGATCCAACTCTAACAAGGTGCTATATAATTCAAAAATAGTGTTTGTAATTCCCCCCTTTAATCTAGTAAAGAAATTACTAGTTTAAAGAAAAATAAATGCGTTCATGTGTGTATAACACACTTTGTCTTCATGTAATTCCAAATTAAGTGCTTTGATAGTGACTACCCTACAACCAAGATCATTTTATAGTATATAATCAGTGTATATAATCTAAAATAAAAAATATTTGAAATGATTGGAATTGAAAGAGAGAAAGGTTTAGGAGTACACATGTGTATCGATGCAACCGCCTTGCATTTTAGTAAAGATGTATCATTATGAATCATTGAAACTGATATTAGGAAAAATATAAATATAGAAAGTGCATAAATATAGACAAATTTAAGGACCAAACTTGCCCCCAACCTTGGAAGTAAAGGTGAGTTGCCACCTGGCAGTTGAGATTAACTCAACCATGTAACCCAATCATACTTGTAACTTGGTGATTGTGAGTGAACCAAGATAACTCACACTATAAATATGATGATTTTGGATGATGTAATAATTTCTAACCTATAAACTTTTCAATATTGAGTGATTTAATCACCCCAACCATACCAAAAATGAACCAACTACTGCAATACATTGGCTCAATATAGTTCATAAAATTCCAACCTGGTGGGTGATAATAGTCCATAGAAGTTTTTTGAAATCTGAAACTAATTTTGATTTTGTAATTTAGGTGCCTTTTGCATAGCATATACATCTCATATATGTCTCATGCTGAAACCTGGGAATAACAATGGTACCAATGTATAAAATTTTATCACAACTGTGTATTTAAATCATATAATTGTGCAATTTGGCCAATTTACAAATTATGTAAGTGTGGAGAACATGTTTATATAACATGCTCCCAATGTATATCTAAAATTAAATTGGTGTAAGTTTGGAGAACATGTTTCCATAACATGCCCTCATTGTATGAAATTGAAACTGGAGTAAGTGTGGAGAATGTGTTTCCAAAACATATAACCACTATATATCTGAATTTGGTGAACTATGAAAAATATGGAAGACATGCCTCTATGACATTCCCCTACTAATATGCCCCCATTTTAAGGTAAGGTAAGTATAAACTAATAATCACCTTACCTCAAAAGGATAAGATAAATGTATAATCTGTGTATGAACCATGTAACATATAGAAGGAACATGTCTAAGGAGATATATCATTGAAGCACACATAATGTGATTACATCTAGTCATAAGATGCATGATGTGAATAATGGAAATATTTAGATAGTAAAAATACAAACTTAATAAGCAATAAATCACACACACACAAGATCGCTCAAAAGTAAATTAAAAGGCAATGGTCCAAGAAAACCTCAAACCAGGGGCATGTTCAAATGTCACACAATCAAAAGGACATGGCTTATTCAAATATCCATAAAGTAAGGAATGACATATTCAAATGTCAATATACAATAAACCATGGCATACACAAATGTCATAATAGATAAACATAAACATGTGGGCTACAATCAATAGAGCGTATTCAAATGCTCAAACAAGTAATACAATGCACGAGACTAACAAGCAAGGAACACACTCAAAGAAATACAAAAAGGAAAACATAGACAATAAGAAACTAACTTAACATAACATATTAACACATGGATAATGTGTTAGAAAAAAAATGTTAAGTACATAGCATATCAAGTATATACACAAACTATAAGCATGGATAAAGGCATATATAAGTACATAAGCTCAAACATGATAATGTAAAGTGATCATAAAAGATATAGACCCTAGACGTATCATGATCAAAGAAGAATATGCCCCTAATGTCCACATGACATGAGTAGAAGGTGTAGACACCTAAATCTGGCCATTAATAACCTCCAATCAAGTTTTTGACCAATTTCCACTAAAATGCACAATTTGGACTAAAAACACTAAAACACGCTAAAAGATGTGAAACTAACACATTCAAGTGTTGATTCTAGCTAGGGTATCCCTAAATGGGGAAATGTAGTTTATAAGCCAGCTAACTTTGATCAAATCATTCTAAGTTAAAATGCTAATTTTGCACCTAGATGCTCTGGATTGATCTTTCTTATCAAATCTCTTGCACAAGACCTGTGCCTTCATTATTTGTTGTTGGTAACATCCTAAATGGGATAATAGATCCAACACATCTAACATTGCCTTTTAATTCCAATTCAGTCAAATTTTGGACAATAACAAGGCACTCTGATCAATTTGAGTAATTTATGCATAAAGTGCTCAAACATGCTTAAGAGCTAATTAATCCAAATTAAGGCATAATTAATAATTCCATGGAAACTTGTTGAATAATTTGTTTTGTAAATGAATATTAAATATCTACATCATTAAGTGACCTCATTTCTTGGGAAGACATCTCTAGGCCATAAATGCCACAAATATCAAGATTCATGCCTCCCATGCCTCATCAAAGCCCTCCATGTCTCTTAATTGCTCCTCTATCCCAAATATTGATGATGCTATTTATCAATTTTAATTGCATAATTGGATTAATCCTTATCCATACATCTTAATCCTGAGATGGATGGTTCAAGTTGATTCTGATCAATCTCAAAAATCTATAAATAGAGAGGCCATGAACATCATTTCTAAGCTATTTTGGTGTAAAGTTATTATGCTCAAATATCTTCAAAATCTTAATTTGTGCAAATTTATAATGCATGATTGGTTCCAAAAACTTCAAGAAACTAGTGTTACCATGCCAAATTGATTCCAAGCCAAGCCAAGCTGCAAGCCAAAGGTGCCAAGGAGAGATGGAGGTAGCCAAAATTCCATTACCAAGGACTTCATGAACACAAAGCCGAGCAAACCACTACTACGAAGGAATTTGGAGCATCCAAAGAAGGTGAAAGAATTCTTTTTGTTTTTCTTTACTTTTTAGTTATGTTTGTCATTTGTTTTTATTACTAAGCTCACCCTAGTAATTAGGTATGAAGATTTTAGCTTAGTATGTTTTTGATTTGGTTTCATTCACTAACACCATATTAATCTCCTCTTTTTAGTCAAATTCCTAGTTCACAGAAGGAAGGCCCAACATCCTATTTAACCCTAAAATTTAGACTAGAGAATCTAGGGTTAAAGGCGTAGAGATAACCAAGGGCACAAGGATGGTATATTATCTTTAAAACATGCTAATTAATTTGAAACTTAGATAAACATATACTTAATTAATTATGCTGAGATATGCTAAAAATAGAAAGTACAGATATGTTAGATATTGTATTTATAATAAAAATAAAACACTTAGTTGATTTTGATGATAATATAGACTTGGATCTAGAACATAAAAGAATAAGATTGGAAGTAGATTATGGACCACTCATCAAATTATGGATTAAGTGAATTTGTGGCCTCAAACACTTACATCAACATCAAACGGTTGTGTCTACACTTCTATCTAACCTAGATGTAAGTGTCTAGTATGGAATACCTACTGGATCTGGATGAGACCACCTAGAATTTTTTGGTTCTATGTTGCCTTCACTCTGGTGTGCTCAGATCTGAATCATGGGTTGTCACTCCTTGTAAAATAGTAAAACCCTAGTTCTTCATCTTTATAGTGGTTATGAGAAAAATGGGTTAGTGGGCACATAATTCCAAGCTACCCTAAAGATCCCTATATTATGAAGTGCTACCTACAAAGCTAATAATTCTAAGAAGGCCTAAGAGATATGTAGTTCTCCCATATATGTTGGCTTGTATGTGTATCAAGATGTAATGTGATAATCAGGTATATAGAGTAACCTAACTTGTAACTTGGAAAATATGGCTCATGTAGTGCTCGTTTAGTACTTCAAACTTGTAGATGTGTTAAACCTATGACTGATATGGAAATAAGATAAAATAGGGAAGCTTTGCTCACTTGAATATTTGATTGAATACTTTTGGTAAGTTACCTTATGAGTTGTTTGGTCTATGTTAGGTGAGGAATGAATGAGGGTTGATCTTATATTTATACCAATCCATTTAGAGAATTTCTTGCATAAAATTACTTCAGCCAACCATAGGAATATGTTTTATTTGTAAATTAGATGACTTTAGGGAACTAGACACTTGCATTGGGTTAGGGCACTAGCATTAATGTAAACATATAACTTAGATGCAAGTGCCTGGGTAGTTGGAAAATAAGTACAGGTCCAAAACTTCTAGAAATAGAAGATAAGCAAGTTTATAACATTTTGAGCATGATAGAAGGTCTAAGTCATTAAAATAACATTGGTCAGATTAAGAGATAAGCAATAGGCATAAAGAGATAATGTATGTGAGCCTTTTGGCATCAATAAGGTCTAGAAGTTAAAGGTACATCCATGATATGTATTTACCAAGTGTATAATACTGAGGTGCTATATAATTTAAAAATAGTGTCTATATTTTCTCCCTTTTAATCTAGTAACAAAATTACTAGTTTAAAAGAAAATAAATGCATACATGGGTGTGTATAACACAAATTGTCTTTATATGAGTCTAATATGAATGTTTTAGAGCATGTTAAAATATATAATCAATGCATATATTTTGAAATCAAAAGCATTGAAATGATTGGAACTGAAAGAGGGTAAGGTTTAAGAGTACACGTGTATCGATACAACCATCATGCCTTTTAGCAGTTTGATTTTAAAATATGAAAGATGTATTAGTATGAATCATTGAAACTAAGATTGGGACAAATATAAATCTATAAAGTGCATTAATATATAAATATCGAAGGATGAAACTTGCCCCCAACCTTGGAGTTAAATGTGAGTTGTCACCTGATAGTTGAGTTTAGTTCAATTATGCAACCCAATCATAATTTTAACCTAGTGAGCATGAGTGAACCAAGTCAACTCACATTTTGAAACTAGTGAGGTTAGATGATGTAATCAAGTCCAACCTATAAAAATGGTAAGATTAAGTGATTTAATAACCTCAACCATACCAAAAAATGAACCAACTACTGTAGTAGATTGGATCAATACATTTTGTAAAAGTCTAACTTGGTGGGTGATGATAGTCCATAAAAGTGTTTTAAAATCTAAAATTGATTTGATTTTACAATTTTAGATGCTCTTTGCATAACGTATACACCTTATGTATGTTTCATGTTGAAACCTGGGTATAATAATGGTACTGATGTATATAATTTTACCATAAATATCTATCTGAATCATACAACTGTGTAAACTATGTAAGTGTGGAGAACATGTTTCCATAACATGCCCCCATAAAATATCTGAAATTGAGACTGGTGAAAGTGTGGAGATCATGTTTCTAAAATAGGCCTCCACTATATATCTAAATCTAGTGAACTATGAAAAATGTGGAAGCCATGTCTGTATGTCATTCTCCCACTAATATGCCCACCTTTTGAGGTGAGAGGAAGTAGAAACTGGTAGTCACCTTATCTCAAAAGGATAATATAATTATATAATATGTGTATGAACCATGTAACATATATAAGGAACATGTTTAGGTAGATATATCATTGAAACATGCATAATGTGATCATATCAAGTCCTTAGATGTATGATGTGAATCATGGCAATGTCTAGATAGTAACAATACAAGCTCAATAAACAATCAAGCAAACACACAAGGTTACTCAAAAACAAATCAAAAGTCAATGGTCTAAAGATAACTTAAACAAGGGGCATGTTTGAAAACCACACAATCGAAGGGACATGACTTAGTCAAAGGTCCACAAAGCGAGGAATGACATATTCAAATGTAAACATAAAAAAAAAATGACATATTCAAATGTCAGAGAGACAAACAAAGGAACGAGGGCCAAAAATAATAAAGCATATTCAAATACTCAAACAAGATAAGATACTCAAGGAAGTGCATAAATGAAAACATAGACAATAAACAATCAGAATATCATAACATACTAGCCCATGGATCATTTGTGTTAGCAAACAATGTTAAGTACATAGCATATCAAGTACACTGTGAAAGATATAAGCATGTTTAAAGGCATTTATAAGTATACAAACTCAAATATGATAATGGAAAATGGTCATAAAATGATATAACCTAGGTGTATCATGATCACAAAAGTAGATGCCCCTAATGTCCACATGACATGAGTAGAGGGAAGACCTAACATCCTAAAGTGCATAGATCATGTATATGTATATGCCTATCTCACACTAAATAATATTCATGAAACACATTTGTATATAAAAGCAAATGATATGCTATCTACTAACATGGAACCAACACCATTTATGCCAAGGAACTAATAGAGTATGTAAATGCTGAAAATGTTTTTGGAAATTTTAAGTTTTTTTTTTGGTATTTTTTGGAATATGCTAAAGGAAAAAACAATCATATGATCTCATCCAAAGGGTGCTCATAGGTATATCCCCATTAGGAACATGGTGTAATAAACTATTGGTACTTCCAAGGAACATTTATAGGTGCAATATCTATCATTATAGAATTTGTAATGCTTTGTATATGTGTAATAGGACTTTGTGGTCATGAAGAAATAATAGAAGGAATGAGGATTCATGGAACCCATCATTGAGTGCTCTATGGTTTTGTTGGAATAATAGTAATAGGAACATGTTTAGGTGTTCTAGATATATGAGTATGATGTGTAGTAGATGAGGATTATGTGGAACCCATTATGGATCTCTAATGCAATGGCCTCTCAAGTATTAGCCACCTAGGAAAGGGGATTACCTGTTTATTACCTTTTCATGGAGGATTAACCTTAGTAGGTTTGATAACTAATTGCCCGGGTATAGTTTTTTCTCATTCAAGTGGATGTTCATATGGAATTTTAGAAACTGTTATTACTCGATTGGTATGAATGTATTTAACACACCCATACATTGTAAAAGGCACTGCTTAAAGTGTATGTATCCAAGATCATCCCAAAAACATATCAAAGACACCTATTGATGGTATAATTGAGAATATAGTAATCATATGTGCAGTGCCTACCTATAAAGGTAAGTCAATCTCACCAATTTTTTTTTTGTGAGGTTTCATCAAATGCTCTAATTGATTTGGTCAAAGGATGTAAATCATGATTTTTATAACCCAAATATATAAGTAATGTCTTAGTAAAAATGTTTTCACTTACACCATTATCAATTATAACACTGTGTATAGGCTAGTGATCAAGGTATGTTCAAATGAATAAGGAATTAAGATTTGAGTCATCATCCCTAATCTCACTGTCATCAAAAGTAATAGAGGGTCTCTAAACCATAAGAGGTGTGTGCCACATATAAGTACCAATAATCCCATTAAATGGATTCCCATAATGTGATGGAGGAAGATGTGCATTATATACCATTTACAATCTATATCCTTCTTAGAATGGTCTTGGAAAGGATTGTTAAATATTTTATTTCTAGTGATCACTAGGTCATGAACTTGAATCCTTTGGAGGATCATCAAATGTAATATTTTGGTCATTGGTGAGGTCTTGTATCTTATGATTCAAGGTAAAATATCTATTCATATAATTCCTAGGGACTTGATGATAATCACAATAAGCATTCACATCATACCCTTTGGGTAGATGTCTATTCATATCAACCTCTATAGGGTGAGGGAGAGATATGAGGTGACACTCTATAATCCATCAGAGTAATGAAGTGGGAGACTTAGGCAATCATGTAAATTATCTTCATGGTGCATTAGATAAGGTAATCTAATTAGGTCTGTGGGACACCACATTAAATGTGGTAGTTATTTATTTTTTAGGTTCAGAAGGTTTTACCTGGTCACTTGGTTTGATAGTAAACTTGGTATTAGATGCAAACATAGTCAATGTGTTTGCTACATACTTAGGTTTGTTCAATGAGATATGTTTCATTTCATGTTCATGAATAATATGGTATAAGTCATCAAAATATTTGATTGTTTTGAAAACAATGGACTCATGTAAAGGAGCAAGTAAACTTTTCTTCAAGATGTTCTGAATATCTTTATATACCATAGGATTGGTGATTTTAGCTAACATTGTCTTGTAGCATAAGACATATTCATTAATGGGTTCATTGGTTTATGGTTTAATTTTTTTAGTTTGGGTATAGGAAATATTTTTAGTGATTTGATGGAGAAGTGTGCCAAAAAGTGGTCTGCAAGATGTTTGAATGTGTTTACTAATTGGGTTGGTAAATCATGGAACCACCTTAAAGCACAATATTTTAGGGTCCATAGAAATAATTTGGTCATTAGTTTATCATTAGAGGCATAATCAAGGCATGTTGTGTAAAAATAATGAATATTTTGTTCAAGATCACCCTTATCATCATAAAATGTGAACTTATGTGCAATAAAACCAGTTGGTAAGTGGTGTAAAGATATCTCTGATGCAAGAGGATTATACAACACCTCTTATGAATCAATAACATAAGGTGATTTCATAGAATTTTGTTCAATATTTGTAACCTTAGTTTGTAAAATTTGTATAGTTTGGACAAGAGATTACACCTCTTAGTCTTTAAGGTTGGATATTTGAGATGTTACCAAAGGAGGTGTACACATTGGTTGGGTGTAGATCAAGAATCTAAGAGAGGCTAGTCAAATATTAGTGAACAAAATCAAAATAAATTTAAGACTTAACTTTTCAAGCCTAATCCCAAGGTTGAGTTATGTGGAAGAAAAACAAGAAATGCAGTTGAAGAATAAAGAACCATGCTTTTACGTCACTTGAAGATTTACTTGATGATCAGTTTATAAAGGCTGAGTTTGGCTTGTAGATTTTAAAGTCTTTATCAATACTTGAATTCTCATATGAGCAGTATATTTTTTTGTATATACTTGATTTGGCTTTGGCTTGGCATGAGAGTGAGGAAGCTCCTTGTATAATTTGGAAACATAAGTTTGGATGGAGAAGCTCCTTGAAATGAGAGGTGTGGGGTTCTTATTTATAGATTTCTTGAATCATTGTGAACCATTCATCTCATCTCAAGTTGGAGGGTTGAGGATCAATCCTCAAATATATGATTACACACATGGAGTGTGTAAGAGAGGCCATTTAAGGCCTTTTGGAGTATGAAAGGCATATTGGAAGAAAAGTGTAGTCATTGGTCCTCTTGGAGTGTATAAGATGGGTGTAAGAGGAAGAGTGTGTAAGATAGGTGTAAGACATGTCATAAAATTTGTTTTCTTGCACTCTTTGCTTGATGATGTCATCCATATGTGAGGTAATATTTAAATTTTGAATTTACGAAAATATGATAATTCCAAATTCATGGATTTTCCTATTAGAGGAAAAAATAAGCTTGATTAAGTAGGATTAATTAACAATTGGAATAATGGTGGATTTTGTAATTTTTCTATTTATCAGTCAAGTATTCACTTAATTGCTGTGTGAAGACACTTGCAAAGGGTTGATTTATTTCAAGATGTACTCGGTAAGATTAATTATGCAATACGATCCATTACCCCAATCAGGGATGCATCATTGTAATTTTATGTTAAAATGGTAGTTATGCGAGTAAATTAGGTCCAATAGTGATTTAAAGTTAAACTTACATACAATTACAAAAAGTCATTCTTAATTGAATTTTAGACATGAAAGTGATTAAAATGAAGAGTCTATATTTTTCCCTTATTTGAGAAGGTATTTGTGAGACACTAGGCACAATAACATCTTTTCAAAGAAATAAAAAGTCATCAAGAATAAATTTGATAATGCTTGAAGAATGATGTCTTCACTTTTCTCCATTTATTTTTAAATTTTATGAGTCTATAAAATCAAATTGATGCCCCAAAGGTCACTTGATTATTCCTAGATGCCCCTTCAATGGGATGATTGGAGAAGAAGCTGAGACAAACAGGTTCTTGAAAAAGAGAGGAAGGAGAAAGAATGGGTAAAATATGCGGGCTTAAAATTAGAAGAAAGACTAAATGATGGAGTTGGACCCAAAATGGGTGGTCTTGGTTGATCATAATAATGTGCCCCAGAAGGGAAGATTTGATCTCTGATTTAAGGAACTACCCCAGTAGGGTGAATTTGATCATTAATGGGTCTCAAGGGTTTACCCCAGTAAGGATGATTTTCATGCTGAGAAATGATGATAAGGTATTTTTATGAATTAGTTGGAGGATAGTGGATAAGGAGAGCTCTTACTATAGCATTGCCAAGTAAACTTCTGAATCTTGATTTTTAATGTAGCACTGAATGGCAGACACCATGATATACAACACCATGATGACCAGGCTGTAATGTGCATAAGGACTGACCCATGATCCAATAGACAATTTAAGATAGTGCACCAATGATAAAAACCATGATGACAATGCTGACATATACCAATGGATGGACTTAAGTACAAGTGCATGATAAGAAACACCATGATGATGACACTACCAACACAATGGAATGAGTTGAGGTAAAAACCACAAAAATAAATAAACAAGCATGAGAAGAAGCAAACAAACACAAACTAAAAGAAAATCAATAGAAAGCATCTAGTTGTCCAAGGGAAAAATCAAAGTAATGCACTAAGAATAATCAAACATAATCATTATTAAAAAACACACCATAAAATAAGTAATTAATGAATCATTTCTATGTGTGTGTGTGAAAGTAAGGTGTTACTCTTAGCTATTTAGCCCATAATCTCTAGAGGACAACTGACAAGACAAGATGGTCACCTAGACTAAGGGGGAATAGAAGAAAAAGGAAAGGGTGGCCGAGTTGACTCCAAATACCCCATGCAAGTGGACACTACCTACATAGCCCTATGGACTTCAGGCTGATCGTAGTTCTCTTAGGGATATGGGAAAGAATATAAATGATGATAAGGAAGAGATTTGATTATATAATAATAATAGGATAAGGTGTTCTTGTAAAATAAAAAGAGCATTTTAAGAGAAATCATGAAAAATGGAATGGTAATAAGATTATTCGATCTGACCCGATATACCCTATACATCCAAGCACTACCTACATAGTCCATGTGGACATCAGGCTGATGTAGTTCTTCTAAAAATGGGAGGAACGGTAATGGTGAATAAAAAATGATCATAGCTGGATAAGGGTTTCTCACCTGATAAATGTGGTAAATCTTGCCATCCAAAATAGAGCCAAAGGCCATTGACGAATAAGATGACAAAGCAAGCAAAAATTTTGTGGATTAATCTCTCTCATGGAAATTTCAAGCCCTCTTTTGTAAATTTTATAGCTTTTATGTTATTTTGGGGTTTTTCAAAATTTTATGGTTTTTCAAACTATTTTGAATGTTTTTAGGTTTTTGGAATCTCAACTCAATAGAGGATTATGAGATGCAAAATGGTTTGACTCATAAAATGGTGAGAGTGTGGCTTAGGTTGCTTGAAAAATGGTGAGAGTATGGGTTAGATTGTTCACAAAATGGTGAGAGTGTGGGAAAGGGGTGCCTGAGTTAACCTCATAAACTGAGTGTTGCCTACATAGTCAAAATGGAACTTAGGTCAATTTAGTTTAACCCTAGTGGAGGTTACTATGAATCAACAATAGGGTTGAAAATAGGAATGGCATATGAACAAAACAACTGGTATAGGATTTAACAAGAGTCAAAAGACATAATTTCAAAGACCATCTTATAGGGAAATCATGCATAAGCTACTCTAAGATACTACTTGTCCTAGATATACTTATGGTGACCATATCTAAATAATTTATTGAAAACATTTTCTGGAATTTGGGATTTGGAGTCATCTGTTGTACTGATAAACTAAAATCAATATCAAGAATGGTAATAGGATGAGGGAATATGATCAAGATGAACTGACTTGATTTAGAAGTGGGTTAAAGGGAAGGTGATCTTAGGTCATGCCCCCAAGCAAGGTTCTTCATAGATGATGCTCAAGCAAATCAGGTGTAAAGTGCTTGATATGCATAATATTCATGGGCTCATCCAATTCTTTGCAATATGGTTTAGCCAATTGGTATGTTTTGGATCCATAGTTTATTATGATGATGAATGGGCCCAACCATTTAGGCTCAAATTTTCCCTTCTTTTCATGGGTGACATTGGTATTCTATTGATTTTTTTAGGTCTAAGTCACCAAGTTCAAACTTTGTGTTTGATACGCTTATTGTAGCTACGATGCAATCTATTTTGATAGGCCTGAAGATTATTCAAACTACTCATTCTTCATCAAGTAGGTCTAATTCATACAACCATGAAACTCTGTATTCTTCCTCATCAATGATATTTTTTAATGAAATGCACAAGGTAACTTGATATTGATAGGGAGAATAACTTCAATTCCATAAATAAGGAAGTACAATGTGGCTCTTGTTGGGATGAGAGTATTGGTATGGTAGGCCCAGGAGGCATGAAATAATTGTAGATGAAAATCATGACCATAAACATTAACAATGTTTTTAAGGATTTGGATCAGGGTTTTATAAGATGCTTAAGCTTGGCCATAGCTTTGAGGAAAATAAGCAATGGAAAAGTGTTGTTTGATCTGATATTTGACAAAGAGGGATTTGACATCCTTATTTTTAAAGGAGACATCACTATTGAAAATGAGATCAGAAGGAATGCCAAAGTGGTAAATGAGATGATTGAGGATGAATTTTGAAATCTGCTTCCATATTATGTATGTGAATGGAATGACTTCAACCCACTTTGTAAAATATTTGGTTATAGTAAGAATATGTTTATGGTCATTTGATGAATCAGGATTAATTTTCCCTATGAGATCAAGTCCCCATGTGAAAAATGGTAATGGATTAGTGATCGACTGAAGTGGTTGAGTTGGTGCATGAATGAGATTGTCATGCTTTTGACAAGTCACACATGTTTTTACATAAGTACATACATCAACCTCCATAGTGGGCCAATAATACCATGTACACATGAATTTCATTGCAAGGACAAGACCATCAGTGTGGGACCCATAAATCTCTTCATGTATATAGTTAAACAATGAAGTAGAATTCCCTCATATCCTATATGATAGTGTGGCAACGAGAATGGTATAATGAGAAGTGGCATGAATTAAGGCTTTTTTATTTTTTATGGAAAATGTTGGAAGGGAGACTATTATCATGAAGCTAGGCATATATATCATAGTACCAAGGTGAGCTGGGACCAACAATATCACATATCATTTTAGATCAGAACTTTTATGATCTAGCCTTAAGATATGTTAAATAAGAAGTTGGTTATCTATAGCATGATCTATAATTTCTATAAGTGAATCAATTATTACCATTGCATTAGTAGTTTTATTGTTGGCTATTGGAATTTGTTCAAAGTTCTATTTGAGACGGTCCACCATATTATTTTAAGGAAAAATATTGTCATCTTTAGTTTGGTATTACTATCACCTTGTTAATAATTAGCTAAAAATATCCACAAACATGTAATTCATTGATATTCCATTTTATTGCTAGATGAATCCCTACAACGAGTGATTCATACTTTGTTATATTGTTGTTGCAAGAAAAACCATTGTAAAATGCTTTGGGAATGAGATCCCCTTGTAATGTTATGAAATAAAATACTAGATCCTAATCCATGATGAGTGTAGGAACCATCAAAATAAAGGGTCCAGTGCTGAGACTTATAAGAATTATCATCTAGAGTCATGATTGACTCATCAGGAAAATTAAAAATGAGTGGTTTTGTATCTGACAAAGGTGCTTTGGCAAGCTGATCTACAAGTTCCTACCTATTTATGGAATTTTAATGAACATATTCAATATTGAATTCACTCAATAACATGATCCAATTGGCCATATGACTAGTTAAATCTACCTTAGAAAG
This sequence comes from Torreya grandis, assembly GCA_037957365.1. NCBI lineage: Eukaryota > Viridiplantae > Streptophyta > Pinopsida > Cupressales > Taxaceae > Torreya > Torreya grandis. The sequence continues at coordinate 1,227,861 of JARHVA010000083.1, read as the reverse complement.
TAGGCATTTGAGTGGGTCTACTTTGGAAATAATAATGGTCTTGTTGTTGAGCATATAATAGCACAATTTTTGGGATGTAAACACCATGGCTAAAAATGACTTCTCAATTGAGTAGTAATTATGTTCATAGGAAACTAATGTGCAGATTGAATACTATATGGCTCATTCTTTCCCTGAATCATTATGTTGTGCCAAGAGTGCCTCGAAGGCACATTCAGTAGCTAAGATGTAAAGAATCAAAAAAGTTTAGGTGTAGGTGAAGCTAGAATAGGTTGATTTACCATATATTATTTTAATTATTCAAATGCCTATTGATAATTGGTATTCCATGAGAAAATGTTTACCTTTTTCATAAGATGAGTGAAAGGATGGCATTTATCTGCCAACTAAAAAATAAACTGCCTGATATATTGGATCTTGACTTGTAGGCTGTGGAGTTGATTTATAGTATAAGGTGGAGGTATTTTCATAATGACCTTAACCTTAATTGTATTGAATTTAATGCCTCGACAAGAGATAATGAAACCTATAAATTTGCTTGAAGTAATGCCAAAGACACACTTTTTAGGGTTAAGCCTTACCTTGTATTAACAAAGCCTTTCAAAGATCCTTAATAATACATCTAGATGCCCTATTCTGGGCTTATATTTTCACAAAATATTGTCCAAGTAGTCTTCAACAATATCATGCATCATGTCATGGAAAATGATAGTCATGGCACATTGTTATGTGCCATCATCATTCTTGAGGCCAAATGACATCACTTGATAACAAAACATTCCCCATGGAGTGGTGAACACTATCTTATGCTGGTCTTTAGGTGTAATTTTGATCTAATTATATTATGAGAAGCCATCCATAAGAGATAGAATCTCATACCTTGCGGTGGAATCCACAATCATATGAATGTCAGGAAAATTAAAGTCATCCTTTGGGCATGCTTTATTGATATCTCATAATTAGTGCATAATCTAATTCCTTATAGTTTTTTGATGACTAAGACTATGTTGAATATCAATTATGAATAATCAATATGATGGATACACCCTACCTCCAATAATTTTTCTTATTCTTTCTTGATAAGAATGATTATATGAGGGTGCATTTTTTTCAACTTTTGACTGATTGGCTTGGCATCATGGTGTACAACAAAGTGATGTATAACTAAAGCAGGGTCCAAGATAGGCATATATATATATATATATATACCAAGATAGGCATATATATATATATATATATATATATATATATATATATATATATATATATATATATATATATATATATATATATATATATATATATATATATATATATATATATATATATAAATATAAATATATAGCACATGCAAAAATATCAACAAAATTCTAAAGGAGGGTAGTAAGAATCTCACATTCCTCTTCAATGAGGGACATTCAAAGTTTGATCCACTTAGAATCGATAGGTGTTCCAATGATGACTTTGATGGTATCCACCATAAGTAGTGTGGAATCATCTTCTAAAATAGTCATCAAAGTGGTACATTTGCCTTCATAATCATTGGTTGTTCAACTATCTCATTGAGTTCACCCAAGCAAGAATAATTTAAATCACCAAGGTTTGGCAAAGTCCATTTGGTAAACGCATACGGGAAATCTTGAACTAATCGATCAAAGAATTTTTGATCCTATGAACTGAATCCTAAGTGACACAAAGTTTTAGAACTAAAGGAGGCATGCGATTTATTTAAAAGAGGGTGAAATTCCCCATCTAATGGCACCTGAAACAAGTTTTCATAGTGGGACTCATCTTTTTATTTATTTTTACCTGGGTCTAAAAGCTCCTCGAAGAGGTTATTACTTTGGAACCTCAATGTTTGATTTTATTTTTCTTTTTTTTATGACCAAGGAAGTTAAATTTATCTCCAAAATAGGAAGTAAGGTCTAATGTAAGAGTAAATCCCTATTTTTGATCACCAAGTGGAAAATTATCTTTAAGGTCCTTAAATTCATAGATTGCCTCATCATTCTAAAAATTGTCCAATGGTATATATGTCTTGTTGGTCTCAGTCGATCAATTGGGGATTATAGAGGAAAAAAGGGGAATAAGATGGCATAATAGTAATGGTATAGATGGTATTAGGATAAAATAAATTGGTATCATCCAAATCATCACACATTTTATAATAGGACCCTACGTCATTATCGGTATTGTCCATGTTAAATGATAAATTAGAATCACTCTCGAGATCTAAAGGGTCACCCATAGGTGATTTGTATCCAATACCTCAAGTTCCTTTATTTTTGGAAACTTAAAATGGCTCACTAAGTTCTTGTTATTTTTCCCCTAGGCCTTTTTCCTTATAGGCTTGATTATCCATTATCTTGTTTGGAATAAGATACCTTGTATTTTGGTAGCAAGTGGAAAAATCATCATTGTATAACTATGAATCATCATCAGCCTTGATTTATTCTTGCTCTTGGGACGTGGTTTTGATGAAAACCAAAAGTATTTTATGATGAGAATCATCCTTCTTATGCCATTCCATTTTAGGATTTTTCACTTTAGGGCTACCATATGCTTTAGGCATTTTAGGCAGTTTGACTATATGAAATGCATTACCAATTTTGTATTCCCCAAAGTCATTATCTTGAAATATAAAATGATTAGCTATTGTAATAGATGAAGTGGATGTAAGGGTACTTCGATCCACATAATTAGACTCGAGTAATTGATCAATCATCTCCTTGTCCTCTTTGGGGATAGGCTCTATACCAAAGTGATAGTTGCAGCTTTCATATTCCACTTCCGAATGTTTACATAAGTGGTATGACTACAAGTCACTAAGAATAATAACTTTTAACTAGAATGGGGAAAATTGATACACTGATGAAGAGTAGAAGGTACTATTGTCACTTTGATTCACCCTATGAGAAGAAGGTTTATAGGCCTCTAATCCAAGTGTAAAATGGGGACATCTCACTTGCTGTGGGTGAGCAAACTTATGAGATGAACCTCTAGATTAGGGGCTAGCTCCCCTTGATGCACCATTTAAGCTCATGCTTCTACTACTATCAACTTTGGGGGTTGAAAAGGGTTGAGAATAACATAAAGAAAACCTAAACTATGGAGGTGATACACCATATTTTTGATGACTTCTAACTAGTTGCACTCCACACTTGAGACCAAGGCACCAACTAAAACATACTCTTTCTCAAATATATGTCTTCTCACAACAATACTACATTATGAGGTCCTAAATGATATGCAAGGTTAGGAGGAATAGACAATAGGTCTTGAATGAATCTAATTAAAAGAATAATCACTTTAACCATGTGTTGTATGAATATTTTGTCACCAGCTAATTGATGACAAAATAGGTATATCAAACTCAGCATAAGGAGATTTATACGGTAAAATGTGTAGGTTTACCATAGCAAAATGAGATAAATCTCTCCTCTCATCAAGGGGAGGTTCCCTATAAGGCAGGGGAGGTTCCCTATAAACTACTATAACTAATAAAAGCTGAAAATACACTCAGGGGTGGGATAACACCATCCATATCTCTTTTTTTAGAGATGATGTTCACAAGGACAAGGAGAAATCTTGGGTAATTTCTAAAGGCATTTCTCTTCTTTCAGAAATGATGTTCAAAAAACCAGAGGAAGACTTCCTGGGTAGTAATTGTAACCACAAGAAACCCATAAAAGCACAAAGTCTTTCGTTGCTTTTCTCATTGATCAGGACGTAGTAATACAGTAGAATGAAGTGTAGCATAAAGTATCCACCTCAACTACAACAAAGTGAAAGATTATAAAGGGTAATGGGAGCTCAAAGTCTCACCAATATACTTTAAATTGAAATAGAAAACAAATAGACTTAAGACAGTTATGGCAGCACAAAGTCTCCCATAGTCAGCTCCAGGACACCTTCCAGATTATTTCCACTAGTTCTGCTTGTTTGATTAAATGGAAAAGAATATATTTAGGAAATAGACATAAGAACAATTTCCTAGATAACACAAGCTATTTCAACACAAAGTCTGAAAGGTCACTTGCTTTTTCATTCAAATGATAAAATATGATTAACAATCTGAACTCAAAGTCTCAGGAATGTCTTTCAATTTGGGCAGAGTTTCGCTTCTAATAACTGAGAGATATCCTTTCTAAAAAATAAGAGATTATAATATATAACGCTCAAAGCAAGACTTGGCACTTGGTTTTATAAAATTGCCCATACCGTATTCAATGCATTCGATAGAGGAAATTTTGTGAAGGGGCCATTCTGGAGCTGATCACCAGCCTAGACTTTGGTATCCTAATTATGTCAAGTGTCTCCACCGAAGCATGGGTTTCTTGGTCCTCTTTATGATACTTACGTAGCTGTCCACTTCATCTTTACTTAATGAATAAAAATAGACTGCACCATTGAATGTTTGCACTCTTCGATGTCCACCAGGTGGACTGTTCCACCTACTGGAATTAACTCTCCTATAGATATTTCTAGATTTCCTATAGTTGTTCTCTCCTTCCTTGCCACATTTTGTCTTTCCTTGGTGATCTGAGCTCTCAGGGCTATCTTCTTGCTTTTAGTTGGCTCCTTCAGCTCCTTCCTTTGTTGGTCACTGAGTTTGTTCACAAGTCTTTTGAAAATCAACGGTTATTCCACCACTCTAAAATTGACATTTGTGGGGACGTCACTGGTTGCTTTAAACCTCTTTAAACCTTGAACTCTTTTGGTTCAAAGGTTCAATGGTTCAAAGGTTCAATGTGGTGCGAAGGGCCGCGTTCGCTTTCTTTTACTTCTTCGGTTGAACCATTTCTTTGAACCCTTTGGTTGAACCATCTTGTTGAACTTATTTCTAGAATCTTCCACTTCCTTTATTTGCTCAAAGCTTCCTTTCAAACTTTGAACTCTCTGAACCCTTTGAACCTTTAAACCTTGAACCATTTTGGTTCAAAGTTCAACGATTCATTCACTTTCTTTGAATCCTTTGAAGCTTCAAACTCTCTAGATCCTTTCATTTTCTAAGTCTGTCGAACTGATTAAACTCATTGAACCTTTGAACCCTTGAACTCTTTTTGGTTCAAGGTTCAATGGTTCAACAATTCAATCTTCACTCTTCAAAGCCTTCTTTTCTTTAAGTCTGTCAAAGTCATTGAACCTTTGAACTCGTTAAACCTTTGAACCTTGCGGAGGCGGGGTTCAATGGTTCAATAGTTCAAAGTGGTTCATTCCAATTTGTTTGAAGCTCACTATTAAGTATTTTGATCAAAACTTTGCGTTGAACCATCCTCAAAACACTAGGGAAAATCCTCAAGTGTTTTGAACTTCCTTTGAAGAAAGCCCGTTGTTGAACCTGTGACTTCCTTAGCTGAAAAGGCTTGAATATTTGAAAAACTTAACTGCTCAGAATATTTTTGAGAAAGAAAAGAGAGAGGTTTGGTCTGCAAGACCAAAATGGTCTATATGTTTTCCATAAAATCAAGTGATGGATTTCGGGAACAACACCACGAACATCTCTTGAACACTTCACATGCCCTATAAGAAGATGCTACAAATAGGTGAGAGAATGAAGTACAATGATAAGGAATCCATAGTATTCACTAAGCAAATTCAACATAAAAATAGAGCACACTATGAAAATTCATTAGAGAGGTAAACACTTAGTCATTTTATTTATTATAAGGTGTAAAATTGAGCAGGGCTTCACCATACTCAGGTGGAGCATAGAATATAATGCCAAAATGGCCAACTCTTATAGAGATTGAAAGAGAGAGAGAAAGAGAGAAGTCTAAGGGTCACTAGGACACTTTTAAATCCAATAATTTCAGTTATACATGCATGGAAAGAGGATATGGGTTGAACCATTCAAGTTCAGGAGCAACAAGTGTCAAGTCAAGTCATTAAAGTTATGCAAAGTGGCCTAAAACTCCTTTTCTTACACATAAAATTGCCTTCAAGATTAGGCCTATTTAAACATATTATAAATAATATAGGATAGGTAAAATTATTGGGATGTAAGGAAAGTATTTAATAAATTCCTATACATGCATTGGATGCATGCTTGATCTTCTAAAAATAACTGGTAGAGATCCATCATCATCTACTATCCTAAAAATTGCCCTTTCATGCATCCTATACACTTGGATTCCAAATTGTCATCATTTGTACATTAAAATACATGGGAAGGAGTGAATGATAAGTTTTAAGTCCCTCCATGTCATTTTAAGCATTAGGGGTACTTTAAAACCACTTCACTTGAAGAATTTCTCTCTTCTCCTTAGCTTGTGCATTAGGCCAGTTTTGACTAGCTAGAAGTAATGAATTATTTGAAGAACATATAGGTTTTTTATGATATAAAATTAACATCATGACTTATATTAAGAGTAAATATTCTACTCAAACTTTTTTTCATCTCTTAATTCATCCTGTAGCCTATACAACACACAAAATAGTGATAAAAATATTGTTTGTGCCTCTATTCATATAGTTCCATACAAAACAAGGACATTTATGTGATAATATTGGAGTTTTAAACAACTTATCTTCATCAATAAGGTTTAAATTGCTCCATCTAGTGGCCCTTCTAGCTTGATTTTCACAATTAGGTCTCAAACAGGGTTTTTGAGGGTTTTAAAGTGACAAGCCTTCTTAGTGTTTGTTCATAAAGGTCAAAAATTGAAACTATTTATAAATTACACTAAGGCCTCTTAAATGAACTTTAAATAATTATCCAAATGACTCATGATCCCATGTAAATTTTCATGAAAGATATGAATGATGGAAGTTGACCATTCGTGCCATTTAGTGTATTTGGTGAGGATTTGGGAGCCTCAAAACCAATAATTAGCCTTTTGATGAATTTATTTTAAAAAAATGGATCATAAACATGTATATTAACCCCAAAAACATTTTATAATCATTTTATTATCTCTTCAAGATACAAAAATGAAAACTTACCCTTGTTTGGCCTTAGGCCTAGACCTTGCTAATAGGCCTGTTTGCCATTTGAGACCCAACCTGACACTCCAATGGATTTATTTAACCTATAATGGCTCAAAAAATATTTTATACATATTAAAACATTTTACAACCAATTTTTAGGTATGCAAAAGGCCATAAATGTAAATGACCCTTAGTTGGGCTTTTAGGCCTAAGGATTCCCACTAGGTATGCATGCAAACCTAGTAGGTTGGAACAACTTATATGATTATAGAAATTATATTAAGGGTTTTTAGGTTTATTTATGTCACATACATCTTATCAAATCATATAATTTGCATTTATATCCTTTTGGTTCAAGATTTCATCATTTTCCCCAAAATTGGCACCTTCATGCACACCAAAACTGCCCCTAGTCTAAGACAAAACAATGAGTGTTTTAAATATAATATCATAAATTATTATTATTTTATCATGTTATATATGTCATAAGGGTAATATATACCTAAATTTATCATCTAAATCTTATCTTTGATGCCCCAAATCATCACATTTGCAAGGTAGACTTTTTGAAGATGGTTGATTGTGAGGGTAAGTAGGGTTGGCTGTACTTGGATGTCCTAGGGTTTTAATTGAGATTTATTATGATGTTTAAGGATAATAAATGATTTAAAAAACCCATTAAAACCATATATATCCTTATTTACCTTTAAAACACCTTCCATGCCATGGAACCTAACATTAGGCCTAAAATTGCCTGTACAGACTGAGACACAATTGTCCTATATTAAATGTTTATTAGTTAATTATGATACAATTTTATTTTATTACATTAATAAATCCCTCAAGATATCCTAATTCCTTGCTTTCTCTCACCTTTAACTAGCGTACCCTATCTTGACTGAGACAAATCTTGTTTGCCCTTATTTGGTTGGCTTTTGGAAAGATAGAGGAATTTTACATGATGTATGTAGGTTTTCCATGTTATCTCTTAGGTAATATCATGCTCATTTCACCTTATTTTTCACTTGAAGGATTCAAGACCTAGTTCAACTTCAAATTCTAAACTCACTATCCATAACCTTGACTGTAGGTTCATGTTCCCAAACTTGTAGGTTTCCAAGGTGAGTTTTTGGATTCAAAGGTACATAAAAACCTTTGTTTGTATCTATATCATCAAGTTTCATCATTTCAACTCATTTATATGCTTCAATTGAGCTCAAAAATCACCCTTACTACTGACTGAGACCAACTTCCAAATAGGTTGGCTATGTATGCATGTTTAGGCCTGTATGTTGTTATAGGCAATTTTAAACTTTATCAAAGTGTTGTAGGGTACCTTAAGATGAATTTGAACTCAAATTACCTAATTTGAATCACAATTTCACCTTATAACCTTCAAATCATCATGTAGAAGTCAAATCAGGCCATTGTCTAAGGTGTTTGTTATAAGTGCTCATTATGCCCTATGTACGGATAGGGTATGAGCTTGAAAGGGTGTCAAAACATTGAAATTGACCTTGTATTACTCATTTTATCTCTTGAGAGTTCTTTAAAATAGTTTGGATTGATTTGAACTTGATGGCATGATGTACCACTTCTCAAATTGAGCACAAGATCACCTTTTGACATTTTCATGTAGATATCACTGTTCAAATTCAATAGTTTTTTTATCACTTTTGAGCTTGTTCAAATTCCATCTTCACTCCTCCTTTGGCCCTAAAAATTTGCACGGTTATATAATGTAGAAATGGATACTATACCAATCAATTAGGACATTGAAAAGACCTTTTGAAATCAACATACATCATCTTAAAAAACTTCAGGGCCTCTGTTTGGTCAATTTGGGGACTAAGAACCCAAATACAGTCATCTCACCTTTTGAAGTGGAAACTTTCACTTACATAGTTTCTAAACCTCCATGGCATGAAAACTATACAAATTTTAATATGTTAAGTAAACCTACATGGCATGAAAACTATAAATTTTTCAATATGTTAATACCTCAAACATGAATTTCATTAGGTTTTTCATGATCTACAACTCTGTACAACCTCCTAGAGAAGCTGACAATGAAGGGAAACACAATCAATCAAACCTTGTTTGGGCATTTCATGAGTTGAAAACTTGTTCTAACACTCTCAAAGACATGTTCATGGATTAAAACACTTGAAACAACATTCCATGCATCCATTCACCATAGAAAATCTCCTTCAGTGTACCTGAGATGGCTGTAAGTGTAAAATAAGTAGTTTGCAAGCATGCATAAGCCTAAAAGAGGATTTATCAAAAAATTAAAATCTCCAAAACAATAATAAGCATGGAAAAGTTTTAAAATTAATATGGAGACACCTAAAACACATAATCCCATCAATCCAAAATAAGAAAAGTTGAAATAGATTAAAAAAGGGACCCCCTCTTCAATATAATTTCTGAAAAAGCTGCATGGATTCAAATTGATGGTTCATAAAGGAGAATAAACCAAAAAACAAAATAATATTATGAAAATGAAGTTTATTAAATTAAAATTCACTTGTAGAATCACTCCTCCCAATTCTACTTGTACCTTTCGTACCAAGTGCTTGAAGTTGACCTTCCTTAGCTTGCCAATGGAGAAAGAAGAGATGCGAGTTGTAGATTCTATTTTTTATGAAACATATGAAAATAAAACATGGATATGACCTATGGGAAGGTGAATAGTCACACCACCATGTTTTCCAAGTGGCATGCTTCCCAAGGCTATCGTACAAGTACCTATTTATCTCTCCTTGGCCAAGAAAACTACCTTTTGCCTAAACAACGTGAAATTTTTAGTTAATGAGAGTTGAAAAAGACCTCTTAGGACACATGGCACATTATAAAACTCATTGACACTTTCAAAATTCCCAAGAAACCTGTACAAAGCATTAAATGCTCTTAAAATGACCTCTAAATGACCCAAAAATGATAAATAAAATTAGGGGGATAATAACCAAAGGTAGTATAACATGAAATGACATTAATTGACCCTTTAAATACTTTATAAAATCTATTTAGACCCACTATAGACCCTAAAACTCAATTTTTTTTCTATAGGTGCCCTAGTTTGACTAAAAAGTCATACTTGGTCAACAGGTACATCATGAACTTCACAAATCTATGGTCTCCCAAAGAGCAAGTTATATGATAGTTATAAATCAAGAACATGACACAAAGTATTATGGGTTAGAGGCCCAAAAATAATAGGTAAATAAATGGTACCCTGAGATTCCTACTCCTCATTATCATAAGCTTTGATAGTGATGGTATCTTGCTAAAGATATATTATTATGTAGCCCAGCTATTTGACTAGATTCAAATTTACAATATTTAGCCTTGAACCATTTTTTATGAGGACTATTTTAAATTTATGCTGGTAAATGATTGCTTCTATGTAAATTAGGTTATTATGCAAAGGTCCAAGGGGTGACAAATCTATGTGATCAAAGGTGAGTTGTTGGCATGAATCCAGATGACTCACAAGCATTTGGAATTTATCAGGTGCAATGTCACTTGTGACCTTAGACTAACTTGGAATTAAATTCAATATGTTCTTGTGGACATGGAATAGGGCATGGTAAAATTTCAAACTATAATAGGACACATGTGCAAAGTATATGATTTTGTCTTTTGTATAGACTTTTGTATGTATTTGGCCTTATAAGCCTAATCAGGTAATATAAGAATGCAAAGTGTCTTTCCTTTTGTATCTCAAAATGCTGGAATGTGAAGAAATAATGGGTTGTAAAAGGCTATATATAGTGCTTTGCTTTAATAGAATATGGTTTTGTTGTGTTGATAGAGATTAATAAAATCATTTTGATATGGTTTTTCCTAATCTTCTTTTACTTATGGTTAGTGCAAATTAATTACTCTATTTTGATTTAATCTATTTATCATATATTATGTCATTTATGTTCTACCTTTTGTTATAACTATGTTCTTCTTACCCTGTATGTGCAACTTTAGATGTAAATGATGGATTTTAAATTTGTAATGTCATTTATGGCTTCTATTTACTCTCCACTGCACAAACTATCTTTGCGATTAGCATGCTCCAGAGTATTTCTAGGAAGTTCTGCTAACAATGGTGTAGTGAGTGTGGAACCATTTGGATGAAATGTGCTGAGATAGATGCCAAGATAGAGGGATATAGAGAGATGGTTGGATTAGAGAATCAAGAATTTTTTAGAAGAAGTAAAGAGAGTTGGAATAACTGCAAAGGAAATTATCCAAGAGCACATCCATGGTTAAATATATGAAATATTATGGTGTGAGTTGCATAGCTAGCTAGGTTGGAATGCTATTGCTTTAGCCCAAGGAGGACAAAGCTTACAATTTGGATAAAAGAACAATTAAATAGAATATACAACCTAGATACAGACTAGTCTCGATCAATAGATTATTGGATGAGGACTATAATTGATAACTATATTACCAAGTTCATAGTGCAAGGATACATAGTTTTTGAGACTGTGCAAGACCAATTTATTCAGGGAATCAAGGGGAAAGTTTTGCAGTGACTACCTATATTGATAAAAATGTTAGTTATGGAAAAGGCCATGATGCTAGTTCTAGCCAACATAGAGTAATCGCTTAGGTCACGATAGGGGTGCGTGCAAGATGAAGTGAATGATAAGGATCTAAAAAAAATGAACTTGAACTTGATCCCAGGAAATGGAAGGCAAAAAGACTCAGAGTGAAAAGAAAATTATATGACTAGAAAGGGAACTAAGACAATAGAGAAGGTGGAACAAAATAAGAAACACATAAGTAATTGTGGATAGGATTGTAAGTATGGAAGAAGGTGCTAGAGTTGGAAAGATATAGGAAGATGCTAGAGATGAGGATATTACTGGAAGCAAAGGGTGCACATAGCATGCAGAAGTGCCCTATGAAGAGGAAGATGCAGATAACAAAGATACAGATGTGGAGGTAAAACAATAGGAGGAAGAATGTAGGCTAGTAGTAAATCAGTTAGAAGGTATATATAGATCATAGTTGATGAAAGGGTTTCTATCTAGACCTGAAGAATAAAATTCATAGGAGGAAGTCAGATTCAAATGTAGAAATATTGTAGGTTCAAGTTCAAAATTAGCAAAAATTCAAAATAGAAGTCATTCACTTCAAGAGTATACATCCGCCCTGCCTAGTTTATTATTTGATAAAAGAGGAAATGTAGGTGAAGAGGCATATACAGATTGGTTTCATTACTTTACAGACAAGTTTGGAAAGTTAAGTGCAAAAATAAATTAAAAAGTAGACAGAAGAAAAATAGAAGTATTGGAGTTCCTATTTAAGACACCTAAAAAGTTTAGGGCATAGTCAATAGTGTGTAACCAGTAGTGTGTCATCACATAAAGTCATAGTCACCACTATACAAATACCTTCAGTCGTTATTTCTACCATTTAACAACTTATCATAACAATACAATTATTTCCCCTATGTCGTTGACTGTAGGAATGTTTAATTCTTTAATGCACTATGATGGGTCTACGAACCCATAACAATATCTATTAACTTATGACATGAAATAGAATGTAGAAGAATAACAATAGATGACATCAAGAAGTGTGAACTCGTAGGGAATTTATTGGGAATATCCCTAGAGTTCATTTTTAAGAGGGATGTAAACACCTTGGAACTTGTGCAAGTTAAAAATTTATTGATAGCATAATATAAATTAAAGAGATACACAAGCCAAAACATTCAAGATTTAAAGGAGTTTCGACAAAGATCAAAAAAATTAATTAAAAAATATGATTGGAGATTTTTTGATACTATGAATAAAATTTAATTCATTATGTAGGATGAAGATAAGGCTATTTGGTTCATAGAAGGACTGCGACCAAGAATTAGATTTACCATTGCACAAACTCAATATCTAACTAAATCTAATGCTCAATTTACTACCTTATGAGTAGATAAAACAGAGGACTATGAGGATGCCCCAATAGTTGGTTCTAAATTTGAGGCAATGATAGATGCATTTATGAGAATAATTAATGATATGCATGAAAAAGATAAGCCTAAACTAGGCCTATGGTGTATAGAGTGCAGACAAGAAGATATCATAGAAATGATTGTCTTGAGCTTAACCATGTATTATATGAGATATGCAGGGTAGTAGGGCATGTGAATTCTAAGTTCTATCTATTACAACACTACATAAAAAAATAATGGGGTTATTCTATAATTTTTGTAAATCCATGAACCATGATGAAAGGAATTGCTGATCATTATAAGAGTTGAAGGAAGATATTACTAAGATTATCTTTGCAGTTGTAGGACATCAAGTAATAAATATGAAGCAAGTGATTCTAGGACTAGAAGTGGAGATGACTAGTGTGACTTAAGGTAGTTTGAGAGGGATGCCTTCATTTCCTCAATATCAGATGCCTTCATCACCACAATTTCAACCACAGGGCCTAACAAGATGGAACAATACATCATCTCCATCATATCAATATTCCAATCAATATGTGCAACTGTGAACCAACACAAACCTTTAGTAGTAGTAATAAAATTGGGCTGTAAGTTCCCCTAAACACCAATATATGGGGTATGATGCACAACCAAGCTAGCAAGGAGGGTATCTTGGATAACAACAAGTTTGGGGATACCAACAAAATAGAGGAGGCTATAAAGGGGGATACAAGGGCATATGTCATAAAAGATATCAAGGCAGTCATAACAATGATAATTGATAAGCCTGACTACCTATGTAATGTTATCTATGTGGTACATATAACCATTATGCGAGGAATTTTCATACCAACCCACATAGATAAGTCTACTGCATATACTACAGAGTCGAAGGTCAACATCAAATAGAAGATTGTCCAGTATTAGAAAAACAATAGAAGGAGAATTTAATGTGCAATGTAAATATGATCAATGTGAGCCAAAGGCAAATGTGTTTGTGTGAGCAGTCACCTGACAATAAAGAGCTAAACAAGGGTTACTACCTTTAGAAATACCCCAAGATCAAGGAATTAGAAAAGTTCACTAGGATAAATATCTTGATCCTACTTTGGAAAATAATTTGATGTATCAAGCTGCAGATGTATTATAAGAGATTCAACAACATCCAACTTTTGTGGATGATAACACATCCATTGATGCCCAAATGTATGGATAAATTATCCCTAGATCATGAGACAAGTGGGTGTTATGACTACTTTGATAGACCTAATGAAGTTACTCAGTACATTGCATAATGAGGATATCTCCCAACACATCACTAATCTCCTACATAATTTTCTAAAATTCACATAGTGAGGTCAACAATGTACTGATAAGGTAGTCAGGTATGTTAAAACCAAGAAACCTTGGGATGTTAATTCTTGAATGGATATTGAGTTTGTTGGATATGAGATTTCAAATGTAGTATTTAATTTTGGTAGCACCGTCAATATGATTTCATGATCAACATGGGAAGCCATTGCTTGATCAACCTTAAGCTATAGTCCAATTACTCTTCATGTGGTAGATTATGGTTGGATATAGCCTATTAAAAGGTTAGAGGATGTTGAAATTAAAGTGGTTGATCTTAGCCTATGAGGATATTTTGAAGTCATCAACATGAAGACAATAGACACTTATTATCCTACCTTAATCAATAGGAAATTGGCTAATGATGGCCAAATGATCATCAATACTATTCACAACTAGCTAAAAGTGCATCAAGGGGATAAAATAGTGGTCATACCCCTAAATATGTCTGATCAAAAGCCATACATTATCCCAAATGAGCCAGAGTCCCCTTTGCCTATGGGGATAATAATTGGTTTAAAGTTGGTGTAGATGAAATGCAAAATGGTTTGTGACCTGTAGAGTATTAATCTTGGAAACTACACATTATGTATCAAGAAGAGATACTAGCATATAACCCTATTTAATAAAGTTTCCAATTAGGTAGGCTGATATAGAAGAATGTGTTTCTCTATCAATGTGTTCTTCGATGAAGCCTAAAGTCAACTTCCTATATAATACAAGTGTAATAATGATGGATTAAATGGAGCTTATTCATGAGGGTGTTTTATTGTGGGAACCAACATCATCCATAAGTGGTGACTCAGACACTCACATGTTGAAATAGGCTCATAGAGATCATGAGTTATGACTTCTACGTATGGTGGTCGATGCAAAATGTTAGATACCTCAATAATTTGTGATAGAGGATCAAAATTCATTTATATTAAGCCTCAAAGACCATGTAATAGAGGTGGTTCAACAAGTTAGTGCACTCATCTATGTGTTGAAAGGAACTTCTACAACTTGGTGGGTAGTCCACAAAAATATAGAAATTCATTTAGAATAAGAATACAAATTCTTGTGTGTAAGGTTATAACTACTAGAGACTATCAAATAAAAAATGGTCTTTCTTCCAATAAGGTCAATGCCCTGAGTTGCACATTCATCAATGTGTGGATATATAGACCATGTAGGGAGTAGAGCTAAGATATTAGGTGCACATCTTCAACCATACCTTAGCACCTTACCAATGACTTGGTATATGCACCAAGAGCACAAAAGAGAAACCAAAAATTGGGTGAAAGTTCAACAAGATTTCATTTAGACTTTTATGTTTAAAGATGATAATCCATTAGTGCATAATGCCTTATAAAAAATTATAATCTTTCTCTATCATGGATAAGCAAAAGATTTAGCAAGTGCAGTTGAATCATCATCACAACAAGAGGCTCATAGGATTTGAATTTGGCACTATACAACTATAAATCTAACCAATAAGAATAACATATTATCAATCCATGTAATAGAATAAAAGATGACCTAATAGAGGCTAGTGATAGTGATGGAGATATCGATCTAGAAGGTTTCTTTGAGCCAAAATGGGAAACTGAATCAAACCCAGTTTAAAGAATAAAATAATTGGAAGAAGAAAGACTGTGTAAAATAAACATTCCACAATGAGAATTTAAGTAAGATGTATCAATAGCCCTTACTAAATATTGAAGGGAACATTGGAACATAATCAGTTCCTAAACTTGTGATGATAGGAGACTATTGGGGATAAGAACAAATTTTGGAAATCTTACAACTTCTAAGGGACTACCAAGATGTGTTCCCAACCAAATTCTTAGAGGTAAAAGCCATTGATCCATCTTTAGGAGAAATGAACATAGAATTGAAAGAGTGCACTCGACCCATTAAGAAGTGGCCATATAGATTAAATCCTAACATGAAAATAAAGGTAAAAGCTAAGTTGGATCGAATGCAAGAAATTAAAATCATATATCTGGTATAAAAATTAGATTGGGTAAGTCACATCATGGTGTAGCTAAATAAAATTATAGAGATACAGGTTTGTGGTTATTACTGTGCACTCAATTATGCCTACATAAATGATCCTTTTCCAATACCATTCATGGATGAAGTCTTTGAAGCAGTCGTAGGACATGAAGTATACTCATTTATAGATGGATTCAGTGAGTACCACTAGATTATAATCATGGTAGAAGATAAATCCAAAACTACATTTTCAACTGAATGGGGGTCATTTACATACAAGGTAATGCCTTTTGGATTGAAGAATGCATATGCAGTATTTTCTAGAGTTATAGTAACTACATTCAAAGATTTTATTTATGATTTTATATAAGTGTATTTGGATGATTGGGTTATTTTCTCTCTATTTAAAGAACATATGTTGAAGTTATGACTCATGCTAAAATGGTGTTAAGCATTACACATTGCTCTATGTTTAAATAAATGCTTGTTTTTCACACATTTGTGTTTTTCTGGGCCATGTCGTATGCACATATGAAATTTTGGTTAACCTAGCTAAGATTGTTGTCATCATAGGGATGCCACTTTGTACTAAATCTATTGAAGTGCACACATTTCTTGATCATACATGATATTATAGGGAGTTTATCAAAGGGTATGTAACTATATCTGCGCTCATGGAGAAAGTAATATGCAAAGATATAAAATTTGAATGGACAACAAAATGTCAAGCAACATTCATCGAGATAAAACAAAGAATCGTAACAACACTAATTTTAGTCTTTCTTGATAGGAAGAATCCATTCCACATGTATTTAGATGGTTCTGGTACTATAATAAGTGATGGTTCTGGTACTATAATAAGTGTTGTCTTAGTGCAACCAAGAAAAGGTGGGTTAGAGCATCCTATACATTTTGCTAGCAGGAAGTTATCAACTACATAAAAAACTATACAACCATAAAGAAAGAAGCATTATCGATGGTTTTTTCACTACAAAATTTTTGGCACTACTTGTTGGCTACACCATTTGAGTTCATTACAGATCACTAGGCATTACGATACCTGATTAATAAGCCAATTTTGGGAAGATAAATATTCTAGTGGATTATGCTGTTTCAACAATTCTAATTCTACATTAATGTCAATCTAGGCTAAGAAAATGTTGGACCAGATCACTTGAGCAGACTTAACAATGGGGAGGAGGCAGAATAACTTGAAGATGAATCCCCATATGCACATTTATTCAGAATTATTGTAGTTCCTAATAATATAGAAGATATTGTAAATTTTTTAGAGCAAGGAAATTTCCCTACACACTATTCAGAGTGGGATAAAAGACAAATGATCAACCAAGATTTACCTTATAGCCTCATTAATGGGTTTTTATACAAATTTGGTAGAGATGATGTGTGGCACAGAGTAGCTCTAGAGCACGAACAACC
Organism: Torreya grandis; assembly: GCA_037957365.1. NCBI lineage: Eukaryota > Viridiplantae > Streptophyta > Pinopsida > Cupressales > Taxaceae > Torreya > Torreya grandis. Next base: position 1,210,220 of record JARHVA010000083.1, on the reverse strand, counting down.
ATAACTTCTTTAGGAGGCTCATCAAGGAATTATAGGGGTCATTTTTTAGGTAAAACTACTACAAGGAAAATCTTATAGAGTGGGCTTTGGTGGCCTACATTATTTCAATATGTGCATAGAGTAGTCAGGCATTGTGATTTTTACCAAAGAATGGGCAAGCCAAACCAACATGATGAAATTCCTTTGGTTCCTATGTTCATAAAACAACCCTTTGAAAAGTGGGGAATTGACTTTATTAGACCCATAGATCCTACAAGTAAATAAATTCATTTATGGTACATCATTACTGTGACAGATTATTTCACTAAATGGGTGGAAGTTGCTACCACTCCAAGCTATGATGCAAAAGATGCTACTAAATTTTTATATGAAAACATCATTACAAGATTTAGATGTCTGGTTAACTTTATCAGTGATAGAGGCACTCATTTCCTAAATAATAATATCAAAATTCTCACTAAGGATTTTATGATATCTCACCATAAGAGCACAACTTATCACACACAGGCAAATGAACAGGCTAAAGCATCCAATAAATTATTAGGGAAATGCTAACAAATATTTATAACATGCAAAAGGATGATTGGGAAGATCAAATTTCTACAATTTTGTGGGCTTATAAAACACATTACAAAATAGCTATGGAGTTTACTCATTTTCAATTCGTATATGGTAATGAGGTAATAATGCCTATGGAGCATATTGTTCGTAGTCTAACATTATGATTTTTATGGGATTGGGGGATAAAGATTCACTGAAAGTATGGTTGATGGACTTGATAAATATGGAATAAAATAGACAAAGGACACAATGGATATAATAGATTAACAAATAGAGTCAAAGCACGACACAATCACAACTTGCAATCTAAATAATTTTACCTAGAATAAATGGTATTACTTTATGATAGTAGATTTGAAGCATTCCTATGAAAGTTGTGCATTAGATGGAAAGGAATCTATATTATTCATGAAGTGTCACAACATGGTACTATGGTGTTAAAAGATTTACAGGGAACTATACTTCTAGGACATATAAGTGGTTGTAGGCTTAAGCCTTACCACTTTTAATCTCTATCATTCAATTGAGAAATTGAGTGGATACCGAATAACACCATGTAGTTAGTATTTTATTTAATTTTTGCTTATTTCCATTTTATTTTTTTAGGTTATAATGTTTATAGAGTGCATTCATTAAAACACAACACATCACAATAATAATGAAGAAATTATTATTGTAAGGTGCAATCACATTTTAGAGACAGATCACAAGAGATAGTTGGTCAAAACCACATTGAGGATATCAATTAAGTTTGAGAAGGTGGTGACAAGACAAGTATGAAGAAAGGAAGGCCAACGGTCATGCCAAAATCTTAATGACGTGGTGTTTCAAAAGATCACATATTTTTTGAGGTAGATTAAGTAGTAAATGGATAGGTGGAGTCATAAAATAATTTGGATAAATAAAAGGATATCCAGTCACATTAAATAAATGCCAAAGTAGTAAATCAAAGATTCTAAGCACAAAATGTCATTGTCAAGGTAAATTATTTTTAGTGATATTAATTGGAAAAAGAACACTCATGCACAAATAGTTAGTGCAATCAAATTAGTTGATAAAATAAAATTGGGTACCAACAACTATATAAGAGTAGGGTATAGATAATGATAAAACATTACATACTTTAGTTAACAAGAGAATTATATGATCTACTTTCAAGATACCTCCCTAAAAATAGATTTCAAATCAGATCCTGATCAAGTGAAACAATCATTCATCACATATCACTAATAAAGTTATGGATAGAAGTCAGTTATTGATCATACTCATAAATGCACAGATAGAGGAGATGAGGATTGGGTTAGGTCTTTGCCAAACCAATTACAATGACCTAGATCCATTTGATTTCATTGACATAGTAGAAGCTACTCTTTTTGCAAAATATCCTTAGGGATCCACACAATTAGGAGCCCTTGTACTTCAACATCCACTTTGACATTCTAATGCAGAAAGGTTGATTAAATTGCCTTCATTTAGGAAACTCGATGAGGTAATGATGACTTTGTTAAGTCACTACAATCAAGGGGATATCCATTTATCCCAAGATATTACAATTTAGATCACTATGAAAATAATAGCACAAGCCATATGCCTTCTAAATCATGGTAAATATCCCCTTCCAAATGATTCAATTGAGGATATTTCATAGTGTATTCTGGTAGAATGCATCACAAAAAGGTTTTGGAAAACTACCAAGCAAGCCAAGAAGGAGACAAAAGGGGCAATTGATTTTTCATATCATATGATACAATTATTGAAGGGCTTTAATTGGCTTGAGTTTTTGGTGTTTGAGTTCACCACCAACATCGAGAAGGTACTTGTAGGTAGCATGCAAATATTTCAGTACTAGTTTTTATTTTTATTATTATGCTTGACACAATGGAAATCTTCACTTGGACAGTCAATGTGACTACAATTTTTTGGCCTACTATGACCCTCACAAACATCACATTGATGAAAACATAGTAGTAATATGAAAAATTAGGTTATTTTAATACATGGTGGCTGAAAGCTTTAACTTTGATCAAAACACACCCAAGAATCCCATAAAATGTCATGAAATATTTGGGACAACATGCTTTAGTAACCAAGATGCATAATGGCATTCAAATCAAAATACATGAGTTGACCACTCCACCTATGAATCTGATGCCATTCTTTATTTATATAATAGAAGCATAAGCTGAAGTATATAGGCAAAAAGCCTTAGTTTCAAGGTCAGTTCCACCTCTGCAAGTTATTTATCCAAAGGTGCTACAATAAAATATAGAGCAAACACCACTAAAATAACTAGTGAAGTTACATGCCTCACTGAAACAACCAAAAACTCTACCACCATAAGATAAAGGCAAAAGGAAGGCACCTATGTGGAAAGCCTCACCACCACCATTGAAGAAAAGGATGTAACAAACAAAGTCTTGGTTGGATAACCTTATGGTTCTAAAGATAGCTAGTGAGTGTGATCTACCAGAGATAGGATTTAACAAACATGAAGTTCTTAAATCTATGTTGGAAGACATCAGGAAGGAGGTTTATAAAAAAGAGGTGAAAAAGGAATTCTTCTTCAAAAATTAGTGCACACTTATTAAGTACAAAATAAGGTATGAAAGGAACTCTAGGTTGACATTACTAAACCACCTCCATCTATTCTTATGGATACTATAGGTCAGGATGTAGTTCAACATGAGTTGGAGGTAGAGATGTTTCAAATAGATCCAGCCATAGGATCATTATCTGCATAGATGATGGATATAATAAAATAGGGTAGTCCTACACGGGCCTTGTTTTGATGACCACGTATACACCCCACTACCAAACCATCATAAATTGTATGAGAAAGGATGGTGTCTTTTAGTGAACCTATGGGAGTAAGTGATGCACAATAGTCCCAAGTAACACAAAAACAAGCCCAACTTCATGTTGCAAAGAAGTAAAAAGAGACCCCCACTCCTCCAAAAATATATAGGAGAAAAAAGTTGGTGCGTAAAGGCTAGGTTGTCAAATTAGAGTCATCTAAACATATTGAATAAAAAATTAAGTTGGTAGATGTATAAATTATTGAGGAATCCTAGGACACAATTGTGCTAGAGCTAGCAGAAGAATCATAAACTTTTTAGGACACACTAAATCCTAATGATGTGAAAAAGGAAGAGGAGAGGAAGTAGAAAAAGGAAGAAGGGCATAGAAATAATATATAAGTGACATAACAAGAGGTTATGTAAAAGTAGGTAGAAAAAGCTAAGGATACAAAGAATAAAGCTGAGGAAGCAAATTTTGCATAGAAGAGGGTTGAAGAAGCAAAGGAAAAGATGAAAGAATAGGAGGAAGCCCATCGAGAACAATAGGAGGTGTAAGATACATAATAAAAATAGGTGGAATACGAAGCACAAGCCAAGGCTGTTAAGAAACAATGTAGGTGCACAATATAAGGACAAGAAACTCAAGATAAAGTTAAAGCTAAGGGTAAAATCAAAGCTAAGGCTAAAGTTGAAATTAAAGCTAAGGCTAAGGAAAATAAAAGAAAAATATCAAGCTGACGCTAAGGATAAAGTTGAGGATCAAGACAAATCACAAGCTGACATAGATGTGAAGGTGAAGTCTGAAGCTAAAATTTAGGCCAAGAGGGATAAGGAGGCCAAAGAATAAGTAGAAATAGAGAACATAGCTTAGATTAAGGCCATAAAAGAAGCATCTTAACCCAAACCACATATCTCTATCTAGTGGCTATGGGACGTCCTTACAACATCTTCTCAACAAACCACCTTATTGCTTTCATTGGCTCAATTTACACTAGCCCTTATGACACTGACAACCACCTCCATGACACTTGTTACCACTATGATGGAAACATCTTTGGATGTGACCCAACTACCAATATCAAAGTAAATTGAAGGCATAGTTACATTTTAGGATTCAATTATGCAAAAGGCTTTAGTCTTGGAGTAGGAAGTTCTCTAACTGTATAATGAAAAAGCTGAAGTAGAAGATCAACTATCAAAGGCATGATAGTTGATAAATAATACTTATCCCACCCTAGTTATGCAGGTGCTAGTGATTAAGTAATGTCCAAGGATAAGTAATTCACTACTCTATTGACGTAGCTTATAAAGGGTTGGGTGGCCACACAAAAAGTGTTAACATTGTGCACATAAGGGTAGGCTATTAGGAATGAAATATAAACTATATGTGAACTCATTAAATAATGTGCGTAGGTATTAGAAACTAGTGTGTAAAAGGATAAACAAATAGCCTAAGATATGCTAAATTGGAGATAACATCTCAATCAATCCTTGGCTATTAAAACCCCTAAATTTTACACTGTACATAAAATTAAAGTAGTATTGGATGACCAAATGGCTACTATAGAAGCAATGAGCAATGCACTCAAACAACTTCTTGATTCCAGGGATGCTGCAATGTAGAAGCTATAAGTTTGGCATAATGAAACATTATGCAACATTTTTGTGGCCATTCAAGCCCAAAGGACTACAGATATATTGTATGAGCTCATATTGGATATCCAGCTCAAGTTATTCAATGCCAAAGTACTACTCACCATTGTAGAAGATGAATATGTGCAAAACATGATGGTGATCTAGATACATATGTGCATTCTGCTTAACATGGTGTGTAAATTACTCACATATTATAAAATGCTTAAGTAGTATCTATCTCAAATTAATTTATCTATTGCCAAAATAATAGATGAGCCTCAATTCATTCCTCCATAACCACTCCACCAAATTCTACAGAAGAAAAAGTTGGATGCAAAGGCATGGTATAAACAACAACCTCCACCATTAGGTACACCAAAATTTAGTGGGTCAACAGTTGAGAAAACAAAATAACTTCCAAAATAGCCTAAATAAATTCCTCCATTACCACAATAGTAGGTAATGCATACTCCAATTTTGTGACTTCAAGAATTTTTACAAATTCTGTAAGATAGCCTAAACATTAAGAGTGGGGCCAGATAGTTTGAAAACCCATAAAGGGTGGCCACTTGGTTAGGTTAGTATATTTGAAAACCCAAAAGGGTGGTAGGATAGTATGCTACTTAGTTTAAAACATGAAAGGATGGTTAAGTAGTGCATAAAAGGTGAAATCTGATAAATGACACTTAGAGCGATAACCGTGACTTTTGTTTATGGCTCATGTTTTCAGTTTGGTCCACATCAGGTCATGACTTTGTCTCAAGATGAGACAATAATTTAGGTCTAGGAAAGTGTTGGACATGGAATAGGGTGTGTTAAAATTAAAAAATATAATGGGACACATGTGTGAAGTATATAATTTTGTCTTTTGTATGTATTCAGATTTATAAGCCTAATTGGGTAATAAAATAATGCAAAGAGTCTTTCCTTTTGTATCTCAAAAGGCTAAAAGGCTATATATAATGATTTGATGTTATAAAATATGGTTATGATGTGTTGACAGAAATTAAAAGAATCATTTTGATATGGTTTTTCCTAATCTTCTTTTACTTATGGTTAGTGCATAGTAAGTACTCTATTTTGCTTTAATCTGTTTATCATATATTCTGTCATTCACATTCCACTTTTTGTTATGGTTATGTTATTATTACCTTGTATGTGTAAATTTGGATGTAAATAATGGATTCTAAATTTGAAATGTCATTTATGGCTTATGTTTACTCTCCACTGCATAAACTATCCTTAGAATTAACATGTTTTAGAGTATTTCCAAGAACCTCTGCTAACAACACATGATATAAAATAGAAATTTGTGCTAGTTTTTCTTATAGTTGTTCCAAAATATCAGAAGGATTGCCATTAATAAGAGTAATTGGCTTGGTATTTTGAGGTGGGAGACCTTAAATTAAATTTTTTGGGGAAGAAGGTGGAGGACCTTGAATGGTAACCTTATAACATTAAGTTGTAATTATGCAACCTTGAGTTAATGGAGGCTTAATATAATTAGAAGATGGGGAATGAAGGCCTAAAATGGTAACTCTTCATTTTTGAGTGGTGTTTTGGCCATTATGAACCAAAAGATGATTACTGATAAATGGAGGTAGATGTCTTAGAATGGACGATGAAGGTCATTAGGTATTATTATCAATTCGATCATGATTGATCTTAATGGTAGAAATGTGTCCAATAATAATGTGACCTATAATGTTATAGTCATAAGGGACATTTTTATAATTAACTTGATTGGAATGGGTATCTTGACCTTGATCCTAGTTTTGTTGTTATTGGTTGTGGCTCTAATTGTGAAGAGGTCTATTTTGATTTTGATTATTATTGGCATTATGCTATGGAAAAGGAGTTTGATAGATACTAAAATCTTGATTAGATGTCATGGTCACATTATCTAACACTATTTCACCACTTTCAAACAAATCTTCAATAAAGTGGTGAAGCTACACACATATGTGAATGGAATGGCCTTTAACCCGATGATAATCACAAAAGTCATTCTTATTATACCAATCAAGTTTAGGCTGGTTTTATGGAAATGGTTTTGGTACTAGACAAATGATCATTTTTGTGGAAATTAGGTTTTGGAAAATCATATAAATAGGCTCACCAAGATTACTAAAAAATATGTTGTGGTAATGACCTCTTCTTGAAGGTAGTCTTTCCAAAGTGATAGGCTGAGTAGGTGGGTTTGATTGAATAGGAGATGTTTGCACCATTTACACATGCCATGATTTATTTATCCCATCTCCTACAACATTTTTATTCTTTTTGAATGGTTCAATATTCTTTGATGTAATTGATTGTGCTTATGCAAGAGCTTGTGTTTGAGCCTTATTTTGAGAGTAAAGTTTGTTATCCTTTTGTCAATGAGAGCTTGTTCAATCTATATTCCCTTAGCAATAAATTATTCAAATATATTGACATAAATAAGCTTGAGGTTATGAGTGACATCAAACTATAGATTGGTAGTGAACATTACAACCAATTGTTTATCATGGAGATTATGTGGGATTCGACTTGCTAAGTAGTGCCACCATTATAAATAATTAGAAAATATTTCTCTTTTGCATTGTTTAGTCTGACATAGATCAACCATATTTATATTTTGTTCGACATTAAAATATAATTTTTACATGAATCTCTCAAAAAAGTCATCAAAGTTATCAATATAACTCTTGGGTAGTCCAAAAAACCATTCCAAGGTATGCCTAGTCAAACTATGAGGAAACAAGATAAGTAGGTATATATAACTATATGCAAATTTTTGACATGCAACAAATAATTATTTTTGAAATTTGGGCATCTATAAATGATGCAAAAATTTATCTAAAAATAGCTCATATCAAAAAAATAGGAGCATATGTCATCTAATTTAAACTTCTTACTTTGATTTCCTACCTGTATGGCTGAAAATGCATCTTTAACTTCTTACAAATCTTAAAAAGTAGGACACGAGTGAGAGGGAATGAGAAAATTTTGTTGGGTATTCAAAGGTACATCACCTTGACCTAGATAAAGAGGTGATATAAAATATTGGGGAATTTTTATGTGATTAGTTTCACTAGGAATATTCAATCTCTGAGTAGAGTTGTATTATTGATAAGAGACTTGTTGTTGGTAAGGCACTTATTGTTGAGTGCGGCGATGATTTGGAGGAAAATAAGGCCTAAATGGAGGAATTTTATATTGGGAATTCAAAAAAACTTGTTGGGATTATAGGGGAAATTGTTGTTGATTTCTAGGAATCTGACGTGTAGGAAAAACTTGTTGGTTAATTGGCACATGTTATTGGATCGAAGAGGCTCCTTATTGAATAGAAGTGATAAGTGGTTGACTAATATAAACATGATATTGGTTAGACAATGTTTGTTAGGGATTAATTGAAACTTATTGTAATGGAATGCTTGTCGCCACCTATTGAGGTGGGGGATTAGTTGCCACTTATTAAAGTGGAGTACTTGTAATGTATTGTTGTGGCTTAGGTGGGTTTGTAACTTGTTGTTGTAAGGTATTTAGAATGTTGGAATGAGGAGGTCATGGAGAAGATGGAATAATGTTTTGTTATGTTTTTGATGGTCTTTGATGTGGGTTAAAATATGATACTTGAGAGTTATCCACCACATGCTAGGTATAATCTACAAGGAGATTTGAGTCAAGATTAGTCACTAGATTAGTTTCAACTATGGGTGTGCTAAACATATATACAACTAATGTTTTATTAGAAAATAGATTTACATTATAAATGGGATAATTATACAAATCTAATGGTTGTTTTATTAGAGGATTGAACTCCAATAATGTGGGATTTTGAACTTTCAATGCAACCAAGTAGTTAGCTAAAGTAGCTATAACTAGATTAACTTGTTGTATTTGTAAAGAAATAAGTTGGCTTTGTGTGGAAGGGTCAACTAATTGAACCTTTTCCTTAGTAGACACTACTAGGGCTTGGTTTAAAGTTTGATCTTGGTAAGAGGCAGTTTGGTTGTTTAACAATGTAAGAGGTGTTTCTTTGGGTGTTCTAACCAAATAACATAAATCCTCTATGGGAAAACTAGGGGAAAAGTTTGCACCCATTTCCAACAATCTAATAAGATGTTAATATTTATTGTCAAATAAATGTCAATTGAAATAATCATGTTAATATTCATCATTAGGTGGTGTGTTGACACAATACATTGGATTAGGTCTATGCTCAGTATCAAATGGTACATGTGAAAGGCATGGTTGGTATTATCCTTGTTTAACATTAGGTGATATGATCTGAACATTTTATGGTGCATTAATAAGGTATTTTTGATTTTATTCATCTTCTACATAGTGATCATACCCATATGGATTTTAAAATACCTCATCATCAAATAAGGGGTTGTAAATGGCCCCACTATGCATGTACTTAGGCATGTCTAAGTTTATAATATTTGACTTGAAAAGGTCTTGAATGCCTTAAACATTGTTTTTCTTGGTACATGACTCCACTTGGAATATCACTTAGCGATTAGTTTGAAGTAAGATGTTTGGCTTATGCTAAGGTAAATGTCAATTTGTAATACACCAATCAAAGGTATATCAATGTAAATGTTTCAAACATGTTTCTCAAAAGATAAATCCACAAGTTTTGGGCACAATGGTTTCAAGTATAAAGGTTCAATGTTTAGACTTTTGAAATATTTGGCATTTGGTCTTTTCTTGAAAGGTTTTGATCTTAAGAACTTGAATTTATGAACAAAGAAATGAAACTTGACCTATTTGAGACACCTAATAAACTTTGAAATGTGTAAATGTTGGCACAATAATTGGTCTTGGTTAACAATTTTAAATCAAGTTTTGAACTAGGCTTTAAACTTTTGACCTCTATAATGAATTTTGTCTTGGCACAATTTGACTAGAATTGGAACTTTATCTTGGGATTTGGAATTAGACTTAGAATTAAACTTGGTTTGACCTTGTAAACAAGGTTGATTTAGACTTGGCACTTGTATTTGAACTTAAGTTTAGACTAAAATGAAAGGTATAATGACATAACATAGGTAAGAAGTTAGAAATTTGGACTTAGTTTGAAATGCCAATTTGGTTTAGGGCAAGACTATTGGTTCAAATTAGGCATCCTAATGGCATGGTTTGGATGAGTAATATAGGTTTTCATAATAAGTTTTAACATGTCATTTTTATTTGACCTAAAATTTTGGTAGAGTAACACCTCATTATGTGTGTATAAAAAGAGTTTGGACTTGGACTTGATTTATTTAATTTAGTCTTAAGTGTAAACAATGTTTTAACATAACAATCAAGTAACAACACATAAGCATTACAACATAATTTAATAATTAATGTGGGTTTGCATCACATCCATTGAACCTTTGAAATACTCACCTTGAGAGAGGATACTAAAATTTAAGTGTTCATTAAATAAATTATTGTAATTATTGGTGGTATTTTAATCCCACCCTTCTCTTAAAAGGTTCGTACAAGTAATGCAATATTTGGCAGTTATTACCTTTACACCCTTGCATTAAAGAATGATCTATGGAAAAATAGGAATCTAATAAGCAATCCAAGATTAGGCCATTCATGATAGGGTCTTGTCCCTTCACAACCACTTCACCTGTAAAGGTTTTAGTGAAGTGATATTGGATTTGGGGTTTTCTTATAATTTTATTTGGGATTTCTATATGGTCCCTATATACCTCATGGTATGTGGGCATAATTTTTTTAATAAAAAAGTTCAATCTTGTTGCCAATATTACTCATTTTGAGGGTACCCCACCTTGGCCTAGGATATTAGAAATAACTCCCTGTTACTTTCCTCACATGACAATGTGTAAACATAAATCTAGGCCTTCATGATGGCAACGTTCCTCAATTTGTATACCCCATTAGATATATGAGGTTTGGTACAATGCTAGGATGTCACTTCCTAGGTCAATGTACCCTTAAATACTTACATGACAGTGATGAAATCTACCCCACATAGCTAAATGAGAAATAGGGTAAAAAGCAAATAGGAACTTTTGCATTTTTGGGTCACCTAAAAAGGGAGAGAATATGCAAAAAATAACCCCACAAGATAATAAAAAAATAAGTAAAACTTACAAAAAAGTAAATAACATAAAATAAACAAGTTTTTTTATAACCTAATTGAGATGTGAATTTGTTTTAATGCCCAAATTTAAATGTGAATTAGATTGATTTGTTTGGCTCAAAATACCACTTATTTGGCTAAGGTCCTACAACACAAATGATTAAAAGTTTGATAAATGTGGTTTTGAGCCAACAAAGAGCTTGAAGGATAATTTGTTTAACTCTTGGCTTTACATAGAATGATGATTCCATTGTTTCATAGGGAGATCCTATCATTTTGATCGATTTCACTGATTCTAAAAAATTTCATTGATTTGAAACCTGCATAATAATAGAACAAAAAGTATTAAAATGTTAATTCATCGATTACCATGATGATTTCACCATTTTGGCCACAATCTCACCATTTATACTAGGATGATTTCATTATTTTGAATATGATTTTGCCATTTTTATCACAATTTCACCATTTTGATGATGATTTTGCTGATGTTGTATGTGATCCCATCATTCTGTAGGCTGATTTCACTATTTAGATCTACATAAAAGAAATGGTTAAAAACTCATAAAATATGATTTCACTTTTTTGACCCTAATTTCATTGATGTTGTCTATGATCCCACATTTCTATATGGTGATTTATCCATTTAGACTTGCATATAAGAAATGGTTAAAAAGGCATAGAATACAATTTCACTATTTTGACGATGATTTCATTGATGATATCTATGATCCCATTATTTTGTAGGGCAATTTCACCCTTTAGACTTGCACAAAATAAATGGTTAAAAAGGAATAAAATATGATTTCATCAATATTGTCTATGATCCCATCATTTTGTAGGGTGATTTCATTATTTTCACTTGTGGATAGAACAAACACAAAATATTAAACGAGTGAATTTACTGATTAGCGGGTCAAGTTCACAATTTTTGGGGGTGAGTTCACTTTGAGTAGGGTGAGTTCATTATTTACACATGAAATAAATATTAATGAGTTTTAAAGAAAAAATACTTAATTAGTTTGTTTGAAAGGCTAATTCTGGTAATTAGAAGAAGGCAAATGGTCTAGAAGAGCTTATGGGATGCATCTAATCCTTCGAGTTCCATTGGGCATGTCCTTATGTAGATTAGGAATCCAAGAGAGGTTAGTCAATTATTGATCTAAAACTCAAAATATTTGGTTGAAAGATAATTCAATAAATAATAACAACACAATAAAAATAATGCTATATCTGAGAAGAGATGTTTTATTCATCAAATTTACAGACCCAAACATATGCCTATCTCTGAGAAGAGATGTATAATTTAATTTTAGGGTTACATATTCATTTATACATGTTTTTAAGGTATGAAAAGGATGTGGAAGGTCACCAATATGTAGGGAGATTAAGTGGTTTGACTTCCATGATTTACAACAATACATAATTTGAAGAATTACTATTTTAAGAAACTTACTATTTTTAGACTGCACTACTAAAATTAAAATTTAGGGCACTTCTATTTGTTTTTTAGGGGTCAAAACTTACTGAGTGGAGCTCTATTCTATCTCATGATGTTACCCTCATTCTTAACTTTCTAATGGTTTAAACGGGGAGTCAAATGGAGCTATGGTGCAAAAGTTATGGCTCCTGAAAGTTCTACCACCAATTGGGGTAGAACCATCACCCAAATTGTCACCTAAAATGTTGCTCAGATCATTCCTCCCTCTTTGAGAAGAAATGGTATCCATTGGATCAATATTTGTCATCAAGTGTGGTATTTGTGTTTTTATTTGATTCTTGATGCATACTTTGAATGGACTGTGCTTTGTGGAGCTATACTTTATAGAGCTATGTAGGGCCCGATTATTCACCATTTCTATCTGACCATTAATCTATGGATGGAAGGCCATGAAATTATTTAGATTTTTATCTATTGGATTCTATTATTGTGTTGTTTGTGTAGTCAAGGATGCAACATTGGCCCTTTTGGATTCTTGTGGCTTGACCACCATGAGAATAAATTTCTTAGCACTAATCAGGGAGATAGATGTGGAAGGTGGTACCTCTGGTACCCTATAGCACCATGTTCCAAGAGCGAGAGTGATCCTTCAAGTTATTGATTCATAGATGCCATGTCGATCATACATGAATGGCTAACCAAAAAGTACATCACAAATATCTAGGTTGACCACATCACATAAGACCTCATCTTGGAAAGGTTTTATTGCATATGAGAGAAGACATTGGTGGGTGACGTAGAGGTTGCTCCCTGGACTCAACCATCCAATAATGTATGGATTTGGGTGAGGCTTCATGGACAAATTTAGGCCTTTTACATCATTAGAAAAGATTAAATTATTTTGACTCTCACTATCAAGAATGAAATGCAAAGGCTTACCTTTCACTAATAACTTAGAATGAAATAACCTTTCCTTGTCATCTGGCCTCTCCTCATGGGTCTATGATGAAATAATGATGGCATCAGGCTCAACATCTACAATCTCTTCTTCATCCTCTTTAACTACAAGATGTATATGAGGCAAAGTAGTAGATGATGAGGATTGTGACTCAGAAAGTAGGGACTTGATGGCTCAACATTCTTCTTTGGAGTGAGTTCCAAATTTTTGATAATCACTCCACTTCCTAGTCTTTCCTTCCTTTTGCTTCCAATTTTGGCCTCGTGTTTGACCTTCTTTATCACTTTTCCATTTTAAATTTTAACTCTTCGTATTCATTCTTTCATGCTTCTGCTCAATCTTTATTGTGAACTTGTACACCTCACTGAGGGTTTCCAAATTGAAGAGTTCCATTTCTCCTTGTATGTATCATTGCAGTCCACCATGATATTTAAGAACCTTATGTTTCTCACTTTCTTGGATGCCCAATCTCATAGATAGAGAATGAAAAATGTTAGTGTCATCTTGAATAGACTGTTCCTTACCTTGGCAAAGTTGTTGCCACTCTATATACAGATCATCATATGCTCTAATGGGGTAGTATTCTTCCTTTACAGCTTCTATGAAATCACCCCAAGTAGGTTTTACCTCAAGGCCAATATCATCCATACTGAATCTCTTTTTGTACACTTCCCACCAATTTTTGACAGGCAATGATGCTTTCAAATGAGCAAAAGTGATCTTCTCTTTATCAATGAATTTATTTACAAAAAAAAATATGAAAATTGATGCAACCAATTTTTTACTGCATCAACATTGATTTTTACTTCAAATTTAGGGATATCAAAATTGACCTAAACTTTGAAGGGTGTTGGGGCACTGAAAATATGTGGGGTTACAGATGAGGAACCAAAATTTCCCATCAAAATTTGTTAGAGAATTTGGGAAAATTGTTGTAGCATCTACACTTGCTATTGTTGGAAAGATTCATTCACCATTTCCTTGAAAGGATTAGATGTCTTAGTGTTGTCCACCATTTGAAGTTGTTTTGAGTGAATAGGTGGATAGTTTGCTAGTTCTATTTTCCACCCAAGCTTCTTATAATCTAACCTTGTCCTCAGGATCATACACTCTAAAGACAAACCACTTTGATACCACTGATCCAAAACTCAAAAGCTTTAGTTGAAAGATAATTCAAGAAATAAGAACACAATAACAATAATTCTATCTTTGAGAAGAGATGTTTTATTCATCAAATTTGTAGACCCAAACATATGCCTATCTCCAAGAAGAGATGTCTGATTTCCATTTTGGGTTACATATTCATTTATACATGTTTTTAAGGTATGAGGAGGATGTCTAAGGTCACCAATATTGAGGGAGATTAAGTGGTTTAACTTCCATGATTTACAACAATACATAATTTGAGGAATTACTATTTTTAGAAACTTACTATTTTTAGACTGCACTACTAAAATTGAATTTTGGGGAACTTATATTTGTTTTTAGAGGGTAAAAACTCATTGATCTAAGATTTGTGACATCTCATGATGTTCTCTTCATTATTATCTTTCTAATGGTTCAAATGGGGAGTCAAATGGAGCTATGGTGCAAAAGTTATGGCTCTCAAAAGTTATGCCACCAATTAGGGTAGAACCATCACCTAAATTGTCACCTGAAATGTTACTCAGATCAATTATTAGTGAAAAAAATCAAGACAACTTGAAGACATAACTTATCAAACCTAATCCCTAGGTTGAGTTATGTGGAAGACAATCAAGAAATGCAATTAAAAGATAAAGAATCATGTTCTCACCTACCTTAAAGATTCACTTGATGATCGATCTAAAGAGCCTAAGCTCAGATTGTAGATGTAGAAGTCTTTGTCAATGCTTGAATTCTCATGTGAGTAACATCTCTCCTCGGCTACACTTTATTTAGCTTTGTCTTGGAATGAGAGTGAAGAAGTTCCTTATGTAATTTGGTGGCATAATTTTTCATGGAGAAAGTCCTTGATATGATATGTGTGAGGTTATTATTTATATATTTACTAAATCATTGTGAACCATTCATGTCATCTCAAGATGGAGGGTTGAGGATAAATCCTCAAATATATGATTACACATGTAGAGTGTGTAAAAGAGGCCATATAAGTACTTTTGGAGTATGAGAGTCATATTTAAGGCCTCTTGGAGTGTGTAAGATGGGTGTAAGAGGAAGAGTGTGTAAGAGAGGTTTAAGACATGTCATAACCTTTGTTTCTTGCACTTGTTGCCTGATGACATCATCTATTTGTGAGGTAATATTCCAATTTTAAATTTATAAAAATAAAATAATTCCAAATCCATGGATTTTACTATTAGAGGAAAATTTACGCTTAATTAAGTGGGATTAATCAATGATTAGAACAATGGTGGATTTTGGCAATATTGTTTCTATTTGTCAATCAAGTATTCACTTAATTGCCCCATGAAGACAATTGCAAAGGGTTGATTTAATTAAAGATGTACTTGGTAAGATTAATTATGAAACATAATCCATTGCCCCAATCAAGGATGTATCAATATAGTTTTAGGTTAAAATGACAATTATGCATTTAAATTAGGTCCAACAGTGATTTCTGGTTCAACCTGCATGTAATTAAGAAAAGTCACTCTTGATTTTAGTTTAGACATAAAAGTGATTAAAATTAAGTGTCTACATTGGGTATTAGGTATTGAGACTGAAAATTGGGTTAAACTATTAAGGTTTTCCATTTAATATTTGGCAAAAGTAGTTTTGGGGAATAAATGTTGGATTAAATCTCATGTGCCCCCATTAGAAGTATGAAGCAGTAATGTGCTCAAGGGGAGGGTTGTTGGTATGGGGATGACCCACAGCTCTAATAACATGATCAATAGATGAACCTAATTTTGCATCTATGCTTTTTTATTTTTTAGTTTCTAACATGGTTTTTAGAATTTCATCAAGATCTTCAAAGTTTTGATGAATATGCTTATGAAACAATGTAATTTCTTGGACTAGCTCATGTTCATTGATTTCATTAGACTCATTATTTTCATTATCAAAATATTCTTCTATGATAACCTAATTGATATGTATTTCATTTTCAACATTTATATCATCACAGACAACATGATTCAACCCTTCATTAATTTAAGACATTTTAGGTGGTATGCGAGGAAGCTCATTGTGTTCAATAGGCACACCTCCCAATCTAGGGATACACCTAGGTTGCATGAAAAAAAAAAAGTAGAAAATGAAAAAGTAAAATAATCTGAAACCCTAACTAACTAAAAACACTAGGAATTAGAAAAAAATATATTTATATAGATCGGGTTCACCTAGTGTTTAACCCTAAAATCTAGATTAGGAAATCTATGGTTAAAGGGGTAGAGATAGCTTAGGGCACAAAGATGGTAGAATATCTCTACAGTAGGCTAATTAATTTTCAAACTTAGATAAACATATATTAATATTATTGTGTTGAGATATGCTAAAATTATAAAGTATACCTATGTTAGATATTTCCATGATAATAAAAACAAGATAGTTTCTATGCTAATACAGATCTGGATCTAGAATAAGAAGGAATAAGACTAGAAGTGGATTCTAGATCAGTTGACATATTTTATATTAATCACTTCTATGGAATCATACACTTATGTCAACCTTGAATAGTTACGCTGAATCTTTTATCTAACGTGGAGACAAGTGTTCAGTATAAAATACCTATTAGATATAGATGTGACCACGTGAAATGTTTTGGGTTCTGTGTTACCTTCACTTTGGTGTGTTTAGATCTAAATCATGGATTGTCTCTCCTTATGAAATAGTGAAACCCTAATACTTAAAATTTATAATGGATATGGTAAAATTGGTTTAGTGGGCACACAATGTCTAACTTTCCAAATACCCCTTAGTAATGAGCACTGCCTACATAGCTAATACTCCAAAGAGGGCCTTAGACTTATGTAGTTCTCCCCTACATGTTTACTTGTGTGTGTATCAAAATTAAACATGTGATAAGTAAGTACATAGAGTGACCTAGCTTGTAACTTGACAAATGTGGCTCATGCAGTGCTCCTTCAATACTTTAGACCTGTAG
Source organism: Torreya grandis (assembly GCA_037957365.1). Taxonomy (NCBI): domain Eukaryota; kingdom Viridiplantae; phylum Streptophyta; class Pinopsida; order Cupressales; family Taxaceae; genus Torreya; species Torreya grandis. The sequence continues at coordinate 1,192,649 of JARHVA010000083.1, read as the reverse complement.
ATGTGTTTTCCCTATGATTGATATGGAAATAAGAAAAAATAAAGAAATTTTGCTTATTTGAATACTTAATTGAATGTTTTTAGTAACTTAAATTGTAATTTTATTGGTTTTTGATAGGTGAAGAATGAATTAGGGTTCATATTGTATTTATACCAATCCTTTCAGAGAATATATCACATAAAATCACTTAGATTGACCATAGGAATATGTTTCATTTGTAAATTTGATGATTTTATGATGTAAGTAGACCTCCTCTAGGTATCTTGCATTAGGTCTTCTAGGTATTTTAGATGTCTTATTTGATGTAACTTAGTCACTTGACTACTATTTGAACCTTCAACACTTATTTAAACCTTCACAATAATGATTTCAATCAAGACATTTATCCTTAACTAATGTAAATAGGGATTCCTTTAAACCTTGTTAGAATCAAACCTTCTTCAATGGAACCTAGTATTCCTCTATGGATGATTTATTACACATTCATAATTAATTTATTGTGATAAGGTGATTAATTTTCTATCAGTACCTCCTACCTCATAAGATAACTTTTAAGTACCCTTCTCTATTAATCTTTAGTCAAAAAACAAGATTCTACCTTTTAGGCCTTATATATAAACCTATAAATTGATCCATTAGCCATAATGTGAGGTAAAAAGGTCATGAAATCTTAAAAATACATTTAAATATTCACATAAAAACTATTTATCCTCCATGAAATGTGTTTAAACTCTCTTTCTCACTCAATTTGGAGCTATACTCTCTTCTAGACTCTCAAAATAGGGGTTTTAGGCCTATTTACAGACCTATTATCTAAGTTTTATAGATATATATATATATTTGTAACTTTTATTTCTTAAAATAATTTCAAACACTTCTCAAAAAAATTATTTTAGACATCCACAAAGTTTCAGTCACTTTGATTTAGTCCTCCTAAAATTATGTTCTATTTTGAGCTCTCAAATAGGGTTTTGATTGTAGTATGCATGCTTGTTGACAGTTATCTAGGAATTTATCTTTCTTCAGGCTCTCTATTTTAATTAAAAATATTTAAAGACCTCATAATAATATTATTTTATCATTCTATAAATTTTTATAAAGTATGACATGCTAGATGTCAAGATATTAGGCTTTTAGTATTCTAAACCCCTATTTTAGCCCTATTTGCAGGTCTACAAAACCTTGATATATATATTTTTGATTGTAATAAAATATTAATACCACTTATATAACTTATTAAACACATTTTTTTTATTATACAAAGTTTCATAATGTTTTAATGGCTAGTTTTAAAGATACAACCATTGTCTTCAAAAACCATAGTTAAGGGTTTCACAATCTTTCATTGACATAGACATCTCTTTTTGAGCCAATTTAAAATTTAATGAAATTTTGAGTTGTTTTTAAAATTATAAAAATATCATTTCACTTATTATTCACCTTTTCAATCAATCCCAATGTTTTAAGACTCTTCAAAATGAATAAAACTACCTTTTCTTCTTGACTATGAACACAATCCTATAATCTTAGACTGAGAGAACTTAAAATGAGGTTTTCTTGGGATATAATGCCTAAAAAGTATTATTTTTAATTTAATTTAGGAAAATATTACTTCCTTTAACTTTTCTAATTATTTTTCACACCTAATAATCTTTAAATCAGGGGAAACCATTCTTTTATATTATTATGTTAGACACAACACTATTTCTTAGGCCCTATTATTCATAAAACATCACCAAAATTTTAACACCAGATTAATAAAAATTAATAGAAAGTAATTACATGTTCATATATTTTTAAATGCATAAAATATCACAATGAAAATATTTTTATTCATACATGATTTAAAAACTTACATACAATCCCGTGTAGACTATCAAAGATTACCTTCACAAACTTAGAGACCTGCAGGCAAATTTTCTTCTATAACATACAAAAATTCTCCTCTTATTCATTATTATTATGTTTATTGACTCCTAATTTACTTATTTGAGCCTTATCCCTCATAACTAAGTGTCTAAACTTATCTTCTTCTAGATGCTTTCACCAAATATCTCTCAACCTCCTTGGACTTAAGTGTTGGAGGCTTCTAGATTTTATTTATGACAAGTTTACATTTAATGTAAGGTTAAAATACAATTAAAACATGTCAAAAAACCCTTATGACCCATTTTATAAGGATCAAGGCCCTTCAAACATGCCAAAACCTCTTAAATACTTTAAAATAAGTTCAAATTTTTGAATTTCCCATTTTTATAGAAAAACCAAAATCTTTATAAAATGACCAAGTGAAGGTAAAATAATCATATAAAATTATTTTTATTTACTTATCATGACCTCATACATCTACCTAAAGCCTACCAACCCAAAAATTGACCTATCAAACCCCAATTTACATAAGTCTTGTTGATGTTCCCGCATCAAACTCCCTAATTAGGAAAAATTGAGCTCTTGCTCAAATGAACTTTGATTTATTTTCCTCTTTTTACAATTTATTGGTACCTTTATTTATTTAGTTTCATACCCAATCTTATCTTCATTTCCTCCTATCTCTTGCTTTTCTTTTCAAGCTTCCTCTTTCCATCCTCCTTAATTCTTTTCCTCATAGTTGCTCTTTAGAAGTTTTATCAGATCTTCCTTGCTGTATAAGAGTCTTATATAATAGTCTAAATCTTCTATATCTTCTTATTTACCTCTCTTATCTTCATTTCATTCATCATTATCTTGGTTTAAGAGATCCAATATCTTATCTTATACCCTTTCGATGTTTTTCTCATCTCTGATGAGATCTAATTAATTTAATCCCTACATTATTTGCCTTAATATTAGGTCTTCCTCTTTAATATATTATTCTATTTCTTTATTTTTAGTTTTATTTTTATTTTTCATAAGGTACTATAAATTATACCTAACCTATTATTGGAATTTATCTTCATCATGTGTTAAGTTAGACACATCTTGATGCTGGATCTCTATCTAATTTCTTACTCCAAACACCATTGTAGGTGTTTCATTTTCTATCTCTCCAGGTACTACATTTTGCATTTCATCTTTTTCTTCATACTTGACTTCAATGAGTTTACACAATGAATCAAATGCTTGTTTGTTCAAGGCATTCTTTAATGGCTCCATCTCATAAACTTTTAAATCTTGATGTACATAATAAAAAACAACATTAGAAATAAAAATTTGAGGCCATATGGCCTCTTCAATTATTTCTTGCTTCAACATTGCTCCTTATTGAATTCTTCCTTTTCTCATTTCCTCAATGAGATATTATTCTTCTTGATAATATTATTTTTATTCTCCAAACATCACTCCTTTTGGATAACAAATTTCTATCTTATCATGCTCTAATGGCATGTTCGTCAGTAGCTTGTCCTCTTTGGCCTTTTCAATGTTTGAGGCCTCAAATTGAGCCTTATCTTTATAAACTTGAATACCTAAATTCACACATTCAAATAAATTATTAGAATCAAAATATTGAGGGCTTATTACCTCTCCAAGTTTCTTCTTGGGTTGATTTTCTAACACCCTTATCATCTTTTTTCACTTCGTATATTCTTTTTACCTATTTCTTCTCTTTACCATTTGATTAATTGGCCATTTGATAATATTTATGAATATAAATCCCTACTTTACCTAATTTTTAATTGATTATTTCAAACCTTGAATTAACTTATTTAAGGTTTGATTCATCTCAGCTATCTATTTCTAGAAATTCTCTTATTTTCTCTTCCTACCTTTTTTCTCATCTAGTTCTTCTCTCTTTGCAGTCCTTCCATTTTTCTTTCTACTTTTTTTTTTAACAAGTCTTTTTCACATTGTTCTAACAAGTCTGTTTCACCTTGATTGTGTCTCACCTTAGGTTCTTCTTTTCACCTAGTCTGTTGACACTCTTTCCAAGTCTTTTACACTTAGAACTACTTATTGAGCTTCAATGTGTTCTTTCTCCTTACCTTATTAATCCTAAAAGGGTTATAGGACTACTTGAACATTTCTCCATTTTTTAATTTCTCAATAACCTTCAAACTTATTTTCTCTGCAACTTGTACTGATCCAAAACTATTCCTAAGAGCTTTAATTGAGCTTTGATACCACTCTCATACAAGTAGACCTCTTTTAGGTCTCTTACATTAGGTATTCTAGGTCTTTTATATGTCTTCTTTGATGTAAATTATTCACTTGAGTAATTTTTAAACCCACAACACTTATTAAAACCTTCACAATAATGATTTCAATCAAGACATTTATCTTTAATTGATGTAAATAGGTATTCCTTTAGACCTTATCAGAATTAAGCCTTCTTCAATTTCACCTAGTCTTCCTCTATGGATAATTTCTTCCACATTAATAATTAATTAAATGTGATTATGTTTTTGAATTTATAATAATACCTCCTATCTCATAAAATAACTTTCAAGTACCCTTCTTTATTAATCTTTAGTTAGAAAATAATATTATGCCTTTTAGGCCTTATATATAAACTCGCAAATTGATCCATTAGACATAATGTGAGGTATATAGGTTATGTAATATTTAAAATAAATTTAAATATTCACATAAAAACTATTTATCCTCCATTCAAGGTTTCAAACTCTCTTACTCATTCAATTTGGAGTTATACTCTCTTATAGACTCTCAAAACAGGGTTTTAGGCCTATTTAAAAACTTATTCTATGAGTTTCCTTGATATATTATTTTTTTGACACTTTTAGTTCATAAAATAAATTAAAAAAATTATCAAAAAACTTATTTCAGACATCCATAGAGTTTTAATCAGTTTAATGTAGTCCTCTTAAAGTTATGTTCTCTTTTGAGCTCTCAAATAGGGTTTTGACTGTAGTACACATTCCTATTGACTATTATCTAGAAATTTATATTTATTTATTAACTATACTTTCATGAAACATATTTAAAGACCTCATAAACATATTATTTTATCATTATACAAATTTTTACATAGTTTGATAGGATAGATGTCAAGATAATAGGCTTTTAGTATTCTAAACCCCTATTTTAGGCCTCTTTACAAGTTTGTATACCTACAAAACCTTGATATATATTTATGTGGTTGTCATCAAATCCTAAGACCAATTATTTCAGTTATTGGAATCATAATGACTGAGAGTGGGGGGTGAATCAGTCTTTAAAAAATTCATTCAGTTCCACTTAACATTCATGAGCCATTCATACAAAGATATAGATTAATCAAAACACAAACAAACATACATATGAACATGAAATACAAGAGAACATAACATATTTGGTAAGCCATAAATGGGAATAAAAATCACTAAGATATATAAATGGAATATAGTCTTATAAGACAAAAACCAATTTTAGTGAATCACCAACTCCACATGGAGCACCAACCCCAACTAACCAAACACCCACTTGACTAGGCTTTAGCAAGCACCCGCTTGCAAGGATGTACCAACCCCCTAGATGAATCAGCACCAACTCAAACACTTGATTAATTTGATCACCTTAATAACACCTTTTTCCTCACACAACAGATGATGATCACCTTCTTTAGCTCTTCACAATTTTTAATCCTCTCAAACTGCCTTCTAGGTCTCTTCAAGATTGATTGGGTCATATGAACTTGATATTATTATTAATACCTTATGTTAGACATTCATGACAGACTATATAATATATTATAATGGTATATAATAACTCCTTCCACTCAAGGATCTTCTGTCTCATTCGTTCCTCAATACAATCCACTAACTAGCCAATTAGGCCTCAAAAGCCTTGTTCTTATACATGCCTCTTGCTCATACATATATTGGTTAGACATACATAATTTATCACTTATATTTTAAAAAAATTAGGCCTTAGGACATATTAAAATTAATATTAAATCATTACATTAGGTTTGTCATAACTTAAATAGACCAAATCCTTCTTTAGGTCTCATAGAGACCTAATTCCATTAGGCCTACTTTAGGACACGTTATCTTATGACCCATTGAAACACTCTACACATATATAAATGGAAAAAAAATTACATATAAAAATTTAATAGGTATTATCTAACATTATCTGATAATCATTACACCTTTTGGGTCCAACCACCACTTGAAACACTCCATTAGCATTGTTCACATTAGGCCTTTGAACATATAGAAAAGTCTATCTTCAACAAATGAAAATAACACATTATTTATCCATATAAAATTGAAAATAAATAACTTATACATAATATAAATTATCTTAGGGTAATCACCATATGCTTGAAACACTTAAAATTAGGGCAAAAAGGCTTAAACTCATCTCTTTAGTATGCTCACTTAGAATTGCTAGAACTGTCAAAAACTAGTCATGGAACTACTTGACATCCAACACCTAAAAGGACACTTTAAATGATTATAAATACATTAAAAAGATTATATACCATATTTATAACAACATAAATCATAAAAACCATAATATCTAATAGTAAACATTCGTCTTGTAGACCAATCTTTTGACCTTATCCCACACAATCTTGCTTGAACCAGACAAGCCATTTTGGCTTCAACTTTTCAACCTCTTACACTTAATTCAAAACTTTAAAAAAAAATGAATATGAATTTAAAGTCAAAAAAAACAACACAATGCACTACATTTCATACTCTTTCATGAAATTATACTTAAATCCAACTTTTCATCACTGTAACTTGCTTACTTAGAACTACCAAGACTATCAAAAACATAGTCATGAAACATTGACCTTATAACACCTGTCTAGGGAATTTGAAATAATTATACTACATGAAAATGATCCTATGAAATCTCTAGACCATATTTAAATTTAAACATCATATGGTCTAGTGGCAATTATTGGTCTTACAAAACCAATTTATTGATCTCACTTCATACAAACCTCACTAAGCCGAACAAGCCATTTTGGATTCATCATTTTCACCACTTACACTATATTTAAAACTCCTCTAAGACATGGACATGAATTATAATTCATGAAAAATAAATCCATGCACTTTAATCCATCAATCTACCCTAAAAACATACTTAGAACCAACTTCTCATTACTGCTTGGGTTTTGCATAATTTGCTCTATTAGGCTTGTTAAAAATTGGCCTACTTAGATCACCAAAATGAGAGGACATAAAATAAAAGTATCTACCTTATCCATCCAATAATTTTCAAACTTTATCCAATACAAATTTTTATAGCTACAACTTCTTCAAAAATAAGCTTGTAACTCAACATTTTCTCTCTCCTCTCTCTAACCAATATATACCTGAGAGATTCCACTATAAGTTAAAATAGTTTACCTTAGAAAATAAATCCATATTGAGCACTTTTTAGTAACATATTCAACATAAGGTCTTCATTAGGGTTTTAAGAGGGTTTAAACTAGTTTCCACTCTTAATGATCGTTCATAAAGCATAGCCCCTCAATCCAAAAACTAATGCCTAAAATTTTGAGCTAAGACCCTTACCAATCTACCATGAACTAATTAGGTTTCTATGTAAAGGTTTGATGAGTTTATGATCACAATAATATCCTTATTAGGTTGAGAACCCTTCATTCTGATCACTCGAGAGACCTTCAAATAACTTTTCATGCCTTTTCCTTCACACTATGACCTCAAACTGCAAGAACAAACTTGAAATAATTATCTCACCCATGACAATGATTGCATGAGCTAAAAAACCTTGAAATATGATCATGACTCTTCATTAAGCCACACTCTCTCTCTTTTCTCTCTATACCTTGACCTATAAACCATATTAGGCCTTAAAATTGACCTTCATACCTGTTGTCATGCTCTAAACACCTCACTATCATGCTCAACATATCACTCTCATGCCATACTACCTATCTCATGCTTAAAAAATACCATACATCCTTCACATGCCTTGAAAATAGATCATGATACCTCATTAGGCTAGGTTGGGTCCAAGTACAAACTAAGATAAACTGCCTAACCCTTAAAGACTCACCTTACAACACTTATGAAGGTTTATACACATAACTCAAAAGCCCATATAATGCCAAACAATTTCTCACTTGCCTGATCTCACTCACTTCACCATGATACCTGCACATACCTTCTCATAATGTCTATACTAGGCTTCAAAAGATACCTTGATTATGCTCAAACATACTGACCTCAATGATATCACTCAAGCTAACATACAAACACTCATACCATTGATCTCATATACTTTTTGTTAATAATAACCTCATATATACCTAAAACCACATGACCAAGATTTATATGACTAGACATATTTCTTCCATGTACCTAAACACCTTTGACACCTTGACCTGTGCCTTTATACAACCACAAGACATTAATTGCCTTCAAATTCTCTCGTACCTTCAAATTCATTCTTGACCACACTCTTCTCAATGCATCTTGTCTCATCACATATAACTAACTAGGTGTAGTCACCTTTGTTCATTCATTTCACTATGCTTCCTTCACATGGTTCACCCTTCCATAATATGTTCCTTCCATGCTCAAAACATTCATGATAATATCAATCTTTATCACTCATAACCTTTGACAACATCATGTTGCCAACTATGAACACACTCTTAACAAATCTTTGACATCAATGACCTTTATGCCTTTACATGATACTATTTTGACATAAATGAAAAAAACATGCCAAAATCACTTAGTAAACACATTTTTTTTCCTTCTAAAATTTTTTATGATGTTCTAATGGATAATTTTAAAGATACAACCATTTTATCTTAAAAATCCCTAGTTAAGGGTGTCATAGTCTTTCACTCGCTGATACCTCTTGTTTGGAGCCAATTTGAATTTTAATGGGTTTTTTATGTTCTTTAAAATTATAAAAAGATTATTAAACTTAGTCTTCACCTTATCAATCAATATTAATGTTTGAACATTCTTAAAAATGAATAAAACTACCTTTTCTTCTTGACTGTCAACACAATCCTATAATCTTAGACTGAGAGCACTTAAAATGAGGTTTTCTTGGTATATAATGCCTAACAATGATTAATTTTTTTTGTATTAAGTCCTATATGAATTAATTTAAATCTAAAAATTATTTTTCACACCTAATAATCTCTAAATTATGGTAAAACCATTTTTTATATGATTGTGTTAGACAAAACATTATTTCCCAGGGCCTACTATTCATAGGCCATCACCAAAAGTATAACACTAGATCAAAAAAAATTAAGAGTAAGTAATTACACATTCAAAGAATCTGAAATGCATCAAAGATCATAAACAAAAGCTTCTTGTTCATACATTCTTCAAAAACTTACATATAGTCCCCTAAAGACTGTCAAAGATTACCTTTATAGACTTAGAGACTTGTAATCAACTTTTCTACTCTAACCTACAAACTTTCTCCTCTCCTTCATTCTTATTAGTCTAACTTAGATGGAAGTGTATGGGTAGATAGAAAACAAACATAGGTCCAAAACTTATAGAAATATAATATAGTAGGTTTATAACATTCTAAGCATGATAGAAGGACCGATTCATTAGAACAACATTGGTCAGATTAATAGATAAGCAATAGGCACAAAGAGATAGTGTACGCAAGCCTTTCAACATTGGGAAGGTATAAAATTTAAAGGTACATCCGTGATATGTATTTACCAAGTATACAAGATAGATGTGCTATATAATTTAGAAATAATGTCTACACATCATAAAGTGCATAGATCATGTATTTGTGTATGCTTGTATTACAATCAAAGGATGTACAAAACACATGTGTATATAGAAAGAAATGATATGCTATCTACTAACATGGAACCAATAAAATATATACCAAGGAGTTAATGTAATATGTACATGCTACAAATATTTTTGTATTTTTAATGTGTTTATTTATTTGTATTTTAAAAATATTTTATAGATCTAATCGAAAAAGTCCTCATCACCAAAAGGTGGAGGAACACTTGAGGAATTTTCATGATTTGTTTATATCATGCTCACCTCCTTGATTTTTTTATGTAATGTTTTTTTTGGAAGCAGTCAGTGGGGAGGGGTGGCCATATCCATCATAATATAAGTAAATCTCCTTATCCCTAATGATAAAGGTGATACACATATCTATAGTATTCAATATTGCATTTCAATCGATGAACCAATGTTGTACATAATGTAATGTCAAATGTGGGTCCTAATCTAATATCCATATGATTGTGGGGACCATCTATGGTCTACATGATATTAGTAGGTGGATGTACCCAAAAGATTCTACCATCAATATAAAGTATGTTAATTTAGTTATATTATGTCCCAATTGTTGAAGAAATGTGGTTCTACAAATTGTATCCCAATTGTTCCTATCAAACTTGAGATGTTGACAATAGGCCTCATCAATATTAGTAGTAATAGTTAGATCTTCATGCCTTAGTATCTTTGAAGGATGGTTTTATTGTACATCTTTTTGATGTATTATGTATTTTCCACTTATATGGTATAATTTGTATGTGACCCTCACTCTTATATTTCTAAATTTGGTTTTGGAATGCCTAAAATTGATTTTTATGATGGCCAATGATATGATGATAGTTAAAATATGGTAATCCCTTTTTAGAAAAAATTCTACTTCCTGATCTGTGCCTATTATAAGTTAAAGATATCATGTTATGTTCAAGTAACATGGAAAGTATTGTATCCATAGTATGTTGGTTCATTATGATCTATAGAATTTATGGTGGAGTCTTATGAGAGACCTACACATTATTGACATGATGTATCTGTATTTAACCCTTGTAAGGTTGTCTTAATTTGTGAGGCCAATATGGATGTATGAAATAACAAGCATTTACATGCTCGTATATTATTTTTTCTTTGCCCTTATCTTGATTTTGTTCTGTATCCTCTATAGGTGAGTTTAGATTATATGTAACACGACCTGTAGGTGTGAATAGGTTATCCAAAATATGCTCAAGTGGATCAAAATTAAGTTTTTTCAATGTCATGTCTATCATTAGGTTAGATCATCATCATTTTTAAAATAATTTAAAACATGGTCATCTTGTTGCTCGGTATTTACCAATAAAAGAAGATCAACTGTTTGATTTTATTTTAGTTTTAGTATCATTGGTTCCTTTGGCAATAGTTCTTTCTCTTGATGTGTATCTATTTAAATCTTGGTGTGTGGTATTTTATTTACATTTGAAGATAAATGAGCCATTTTAATTGACTCATCCATTTCAAAATTATGTATATTCTCAAGTGGGATACATTGTGTAGGTGGTACTACTGTAGGAATGCCTTCTGTATTAGAATGTATTATTTTGCAAAATTTGAAGGGCTCATTATTGACAAGCATTGTTAATAAACTCCCATCATGTATGAATTTTACGCATTGATGCAAAGTAGATGGGACAACCTCCATTTTATGTATCCAAGGTCTACTTAAGAGTAGATTATAATGTAAATATTGAAACATTACTAGTGGATGGGACTGATTTGGGTCCCAATGTCACATCTAATGTGATTTGTTTAACTAAAGGGCTATGTGAATGATCAAATCCTTTGATATGGAAAATAAATTTTTGAAGAATATTGTTGCTAATACACATGGTGGTTTGGAAATTTGTGCTACAAATGTTTAAGCTTGATCTGTTATCAATAAGCACCCTTTTATTACCTTGTTATCCATAGTCACTTATATGAACAAAGGCAAATCTTGGTCAATGATACTCTTAGATGATAAATCTATTGGATCAAAGGTAATGAGTTTTGTATTATTTTTGAGGTCTTGCATAATATATGCGAAGTTGGTTCAATATCATTTATAACTTAGGTATTATGCAATGCCTCATATAAGATATCCTTATAGCTAGTATATTGCTTTAGAAGTTTGCGGATTGAGATCTTAGCATGTGTGTTACTCAGTTGGCTAATAAAGTTGTACCCCTTATATTTGATCACTAGTTTTGGCTTAGGCGGCATTTGTTGTATATTAACATGTGGCATATTACTTTGGATATCTTTACCTTTTTTAGTAGTGATAACATAGACTGTAGAATCTAATATAAGCCATGGGTGAATAATGGGTGTGGGACGATTACTATAATTCAAATAAGATCTAGGTGGAGAAAAAGGTTGAGAGCATGCATGTTAGCATCTGGATACTAGTTCTATATTATTATAAAAAAAAATATGAAGAGAGATTAAGTGTTATTTTCATTTAAAAACCCTTTCATTATATTGATGAATGTGCCTATTTAATTTAATGATAGGTCTAATTATGTAACTATAGTAACACATCATGATTTTAATCATAAATTGGAGTCAAAAATGGGCTATAAATGCATCCATTTTTTATATGTTTTGTAAAAATGAAACCTAATTTTTAACTTGTGAAAATATTGTTAAATTAAAAATCAGAAACATAGAAGTATGAAATCCTAGATCAATATCTAGGGTTTTGGGGATGAAAGGCCAAGTTCACCAAATGTTTAACCCTAAAATCTAGATTAGGGAATTTAGGGTTAAAGGGGTAGAAATATTTTAGGACAAAAAGATGGTAGATCATTTATGAAGAAAGCTAATTAATTTTCAAACTCAGATAAACATATGCTAAATTTATTATGCTTAGATATGTTAAAAATAGTAAGTACAACTAGGATAGATATTACAATGATAATGAAAACAAGATACTTAGTTGGTTTTGATGCTAATATAGATCTAGATCTAGAACAAAAAGTAAATATACTAGATATAGATTCTGGATCAGTCATAAAATTTTAGATTAAGCACTTTTGTGACCTTAAACACTTGCATCGACCTTGGACAATTACATTGATGTTTCTATATAACTTAAATGTAGGTGTTTTATATTAAATACCTATTAGATCTGGATGTAACTACCTAGATTGTTATGGGTTCTGTGTCATATTCACTCTGGTGTGATTAGATTTGGATCATGGGCTATCAATCCTTTTCAAATAATAAAACCCTAGTTCTTCATCTTCATCGTGGTTGTGGAAAAAATAGGGTAGTAGGCACATACTGTCAAGCTAACCCTAAAGACCCCTTTATCAATGGGTGCTACCTACATAGCCACTACTTTGAAGAGGGCCTAAAAATAATGTAGTTATCCCCTACAAGTGGGCTTGTGTGTGAATGAGGATGGACTATGTGATATACAAATACATAGAGAGACCTAGCTTATAACTTGGTAAATATGACTCATGGGATGTTCCTTCAATACTTCAGAACTATAAATGTGTTAACCACATGACTAATATGGAAATAGGGGAAAATAAGGAAGCTTTACTCACTTTAATTCTTGATACAATGCTTTTTGTAATTTATGAGTTATTTAGTCTGTGTTAGGTGAAAAATGAAAGAGGATTAACCTTGTATATATATCAATCCATTTAGAGAATATCTTGCATAAAAATTACTTAGGTAGACTATAAGAATATGTTTCATTTAAAATAAGAAGACTTTAGGGAATTGTACACTTGTGTTGGGATGGGACACTAATGTCAATATAAGCATCTGATTGGGATACAATTATCTACAAAGTTAGAAAACATGAACATGTTTAAAACTTGTAGAGACATAAGATAAGTAGTTTGTATCATTCTAGGTATGATATAAGGTTTGAGTCATCATAATAACATTGGTCAAAATAAGAGATAATCAATAGGCATATAGAGATAGTGTAAACCTTTTGGCAGTGGGAAGGTCTAGAAGCTAAAGCTATATCCATGATATGTATTTTCCAAGTGTATAAGACTGAGGTGCTATATATTTCATAAATAGTGTGTACACATACAAAAGTTTATAGAAGTTTTTAATGGTTTAGAACATGTATGTGTGCATGAAATAGGTCTATATAGGTGTTTAAGATATAATGAGGTGGTGAAATAGGTCCAAATTAAGTTTTCATGTTAATTAAATTATTCATGATCAAATTTAAGTGACTACAGGTGCCCCCTTAACCCTCTAAAGTCTAGAAATAAAATTACTAGAGTAAAATAAATATATACCTCAATGTGTACAACACACCTTATTTTTGGGAGAAAGCTCCAATCATGCAAGGTGTTATATGGAATATCCTATAATGATGTAAAAGTAGTTAATACTCAGGAATGAAACTAAAAATTGAAATGTAACTTGAATTTGAAAAGATTGAAAAATATAATGAAAGATTAAACCTATATGTGTGAAGCCAATGTTGCTCTTATAACTTTTCTTGGAGATGATGCTTCCTTGAAGCATTAGAGAATTGGTGCTTCTCATGAGGCAAGTAGAGAGGTTGGTTCCTTAACTAAGCTAATATAAACTTTGAGGGTGATCAAACCCTAAATTAAATTTAACTTGTATCAAAAATAATATCCATTGAGGGATGCATAAACATTAATTTTCATTGTTGGTCTTTATAACCCTAAGATGAAAAATAGGTTGGAATCCATAATGGATTCACAGGCAATAATGGTAGAGGACATTGAACCTCTAAGCTATGCATTGTGGACTTAAACTAAATTCAACAATGCAGATGGCTTGTAGTTTCAATTATCACTTTGATTTTGTAAACACTCCACTTTCATGAATTTCATTTCAAAAATAAAAAATAAATTCCATTGAGGGATGCATAAACATTAATTTACATTATTGGTGTTTATAACCCTAAGACATGAAACAAGTTGGAATCCATAATGGATTCATAGGTAATAATGATAGAGGATATTGAACCTCTAAGCTATGCATTGTACAGTTAAACTAAATTAAACAATGCAGATGGATTATAGATTAAATTATCACTTTGTTCTTATAGACACTCCACTTTCATCATTTTCATGTCAAAATTGCAAATCCCAATGATTTCCTACAATAATGCACAAATTAAAATAGTTATCAAAACTCTTCAACCAAGATCTCTCTAATAACACATTACACAACCATTGATGCTTCAACATATACTCAGAAGAAACCAATTGAAAACCAAATTAGTTGTTATAAATAAAATAAATATGCAAAAGATCATGAAAAACATAAAGAAACATATACATTACAATGAAAATCACTTGCTTATATAGGCAATGCAAAGCAATATGAAAGCTAAACTAGGAAATGTGGGACTAAACGCCACATAAAATAAAACTAGGTAAACACAAATACCTAGAGCCTAGAAAGCATGAGTAAGATACTCTAACATCCCCCCAAGTGAAGCTAAGGTTAAAAATAGAGGATTCAGTGTGAGGTCATGTGTCCTTATAGATGCTAATCCATCATGCTAGAGTACATGGATGTTGAGTCGCTATAACCACCAAGTGAAAGTAGGAATGGTGATAAATATGAGGATCACCAAATATAAACACTACGCTCTAAAGTACTAGGTAGAATTATGAACTTGAGGAAGCATAGCTTGAGCACCCTCCAACATGATAGTGAATAATGAGTACAAATATTGGTGGGGTTTCCACACTAGTGTCACTAGTGGGGATACCACATTGATGTCACTATAAGAATCACCAATAAGGCCATGGAGTCAAGTAACAATCCTTATATGGGTTTCGACAAATAAAACACCTGAATAAGATACCCATGTATAAAAGAGAAATACATAACACACTCAAAAAGTGCAACATATACATAACTCTCATAAAATGGATAAAAGAGAGAAAACATGTAGGAAAAACTCCCCCCCAATAGAGAGAAACGAAGAATAGAGAGCTAGAAACCCCCTAAATAATATGATGAAGAAGTCTGCACTCTAAGTACTCACAAGTCATGAAGGAACTCAATTTTCATGAGTGGTTCAAATCCACTACTCGATCACAAAAAACAACTAACACTAGATTTCACCAAAATAACTTCAATCAAGAAGACTGTAAATGGTGATTAAAGTATAAAAAATTATAACATGTGCAAGGAACGCTCAACACCAAGAAGTAGAAAGTAAATCACACCCCCTATACTGCTAAATGGATAGAGTGGAAAAATAAATGTATGTATGAGTGGTCCAAATCTACTACTTGAACATTGAATAACTTGATACTATATACACCAAAATAGATTCAAACAAGGAGACTATCAAATGTCAAAAAAGGTGTTGAAAATATAGAAAATATCTCTCAAAAAATGATGGCCCATTATGGTAATATAAAAGACAAGCAACTAGCAAAGTTAAAAGGTGCCTAGAATAGAGCACACAAATGAATGGAGGTAGACAAGGCTATATCAACAAACCCCCCATGGCACTTTATAAATTAGTGTGAGTAAAATATAACCCATACATAAAAAAACACCAAATAGAAATAAGGAAGATACTAGGATTCACTAAAATGGCTCCAAATGAGGAGATTGTTGACTTGTTGTATAAGCCATCAAGAGAGACGTGCTCCAAAAATAAGGGATCAAAAAATATGTCTCCATAGAAGAAGGTGAGGCATTAAGAAAGAGGCTTTGAGGAGACATGACATAAACTACCAATATGTTAAAATACTAATGCATGTTGTGGTCTAATGGAATAGTGTGGCAAATGATGAAAAGAGCCACAATGTATGCAAACACACAGAAGAATCAACAACAAAAAATAATATGTAAAACTAATGCAAAAAGGACGTTAGATTTAGCTAAAAATTCATCCAAGATAGAGTGTGCACAAGTTACAATGTAAGGCCCATAACACATGAAAACCCCATCGTAGTGACAATTTATACTCAAGAATAGGAGATTAGACTTAGTCGAAAATGCATCCATGAGTGGAACAAATGATGACAATGCAATCGAGAAGAAGTAAGAAGGAAGTTTGTGTTGCTTGTGAGGGGGTCTCACCTCTTTTCAGACTGAACCTTACCCTCTGATCTTTAACAAATGAAAGATACAAGGTATGTGTAAAACAAATAATATTCCCTCAAAAATACTCACAACATAGCAAATGCATCACCACTAAAATGTCACCACAAACTATATGCACAAGACAACACAATCAATGTGAAGAAACCCCATAGAATGTGACACTTTATATTTTAGTGTAATTTACAATATAAATAGGTCCAATGCATGGGAATTTGAAAAAATGAACTTTTGTGAAAAAAATGGTACTCGATTTTGAGCTACCAATCAAAAGTTATTAAGCAATTATGTTTTCATCAATAAGGCCTATTTAATAAAAAATTGCACTAAAATTTTAAAAAAACTTACTGCAACTAAGGGAACCTAGCCTTCCAACCACTCATTGTAATCAACACAGAACTAGAAATCTCCTCAAGTTAATAAAATTAAAAAATAGTCCATCTAATTACCTCTATGCATGTGCGAGTGAACTAAACTTCCTCTTAAAGAAATACTTACAGTTGATAAGGAAAAAATAATAAATTTCTAGCTGTGTAAAGAGGATAGAAGGTGGATTATTATTATTTTTGATTGAGAGGGTTTCTTGGCTTGTCTTCCAAGGCACATGTAATATCTTCTCTCCTCCAATGCAGTCAATGAAATAGAGACCAAAAAAGGTCAACTTATTTCAATGCCTTGGGGCAAATCCAACTTATAATGCTACTCACAAAAAAACTAGCACTTCAAAGAAGAAAAATAAACTCCACACACTTATATTCTCCTTCTACATAGCCTAATAAGGAATTTTCCATTGCATACGACAAAAAGGTAAAAATCCACACAGTTGGTCCTCTTTTCCTACACCTCTAAAGACTTCCTCCTATGTAACAACCTCCACGTAGATCTCCTACAATGCCATATAGGGTTCTTGAAATGCTCCAACATGAAGCATATGCTCAAAAAGGAGAAAACTAATTGTAAGGATGTAAGATGTAGATTGGAAGGAAGGACATATATTTGAAAGGAAGGATGCAGAAAAACCAATACTAGTTAGTTGGAAGGACACAAAAAACTCATACTAGTTAGTTAAAAGGATGCAAATCTAGAAAGAAGGACATAAAAAACTCTAGTGCCTTCTCTCTCCTCACTATCAATGCAGACCGAGGAAAATGATATTACCAATGCAAAGGTCAAAAAACCAATTTTATAGTGCACTCGGATCCATCTAAAATTGAATGCAACCCCAGATTTGAAGACTTCCAAGAAATTTCAACATAGATCTATAACAAAAAACATAATAGTCTAAAATACGCAGATCTTGAGATGGAGACAAACTCTACGTAGTCCTCAAGTGCCTTTACAACCCTAATGCAACCAAGAAGGTCTAATGCATCACCAACTAGATGGATGAAAAATAATATAGAAGAGAGAGGAATAGGTGTCAATG
Source organism: Torreya grandis (assembly GCA_037957365.1). Lineage (NCBI taxonomy): Eukaryota > Viridiplantae > Streptophyta > Pinopsida > Cupressales > Taxaceae > Torreya > Torreya grandis. Next base: position 1,174,436 of record JARHVA010000083.1, on the reverse strand, counting down.
CAGAATGCTTCCAAAAAGATGTTCCAATGCTTTCTCTCCACAAAGGACACAACTCCTTTTCCAAATTCCAATGCACTATCTATAAATCTCCTTTAATGCCTCCATGTTAATCAAACAAAAAATGCCACACATTAGATAAGTGATGATCCTCCTACAAAAAAATCCCACACTCCTCAAAGGATGTATTGCTATTGGTATGGTTGGTATGGCTATTATAAATCATTAATGCTTCAACTTGATGCAATAGATTGGCTTTGAATGATTCTAAACCAGATCTATAAACACCAAAGCCAAAAAAAACATTAAACATTATACAATTGATGACTATGAAAATGGCTGCTAGAGATGGATCTGATTAACATGAAAGATTTATCAAAACTCTTCAGCTAAGATCTCTCTAATGACACATTACCACAACCATTGATGCTTCATATACTCAAAATAAACCAATTGAAAAGCAAATCAATTGTTATACATAAAAGATATATACAAAATATTATGAAAAACATAAATAAGCATATATTACATTGAAAATCACTTGCTTACATAGGAAAGGCAAAGCAATATGAAAGCTAAACTAGCCAAAGTGGGACTAAACCCCACATAAGACAAAACTAGGTAAACACAAATACCTAGAGCCTATCAAGAATGAGTAAGATAATCTAACACAAACCAAGTTAGAAATCATTAAAACATTCTAAAACATATACATAATTTAACATGCACATTCTATGACACATTGGTGCATCCCTAATTAGGACAACACACCACATTAAATCATCTAATCCATCATCAACATCTTGAAATTGGTCCCCCTCTTAAAATGCCTCTATTTAACCATAATTTTGGATTTGGATCCTCTTAGGTAGATAGGCACAAGGGTGAATATAAAATATATAATAGACTAATTAAATTCCAAACTCAGATATACCATATACTAAATTTCTTAAGCTCATATAAGCTATTAATGGAAAGCACAACTATGCTAGATATAGAAATGACATAAAATAACCTACTTAGCTGGATCTGATGCTAGTATAGATATATATCTAGAAAAATCTGAAAGTAGGTGGGAAGATAATTCTAGAATAATTGTTAGATTCTAGATCTGGTACCTCTGGCTCTCTAGATAATTATGCTAGCCCTAGATTGTTGCATCGACATTATTATCTAAGTTTGATGCAGCTATCATATATGGAATATATACTAAATCAAGATGTGACCAACTAGATGCTTATGGGTTTTGCTTTGCCTTCACTTTGGTGCATTCATATCTAGATCATGGACTATTTCTCCTTGTGAAATGATAAAACCTTAGCTTTCCATCTTCAATGTGACCTTGGGAAAAAATGGGTTATGAGCACATGATGTCAAGATGACCCCACTTACCCCACTATCAAAGGATACTACCTACATAAAAAATACTCAAAAAGAGGGCCTTAGACTCATGTAGCTCTCCGCTATGTGTTGGCTTGTGTGTGAATCATGAAATGTGTGTAAAACAAGTACAATAATGACCTAACTTGTAATTTAGAAAATAAGACCTTATGACTACTTATTTAGTAATTTAGACATATAAATGTGTTGTACCTATCACTATTATGTAAATAAGGAAGCTTGATCAATTGAATGATTGATAGTGTTTTTGATAAGTGACTTAGTCTCTTTGGTCTAATTACTAGGTGAGGAATGGTTGAGGGTTGATATTGTATTTATACCAATCTTATCGGGAGATAACCTGCATTAAAACACTTAGGTTGACCATTGGGATATGTTTCATTTACAAATTGGTTGACTTTAGGGCTCTAAATACTTACTTCAAGGTAGGATAGTACTATTGATGCTATTGTGTATCCTAGATGTTAGTGTCCAGGGAGTAGAAAAATAGGTATAGGATCTTAACTTATAAAAGTGTAAGATAAGTACATTTTAAGCATTCTAGGCAAGATATGATGTCTTTTCCATCAATATAAGCCTAATCAAACTAAGAGATAAGCAAAGGTACACAAGATAGAGTAGATGTGAGGCTTACAAAAGTAAGACATGTGTATAACTAAAAGGAATAACCAAGGTCTGAGTTTTCCAAGTGTAAAAGATTGAGGTGATACATAATCAAAAAATATCATCTACATCCCCCCCATTTAATTTAGTAATGAAATTGTTAGTTTAAAGGATAGGAATAAGTACATAGGTGTGTATGCATACCTTATCTTTATTTGTGTTGAATTTGAGTGCTTTACTCATGATTGACTTGCAACCAAGAACATGTTATTGTGTAAAATCAATGCATATAATTTGGGTTAAAATTACTTTAAATAGATTGAAATTAAAAGAGTAAGGTTTAGGAGTACACCTGTGTGTTGATGTAACCACCTTGCCTATTGACACATTTTTTTGCAAATGATATATCATTGTAAGGCTCTAAAACTGAGATTAAGATAAATATAGATGAATTTTTAAAATGCATATATCGAAGGAGATAAATAGAGAGAGAGTGAGATTGGAAGGCAAATTCCCCCAAATTTGGAGCAAAAGTGAGTTACCACATGGTAGTTGAGATTATCTCAACCATGCAACCCAATGATACTTATAACCTAATTAGGTTGGTTGATACAATAATATACAACCTAAAAAATTGGCAAGATTGAGTGATTTGATCACCTCAATCATACCAAAAGGTGAACCAACTACTGAAATATATTAGTTTGATAAAGTTTGTAAATTTTCATGAGGTATCAATATGTACAATGGTTTTAGAATCTAAAACTAATTTGTATTTTAAAATATTAGCTGCATGTTGCATAACATATGCACCTTAAATATGTCTCATACTAAATTGTGTACAAAAATGGTACCATGAATAGAATTATACCAAAAATGTGTATTTGAATAATATAATTGTGTGTTTTGGCCAATTCAGATAATTGTGTAAGTGTGAAGGACATGCTTCCAAATCATGCCCCTACTATATATGAAGAAATTTGAAATTAATATAAATATCAATATGAAGGAAATGTTTCTAAAATATGCCCCCACTATAAACTGGAGATGCTAAATACTGGATAGGTGTGGAAAACATGCTTCCAAAGCATGCCCCCACTGAATCTATGAACAAATATAAGTACCATACTAAATGAGTGTGGAGAGCATGATTCCAAATAATTCACCCATTGAATCTAAAAACTATGAATTCGTGGAATCCATGTCTATATGACATGACCCCACTAAATTTGCAAACTGATATAAGTACCAAATACTGAATAAATGTGGAGAATATGCTTCTAAAGCATGCCCCCACTGAATCTAAAAATTGTGAATGTATGGAAGCCATGTCCATGACATACCCCCACTGAATCTGCAAACTGATATAATTACTAAATATTGAATGAGTGTGGAGAACATGATTTCAAAGTAATGCTCCATTGAATCTAAGAAATGTGAATGTGTAGAAGCCATATCCATATGACATGCCCCCACTAAATTTATAAATTGATAAAAGTACCAAATACTAAATGAGTTTGGAGAAAATGCTTCCAAAGCATACCCACACTAAATATAAGAACTATGAATGTGTGGAATCCATGTCTATATGACATGCCCCCATTGAATCTACAAAGTAATATAAATACCAAATATTGAATAAGTGTGGAGAACGTGCTTCCAAAGCATACCCCCATTGAATTTAAAAACTATGAATGTGTGGAAGCTATGTCCATAGGACATACCCCCATTAATATCCCTCCCCACCCTTTGAGGTGAGGGAAAAATATTTCCTGGTAGTTACCTCACCTCAAAGGAATAAGATAACCATATATCTTTATATTTGTGTAACTGAACCATGTAGCATGTATAAAAATATGCATAGGTAAATGTATCATTAAAGCACATAAAACCAATGTGATCACATGCAGGCCTAAGATTTATTATAAAGCTCATGATAATGGTTAGATAGTAATAATACAAGCTCAATAAGAAAACAAGCACACACACAAGAGTACTCAAAAGTAAGTCAACATACAAAGGTCTTAGGAGACCTTAAACAAGGGGCATGTTCAAATGCCATAAAATTAAATGGACATGACTTAGTCAAATGTCCAAAAAATAATGAATGTCATATTGAAATGTTCATACAAAAAGTAATGACATATTCAAATGTCTAATAAAGCAAATATATGAATAATGTCACATATAATGAAGCATATTCAAATGCTGGAATAAGCAAGACAATATAAAGGCAAAACACTCAAGGAAGTGCATAAGCAACTGACATAAAAATATCATAGTATCTCATGAATCAAATGTGTTATCAAAAAATGTTAAACTCGTAGAATATCAAGTAACATGTACAAGATATAAACATGGATAAGGCATGTGTAAGTACATAAGATCCCAATCATGATAATGTGATTTGACCATAAAATGATATAACCTGGAAGTATCAAGATCATAGAAGATAGATGCCCCTGATGTCTTGGTGATGTGAGTAGAGGGAAAAACCAACACCCTTAAATGTATAGAATCATGTATATGTGTATTCTTGTAGATGTATACGTAGGAGTAAATGATATGCTAACCCTCAACATGGAATTAACACATAGATGCCAAGGAGCTAATAGAACATGTATGTGATAAAAATGTTTTTGGTTTTTTGAATGTTTTTTATTTTTTTTGGTATTTTTGAAGAGACAAGATCATCCTATGATCTCATCCAAAGGATGATCATAGGTATCTCCCCACTCAAAAATTGGTGTAATAAACTAGTGGTACTAACAAGGACTATGTATATGTGTAATATCTATCAGTATAATATCTATGATGCTTAACATATGTATAATAAGATCCTGAGGTTATGAAATACCAATAGAAGGAATATTTGTTCATGGAACCCATATTTGTATATTATATGCTTTATTTGGAATAGTAATAGTAGAAACATGTTTAAGTTCTCTAAACATTTGAATATGGTGCATGAAAAATGAGGATTCCATGGAACCCACCATCTATCTCTGATGTAAAGGTCCCTCAAGTACTGGCTACCTAGTAAAGGGGATTATTTGTTACTTATCCTTTTGTGGTGGATTATCCTTAATAGGATTGATAATTAACTACCTGGGTATGAATTTCTCTTTTTCAAGAGGTTATTCATATGGAATAATGGAAATTGTAATTACCTGATTGGCATGAATGTACTTAACACACCCATTCACTATATAAGGTAATGTTCAAAGAGTATGTATACAAGGTCATCCCAACAACATGTCAAAGACACCCATAGAAGGTATAAATAAGAAATTAGTAACCACATGTGTGGGACCAAATTATAAGGATAGATCAATCTTGCCAAGAGTCATCTGGGAGCTCCCATCAAATTATTTGACTGATCTAGTAGCGGGGTGTAAATCATGATGAGTATAACCCAAATGAATAAGTAATGTCATGTTTGAAACATTTTCAATTTCACCATTATCAATCATAACATTGCATATGGGGTGTTATCAAAGTATGCTTGAATGAATGGAGAATGAAGATTAGAGTCATCATCCTTAATTTCATTATCATCAAAGGAAATGGAAGGTTTCTAAATCATAAGAAGTATATGTCACGTGTAAGTACCAATAAACCCATATAGTGTGTGTCCATAATATAGAGGAGGATGTTCATTATATGTCATTTGTAATTCTAGTTATTTCTTAGAATGGTCTTATAAATAACTGTTAAATATCTTCTATTTATGGTGATCATTAGGTTATGAACCTAATTCCTTTAGAGGATCATCAAATGTAATCTATTATTCATTAATGAGGTCCTAGATATTATGCTTCAAGGTAAAACGTCTATTTTTAGAATGCCTAAGGCCTTGGTGATTGTCAAAATAAGCATTTGCATCATATCCTGTAGGTAGAGATCTATTCATATCAACCTATATAGGAGGAAGGAAAAATATAAGATGATACACTATCAACCATAGGAGTAATAAATCCGGAGGCTTAGGTAAATGTGCAAAATATCTCCTTGATACATTAATTAAAACAAGACATTTAAGATGCTATGAAATTGCATTGATCATGGTGGTTGTTTCCTTTTTAGGCTCAGGAGGTTTTACCTTATAACTCAGTTTGATCATAAATTTAGTACTAGTTGCAGATGCAACAAGTTGTTTGCTACATACTTGAGATTATTCAATGATATACTCTTCATTTCATGGTCCCATACAATATGGCATAAGTCATGAAAAAATTGAAACTTCTTAAAGACAATGGACTCATGTAAAGGAGTAAACAAACTTTGCTTGAATATATCTTATAACTCTTTGCCATAGGATTGGTCATTTTGGCTAGCATTGTCTTATATATCAAGACATATTCATTGATAGGTTAATTGGTTCCTTGTTTTATATTGGAATTTTTTTCATAGAAAACCTTTTTGGAAATGTTAATATAAAAGTGTGCTAAAAACCAGTCTACAAGAGGCTTGAATACTTTTATGGATTGGAGAGGTTAGTCATAAAACCACCTGAAAGCATAGTCCTTGAGTCTTCTTGAAAATAATTTGGACAAAAGTTTATCATTAGAGGTGTAGTCAAGGCATGCCACATAAAATGTTCAAAAATAATTTTCAGGATCACCCTTTCCATCATAAAATGTGAACTTAGGTGCAATAAATCTGGTTGACAAAGGGTGCAAAGAGATCTCAAGTGCAAGAGGGTTATACAACACATATTGTGAATGGTGCATGAGGGGATTTTAAATATTTTTATTCAATGTTTGTAACCTCGTCCTCCAAGGTCTTTATGAATTGAAGGAGTTTTTGAACTATAGACCCAGTGGTATTTAGATTAGCAATTTGAGTAATCACCAAAGGGGATGAAAACATGGTTTAAATAGGCTTTGAAACTAGCATTTGAGTTGAAACCATTGGTAATTATATGTTTTATGTAGCAATAATAGTTTAAAGGAACAAAGGTTTAAACACAATCCATGCCCCCATTATATGTAGGTAGATTGATAAGTATGGGCTGAGTTATAATACCTTCCAAGGATTCACCATTACTAGGTGAGGTAGCCTTAGTTTTATCTTGTTTACTTATTTCATATCTTATAACATATAATGTTATTATTGATATGAGTAATAAATTCCTCTTGATATTTTTGGAGAGTTGTCAATGATGTCATGAAGGTGTCCAAGTGAGTGGATGAAGAGCCTTTATAGTCTAAGTGACAATGACAAAGTGTGCAATGTGCTTGTCGTAATATGCTTAAAAAAGGCTTGGTTTATCTTTAGAGTTTGCATGATTATAGATGTTTAAGGATGAGTATGTTAATTTGAGGATGGGTAAGATGTACCTAAGATGTTTTATATGCTTTGAGTGCTTGTGTGCATGTGTGGATTTCATTTGGTTGATCATTATTATCAACTAGACATTTTGGGTCTAGTGGAAGAAAATCTGAGTAGGAAATTTGATGACATCACCATTTCCACATGTGAATGAGTCAAGGGGAGTTGGTCATATGGTTATGATAAAATTTGTGCCTAGGGATTATGTTCTAAATTTTAGATCATGCACTAAAGTGCGCCAAAAGATATACAAGTGCAAAGTTGGGATCTTAGGTAGTTTGATAGTGTTTCCCCATACTTAGCCAAATTTGCATGAGGCAAGAAAGAGTTGAGAAAGTAGTTTGGTAATGGAATATGTCACATGTTTGGACATTTTAAGAGATTTTAATCATATGGGTTTATTTAGTTTTGTGCCTAATTGATTTATGCTAAATTTTAGATCATATACCGAAGCATGTCAAAAGATATGCATGTGAAAATTTGGTCTTCCAAGTAATTCTTGACATTATTGGCTATGTAGTAAAAAAATATAAGTGAGCATAGTAATGGAATTGTATCTCAATCATGTGAAGGTTTCAAGAGCAGTTCGACATCTGGTTGGATTCTCTTATGTGAGGAGATGATATGGTCCAAATTTAAGAACATGTGAGTCAGCAAGGTAAAATATACAACTATGAAAAGTTGGAATTCTAGTAAGATTGAAATGGTTCCCATAATTAGTAATTTTTTCACAAGTTAAATTTTGAGTAACATCTATGGAGCACATTGCTCCAAGATGTATGAAAGCAACAAGATGGTTCCAAGTGTTCAATATTTAATGCTAAGTCAAGATAAAGATTGAGATTCTTCTAAAGATCAATAGTGAGTGGGTGATCATACATATAGAGATCAATGGTGCACATTAAAGTCAAGAGGTCAAAGTGAAAAATATCTAGCATTTTTAAAGCAAGGACAATCTCATAGAGATCAATGGTGCATGTTGAGTCAAAATTACCAGATTGCACAAGATGAGGTCAACTGTTAGAAGTTTAACATTTGGGAATTGACACACTATTTATTAGAGTTTAGAGAAGATCTATGGTGCATGTTTAATCTGATCAATGAGGACACGAGATGCAAGAATGGTGTTTGAGGTTAAACTGTGACTATTTACTTTTGAATATTTCAATTTGTAATGGAAAAAACTAGTGCTTTATATTTTTACTATATCTTTCGATTTATATAGAATTTGCTCATGGTGTAAAAATAAAACTTGTAGAGGAATACAAGATGCATTTGGAAGTATATATTTTAAGATTTTAAAGTGTGTATAGTGATAGTTATAAAGGTTCAAATTTGAATTTATGTTCATGTGTATTCTATAAGTAACCATAAAAGATTATTCAAGCTTGTTTTGATATCTCTTAATGAATTGGCTATTGGGAAGTATTGTAGACTCCATAAGGATGAGTTGCGTACATTATGAATTTTTGACCAATCATATGTAGTATGAACAAAGGTTTATAATATGAATGTGTATTCATTCATGGTGACTGTATGCACAAAATGTTGTTTGAGTAAATTGTGCTTAAGCAAAAGTGTACTATGTTGGTTTTTGGCACTTAAGGGGGACCTATAGATCATATAAAATGGGTCCATGCATTTGGAAGTGGTCTTGTGTTCTTGTTTTTTTCCATGAAGTGCTAAATTTGTGAATAGGTCTCCATGAGACCTATAAGAGCTACAAGGGCCTAATTTAAAGGTGTAGTTGCGTAAGAGTGACCCATAGATTCTATGGCTAACCTACGAAGATTGTATTGAGTTTTATATTCATATGATATATGCCTTAATGGTTAAGGAATGCCTAATGGCCGACCAAGATGTTGATAATCATGATAAATCTATAAATGGTGAAACCAAATGTGTTGGTTTCTAGACTTTGAGAGAGACTTATGCATGAAATTTGCATTTGAGAGTATAGTGTTGTGAATCAAGGGAAAGGGTGGGTATCCTATGGATGAGTTGAAGAGTAGAATAGATTGATAACTATTTGTATGACTTGTAGGTCATAATTTTATTAGTAGAATAGTGCTCTTGCTTTTTGAGTATGAGTGAAGGTGAAGAGTGATAATTAGAGGTCCATCATGAGGTGTTGAAAACATCAGTTCTGTTGTTCCCAAAGTCTATCACTCATTTTTGGTATAACACATGAACCATTTTTGGTCCTACAAGCCAAAAATTCTCTCTTCCCTTCTAAAAAATTAGTATGAGCCTTAAAATTCTCTATTTTATAAAACTTTTTCAACTAAGGAACCCTACAAATACATTTATACGGACTCCACAGGTAGAATTATATAAACTCTGTAGGCTCAAATCTACGGACTCCTCAAGGAAACTACAGACTCTGAAAATAGGTTTCTATGGAATCCACAAGCTAGATTTCTATGGAATCTTTCAAGGTTAGAGAAAACTCAGAGAAAACTATGGACTCAGTTTCTACGGACTCCTCAAGGAAACTACGGACTCTGCAAATAGGTTTCTATGGACTCCACAAGCTAGATTTCTATGGAATGTTTCAAGGTTAGAGAAAACTCAGAGAAAACTATGGACTCAGTTTCTATGGACTTCAAGGCTTGAAAACTATAGACTCTACAGACTTAGTTTCTACAGACTCCCCTAGATCTACGAACCCAAAACTACAGACTCTGTAAGTTGGTTTCTCATCTCTACAAACTCCCCCAGATCTACGAACTCATTTCTATAGACTCTACAGCACTAGATTCTACAAACTCTATAGGAAAGAAACAGGTTCTTAACACTTAGGTGATTTCAATCAGGAAGTTCAAAGGAGTCTTTCGAAAGCCTGAAGAGTACCCTTGCGGAAGGCACTTAACTGCCAAAAAAACCTTCACAAATTTTTTGAAGGGAAATCTTGAATGACAAGTGCCCTTATGGAGGGCACTTAGGAGCCAAAATCGACCCTTGAAACTTTTTTGAAAGGCAACCTTGGAGGTCAGACAACCCTTTCGAAGGGAAAGTGTGGAACAGATGGACCTTTTCAATAGTTTGAAGGGTAGTTTTGGGATCGAACAACCCTTACAGAGGGTAGATTGAGATCTCCTTCAGGAAGAGAACAAGGCCAAATGAACAAAGGAATTCATTTGAAAGGATTTTCTGTGGCAAAGTTGCTAAGACAATTCCTTCAGACTTTTATCTAAAGGAATAAGCCCGATCAAAGGATGAAGCCTGACAAAAAGTGGCAAAAGAAAGTGGGAAAGATATGAAGGAACATTTCCTTTAGACAAAATGTCTGAAGGAATAAATTTAGACATTTTGTCCAAAGTAATTAGAGCTCAAAGACCGCTCGAAGCTTAAAGACTCTGAAGACCACCCAAAAGATGACCCCGAAGGGCAGGTACCCTTGTGGGGGGTTCTTGCCAAGCAAAATGGACCCTTCTCAAGACCTTGAAGGGTAGGTCTCATCTAAAAAAGGACAAAACAAGAATGCCAAAGGAATTGCCAAGGAGGATGATGGGCCCACAGAAGTCAAAGTCGAACATCGTGAAATAGCCGTTGGGATCTAGAAGTCTATCGATGTCCCTGCAGCCACCAAAATTAGGGCAACCAACTAGCTGTTGGCTTTCAAATGATGATGAGCCCAAAGATGTCAAATTCATAGCAAAAAAGTATCCATTGATCTTTGTAAGTTTAAATGCAGAACCAAAGGCATTCAAAGACCTAGAGGCCAAAAGGAAGAACCACCGAGAGGAGGAGCCAAAAGAGCCAACAAAGCTAGGAACATAGCCTCGAGAGCTCAGATTCCAGAAAAAGACAAAACTAGAAAGGGGAAAAGATAGCCCAAGGGCTCAAATCACAATATAAAGAGGAAAAGGCCAAAATATCTATGTAGAAGTTATTCTAGTAGGTGAAATAGTCCTCACAATAGATATTTTAGCCCTTAAACATTGAAGACGCCGCTTATTTGTCTCCCAGGGAGTAAAGGTAAAGTGGACAACTGCATAAATAGTAGGAGATAGACCAGATGATCTAGACCCAAGAGAAGACATTTGAGATGAAATGACATGCCACAGTTAAAGCAGCTACCCTGTTCTAGCATGGTCCTTTGAAAAAATTGAAGACACATTCAAAGCATTGAATGCAACATAGGTCGTTCTAAGGAAAAAAAGTGCCAGTCTTCTGTTGGTTACTATATATTGTAAATCTCTTCTTTTCATAATGGGGATCTTTTTGATTAAAAGAAGCAAAACTCTACCCAAATTGAGAAGCCATTGGTGAGACTTTGAGCTCAGATTGTTGATCATATTTCTTTGTTTTGAATGAGAAAGCAAGTCACTTTTAGACTTTGAGCTGTCATGGATTGTGTCATTTAGGGAATGGTTCTTATGTCTGCTTCCTGAATGTGTTCTTATCCATTAAATAAAATAAGTAGAATTAGTGGAAATAATTAGGAAGATGTCCTAAAGCCAACTGTAGGAAGACTTTGTGCTCTCTACAATTACCTTTAGTGTGTTTGTCTATTTTCTATTTTATGTGTAAAGGACCTTCGGATGACTTTGTGCCCTCATTGTCTTTTGTATTTCACTCTTGGGCAGTCGAGGTGGAGACTTTGTGCTACATACCAAGCTGCTAGTTACTCTGCGCCCCTGTTACCAGTTACTTGTCACTACCTGAAAGAACTCTTACTATTTCTTGTAAGATCACTTATAAAAGAAGAGAAGTGCCTTCAATGTCTTCACTAAGATTTATCTTTTGTTTATGAGCATCATCTCTGAAAAAAGAGAGATGGATGGTGATACCCTACCCCTAAGTGTTATTTTCTACTTATATCTACAGTATATATCCCCTTCATGCTTATAGGGAACCTCCCCTTGATGAGATGAGAGATTTGTCCCCTTTTGATGTGGTAAACCTAGACACTAGGCTAACCAATATTCCTTGTTGTGGTTGTTCAGACCTATTTTGCTCATCAGTATGTTGGTGACAAAATATTCACCCAACAGTTATTTGGCAACTCTGTTGGGGAAGAACAAGCAGTTTGAAGCCTCAATATTCAAGCTGAAGAAAGAATAGTTTTTTTCTAATTTTATTCTATAATCTGGTAACCCCACACTATACTAGAAGTCAGAGAACCCAAGGTGTTTTTGACTTGGTATTTGAGTTGGTGCAACAAGGAAATTTCAATTTGTTTCCTCCACAACCTCAATTTCAACAATCTAGGAGTGTTCCTCCCATTCGTACCAAGTCACCAATACAAGGTAGAGCTTCTTTTTCTACTATCACAAGAGCTTTACCTATACATACTCCAACCAAATTTGTTATCCCTGCTTTCCATAATCCAATCATGGTGATTCAAGGCCCCTGGAGTAATTCTTTTGGCCCACTTAATCTAACTCCACCCTAACATGAGCTTCCATGTAGTTCAAGGAAAAATTTCCCTAAATTATTTGGTGATGGGAGAGTTCACCCTAATGAACACATTGTAGCCTTCATCATAGCATATGGTGTAATAGGCATGAAATTTGAGAATGTGGCAGTCAGGCTATTTGTGGAAACATTACAAGGTGCTACTACAGATTAGTTTTACCACCTACAGGCCTGGTCAGTGATTGACTGGGATACTCTTAAAGCCAAATTCAATGTAAGGTTCAAGCCTATAGAAGATGTGCATGCCCTGCTAGCCTAGCTCACGTAGATGAAGAAAGAACCTCATGAACCTATGAGGGATTTCATTGCTAAGTTTGAAAAGCTGATGAATTGGATTCCTATAATTGCTTAGCCTACACCTGAGAACCTAAAATGTTTTTTCATCAACTCACAGCTACCTGAAGTGAGTTTTCTATTGAGACGTGCTAGACACATAGACCTTACTACTACTCAGGATTTGGCCACTGAGGTGGAAGATGATCTCATCTTGGCAGGGAATATAATAAGAGATCTAAATAAAGGCAAATCTTCTTCATCTTCTGAGAATTCATCTACAGGCACCACTGATCAAATGGTGTAAAAGCCGGTAAATGAACTGCTAGCCTTGAAAAGAAAAGTGGCCCAAGGTATGTCTGCTCCTCCTTATCAAGATATGCCAAGGAGGAAATTTTAGAATCAGGCATATCAAGGCAATACTGCAAGGAATCAAGGGTAGCCAAACCATCTTCCTCCCACTCAGGGGAAACTTGCATTGAAGCAGCACCAACCAACTCAGTAGTTGGATATCTAGAAATAGAACATGATTTCTCTTTCCAACCTGAGTTTGATCGAGAAAATGACACTAATATCTTTGCAGTAGGCCAAGATGAATCAGTTGGTGACTCCCATATTGGTTTTCTAAATTACCAAGATGAACCCAGAAGTGAAGGTAAAGTAGTTGAGGGATCATATGCTATTTTCACCCGGTCTAAGAATCAGTCAGCCCAATCAGCTAATAAGGACAAAATAGGAGAAGGATCTTAGCCTACAATTTTAATTGCTAAGCGAGGAACCACTCTACCTTTCCATCTAAAAGATTTGGCAATTGCTAAAAAAGTAAGTACTCCAAACATGCCTTCACCTTCAACTTCAACTTTGCAGATCAGTCCTCCCCCTCCCAAAAACCAAAAGGATGAGATCCCATCCTCTGTTAATAGTTTATTTTAGACATTTGACATAATTGACCATGTCAAGAAAACCAAAATTCAAATGTCTGAATTTAAATTCCTATAGGCTAACCCTGAGCAGTTGGACAGGTTGGTTGAGTGTGTAAAGAATAAAGCCATCCCTGTAGGACAAGATGTCAAGAAGGTAACTCATGATCCCCCAAGAAACATGTCCATCCCAAACAATCTTATCATTACTCCTCCTGCTACCCCTAGGAAAATAGAGCCTTTCTATGTTTCCCTGTTGATAAATGGTCACAAGCTGAGTAATTGCATCATTGATTCTAGAGCTTCAGACAATGTCATGCCTACCAAAGTGGCAGAATATCTTGGTCTCACACTGACCAAGACATTTAGGAGATGTTTCTCCATAGAGAAAAAATAAGTGCCACTACTAAGACAAATCAAGGATGCCCAATTTGCATTTGCCACCTTTCCAGAAAAGAGAATCAAGATGACAGTCCTGGTGGCCGACATCCCAGCCTCATACAACATCCTTCTTGGATGAAATTTTTGCAAGGAAGTTGGTGGTGAGTTGAGCATGGACCTGTCTGAAGCGAGGATCCTTGTCAAAGGCATCATGAAGAGGCTGCTCCTTGAAAAGGAGGTAAAATATGTTGTCACTTAGACATCAGTGCCTAAAACTCAAATTCTATTTGAGTCTTTAGGGAGGGGTAATTATTTTCTCTCTACTGAGGATGTTCATATTTTAGCAGATGAAAGTCCTATAGGTGGTGATCCAAAAATTGATTCAAACAAGACATTAGAAGAATTGGTAGGGCACAGTACAGATGAAAAGGATCTTCCCTCTCTAATAAAGAAAAATATGATAGAAGATCAGTTTCTAATGATGTTTGGATCCTAGAATTTGATGGCAACAATTCCTCTACCGGTTCAGGAGCTGAGATTGTTCTAATATCTCCTCAAGGAGATATTTTTCCCTCTTCATATGAGTTGCAGTTCAACAAAACCAACAACACTACCGAGTATGAATCTCTGTTACTCGGGTTGAAGGTAGCTCAAAATAGAGGTGTTAAAATCCTTCATGCTAAAGGAGATGCTGCACTGATGGTTTATCAGGTGAGAAACTTGTGTCAAACCAAGAACAAAAGATTGTGCCACTACCGCAATCTGGTATGGGACTATATTGAAAGTTTTTATGATTTTAATATATCTACAGTACCTAAAGAGCTTCATAATCATGAAAATTCTTTAGCTGACCCTGAAACCTTCATGGTTCCTCACCTTGATTTCAAAGATAATAGGTACACTATCAAACTGGTCTTTCAACCAAGTGTGCCTGACAAAGCCAATCATTAGCAGGAGTTTGATGCTGACAATCAAATAATGTGCTGGACTAAACCAGAAGAGCAACACGCTATGGTATTAGATCATACTGCTACATGACAAAGTTAGGAAAAGAAAATTTTCACCAAGAGAGCAAAGATTTATGGTTTTCAGATTGGAGACCACGCCTTGCCATGGGGCAAGAAGAGAGAACCAAAAGGAGTGCACAGAAAATGTGATTCCTGGTGGAGAGTTCCATTCACCCATCACCGATTCTGGGGAAAAAATGACTTCTTACTAGTTTATCAAGATGGAACGCCATTTGCATTATCTCATAGTGGGCAACATCTGAAACACTTTAATTCTTGAAGCATCAAATAAGATCATCTGTACATATTGTATATTTGTATAATATTTAGTTCTATTTTATGCTTTTTGTTTTCATTTTCATTTTTGGCACCTTTATTTTTGGTTGGCACAACTCCATGGCCCAATGGCACACTTCAAGGCACTGAAGGTTATGGTTTCTACTCGCCTCAGCTACTTCAAAATTTCAAATGAAGAAAGTTCCCCAACTGGAGCTAGCTGTTGTTCCCAAAGTCTGTCACTCATTTTTGGGACAACAAGCAAATTTTTTTTGGTCCTACAAGCCAAAAATTCTCTCTTCCCTTCTAAAAAATTGTTATGAGCCTTCAAATTCTCTATTTTCTAAAACTTTTTCAGCTAAGGGACCCTATAGATACATTTTTATAGACTCCACAGGCAGAATTCTATGGACTCTACAGGCTCAAATCTACGGACTCTACAGATAGGTTTCTATGAACTCCATAAGCTAGATTTCTACAGACTCTTTCAAGGTTAGAGAAAACTTAGAGAAAAATATGGACTTAGTTTCTATGAAATTCAAGGCTTGAAAACTACAGACTGTACAGGACTTAGTTTCTACAGACTCCCCCAGATTTATGAACCCAAAACTACAGACTCTACAGGTTGGTTTCTCATCTCTATGGACTCCCCCAGATCTATGAACTCATTTCTATAGACTCTATAAGACTAGATTTGATGGACTCTGTAGGAAAGAAATAGGTTCTCAACACTTAGGAGATTTCAATCAGGAAGTTCAAAGGAGTCTTTTGAAAGCCTGAAGAGTACCCTTGTGGAAGGCACTTAGCTACCAAAAAGACCTTTGCAACTTTTTTGAAGGGCAATCTTCAAGTACAAGTGCCCTTGCAGAGGGCACTTGGGAGCCAAAATTAACCCTTACAACTTTTCTAAAAGGCAACCTTGGAGGTCAGACAACCCTTTTGGAGGGTAGGCGTGGAGCAGATCGACATTTGCAAAAGTTTGAAGGGTAGTTTTGGGCTCGAACAACCCTTGCAGAGGGCAGAGTGAGATCTCTTTTAGGAAGAGAACAATGCCAAATGAACAAAGGAATTCATTCAAAAGGATTTTTTGTGGTAAATTTGCTAAGGTAATTCTTTTGAATAATTTTTTTGAAGGAATTCCTTGAGACTTTTGTTCGAAGGAATAAGCCCGATCGAAGGATGAAGCCCGATCGAAGGATGAAGCCCAATGAAAAGTAGCCAAAGCAAGCAGAAAAGACATGAAGGAACATTTCCTTCAGGCAAAATGTCTAAAGGTATTAGAGCCTAAAGACTGCTCAAAGCTTAAGGACTCTGAAGACCACCCAAAGGATGACCCCGAAGGGTAGGTACCCTTGCGGGGGGTTCTTACCAAGCAAAATGGACCCTTCTCAAGACCTCAAAGGGCAGGTCCCCTCTAGAAAAGGACAAAACAAAAATGCCAAAGGAATTTCCAAGGAGGATGACAGGCCCATAGACATCAAAGTCAAATATCGTGAAATAGCCATTGGGATCCAGAAGTCCGTCAATGTCCCTGTAGCTATCAAAATCAGGGCAACCAACTAGCCATTAACTTTTAAATGATGACGGGCCCGAAGACATCAAATTCATGGCAACAAAGTAGCCATTGATATTTTTAAGCTTAAATGTGGACCCGAAGGCATTCAAAGACCTAGAGGCCAAAAGGAAGAGCCACTGAGAGGAGGAGCTGAAAGAGCCAACAAAGCTGGGAACGTAGCCCTGAGAGCTTGAATTCTAGAAAAGGACAGAACCAAAAAGGGGAAAAGATAGCTTGAGGGTTCAAATTGCAGTAGAAAGAGGAAAAGGCCAAAATATCTACATAGAAGTTATTCCAATAAGTGAAACAATCCTCAAAATAAATATTTAAGCCCTTAAATATTGAAGACACTACCTATTTGTCTCCTAGGGAGTAAAGGCAAAGTGGACAGCTGCACAGATAGTAGGAGACATACCAAATGATCCAGACCTAGGAGAAGACATTTGAGATGAAATGACATGTCACAATTAAAGTAGCCACCCTATTCTAGCATGGTCCTTGACAAAACTGAAGATGCATTCAAAGCATTGAATGCAACATAGGTCACTCCAAGGAAAAAAGTGCCAGTCTTCTCTTGGTTACTATATATTGTAAATATCTTATTTTCATAAGGGGGATATTTTTGATTAAAAGAAGCAAAACTCTGCCCAAATTAAGAAGCCATTGCTGAGACTTTGAAATCAGATTGTTGATCATATTTCTTTGTTTTAAATGAGAAAGCAAGTCACTTTCAGACTTTGTTCTGTCATGGCTTGTGTTATTTAGGGAATGGTTCTTATGTTTGCTTCTTGAACGTGTTCTTATCCATTGAATGAAATAAGTAGAATTAGTGGAAATAATCAGGAAGGTGTCCTAAAGCCAACTGTAGGAAGACTTTGTGTTATCTACAATTACCTTTAGTGTGTTTGTCTATTTTCTATTTTATGTGTAAAGGACCTTGGGATGACTTTGTGCCCTCATTGTCCTTTGTATTTCACTCTTGAGCAGTCGAGGTGGAGACTTTGTGCTACATCCCAGGCTACTGGTTACTCTGTACCCCTATTACTAGTTACTTTTCACTACCTAAAAGAACTCTTACTGTTTCCTGTAAGATCACTTTTGAAAGAAGAGAAGTGCCTTCAGTGTCTTCACTAAGATTTCTCCTTTGTCTATGAGCATCATCTCTAAAAAAAGAGAGATGGATGGTGATACCCTACCCCTGAGTGTTATTTTCTAATTATATATATAGTATATAGCCCCTTCATGCTTATAGGGAACCTCTCCTTGATGAGAGGAGAGATTTTTCCCCTTTTGGTGTTGTAAAATTGCACACTAGGCTAACCAATCTTCCTTGCTATGGTTGATCAGACCTATTTTGCTCATTAGTACGCTGGTGACAAAATATTCACCCAACAAGTTCAAAGGTGGATTTATTCATAGGTGTTGTTGTGGTATCCCAACATCTAAGGGGGTTTTACCCTCTTTGCAAGGTGAAACTTGCTAAAGGTCTAGTTGTTGTGGCAGTTTAACTAAACAGGTGTGGTAGCACCTTGTAGGATTGTAGTCTCACTAAATAAGAGATGGTAGTTCGTTGATCAGTTTTAGCTAGTCTAAATTGGTTCTTATTATTATAGGATAGTAGTCCAATTTTAGGATCCCATGGGTTTTCTCCCCCAAGAGGGTTTACCACATATGTCATGTGTTGTGTGATTGATCTTACATTGTCTCTCTTGCTCATTGCTATGAATGATGTGTATGCTTCATGAATGCTTATTGTTATTGATTAAGAACTTGAAAGGATTGAAATTTAAGTTTTATTTTATAGGCTCATTGATTCACTCCCCTCTCAATGATTTTACCTCTAATAATTGGTATCAGAATAGTCTTTTGGTAAAGACTTGACAACTTAAAAGTGATCCAAGGTACAATATGGGTAGTCATCAAGGATGTTTGTTTACTAAGCAAGCACTGATGTTTAATGGATCTAATTATGATTTTTGGAGTGTAAGGATGAGGACATAAATTATGTCCCTAGGGTTTGATGTATGGCAATCTATTCTAGATGGTTATGTTGCTCCTACTGCTCCTTTATCTAGTGCTATAAACAAAAAAATATTTGAGAATAAATCTAAAGTAATGAATGCCATCACTTATGGTTTTACATATATCAAGTTTACCAAGATAGTCCATTATAAATATGCTAAAGAGATATGGGACAAAATGTAGATCATTTATGAAGGAGATTCAAAATTCAAGCTTGCTAAGTTAGACTCACAAAAGGCAATTTGAAAGTCTCATGATGAAAGAAGAAGATTCTATGGCATCCTTTGTATAGAGAGTTGATGAGATTAAGAACATCATCAGAGGTCTTGGAGAGAACCTTGAAGAGGCCAATATAGTTCAAAAGGTATTAAGGTATCTATCTCTCAAGTTTGATCCAAAATTTTCTGCCATAGAAGAAATTCATGATCTTACTGAATTTAAGATGGACTTACTGCCTATGAGATGAGAGTAAATGATGATATACTACCAAATAAGGAAGCAAAATTCAAGATAGAAATGAAGTCAAAGAAAAAGTTTTCAGGTAAGAAACCCAAAGAGGATGACATATCTGATATTGATGAGGATGAACTAAGTGCTTTGATTACTAGGAAATTGAACACAAGCTCATGGAAGTATAAGGGTAAACTAGCCTTCAAATGTTTAAAATGTGGAGAGATAGGACATTTTGCTCATAAGTACACTCATAATCATGAAAATAATGATGATGAAGAGTATGGTGAAGGTCAAGATGAAAATAAGAAGACATACAAGAAGAAAGGATTCAAAAAGTATAACAACAAGAAGCTATTCAAAAATAAGAAGAGTCTCTACACCAAAAAATAGTGTAGCTCATCAGATGAAAGTGAAGATAGTGACTCAGAATATGATCATGAAGATGATGGTCCTATTGAAGATGAATATTTGTTCATGGCTGAGGAAGGAAGTTGCTCAAATTAAAATGAGTCTAGTTGGAGTGATTTAGATGATGATGAAGATGAGGTAGACTATGAGAATGCATTAATAAACACTCTTAAAGAGCTAAATATTGAAAATAAAATCAATAAGAAGATGAAGAACAAACTCAAGGACTATGAGGATAAATTCAGTGGGTTTGAAGTAAAAATGAATGAAGACACCAATGAACATGAAGATATAGTAAAGCATCTCCATTGTCAATTGAAAATCTTGTCTACAAGCCTTAAAGCTAAATAAGATGAATATTCAAGGTATGTTTATAAAAATAAGTCTTTGAAATCTAAGTGAGATAAGACATATAATAAGTTGAAGACATTTTTAATATTTGAATAGAGCCCAAGTGATCTAGATAATATTTTGAGTGGTCAAAAGTATGCTAGTGATAGAATGGTCTTGGATATGAAGAAGAACAAAATAATGTAACTCAAGACAAGATGAAGACTAATGTGAATGTATAGTAATTTTTACTCTACGTCATATTTTATTTTTGACTCGAGCTACAATTTTTGTTCCTACGTATCCTGGACATCGCGACAGAATTTTGTAGTAGAGGGCCGATTCATTTTGCCAAGTGTCAAAGTGCAATAGAAGCTGCCAAGTGTCGCCCTTTGGTAGCGGATCCCTTTTCGCATTTTTGTTTCCTTTGTCTCATTTTTTCCCAAGTATCAAATTCAAGCAGAAGCTGCCAAGTGTTGATTTATGGGAGATGAATCTAGACAGCTGGCATCCTCTGAACACCTATTGTAACTTCCCAAAGAAATGCAGAATGTGCCAGGTGCCTAATAATGGCTAAGCATAACACACCACATGCCAGCATCCATGTCTCATAAGGGTACCCACATTTTATTTTTGACAAAGACTTTCAACAAGGTAAGCAATAGAGAGAGCGGAAAGTGCCAGGTGGCAGTTGAGAAGATCCTGAGCTACCTTTTTAAAGAATAAGTGAAAGTTGCCATGTGTCAGCATTCAGGAAGATGTGGGTCCAACGCTTTCATTCAACGCATAAAGGCATCATTTTATTTTGCTTAAGTACCATAAAGTAGCGGATGATGCCAAGTGTCACTCTCCAATCCCTTTCCACTCCATCCCCAACAGGAAGTGGAAGACACCATGTCCCCCCAGAAGGAAAAGTGGAAGATGCCACGTATCTTCTTAGGAGCAGTGGAGGTCACCATGTGTCAACCTCCAAGAAACCATCTTGAGCCTAATTACTAAATAAAGATTGTGGTGGGTCCCAGATGATATTTCAAAGGACCGAGGAAGCACTGAGTGTCAACAAGTGAAGACTTCCACGTGCATCCATCCTTTCTTAAAGGTTGCCTGAGCAAGGAATGCAGTGAGTTTTGTTTGATAAAATTGTAAAGTATCAAGAAAGTGGAAGCGGCCAAGTGTCATCCTTCAGTGCCTTCTAGACAAAAGGAGAGAAATTTCATAAATTGACTAAGTGTCCTCTTCTGTTTCAATAGAACAGAGTGCCTGTCTACCTGTTACAACAAAAATGGAGGGAAATTCGATGAGAGTTACTCTGGGTAGATATAACAGTGCACTGGGTAGATTTTTGGGGCTTACAAGTATTAAAGATGCCATCTGTTTGTCCCTTATGAGTAGAGGTAGAGTAGACAGTTGAGCGGCCAAACATGTGATTGAACGAAGAATTTTAGGTGCAAAGAGAGGTACTAGACAGGGATTGCCATGCCACAGTCAGGGCAGTTCTTGATAAGACCAAGATGCATCCAAGGCATTGAATGCGCTGTCTATTTTGTCCCCTGTGAGTGAAGGACAGAGTATAATTGCATGGGAAAGAAAGCAATGCAAGGAGACATTTGAAGCTATATAAGAAGAATTGTAAACGAAGAGAAAGGGGGGAAAATTCTATAGTTTTAGACTTTCAGAGTTTTGACCAATAATATCATTTGCTTTTGTTTCATTTTCTTGAGTTGAAAGGTTTATATGACTGTGTGTGTTTCTGCATCTTTTGTATGACTATAAGATTCAATAAGAAGATTGAACACTATGCCCTTGTTGACGTTATCTGTGTCATTTGCAAAGTAGTATATACTGTAGATTTTCTAGTGTTGTAATTGGAAATGTTATTTGCTTTTGTCTCATTTTTTAGAGTCTGAAGTTCTACATAACTGTGCGTGACTTTTGTGCCTTTTATGTGATTGGAAGGTTCTATTCAGAAGATTGAACACTATGCCTTTGTTGACAATTCTTGTATCTCAGCAAAAGACTGCCCTATTGTGAGCCTCTATTTTTATTATTCCAATCTTTTACATTGATCATGCACTTGTCTGCTCTTAAATGTAATTGAATCATATAATAGTCTCACTGTGCCCAGGTTAGGATTAGGATTACACTTAGGCGCATCACCATAGTTAGGTTTCAATTCCTGCATTTTGCATTTCTATTTAGTCTCCTATCCCTTTTCCCCAACACCCAATATAAATAGAAGAGACCAACTTCTTTAAAATATGGAGGTTGTTTCAAGCCGCATTGTCCCACAGCTTGAAACTTCCCATTGTTGATTGATTAAGATCAAGCACAATTTTCATCATCAACAGTTTTTTGGCATGCCCAGTGAGACAGATATTTCAAGGAGTTGAAGAAAATTTGGTGTGTTCTTTGACCAATTAGCCTTTGGAGGTTTTAACAACACCAACAACGACTCTGATTCATCAGCTGATCAAGCAGTATCATCAAGAAATCCCTTTTGGTATGTATAATTCTGTTACTCATAGTTATGAGTCTTATTCCCCTTATATATTTAATCAAGAACAAGCTTCTCTTAGAATCATGTCAAGTGACAAGAATGCAGATGATTATGAGCTATACCAATCTTATGCCCAGTCTCCCCAATATGTCACATCCCATGTCCAACCTGATCTTATTTTCACCTTCAAAAAAGCATTGTTGGGATTTAAAAAATATGTGTTAGAGCTTGATAATAGAAGGAGATATGGCCAAGAAATCCCTTGTCATGTCATCCATCAAGTAAGGGATGCAATAGACCTGATTAAAAGTGAGTGGGATCCCATTGAAAGGGCAAATTAGCAAGGGCTTACATATGAGATGCTGGATGTGTGTGAATTGATTAAATTTCTAGAAAAGAGGCTAAGCATTCATGAGAACTAGCCTTACCAAGTCTACCAAACTTCATATTCACCACCACAAATCCCATAACAAACAAATGCTACCCTTGTTCATGAACAAGGTCAAACTTGTCAAGGTCACTTCCCCAATAATGAAGAGACTATACTAGCAGCAAGGGAAGAGGACCCCAAACTCTCACTTTCCCCTCAAGTCCCTTCCTCTCTTCCTCAAGAAGCTTCTTGTTTTTTATCACAACCTTCTTCTTCATCCCCTTTTAAATAAGAATATATTTTTAAGGAAGCAATTGAGTATGTAGAAGAGTACGCTCAATTCATGGCGAGTTAAAAGGATTCCATAAGTGCAGATAAGGAGGAAATCACCATAGAGTCCCCTTTTGATGAGCAAGAGGATAAGCCGCAAGCTTTTTCCTTCACTTCAGATGAGGAGGAGATTATTTCTAACTTTTTCCTTACTTTGCAAGAAGATATGGAGAAACATAGATACTCCCTCGACCAAGTCGTTGAGATAGATGACACTATCCTGCAAGAAGGCTATGAATTAGCCAAATGTGGAGAAGACAGCATCGAGGCTCAAATGAGTATGCAGAAGGAAGGCCATCTTTCAGATTTATCCTTTCAAGAGGATGAAGTCATCAAGGAGCATAATGATGCAATAAAGCTGGAATCTGAAGAAGATGAGCTAAAAGATATGGATATCAAAAGGCACAGAGTGAAGAACCAATTATTGATGATTTCTTGATGACACAAGACAGAGTGAAGAACCAATATTCAACAGGTTCTCAAAGACAAGAAGAGTTCATGGGTGTCAGACACATGTTTACTCAGACTCGTTCAAATGTAGACAGATCCGTGTGGCCAATGTAGAGGACATTCCATCAAAGATATACCCATTGCAATTATTGGTATTACAACATAAGTTGGATTGTCATAAAGAAGTCGTTGGAAAGTTTGTTTTTGATCTCAGAGGGAAATAAGAATGATCAATTAATGTAGTTAGGTAGTTTTCCATTCTTGCATTGTTTTGTTTTTCCATTATTTTCCCGCCTTTCTTTTAAAATAAGCATTTTAAACACAGAGTCGGCGTCTTAGAATTTTTTTAATTCTTTTAAATTTTTCCACAATAAATGCTTCCCTAGATCTTCGAGATCTCTAAGGTACCTTGTGCCGCATAATATGTCCACCTCGCTATTTCCTGAATATTGAGTAGGATTTGCTAATGGTCACCCAAAATTAATGCTATTTGGGACTTGATAGGCCCATAAATATCCCTTAGAAAATTTTAAAGATTAAAACTCTCAAAGCATTCCTGCAAAAGTATCCTACTCATTGCAATTGATAACACCCAGTGAAATTTGTTTAAGCAAGTGTGTCTTTTATCTTGCGCAAGGTTCATACCAGGTTATTATACAAGAGAAACAAAGATGGCAGGAGCATCATCCTCATAGCAAGGAATATGGGCACCTGGATATCTCGACAGATTACTGGCTAGAAAATCATATGCTGTAGCTCTTGCGTAACCACCAAGAAGCTACCTGAGAACAAAAGCCCTGGGAGTCAGTCAAACTAGTGACCCTTCAAAGGTAAAAGACTATGTAGATGGAATCATGGACTCGATTCTATAAAGAGCCAGTGGAAAGAACCTCAGAGAAGGGGCACACCAAAGGTGTCTCCAAAGAGCCAGGGCAAGGCAATATGAAATGTTCAAGTTGAGGATATGGACCTCACAACTGGCTCAATTCATCGTTCCAGCTGTGCATCCATGCCCTAATATAATTAAACTATGCACAGACTTGCTTCATCCAAAATCTTACACCATTCAGCAAGGCCCATTCATGTTACAGATCACCCCACTAACTATCAGGGACATGTTTTCCCTACAATACAATGATATCGCCACCTTCCCCACTATTGATAGGATGTAAAGGATATGGGTGAACGTCAATAATCAGACCAAGTTTTTGAGGTCTGAGTTGCAAATAGCTGATGGTGACACAATAGTACCCACACTCTCGGCATTAAGAACTCAGTTCACACCCTCCAGCCAAGACGCACTGTTGATGATGGCTCTTATCTTCAGCATGAAGGATGACATGGTGGTATACACAGAGCAAATGGCCATCCTCTTTAGGCTGAAGACCATTGACAAAACATAGGAGTACCATCTTGACTTCTCTGAGCACATCACCTTCTTGATGGTGGAGTAGTTAACCCAATTCACGGCAAAAGGGATATTCAGGTATTCCTCCTTTCTATTTCATCTAATTCTACACTAGAACCCTAACCTCTTCTTCCAATTTATGAGCCTGAACCTATATGACCCAGCTTTCAACCCCTAAAGGACCATTCTTGTGTCCATGTGGAATCATGTTTTATCAAAAACTAGTGACACGTATGACTTTTGGGAACTATTCATTACCCCTGTTCTTCATTGCCTCTGCCGTGAGCCTGTTATAAACAAGTTATTCCCAAGTGTTATGAACCTCTTGGTTAGTTGTCCCATCCCATGTGACTTCTATTTTGGGGGCCATCACACAACCTTAAGGGTCCATGGATTTTGTGGGGAGCCAATGTTACTACCAAAGGTTTTAACTCTTCAGCTAGCTTTCCTTGAAATCACCAGGTAGGTGTCGGTGGTTGATAATAAATATGGCTTTAAGAAGAAGAAGAGGAGAATGTACAATCTCCTGTGGATGGTAGGCAATGTAATCCTAGAAGCCAAAGAAGCTAAGACTGTGCTGCTAAGGAAATTGACCTTCCTGGGGTTCTTATTGGTCAAAGACAAGTGGGTTTATGACCCAGCTGATTACATAACCTCTGTAGTGAGGAAAAATAGAATTGGAGTCAGGATTGTGCATGAAAGCCACCCTTATTGGGAAACTAGAAAAAATCTTACGAAAGACACCCCTGGTCTCTATGTTGAGCTAACATACCTGCCTCTCCCACCGAATAGGCCATGGGAGACCTTCTATGATAAATAGAGGGATTACGATCCCAAGGTCAGAATGACCTTTGGTTTGAGAAGGACGTTGAGGAACAAAGGTTGGGATGCAGAGAAAATTGAGGCCTATTAGAAATATAGGCATGAACTTTCCCAGACCACCCATGCATTCAGAGGCATGGACTCAGATGAAAGGTGGGAAGAACTCTGGGATGAGTGGCATCCATCCCTTGTATCTAGCCTAGAAATAAGCCAAAATTTGACACTTGGGGTGGAGCAAGCAGCTGGAGTAGGACCAAGCCAACAACCACAAACTTCAGAATAAGCTGTAGCTACCACAAAACAACAAAGAAGTGTGGTGTCTTCACCACCACAAGCCTCCATATCAGTAGGAGTAATTAAATTCCTTGATTCCCCACATGTGCCATCAGTAACAATAGAGGTAAAAGGGAGACAAACACAGCCATAGGTAGAGATGCCTAGAAAAAGAAGAAGGGTATAGTTCTAATTAGATCTAGAAGAGGAAGAGGAGCCTTCATAGTACCCAATGTAGAGCATTGTGACTTACCCCCAGGTAAGAGGTACTTCCCCTCCTCCCTCTCAATCTATTCCTCACCCTACTAGCATGATGCCTCCACCCAACCAGATAACACCTCCTGCCACTGCTGCCATTCCCATCTCACAAGCCACCCCATCATCAGTGCCTCCAGCCCTAACACTACCCCATTTCTCTCCTTCCATCCCCAAAAATATGCCCCTAGAAGTCACCCCTATCCAACCAATTGCTCTCCAATACAACTTGCCACAAGGATTTCCTTTCGTAGGGGGACATATTGCATCCCCTTCCACCTTCTAGATGCAAGCTGATGCTGCTAGGAGGGCAAGAGAAGCCCGGTTGGAAAAGAAGAGGATTAAAGAAAATAATGCTCTAGCTATTTCACATTTGTGGTCATAATTTGACCCCATTCAATAGCAACTGATGGTGACCTATTTATCACCCAACATTGCCAAATCAAGCAAACGAATGTAGCTAGAAGAATACATGATGAACGCAGTGGCCATCGACATGTCC
Organism: Torreya grandis; assembly: GCA_037957365.1. Classification (NCBI taxonomy): domain Eukaryota; kingdom Viridiplantae; phylum Streptophyta; class Pinopsida; order Cupressales; family Taxaceae; genus Torreya; species Torreya grandis. Next base: position 1,147,145 of record JARHVA010000083.1, on the reverse strand, counting down.
TTGTTTAGGCCCCAAGACTGAGTCGAGCTACTGACTGAATCCACTTTTGTGGTCACAAAAGATTATTTTAAGAAATCAAGAAGACTGCAGAAGATGGAGGCTGACCTGGCCACATAAAAGGCAAATTGTAATAGTTTGGCTGAACAAATAAATAAGGACAATGAAATAGCTAGTCTACAGAAATAATTGCAAGATACTATTTCCCTTCAGACTCAACGGGCAGTACAGGCCCAAAATGATTCATTGAATGTAAAGCTCGCACTTGCAAAAGATGCATCAACAACCCTAAGGTGGGAGAATGCAACATTGTAGGGAAGAGAAGGACTCCAACTACAAGTCACCCAATCATAACAAAGGCTATTAGAGGAACATAACAAGGCTATGACTTTTCAAGCCCAGTTCCAAGTAGAGCAACAGAGGTTGACACAACTGGTGATTGAGCTAGCCAATAGGTTAAGAGGTGTCAAATTGGTGTAGCTGGTGAATGAGCTCTATGAATCAGCTTGGGAGAGAATCTCTTTAGAGATTCTCTAGCTTAGGCCATTTTTTACCTTCTTACTCAATGCACAGCAACTGTGTGAAAGGGTGGAGAATCCAGTACATAACACTTTGGCCACAATCTCTAGGAGAGTTTTGGACTCCCATTCATTGCTAGAGAATCTCTACAACATGATGGATATGACATTGGTAGCCGTAGGGATCCCTGACAGAATGGATGCCATGAAATAGATCAATGAAGAACTCAATCGCAATGCCATGGCCAATAGTTGCAAAAGTTGTCTCGATGTCGTGAAAGAAGGCATCAGTGAGATGAGGCACCATATTGAAGATCTAGTGTAACTAAGCCTCCCTTCTCTATTTCTAGATGCAAGGATGGTGCTGATGGTGGACCAAATCAAACCATTGATGCTAGCCAGACAAAGGGATCAAACAATTTTTTAGAGCTTGTGGGATGATTCCTCAACCTCAGAGGTTGAAACTATTTTGATTCCTATTTTCTGGATGGAATTCATATTGAAATCCACTGCCTAGGTCCTACAAACCTTTTCACATAAGGATCTCATTAGCTTGGATTTGGACTTCGATGAATTGCAAAGCAAGCAAGGATTATCTGACCATGAGTGGTCTATCTATTAGATAGCTCTTTTGAAGCTGTAATTTCTACAATTTTGATCGAGTGAGAGTCGGGTTCTTTTTGAGTAGGATCAAAATTCCTAGAGGTCACCAATAACTATAGAGTAATTTTTACTCTACGTCATATTTTATTTTTGACTCGAGATGCAATCTTGGTTCCTACGTATCCTAGACGTTGTGGAAAAATTTTGAAGCAGAGGGTCGATTCATTTTGCCTAAGTGTCAAAGTGCAACGAAAGATACCAAGTGTCACCCTCTGATAGTAGATCCCTTTTCCCCTTTTTTTTCCTTCATCTCATTTTTGCCCAAGTATCAAATTCAGGCGGAAGCTGCCAAGTGTCAATTTTTGGGAGATGAAGCTGGACAACTGGCATCCTCTGAACACCTTTTGTAACTTCCCAGAGAACTACAGAATGTGCCACATGCCTAATAATGGCTAAGTAGAATGCACCACATGCCAGCATCCATGTCTCATAAGGGCACCCACATTTTCTTTTTGACAAAGACTTTCAACAAGTTAAGCAGTAGAGAGAGCAGAAAGCTCCAGGTGGTAGTTGCAAAGACCTTGAGCTACTTTTTTGAAGAATAAGTAGAAGTCACCATGTGTCAGCATCTGGGAAGATGTGGGTTGAACACTTTTGTTTAATGCATAAAGGCATCATTTTATTTTGCTTAAGTTCCATAAAGTAGTGGACGATGCCAAGTGTCACTCTTCGATCCCTTTCCACTCCATCCCCAATAGGCAGCAGAAGACACCACGTCCCCCCAGAAGGAAAAGTGAAAGATGCCATGTATCTTCCCAGGAGTAGTGGAGGTCACCACGTGTCAACCTCTGAGAAACCATCTTGAGCCTAATTGCCAAATAAAGATTGTGGTGGGTCCCAGATGATATTTCAAAAGACCGAGGAAGCATCGAGTGTCAACAAGTGAAGACTGCCATGTGCATCCATCCTTTCTTAAAGGTTGCTTGAGAAAGGAATGGAGTGAGTTTTGTTTGATAAAACTGCAAAGTATCAAGAAAGAGGAAGCGGCTAAGTGTCATCCTCTAGTGCCTTTTAGACAAAAGGAGAGAAATTTCATAAATTGACTAAGTGTCCTCTTCTGTTTCAATAGAACAGAGTGCTTGTCTACTTGTTACAACAAAAATGGAGGGAAATTTGGTGAGAGTTACTCTGGGTAGATAGAACAGTGCATCCGGTAGATTTTTGGGGCTTGTAAGTATTAAAGACGCTGTCTATTTGTCCCCTATGAGTAGAGGCAGAGTGGACAATTGAGCAGCCAAATAGGTGATGGAATGAAGAATTTTAGGTGTAAAGAGAGGTACTAGACAGGGATTGCCATGCCACAGTCAGGGCAGTTCTTGATAAGAATAGGATGCATCCAAGGCATTGAATGTGCCATCTATTTTGTCCCTTGTGAGTAAAGGACAGAGTAGAACTGTGCGGGAAAGAAAGCAATGCAAGGAGACATTTGAAGCTATATAAGAAGAATTATAAATGAAGAGAAAGGGGGGAGAATTCTTTAGTTTTAGGCTTTCAGAGTTTTGACCAATAATATCATTTTCTTTTGTTTCATTTTCTTGAGTTGAAAGGTTTATATGACTGTGTGTGTTTTTGCATCTTTTGTATGACTGGAAGATTCAATAAGAAGATTGAACACTATGCCCTTGTTGACGTTATCTGTGTCATTTGCAAAGTAGTATATACTGTAGATTTTCTAGTTTTGTAATTGGAAATGTTATTTGATTTTGTCTCATTTTTTGGAGTCTGAAGTTCTACATAATTATGCGTGACTTCTGCACCTTTTATGTGATTGGAAAGTTCTATTAAGAAGATTGAACACTATGCCTTTGTTGACAATTCCTGTATCTCAGCAAAAGACTGCCCTATTGTGAGCCTCTATTTCTATTATTCCAATCTTTTACATTGATCATGCACTTGTCTGCTCTTAAATGTACTTGAATCATATAATAGTCTCACTGTGCTCAGGTTAGGATTAGGATTACACTCAGGCGCATTGCCATAGTTAGGTTTTAATTCCTACATTTTGCATTTCTATTTAGTCTCCTATCCCTTTTCCCCAACACCCAATATAAATAGAAGAGACCAGCTTCTTTAAAATTTGGAGGTTGTTTCAAGCCACATTGTCCCACAGCTTGAAACTTTGCATTGTTGATTGATTAAGATCAAGCACAATTTTCATCATCAACAGTGAACAAGGACAATAATTTTTGAAGTTAAATCATTAGACAAGGAATGAAGGTGATGGAAAAATGAAGACAAATTAGATTAGACAACTAAATGCGATGAGGTATGAAAAATTCAATGGTTATTGTTACACTTGTAATCAATTTGGGAATATAACTATAGAATGCAAGAGATCAGTTAGAAATGAGTTTGCATGAAACTATGATGGGGGTCATCAGTCAAGAGGTGTGAACAAAGTTAAGTGCTTCAACTATCTTAATGAGGGAAATTTTGATAAAAATTGTCCAAATAAGGTAAGGCAAGATATGTTTCTTACAAAAGGTATAGTGTGATTCGAGTGTCAACAAAGAGGTTGCATTACTATATTCTATAAGCAAAGGTATACAAGACAAAATAGGTTTAATCAGGTTCCTAGAGTGGAAGAAAGAAGGAAAGTTAACTCATGAAAGACAAAGGTGAAAATTGTGATTTATGACAAGTCTACAGGTCCAAGTAATCTATTTGCTATGGTGGAGAATTCTGCAGAAGTTGAAAAGTGTGAAGGGGTCTCATTGTCTACTCATATTGAGAATGAAGAGAACAAGTTCAAGGAGAAGACTAAGGTACTGGTTGAGGCTTGTTATGAAGTGTGTATGGATCTAAGTAAACATCCTAATATTTTTGAGAAAGTATCATTAAAATAACATCGATTATCAATACCTAATGATGAGGTTCCAAGTTACAACTATGTTTTTACAGATGATAAGGTATGTCATGAATCTTTGTCTCCATGTATTGTCAATCCAATTATAGAAGAGAAGGAGAATGTTGTAGTGGTTGAGAATGTTTTTTCTCTCAAGCCTAATAAGAAGAAGAAGAACTAAAAGTATTAGATGACCAAGGAGGAAAAGGAATATAAGGAGTTGTGGGCAACTCCTAGTTTCACATTGTTCTAAGATATTGTGAAGTAGGGTGTCTCTGCGCTTCTTAGGAGACATATTTCTTATGAAGAAGCAAGATTGTGTACTCAAGATCATAATGACAATATGTACAGAGACTTATGTTGATCTTAAAAGGTCATTAGTTAAGGGAGAGCAACAAGTTCATAAGCTTGTTTCAGAGATTTTTGAAGGAGTTATTTTATAGGGTCAGAATGGGTATTTCTAGGTGGCCTAATGAGATTGATGGATAGTTTGGTGCTCAAAAAGGTCTGTGCACTTATTTGTGATTTGATCCATGTTTTTTTATGGTTTGAAGGTATGTTGAAGTCAATTTTAAGATTTTTGCTCTCAGTTTTCTCAGTTTTGGCTTAAGGGCAAGCATGCCTAAAAATGGGTTATAATAAGTTAATGTTCCCAAAGGTATGGAGGCTCAAATTTTGGTCCAAAAGTGTGTGATGGCTGTCTTTAGGTGTGTAAGAAGTTTTAGAGGTGGATGTTGACTAGAAGGAGGTTTGTTGACTTAGTTTGTTTTAAGATTCTAGGGTTTTGGGCTATGATAGAAAAGTAGTTTGCATTATGAGGCTTCTTAATAGGTTGAATGGGCCAAATGGGTTATCAAATAAAGATTCACAAAAATTTGAAGGTTTGTGTATTTTAAGTTATTCTTTTTTTTGTTAAGATGGAAGCCTAATTGGTAAATTGGTTTGTGAAGGAAGTATGTTGAAGAGGATGATATAGGTGATGTACATTGGTTTGCTTGAGGGGACATATGAGAGTTCTCTAGATATGAATCTTAAAGTCTTGAATGTGTGTCTACTAAAAGTTATTCACTCTGCAAGTTCTAGGTAGGGCTACAAGGAGACTAGACATGCATAGTTTAAAGAAGAGTGATTTTTGCTTAGTTTCTCCAAAAGAGGAAGGTATGTTTGTTTCAAGGAGATTTATCAGGTTTGTTGATAGCATGTTTCCTATTTGGTGAGTGGCATGAAGTTTTATTGGTGGTACTTATGGTAGCTTGAGAGAGAAGGCTAATAAGCATGTGTAGTGGTTATTCATGGTGTATGGAGATCTGAAGATGATCATATGATGAAATGTTTCAAAAATATTAGTGGGAGTACCTCTTAGATGTTTCTTGGTGAGTTCTACTATATTTTAGTATTTTTGTTTGTTCTTTCTTCATTGGTTGCAGTGCTTGGTTGAAGAGAGTGTTGGCATGGAAACAGAGAAAATTATCAAGAAGGGAAGAGGTAGGATAAAGGTAAGGGGAAGTTTGTATCATATTTATAAGGTGGTATTATCCTATTATTGGTATTTTTAGGTCCTTAGGATCAGTTTGTGCCCACTTTGTCATTGTGTCAAAGGGGGAGAAAGTTCCTCTTGTGAGAGTGCTTGAAGAGAGAGAAGGAAGGTGAGCTGTATATTGATTTATGATAGTTGTTGACATTAATGATAAAAGGGGATACTTTTGGATATATTTTAATGATTTCATGATGATTTCATGAATGTTTACAAGTGAGTGGATGAATATCCTTGATAGTCTAAGTGATAATGACAAAGTGTGCAATGTGTTTGTCTTAATATGCTTGAAAAAGGCTTGGTTGATCTTCAGAGTTTGCATGATTAGATATGTTAAGGGATGAGTATGGTAATTTTATGATGTAAATTATGTCCCTAATATGTTTTATATGCTTTGAGTGCTTATGTGCATGCGTGTATTTCATTTGGTTGATCATTGTTGTCATCTAGACATTTTGGGTCTAGTGGGAAAAAATATGAGTAGGGAGTCTGATGACGTGACCGTTACCACATGTGGATGAGTAAAGGGGAGTTGGTCATATGGTTTGTGATAAATTTTAGATAATGCACTAAAGTGCATCAAAATATATGCAAGTGCAAATTTGGGCTCCTAGGCAGTTTGATAGTGTTTTCCCATACTTAGCCAAATTTGCATGAGGCAAAAAAGAGATGAGATTATTCCAAGGATCAATGGTGAGAAGTTGACCATAAACATATAGATAAATTATGTGCATGAAATTCAAGAGGTCAAAGTGACATTGTTTATCATTTTTAAAGTAAGGGAAATCCTGTAGAGATCGACGATGTGTGTTGAGTCAAAATTATTAGATTGGACGAGATGAGGTCAATTGTTAGAAGTTTAAAATTTGGGCATTGGTGCACTATAAATTAAAGTTTAGAGAAGATAAATGGTGCATATTTAATATTATTATTGAGGACATGAGATGAGATCATGGTGTTTGAGGTTTAACTGTGAGTGTTTGCTTTTGAATATTTGAATTTTCAAAGGAAAAAACTAGTGCTCTATATTTTAACTATATCTTTTGATATATGTAGAATTTTCTCATGGTGTAATAAAAAAACTTGTAGAGGACTCTTAAGTCACATATGGAAATATATATTTCAATATCTGAAAGTGTGTATAATAATAGTTATGAAGGTTAAAATTTGACTTTGTGTTTGTGTGTATTCTATAAGTAACCTGAGAGGATCGTTCGAGCTTGTTTTGATATATCTTGATGAATTGGATATTGGGGAGTGGTTTAACTAAATGAGGATGATATATTTGAATTATGAAGTTTTGAATAATCATATGTAGTATGAATTTTTTTAGAAGTCAACTATGTATTTGTGTACACAGAATGTTGTTTGAGCAAATTATGCTTAAGAAAAAGGGTACTATGTTGGTTGTTGGAATTTAAGGGGTAACTATAGATCATATGTAATGATTAAATTCATTTAGAAGTGGTAATATGTTCTTTTTTATTTGATTAAGTGATAAATGGGTGAATAGGGCTCCATGAGACCTATAAAAGCTACAAGGGCCTAATTGAAAGGTGTAGCTGCTTAAGAGTTACCCATAGATGCTATGGCTGACCTATGAAGATTATATTGAGATGTGTCTTCATATGATAGATGATTTAAGGGTTAAGGCATGCCTAATGGCTGACCAATATGTTGATAATCATGATAGCTCTATAAATGGTGAAACCAAATGTGTTGGTTTCTAGACTTTGAGAGAGACTTATGTGTGGAATTTGCATTTGAGAGTATAGTGTTGTGAAGTGAAGGAAAGGGTGGGTGCCCTATGGATGAGATGACAAATAGAATATATTGAGAAATATTTGTATGACCTTTAGGTCATAATTATATTGATATAATAGTTCTCTTACTACTTGAGTATGAGTGAAGGTGAAGAGTGATAATTAGAGGTCCATGATGAGGTGTTGAAGACATCAATTCAAAGGTGTATGTGTTCATAGGTGTTGTTGTGGAAAATCAACATCTAAGGGGGTTACAACCTCATTACAAGGTGAAACTTGCTAAAGGTCTAGTTATTGTGACAACTTAGATAGAAAGGTGTGGTAACACCTTGTAGGATTATAGTCTCACTAAATAAGGGATGGTAGTTCCTTGTTCAATTGTAGCTAGTCTAAATTGGTTCTTCTTATTATTATAGGATAGTAGTCCAATTGTAGGTTCTAGTGTGTTTTCTCACCTAAGAGGGTTTTCCACATATTTCATGTGTTATGTGATTGATCTTGCATTGTCTCTCTTGCTTATTGATATGAATGATGTGTATGCTTCAGGAATGCTTATGGTTATTGATTAAGAACTTGAAAGGATTGAAATTAAAGTTGGATTTTTTAGGCTCACTAATTGACCCCACATTAGTGATTGTACCTCTAATAGATCTTCCTTTTGGAATTGGGTTTTTACACTAACATTTTCCATTGCTTCATAAATGAAAAGTTTAAAAATTGCAACAAAGTACATCAATAAGATAACATTAATCTGTCCTAGGGTTTGATGCTCAAAGATCAAGTTCACCAAATGTTTAACCCTAATTTTGGATTTGGATCCTCTTAGGTAGACAGGGTTAAGAATATAAAATGATAGGGCATAAGGGTGAATATCAGATCTATAGTAGGCCAATTAAATTCTAAATTTAGATATACCATATAATGAATTTATTAATTTGAAATAAGCTATAAATGGAAAGTACAACTATGCTAGATATATAAATGACATAAAACAAGGTACATAACTAGATTTAATGCTAATGCAAATCTGGATCTAGAACATGCTAAAAGCAGGTAGGAAGATAGTTATAGAATGATTATAGATTTTAGATCTAGTGCCTTTATCTCTCTAGACAATTGTGTCAGCCTTTGATGGTTGTATCGATGCTATTATTTGGGTTGAATACTAGTGTTCTATACATAATATCTACTAAAATAAGATATGACCACCTGGATGCTTTTAGGTTTTACTTCACCTTTATTTTGGTAAATTTAGATCTGGGTCATGGACTATATCTCCTTGTGAAATGATAGAACCCTAACTTTCCATCTTCAATGTGACCTTAGGGGAAATGGGTTAGTGGGAACATAGTGTCGAGATGACCTTAATTACCCCAATGTCAAAGGGCATTGCCTACATAGCCAATAATCTAAAAGATGGCCTTAGACTCATATAGTTCTCCCTTACGTGTTAGATTATATTTGAATCATATAATGTGTGTAAATCAAGTACAATAATGACCTATCTTGTAACTTGGAAAATAAGACCTTATGACTATTTATTTAGTAATTTAGACATTTAGATGTGATATACCTATGACTGGTATGGAAATATGGAAGCTTTTGATCAATTGAATGCTTCATAGAGTGATTTTGATAATTAATTTAGTCTCTTTGTTCTGATTATTAGGTGAGGAATGAATGAAGGTGGAGATTATATTTATATTAATTATATTGGGAGATAAATAACATTAAACACTTAGGCCAACCATTAGAATACATTTAATTTTCAAATTAGATAACTTTATGGCACTAGACACTTGCATTAGGGCATGACAGTAATGTTGATGCTACTCTTTGTCTTGGATGTTAGTGTCTAGGGAGTAACAAAATAGGTATAGGATCAAAACTTGTAAAGGTGTAAGATAAGTACATTTTAAGCATTTTGGTAAAGATAGGATGTCTGTGTCATTAATATAAGACTAGTCAGACTAAGATATAGGTGAAGGGACATAAGATAAAGTAGATGCAAGTCTTATGGAAGTAAGGCATGTGTGAAACTAAGAGGAACAACCAATGTTTGAATTTTACAAGTATATAAGACTAAGGTGCTACATAATCACAAAATATCATCTACACTCTCTAGGCATATTAAAACATGTAAATCAAACCTTGTAAATGAGACCACAAAAGGACAAAAATCAACTTAATTAGCTAATTGCTTGATTAAGTTAATTAAAATTATAAAATGAGGATTACATGGAATTCACATGTAATATTTACCAAAAAATAATTGAATCCTAATATCCTACATATCTCCACCCACTTGAAAATTTGAAATCATTTTCCAAAAGTCAAGGGTGTCCTCCATAAGGCTAGTTTAATGTAAGGTGAGAGGAGTGAAATCAATGTCTATGACAATCACTCACACACTACAAAAAATCATGAATATATATTATTAAAAGCACTTACACACTCCATTTCATATCATTCAATGCTTGCCTCTTTTTTTAGGATTCATTCTCAACCAAACATCTGTATCTCAGATCGATGATCAAATTCAAAGTAGAAATATATAAATAGAAGGAGCCTCATTCTCCTTCAACAATACTTTTATGCTAAACTTATGCTATTCAATCTCTAGGAAAAGCTTCACCAAGTTCTTTAATTACTCAATAAATCATGCATATTAAAAGGTGAAATGACGTTGGAATAGCCTTGTGACATTTACAAAGACTTCAAAATCTATATTCTGGATAATCCAAACTTAAATTATGAAAATAGGGAGAAATGCAAAAGGGAAGGTATAATGGTTTGATTTGTCTTTTATTTATTCTATTTATCTCTTTATTGACCTTGTTCAATATGAGGATACATGTCTAAGATGTTATGTTTCATATTGTTTTAGTTGATTTTCATACTAATGAGAAACTAACCTCCTTTTTAATCGTATGATGACATCTGCCATGCCTTGTGGGACCCGCACCCCACATTATCCTTTGAAGCTTCATAACAATATTTTAAGTTGGAAATTAGCTCAAATTTGATCTCAATTTCACCTATTATTATTCTAATTTTATCAAATTTATGTTCCTAAATTAGTGGTATAAAAACTCTTCTAATTAGCTAGATCGCTCCCCATAAATAGTGATATCAACTTGGTAATCAAAAATATCATTTATTCTCTATCTTTTATTTTATGTGATTTCCAAGTAAATGATGAGATTGACCTAAAATTGGCGGAATAACACTATGAAATTATGGATTTGCTCTCAGGTTTCACCTAGAGTGTGTTTTTACAGAAATGACATAATTGTGAATCAAAATAGTGAAATCGATCTAAAAATTGATGGGATCGACCTACGGATCATAAAAACACTTTGGTATATTTTCTCATTTGTATTTACTACTTTTAAATGATATTGTACTTAGAAAAAACAAAATTTATAGTCTAAATAGTGAAATCATTTTTATTTTATTTTACCTATTTTCTTATATTGGTGAGATTGCCATGCTAATCAATGATATCACCCTCCTAATCGATGAAATCACCAGTTTCCTGTTCTCTATTTTTTTGTTTGTAGATTGATGGGATTGATTTGATAAATTGTGGGATCACTCTATATTAATTTCCCAAGACTTAAACTATCAATTTTTTGATTTCCTCTTACTTGTCAAAGACTACACCTCATACACTAATCTATTTTCTATAGGTTCCACTTGTGAAAGAAGTGGTTATTTTAAAAACAAACACATTTATAAAACACATCTCATTTTGTTGCATAAAATTAACAAAAAATTGAATTTTATGTTTTGAAACATATTTGTATTTTAATTTCTTGAGTTTTTGTGATGTTTGTTTATTTGTGGGTGGTTTATCATGCATATGCTCTCCCCTTGCCCACTTGTGGGGCCCCAGGTGATCAAAATCACATAGATTTTATTGCCTTTTCCCAAAGTGATACAAAATTATGTTGTCCTCTTTCCCACTTTTGATATACTAAGGATAAAAAATAGTGAAACTTCCCTATTTATTTTGGCTACATGAGGTGGACTTCATCATCATCCATGAGTTTGTAGGGTATGATAACTAGGATTTCATCTCATGGCACACATAACAACCCTATACTCTGATGGGGGATATAAATTGATGGTAATTATTACTAAATCATATTGAAATACATCGTAAAGGGTTTTATGAAATAAAGGGGTTTATCCCTGATGCTAAGCTATTAGACATCACCCTCGAAGTTCAAAATTTTGGTGCACTTCACTGAGATCTCATGACTAAAGTGGTCATGAAGGGGATAAATCCTTCCATGAATTGCTTGTTATTTGTTCTTATTCAATATAATTTTGAGCCCCATGTATTGTGAGGTATATCAAGGACCATCAAAAAAATCCTTGTCAAATTTTAGATTAAGATTGTTTGATCATAAATTATTTGTAGTGTGAGAGAAACCAACCTCCCCAAGATTTTGCAACATACTAATTGAAGTGAGAGTTAAAATACTAACATTTTGTCACTTATTGTAAGGTATATACATGGGATATAGTCATGTTGCACCCTTATTTTACCACTAAAATATGGATTTTCTTATATGTGTTTCATTGATTATTTGTTATCATACACCTATTTTGCATGTTATACCTTACACATCAAACAAATCAAAATTACTCTTAATCTAAAGCTGTGTCATATCCCATTAAAAATAGGTGAAATAAGGTGTTAATATACCAAATTTATAATTCATTTTTACCCCATCCCAACATCATGTTGTCTAATTGAAATGGTACCCTATTTGTATTATAATGCTATGCTACTTGTTTGAATAACAATTCCAAATCAGTTCCGTTTTAAACCAAATCCAATTTTAATTCAAATCTAAATCAATCAAGATTTTCTAATCAATCCAATTTTATAAATAAAAATAAAATTAAACCATGTAAAGTCAAAGTCAACTCTTCTAAAGTCAAACTTTTCAAATCAATTAAAATTTCCAAATCAGTCAAACTTTTTACAATTAAGTCAACTCTTCCAAAGTTAGACTTTCCCAACCAGTAAAACTTTCTAAAATTAAGTCAACTCTTCCAAAGTGAAATGTTATAATTAAAAGAAATTCAACTCTTCTAAATTCAAATGTTCTAAGTCAACTAAAGTGAAACATTCTAGGTCAACTTAAGTCAAATATATCAAGTCAAAGAAAAGGTCAATCTTCCTAAGTTCAAATGTCAAAACCCAAAATCAAGTCAAATTGTGAAAACTAAAATTTTTAAGTCAAACATTGATATCCAATCCAAAATTAAGTCAAAATATAAGTATTTTCAAAAACCCAAGGTCAAACATTTAAACTTTCTAGACTTTTTTTATGGTGACACCTCCTTTTGTAAAACATGCTTAACATTCCAAAACTTTGTATAACTTAAAGATAACTTAGACTAAGTTATTAAAAGTTGTCATTAATGTCATGTGTTGGTTCACTACCATTGATGTCAAGAAGGGTTTGTAAGGTGAGAGTTTCCTATGATGTCATATACGTTAGATCAAGTGTTGGATCATAAGAAGGTGGCTCATTAAAATGAATGATTACAGGTATGTGGAGTTATGTGTGGTAGTATTTGATCATGTCATGAGTTTTTTGGTATGAGATTGAGTTTTAAAGTTTATCTATAGTGATAGGAAGGTCTCAAAGTAGTGTGGTACCTAGTAGGTCCATTTGATGGCTTAGTTCCTAAACATAGAAATAACTTGTAAAGGCACGTTGATGATGACATGGATGTGTATGAGCTTGAAGGTGTAAAATGCCTTGTGTAATCATGGTATGAGGGTGAATGACATTGGTATGAGGTGTTGAGATAAGTGAAAAATCTTTCAGGGTATATTCAAGGTCTAAAATGTGTGGCAGTTCAAGATCTAATGTGCAAAGAGACATAGTGTGGCCTAATGAGGGGTCAAAGTTAGTTTCTAAGGTGTTAGAGACTATTTAAGTTTTTAAAGAGGTTTAATAGGTTTTTTAGATAAGGATAATGAAGTTTTAGGTCTTGGTTGAAGGAAAAATCAATAAAACAAGTTTGAAGGTCTCATGTGAATGTAAAATGAAGAGTTGCAGACCTGATAAGGAAATTTTGATGCTCATTGACATATGTAAAACTTTAATGGTGTATTGAGTATTTAAGGAGATATGGGGAAGGTTCATGGATAATATATCCAATCATTAGTTTAACATTTGAGGGGAAATACTATATGAACAATCATTAACACTAGAACATGTGTTAAACCTTCCTTAAACCCTCATAATGACCTGAGAAGGAAAATATTGTTGGAAATAGACCAGAATTAATTGATAAGGATGGTATGATTATTTTAACATGTATTTAAATACATAAATCATCTCCAGGTGGTAGTGGTTGGTCAGGATAGTGAGTGAAACCTACAAGAAAATACTTGTTTTAAAAAAATTTGATATATAAGTCAAAAGTTGCATTAGACCAAGCATGAAAATGGATGTATATTGAACATTAAGACTAATTATTTATGTAAATGGTGTTTTTTTGGGAATTTATAGCCTCTATATTAACTATTTTTTTCAATCATGTTGACCTATTGCTAAACTGGGCTAATGGTGAAACCAATGTGAAAAACCAATTAGAGTGAGAATGTGTTTAGAGATGAGTTGTAGGGAATTAGGAATGGATTAAATTGATTGAGTTTGTTTTTAAAGACATATTAATCATTTAGATATTTTTTATATGTTTTTGAGTTCTTTGAAAACATTGAAAATGGTGTTCACAAAATGACCAGTTTGAGTGAGTTAAGATAGTGAAGGAGTAAGGTTCAAAGTTTGATCTATATGTTCCATATTTTAAATTATACCTATATATTTGTGTTTTAAGATGTGATAATTATATTATAATATAATTTTAATACTTTTAAATATATATTTTTTGTCCCTATAGGTTCTTTAAGTCATGTTCACCATGATTGGTTCTCAAGACATAATGACAGTTCTGGGTATGCAAGGTGGAGTGAAGAGTTTGAGACTTTTTGATAGGATTAAATGTATAAAAAACAATTTAAATTGTTTTTTTATATGTATATAATATATAAATTCTTGATATAAGGTGTAAATTCACTTTAATGAGTTGAGATATGAAATCCAAAATGGCTTATCTAGCTATGTAAGCACTATGAAAGAGAAGCCTAAGAAATTGGTCTGTAAGACCAATGGTTGACACCGGAACCATTGATATATATTTTTAATGATGATAAATATTTCATATATAAATTATGAATGTGACTTATAAGTGTTTAAAGTATCATTACAAGATATAAAGACAACACTTATCATGACTGTGTTGACAGGCTTATTGGCAGTTCTTTGTAGTCATCTAGTTGAGATGTTTTTGGAGTATTTTGCCTAGATTTGAAGAATATATTGATTGTAAAGATGTTATAAAGTATAAAATGTTCATTTTAATTTAATATTATTCATTATAAGTCACTATGAAAGTTTGGAGAGTTAATTGTTTATGACTAGGTTTTGTAGCAGTCAGATAGTTCTGAGTAAGAATAGGAAAGTTGTTGGTTTGAGGTCTTATGAATTTTTTTGTGAAATATAATGGACCTAGTGATGACCATAAGGTTATAAATGCCATGTTAATGTTATTTTTTTTGTGTTATTTTTAAAATTTTAATATAACTTCAGTTATGTGAGACACACTTTCTGGGTGTGTGCAGACCTAATGGCAAGTAGGCCTAATGACATGGTTCAAGAAGTGATATACTATAAAAGGTGGTATGTAATTATATGAATGTTATCAAGGGTATATTTTATGTTTATGTGAATTTTTTCATTTGTTGGTGGATATTCAAGATGTTCCAATATGGTCCAAGCGTAATGTGTGCTTTAAGAAGAGCTAATTGCATTAGGTCTCTATAAGGTCTAATGAGGTTTTATCCTCTATGAGTGGTGACTAAATTGTGTGATGATTGTTTAGATTTTTAAATGTGTTTTTTGACTAATTAAAATGGTAATATAAGTATGGAAATGTTTTTTTATGACCTAGGTGGGTGAGATCAAGAGTTAAGTATATATACCAGGCATAATAGGCCTATTTGGGCTAGTTAAGGAATGTGAGAGCAAGTGAAGAAACGAGATCTTGGATGAGAAAAATTATGTAATGTAGATAATAAAATGGAAGTAAAGGAGTATTCATGAACATATATCATAAGTTTTTCATGTAAATGACAAGGTTAGTTGACCTAATGAGCTTAGTAAGAGGCATATTAAGCGAGTGATCCTAGAAGGCTATTTTGAGAAGGGTAGAAAGTTGAAAAGAGATGAATGAAGTTGATTAAATATTAATGGAATATAAATATTCATTATAGGTGTGCTATTGATGTATGATATATGATAGAGAATATAGATATCTAATGAGTATGTCACCATCTATTGGTTGGGTAACAAGGTGTCTCGAGGTGATCAAGTTTGTCTTGGTTGAGTTGGTGCTTTGTCAAGAGGAAGTGGGAATTGCCTTGAATGTTAGAGATTGAATAAGTGTCATTTAATTGGATGGGTTGGTTAAAATTAACTTAGGGGGTTGGAGCCTCCTTGTAAGTTAGATTTTGCTAAAGGACTAGTTGAGTTGGTGTTTGACTACTGAGGGGTTGGTGCTCCTTATGGGGTTGGTGCCTCACTAAATTGTTAGGGTGTGGAGCTAAAAGCTTCACCAAGGAGCAGACTTAAATAGTTTCGGGTCTACACAGACACCGACGTCGGTCAGGAGTGACCGACGTCGGTCAGTTGTAGTTGCAGAGGCATCGACGTCGGCAGTGGGTCGGCCGGCGACGGTCACAGGCGAAAAGGTAGGAACCGACATCGGTTACCTGTGTGTCCATAAAGCGATTTCCGAGGACTAAAGCGAGTGTTTGCATGATGAGTTTGAGTTGTAGTCTCAAGCTCGCGTCTCTATTATTAGCAATATTATTTTTAGAGCCCTTGTTCAAGAGGCTTAACTATTTGTTGTAAGAGCATGCTCAAGTTTCCTAATTCTATATGTAGGAAAGATCTTCTTAGCTTAGTATGTTGAATGTGTGAGTATGAGTAGAACATTGTGAATGTTTGAAGGACAGTACTGAGTTGCATCAATCTAGGGTGTTGGATTTGATTGTACTTGAGAGAGAGAGCTCTTGAGGAATAGAGATCTAGTGAGAGATCTTGTGTGCATCTGAGAGAGGTGTGGAAGAACGAAGTTTCTTCAATTGTATTCCTATTGTAAAGAGTTTTTAATACAAGTTTTCAGGGTGTTTTCTTGTATCTCTTGTTCTGTGCTATTTATCATTCTAGTTGCTTATCTATCTGGTTTATTTCCACGTTTATTGCTTTCACAAGTGTAATCCATTGTTGGTTGATCCCCAACAAGTGGTATCAGAGCTCAAGTTCACTAACAGGTGGTTCAGATCTGTGTAGTGTGTTTGGATTACAGGTTGCTCACAGAGGTTTCTGCAGGGATTTCTGTTTGAGTGGGAGAAGCAATGGCAGAAGAAAGTAAGTTGAGAATGGAAAAGTTTAATGGCAAGAACTATCAACATTGGAGAATGCAGATAGAGGACTATCTATATCAGAAAGATCTTTACTTACCGTTAGGTGGGATTGCAAAGAAGCCCAAGGACATGGAGGATGAAGAATGGAAAGTTCTTGACGGAAAGGCTTTGGGGTCTATAAGACTGAGTCTTGCATCCACTGTGATATCTAATTTATCACAGGCTAAAACTACGGTAGAGTTAATGACTACGTTAGCAAATTTGTATGAAAACCCTCCGCTTCTAATAAGGTATATCTTATGAATCAGTTGTTTAATTTGCATATGCAAGAAGGTGGATCTGTTTCTAATCACCTGAATGATTTCCATGGTATTGTTAATCAGTTAAGTTCAGTCAATATTGTATTTGAAGATGAAATAAAAGCTCTTTTAATATTATGTTCTTTGCCTGAAAGCTGGCATGGCTTGGTAATGGCAGTTTCTAATACTGCATCTGCTTCGAATATTTTGAAAGTAGAGGATGTTGTTAGTGCTATCTTGAATGAGGAAATTCGTAGGAAAAGCACAGAAGAGACATCTGGGAATGCTTTAAATCTTGAGAGCAGGGGAAGGCAAAAAGAAAGGAGCAAGAGGAGATCAAGATCTAAATCTAAGGGAAGAGGCAGATCCAAATCTAGAAATGGCAGAAGGCCACAATGCTGGAACTGTGGAAAGTTGGGGCACATAAGCAGAGATTGCTGGTCAAAGCCTAAGGAGGAGAATCAACACGAAGGAAAGGAAGAGACAAAGGTTGCTGGTATTGCACAGGATGCTCTAATTTTCTCTTTGCATAATAATATAGAATCTTGGGTATTAGATTCTGGTGCATCTTTCCATGCTACCCCTAACAAAGAATATTTCAGTGACTATATCCATGGAGATTTTGGAATAGTGTACTTAGGGGATGATGAGCCTTGTAAGATTATTGGCAAAGGTAAAGTGCAGCTGAAGATGCAGAATGGCAACACATGGGTGTTGAGAGATGTGATGCATGTTCCTAGTTTGAAGAGAAATTTGATTTTTGCAGGTAAGCTAGGTGATGAGGGTTGTACAGTAACTCTCACAGCAGATTCTTGGAAGGTGACCAAGGGTGCACTTGTTATGGCCAGAGGTAAGAGAGAAGGTACTCTCTATTTGTGTAATTGTGTTACTAACAAATCTCCTTCCATTTTATCTACTTCAGATGTGGATGCTAAATTGTGGCACTCAAGGCTTGGCCACATGAGTGAGAAGGGGATGTCAATTCTTAAGTCTAAAGGTATGCTTTCAGATTTGAAAAGATGAATCTAGAATTTTTTGAGCATTGTGTATTTGGAAAATAGAAAAGGGTTAGTAGTCGGGTCTACTAAGAAAAGGCAGAAGTTGCAGCTTGTTCACACAGACGTGTGGGGATTGGCTTAGGTAGCCTCTATTGGAGGATCACGGTACTATGTTACGTTCATAGATGATGCTATAAGAAAGGTATGGATCTACTGTATTAAAAAGAAATTTGATGTTTTTGAGACTTTTAAGATTTGGAAAGCTATGGTTGAGAATGAAACAGGCAGAAGATTAAAGTGCTTGAGATCTAATAATAGCGGTGAGTTCTGCAGTCTTAAGTTTAACTGGTATTGTTACACTCATGGAATCTGAAGGCAAAGGATGGTTCTAAGGACACCTCAGCAGAATGGTATTGTTGAAATGATGAACAGAACAATTATGGAGCGTGCAAGATGTATGAGATTGCATGCTGGGTTGCCCTTAGAGTTTTGGGCAGAAGCTGTTGACACCGCAGTGTACTTGATTAACAGAGGACCCTCTACAGCTCTAGATGGTGGAATTCTAGAAGAGGCATGGACAGGTAAAAAGGTAGATCTCTCATATCTCAAAGTTTTTGGTTGTGAAGCCTCTGTGCACGTAGATAAGGAAAATATAAAGAAGCTTGATGCTAAGTCTATGAGGTGCACGTTTATTGGCTATGGCTCAGATGATTTTGGTTTCAGATTTTGGAATCTAGGAACTAACAAGGTAATTAGGAGCTGTGATGTTGTTTTCAATGAAAGAGTGATGTACAGTGATCAGATAAGGAAGCTGGATCAATCTGGGCAGAGCAATGGTGAATTGGATGAAGTTATGGTCCAAAATGAGCTCACGGGAAAAAGAAATAATCACTTATAGGAAAACACAGAGACCAACGTCGGCAGGTTAGGAACCGGCGTCGGTAGTACAGAAACCGATGTCGGTCATACAGAGATCGACGTCAGCAGAATAGGCACCGATGTCAGCCAGGAAGAACCGGCGTCGGCCAGTAACAGGTCTACAGGTGGCTGAGGTTGGTCACTGTCAGAAAATTTGGGTGGACAGCGTGTTGAGAACGAGTCCAAGACACCCATCAGGAGGTCTGAAAGGGTAAGTAAGCCTCCAATTAGATATTCTCCTTCCTTATATTATTTATTGCTAACTGATGGTGGAGAACCAGAGAGTTTTGAAGAAGCATTATAGGTGGAGTCCAGGAGTAAGTGGGAGCGTGGCATGGTTGAGGAGATGGAGTCCTTAAGAGAGAACCAAACATGGGATTTGGTTGAGTTGCCAGCTGGTAAGAGAACACTGAAGAACAGATGGACCTACAGGTTGAAGGAAGGTGAGGATGGACAGATGAGATATAAGACCAGATTAGTAGTGAAAGGATTTGCACAAAACCTAGGTATTGACTTTGGTGAGATTTTTTCTCCTGTTGTTAAGATGACTTCTATAAGGGTTGTATTGTCTTTGGTTGCTTTTGAGGATTTGTATCTTGAGTAGCTAGATGTTAAGACATCGTTTCTTCATGGAGATTTGGATGAGGAAATATACATGGAACAACCAGAAGGATTTGAGGTCAAGGGAAAGGAGAAGTTAGTGTGCAGGTTGAAGAAAAGCTTGTATGGCCTCAAGCAAGCTCCTAGACAGTGGTATTTGAAATTTGACAGGTTTATGACTGAGCATGGCTACAGTAGGTGTCAATCTGACCATTGTGTATATTTTAAGATATTTGATAATGGTAGATATATTATTCTATTGTTTTATGTAGATGATATGCTGGTTGCAGGATCTCACATGCAGGATATCTCTGAGCTTAAGGTGAAACTAGCTCAAACGTTTGCTATGAAGGATTTGGGAGCAGCAAAGAAAATCCTTGGCATGAGCATTAAGAGAGATAGGAAAAATCACAGGTTGATATTGTCTCAAGAGGATTATGTGGACAAGGTGTTGAAACGGTTCAATATGCAGGATGCTAAACTGGCAAGCACACCTTTGGCTAGACATTTTAAGTTGAGTAAAGAACAATGTCCTAATTCACATGATGAGGTAGAGTACATGAGTAAGGTTCCATATTCTTCTGCAGTAGAAAGTTTGATGTATGCAATGGTGTGTACTAGACCGGATATTGCCCAAGCAGTGGGAGTAGTAAGTAAGTATATGGCCAATCTAGGAAAGGAACATTGGAAAGCAGTTCAATGGATCCTTAGATATCTGAGAGGAACTAGCAGTAGACACTTGTGCTATGGAGGTTTAGATACTTCTCTACATGGTTATGTAGATTCAGATATGGCAGGTGATTTGGATGGCAGGAGGAGCACCACAGGTTATGTTTTTACTGTAGGTGGAATGGCGGTTAGCTAGATATCTAAGTTGCAGAAGGTTGTAGCATTGTCAACTACAGAAGCAGAGTACATTACAGCCACAAAAGCTAGCAAGGAGATGATATGGATGACACGGTTCATGGAAGAGCTTGGAAGGGAGCATGGGAGTTGCAGATTGTATAGTGACAATCAGAGTGCAATCCATTTGGCTAAGAACTCAGCCTTTCACTCAAAAACCAAGCACATACAGCTAAGGTACCACTTCATACGGCAGGTATTAGAAGATGGTGAGTTGAAGCTGGAGAAGATCCATACAGATAGGAATCCTGCTGATATGCTAACAAAGCTGGTTACTAAGGAGAAGTTGAATCTTCATTCAACTTCTGTTGGTCTTCATGATTGAGTTGAAGATGGAGGAGCTAGAAGATGTTGCTGTACAGGTACTAGTGCAGCTGTTTATCTCCAAGTGGGATATTGTTAGGGTGTGGAGCTAAAAGCTTCACCAAGGAGCAGACTTAAATAGTTTCAGGTCTACACAGACACCGGCGTCGGTCAGGAGCGATTGACGTCAGTCAGTTGCAGTTGCAGAGGCACCGACGTCGGCAGTGGGTCGGCCGGTGACGGTCATAGGCGAATAGGCAGGAACCGACGTCAGTTACCTGTGTGTCTAGAAAGCGATTTCTGAGGACAGAAGCAAGTGTTTGCATGATGAGTTTGAGTTGTAGTCTCAAGCTTGCGTCTCTATTATTAGCAATATTATTTTTAGAGCCCTTGTTCAAGAGGCTTAACTGTTTGTTGTAAGAGCATGCTCAAGTTTCCTAATTCTATATGTAGGAAAGATCTTCTTAGCTTAGTATGTTGAATGTGTGAGTATGAGTAGAACATTGTGAATGTTTGAAGGACAGTACTGAGTTGCATCAATCCAGGGTGTTGGATTTGATTGTACTTGAGAGAGAGAGCTCTTGAGGAATAGAGATCTAGTGAGAGATCTTGTGTGCATCTGAGAGAGGTGTGGAAGAACGAAGTTTCTTCAATTGTATTCCTATTGTAAAGAGTTTTTAATACAATTTTTCAGGGTGTTTTCTTGTATCTCTTGTTCTGTGCTATTTATCATTCTAGTTGCTTATCTATCTGGTTTATTTTAGCGTTTATTGCTTTCACAAGTGTAATCCATTGTTGGTTGATCCCCAACATAAATGTTGATACATAGATTATAGATATTAGTCCAAGTGGTGTTTCAATGTTTTTAATTCCAAATAATGGTTTCCCACATAGATCTTATATTTATGTGTTATGTTCTTACTTCATGCTCATATGAGTTGTTGATTATGCATTAATATATCTCTTGATTAGTTTGAATGTTTGATGAATGATTAGTGGGATTGAAAGAAATGATAGTACACTGATTCACCCCACCATATGTGGTTGTGATTCCAATAATTGGTATCAGATTAGGTCTATTGATGAAGGTTTAACAACTTGAAGGTGATCCTAGAAGCATAAAATGGCTAAGCTTGTGAAGGTGAGTTACAAGATCAATGTGTTTATTAGCTTATGGATGAATAAAGCTTGGTGGATGATTCTTGAGTCTTAGTATATGTTGCATGAAAATAATGTGTTTGCATTAGTCTCAATACAAAAAGAGAGAATTTGGATAATGAGGTCTTCAAAAGGTCTGTATGTCTACAAGAGTGCTTGGAGAGCAAGTCAAGATACATAAGCAGGTATAAAGGTGAGGAAATGTTTGTATATGAGGATTGAAAGTGGTTCAAAGAATGTTTTAAAGTATTTGAGGTGATAGATGATGTTATGAGGGTGTATTATATTCTTTGATGAGGTTTTAGTGTTTCACAGGATCTTTTGGAGTAAAGAAAAAACATTATTCTAGCTAAGTAGAGCTAGACTATCATCAGATGTCATGGAGGTATGGCTAGGTAAAAATGTTTATGAATTTATTTTGTGTACTTGAGAAGTCAAACTTGGTCAAAGGGATTCATGGAGATGTTCTTAATTCCAAGATCCTTCCATGCAAACTTGGTAGATTTATGTATTATCTAGATCAAATTATGAGCTTCCAAAGTTGGTCTTGTGTGTAGTGACATGCCAGAGGTGGTTAAATTTTTGCCTCAAGAAATAGTCATTGTAAATTCAAAATTATAATTGGAGTTCAAATTCAAACTATGTATGAGAATAATGACCCTGAGAGCAAAGAAGTGCTTGTAGAAGCCATGGAAGAGGTCAGATCAAGATGGTATAAAAGGTTAAGTTTTAGTAGACTCCATGATGATAATCTTTTAGGTGGTAGTTTTTTCTAAAAGTCCATACAAGTGAATTTATTTCAATTCAAAGTTTTTTTTAGTTGAAAATGGTAGATAGGGGTATTTTTTAGAGTTGTATAGAGTTCTTGGTCACTCAACGTGAGTGTTTTAAGTGTTTGGAGATGCCATGTTAACATTTTGGCCTCACAAGCTAAAATATCAACCCATGTGATTCAAAAATCTTCATGATATTTATTTCAACTTGATTTTTATGCCTCATAGTGTCCTTTTTTAAAGTGAAAATGACACACACAAGCCTAGAGAAGCCAGACTGTCATGGCACATCATACAAACATGAACAAGCTAGTTTACTTGTGCATTTTATAAGTATGCTCAAGAAACCTCTCAAAGCTAAAGGATCATATGGACATGATATTTTTCATTCTAAGAAGGTCCCCTATAAATTTTGTATCTTGATGAGTTCTCTATTTCAAGATATAAGCTTCTAAAGTTGAATTTGTAGAGTGGGATGTGCATGCATACATCAATTTTGTGATTCATGAAATAGCCATTTGGATTAAATATCATCAAAGGGATAAATTTGAATGCATAGATACTAAGTGTAATGATCCCAAGAGCTTAAAACAAAGATATAATGACATTTAAGTGAGATCAAGGTTATAAGGTCAGTAGATATGAAATCAAGCACATTGATGACAAGTGTCATGATCATAGTGATTCCTGAGCATATTGATGATTCACATGTGATCTGATAAAGTAGATCCAATGGTGTACATTTAATAATGCAAAAGTAAATCTAATAATGTAGATCAAGGTCAAAAAGTTAGTAGATCCTGAGATGAATGCATTGTTACCAAATATCACAATCATAATGCAAATGGAGATCAATGACCCATATTAGATCATATAGATGAAGATCAATGGCATGTATTGAGTCATGAAGATAAGATAAATGATGCATAAGTTAAGGATCTTAGATTAAATGTGAGGCCACCGTGTGGTAAAATTATAGAAGTAGATGAAGTCTGACATCAGGGTCCATAACAAGCATGTGCGATCAAAAAATGTCACATTCTCAAAGGCTAAAATCAAGAGGAATGGGGAGATGACAATTATCATAATATAGAAAGTTGACTATAGATTGATGGTTGATGATGAAGGTCAAAACTAAGAGAGTTTTGAGGAAATTGATGAGGTAGATTTGATCAAATAGGATGGTGGCATGTGTCCAAAACTAGTATTATGATTACGCCTTTGGTATGGAGTGTAGAGTATGCTCTTTAGTAGGTTCAGATTAGTTGGGAACATTTAAAGATCATTAATGCATAAGGAACTTGAGGAGATTTAGGAAACTATTCATGATTACATGCAATGGTAATCTTGGGCTTCATAATGACCCTCTATCCACTCTTTTACGTCATTTTCCCCTTCCCTCCATACTTTTTTATTATATATATAGGATTCTATGCCTTGATTTGAGATCCATCAGGGGTGGTATGAGGATATGCTACCAGAATTTGCACTTATATACCTCTTGTATTAATGAATAAAACATTTACAGCTGTTTACCAATTTTTACTTAATGTTTTGTATTTGTATGATATGCAAAAGTGGTTTTCATCTTCCCTTTGCAAGTCTAAGTTCAAATTAAGTGATAAAAAACTTTCCTTATAGGTCATCTAGTGTGTCTTAATGTTGATGTCTCATGTATAGAGTGTATTACTAATTGTAAGTGCCTTCAAGCCTTACCCTCATTTCCTTCTAGCCTAAGTCAATCAAACTGACCTCTAGGTAAAGCACTATTGCTTAGAAACCATTGTAGGCACTATGTTAGTTCTATTCATAGTACATTAGTGTGTTGAGAGTTTAATCTTATGAGTGGATATAATGAATTCATGGTGCATCACCACATGTTAGTGTAGGTTTAATTCATGTAATTACTTCACTCTTTTCATCCCAACCTATTTAGGTCTTAGGAGAGCATTCAAGTGATGCATCAAAGGATCTCACCTCATTAAAAATCCTAGAAGTCTAACCCAAGATTAGGTAACCCATAGTCTAGGGTCATTCCCATGTTAGACTAGATTTAAGTAGAGGACCTAAATAATCCTTTGATTAGCTAGGGTGTAATCTAAGTCTTCAATAGTTTTGGCATGCTTGGTGGGATAGCTTTTAAGTGCCTTAAAGCATGATATTAAGATATTGGAGGACATTTGAAAGCTAAAGACATCAATACCATCATTTATAGTCACATTAATCATATTAATGAATCTGTAGAAGGTTTATAATCATCCTTAAGATCAAATATATCAATGGTTTCAATTGATGCAGAGGTAAGAAGGTTTTTTAATCATGGTTTTGATTTGATAAAAATGGGAATAAGGAGTCATGGCAGCCTATGAGGTAGGATTTTACCCTCAACCCCCATATCCACCCTATCATAACCCATATGGCCCATACATTGATCTTTACCCAACCATATATTCCATATCCTACACATTACCAAGATCATCCAACATCCTTTGAGCCTCCTCCACCTCCATGGAAACCTCCTCATCCTCATAATTAGTCCTATTATCAACCTAACACCCCTTGTAATCCACCTTCACCAAACACTGATTATCTACACTTAGGAATTAAGAGATTAGGAAAATAAAGGGACAAGATATAGAAGGGTCTTAGACAAAAAATGGGTTGAGTGAAAATCATTTCCCCTCATAAAAATACCCCTAAAAAACAACCACAATCAGCTAAATTGGCCACCCCATCTCCTTTTCTTATCTCTCTGATCATAAAATATTTCTTGGTCCATAATTGTTTGCTTAATGACAAAGTAGATCTTTTAATTGTTCCTAAATCTAGGGCAAGCACCTTGAATTCAATGTATAAACATATTTATAACTTTGGATTATAATGGAATGGGTCTCCTATGAAAATATTTGGCATTGTTAAGAATCTGCAACTCACTTTCCATTCCTACCCCAAGCTTTTAGTTGTATAAAACCTTATTGTATCATATTTGTTGCCTCATTTCACTTTGTTTTTGGCTAATGAATTTATAAAGAATATTGGAGGGGACTTTTTCAAATAATTATCTTATATAGTGTGCAAACTTGAACATGGTGTGGATGTGAAAATCAAGTTTGAGTCACTCTCTAAGTTCTATATTCAGCCACCTCCTCCAATCACCCCAAAGGCAGACTGCCTTCATCTCTCTTCCCCAAGGTAATCCACTTGTGTTCAAGATCTTATGCTTACCAAAGATCCTAAAACTATACCCACATGGAATATTTCATGGTCCATGGATCCTAATTTCATCATGCCCACCCTTGAAAAGGAGGATAAATAAGGAAGAGTAGGTGTGAAATCTATTATTAATACTTCATCCACTATTACTCAAGTACCTATTACCCCTCTTCACATCCCTCCTCAATCCCAAGAGATTCTTAAGAAACCATTAGATATTCCTAGTTGGAAGGATACCCTTGCAAGTATCAATCAAACTAATGATGTATACTATCCACCCTCTCTTCTCTTCAAGAGCAATTAAGTTCTTCAAAATTAGAATTAGATCATTCAAGCATGGTGGATAAACTATCAAAGTTGGTAGAATAAGGGGTAGTCATTCAAGATATATAAAGTGATACAGTTGTAGCTGACTATCAAGATTACCTTAGAGAGGACACTTATTGTGTCTATGAAGAGGAGATTCAAATTGGGACCCCTATGCACTACAATATATTAAATGGTAAACATAAGTAGAATTTGGATGATAAAGGGTAGCTACAATGTCATAATGATGGAGTTAAATCAAATGAAATACAAGTTGATATTTTCCTAAGAGATCAATTAGATGGCAACATCCATGATGATTCTATTTGTATTGATGTCAAGAATCCATTGGAAGACTAGTGGAAACACTTGTGTTTGGATTTATTGAATGAAATGGAATAACTTGTAAGGCATATTTGAGTGATGAAGTTGAACAATAGGCTAATAATTCAAATGAGGAAAAAAATGCAACACAAGAGGTGCCAATACAAGAAGATATTCTCATTGAATGGATTGTTGAGTTTTTACCTTCCATTGGGGATTAAGAGGAACAAAATTTAGCTAATCAATAACTTTATGATGACTTTACCAAAGTGAAGGAGGTGAGTAATTAGCTTGATGAATTATAGACAGATGGTAGAAGTTCAAATGGACCATGTGATTTGTTCATTGACCAAGATGAGATTTAATTTTGGGAGGACTTAGAAGACTTCTATCCAAATTTATATATATCACCTCTACACCAATAAAATCTTGAAAATAAGGAACTTGACAATAATGCTTTGATAGATGATCATCTTGAACCGAATGAGCAAAACTAGTTACAACTCCTAATTGAAGAGGAGATGAGGTTAGTGATGTAAGATAGAAAGATTTGGGAGGAGTATGATTGGATTATTAACCCTCATAATCAACCATATACATAAGGATGAACACAAATGGTCATTTCACTCTTCTAGGTAATTAGGAGATTGTAGCTGCAAGAAGAAGTTATCACCTATTGAGCCAAGTATGATTGCACATAAATCATCATATGATAGATCCATTTTAGGGCGCCATAATGATCAAAAAACATTCCCATTTCACCATAGGGTAATGAATTAAAAGTTAGGTCAATTTTTTAATAGTTAGTTAGTTTGCCTAAATAAGTGCTTTGCCTAAGTTTATAGGTTGTGACTTGTTATTTAGTTATTTCCTTTGTTTGTCCTTATTTGTTAGGTGTGTTTTTAGTGTTAGGTTGTTAACTTATTGTGTTCATGTGTGTCTTGTTTCCACTACAAGTCTTTTAGGTATCAAGAGTATAATTCAATCCTATGAGTCAACATCTTGTACTTCTTTGTTGATTCTCCTTGTCATAAAAGTGTTTGGGTTCCATGACCACTAGGCTGGTCATGCCATCAGAGTCACAAGAAATGTTAAAATTTTATCCTCATAAGACAAAATTTCAACCCCTATCATTCAAAAATCTTGGTGTTATTTATTTCAGCTTATTTTTGATGCCTCAGAGTTCCCTTTCTCAAAGGAAAAATGACTCGCACAAGCCTAGAGAAGCCAAACTGCCATAGCACATCATGTAAACATGAATAAGCCAGTTCACTTGTGTATTTTATAAGTATTCTCAAGAAACCTCTAAAATATAAAGGATCACATGCACATGATGTTTTTCATGCTATGAAGGTCCCCTATAAATTTTGTATCTTGATGAGTTCTCTATCTCAAGATATAAGCTTCCAAAGTTGAACTTGTAGAGTGGGATGTGTGCATAGACATCAAATTTGGGCTTCATGAAATAGCCATTTAGATTCAAAATACTCAAAGGGATGAAGATAAAAGTGAAACTACCAAGTGGCATGATCTCGAGATCTTGGAAAAATATCTAATGATATGCGGGTGAGATCGAGGTCCAAAGGTCAACAAATCAAAAATTGAGCATATTAATGACAAGTGTCATGATCATGGTGAATCCTGAGCATATCGATGGTTCACATATGATATGATAAAGTAGATCTAATGATAATATTTAATCATTCAAAAGTAAATCCAAGGGTGTGGATCAAGATCAATAAGCCAGTGGATCTTGAGATTGAATATGTTGCTACCAAGTGTCATAATCATAGTGTAAATGGAGATCAATAACCTACATTGGATCATACATATGAAGATTAATGACATGCATTGAGTCATGTAGATAAGATAAATGGTACATAAGTCAAGGAGCTTAGATTAAATGCAAGGCCACCATATGGTACAAGTATAAAAGTAGATGAAGTCTGATAATTAGATCTATAGGAAGCATGTGGGACTGAAAAATGTCACATTCTCAAAGGTTAAAATCAAGATGAATGGGGAGTTGACAATTATCATAATCTATAAATCCAACCATAGATCGATGGTCGATGGTGAAAACCAGGATATTTCTAAGGAAATTGATGGGGAAGATTTGATTGAGTAAGATGGCAACACATGTCCAAAAATAGTAGTGTGATCAAGCCTTTGGCATGGAGTGTAGAGTATGATCTTCAGTTAGTTTAGATCATTTGGAAGCATTTAAAGAACATTAGTGCGTGAGGAACTTGAGGAAATTTATTCAATCATTCATGATTACATGAAACAATAATCTTGGGCTTCATAATGACCCCTTCTCCACTCTCTTATGACATTATCCCCTTCCCTCCATCCCTTTCTACTGTATGTATAGGCTTCTAATCCTTGATTTGAGATTCTTCAGGGCTGATATGAGGATACTCTACTAGAATTTTTACTTATGCACCTCTTATGTTAATGGATAGAGAATTTGTAGTTGTTTACCAAACTATACTTAGTGTTTTGTATTTGTTTGATATGAAAAAGTGGTTTTCATCTTCCCTTTGCAAGACTAAGTTCAACCTAAGTGCTAAGAAACTTTCCTTGCAAGCCATCTAGTGTGTCTTAATGTTTGTCTCAGGTATAGAGTGGATTGATGATTGTAAGTGCCTTCAATCAGGCCTTACCCTCATTTCCCTCCATCCTAAGTCAATCAAATTGACCTCTAGGTGAAGCACTATTGCTTGCAAACCATTATAGGAACTATGTTAGTTCTATTCATAGTCCATTAGTGTGTTGAGATTTCAAGCTTATGAGTGGATATAATGAATTCATGGTACATCACCACATGTTAGTGTAGGTTTAATTCATGCAATTCCTTCACTCTTTTTATCCAAACCTATTTATGTCTTAGGAGAGCATTCAAGTGATGCACTAGAGGAGCTACCCTTATTAAAAATCCTAGGGGTCTGACCCAAGGTCAGGTAACCCATAACCTAGGGTCATTCTCATGTTGGACTAGATTTGAGTAGAGGAGTTGAACAATCCTTTGCTTAGCTAGGGTGTAATCTAAGTCTCCAACATGTCCTTAAGGTTATATAGAATCTATAAATTAATTATATTTGTTTAGATTGATCCTTGATATGAAGAACAAGATTAAGTTGTGACAAATAGAGGAATAAGGGTTTCAAGGTGAATTATGACTGAAAACCCTAGGTATGTTTTCTTGAATCAAATTAACTCATTCATGGAATTTGAAGTTCAATGTTTGCTTGAGGGAATAAGTGAAATGTTTCCTTCATAAGTTATGATGATTATAATGCATGTGTGAGCTTAAGGTGATTTTTAAGAAGATAAAATTAAAATAGGGGTGTGAGAGTTGAATGATTAGTCCATAAGAGTAATGTCTTTCTAACATCTCAAGAAGTTTGTAAACTTGATGAATATTGATATAGTATCTATTAAAGGTTATGTTGTGTTGTGATTGTATTTTTACATTGATATCAAAGATGACTTCATAAGGTCATAGAGAAAACATGATGACATGTTACAGATGCCATAAAGAAGATTTAGTAATCTAAGAATGACACAGTTCTGAAGTTTTTTATTAGGGTCTTGATCATGTTTGTTGAAGTTGATCCATTGAGTCATTTTGAAGAGTATCATGTAGAGATCAGTGGTCTAAGAGGTTGATTATGACCTTAGAGTCATGTAACATGGGCTTACTCATTTTTGGTAACATATTTTATGTGTCTTAAAGGAAATAATTCTTATCATATGTCTGACAGACACTGGGTGTTTTCATAGACATATTATGACTCTATGTTAATCAAGAAGGTGACTTGTAGTGGTTTGAGCCATGATGGCTTATGGTGCTTGAAGGGAAGTTGTTTGATGATATGAGAAATATATGGAGTTATTCATACCTATTTGAGGTGGTATTATTATCCCAAGAAGTTAGTGTTGAGCAAGGAGTGGATTTATTTGAATTAGGTCTCCATGGGACCTATTATTGGTATGAGGCTTAATGAAGCATTCATAGAGTGAGTGAATGAGTTGTGATTTAAGAACATTTAAAAGGAATTAAAAACTTGTTGAATCATTATTTTTAAAGATGTGCATATATTTATGGTGAAGCATAGACAAAGAGGGAGCATTTCCTTATGATGCTCTGAGGTCTCTTCATATGATGATGGCCTAGTAAGATCAAGGGATAATTCAAGATCTCATATCAAAGACAAGGAGATGAAAATAAGCATGGTGATAGGGGGATCTTGTGACCTCTATGATTTGAAGGATAAAGGTAGATGTGCAAATTACATTGAGGTGCATATGTTATGAATATCAAAGGGGAGCTTGCTAGCTGTATGAGTGTTCAGGTCCAAAGATCAGTGGACTATGTGTTGATGACCTTGTGATAGTGTATATGACCCTTTGTAATTAATTTCAAAAGGGGAGAAAGGTGTGATTGGAAGAAAGTCTAGCTTGGAGAGATGAGAGATTGATTAGTTCATTTGTGGTTTGCCATAATGATAAAGGGGGAGATTGTTTCAATTTTTAATTGATGTCATGTGTTGGTGAACTATCATTAATGTCAAGAAGGATCTGTAAGGTGAGAGTTACCTCTAATGTCATATACTTGAGGTTAAGTGTTGGCTCATAAGAAGGTGGCTCATTGAAATGATTGATTATAGGTATATGGAGTTATGTGTGGTAGTATTTGAGCATGGCATGAGGTTATTAGTATGAGAGTGAGTTTCAAAGTTCATCTACAGTGGTAGGAATGTCTCAAAGTAGAGTGGTACCTAGTAGGTTTGTTTGATGGCCTAGTTACTAAGCATGGAAATAGATTATAGAGGCATGGTGATGATGGCATAGATGTGTATGATCTTGAAGGCATATAATGCCTTGTGTAAGAATGGTATGAGGGTGAATGACATTGGTATAAGGTGTTGAGAGTAGTGAAAGAGGTTTTGAGGTATATTCAAGGTTTTGAATATAACTGAAAGTTTAAGATCTAACATGCAAAGAGACCTAGTGTGGCCTAATGAAGGGTCAAAGTCACTTTACAAGGTGATAGAGCTCATTTAAGTTTTGACATAAGAGTAATAGGTTGTTTCAAGAATTCCCATGAAGTTTTAGTTCCTAAGTTGAAGGAAAAAGCAAGAAAATGAGTTTGAAGGTCTGCTATGTATGTAGAATGAAGAGTTACAGACTTGAGAAGGAAATTTTGATGCTCATTAGCACATGTATACCTTTCATGGTGTCTTGAGTATTTTAGGAGGGATAGGTAAGTGTCCTAGATAATATATTCAAGCATTAGTTTGACATTTTAGGGGTAATACTATATGAATAATTGTTAACACTAGAACATGTGTTAAACCCTCCTTAAACCCTCGTAATGACATAATATGGAAAATATTATTGGAAATGGCCCAAAATTAATTGGTAATGCTAGTATGATGATTTTTCCATCTATTTAACTCACTCAAGTATTTCCAGGTGGTAATGGTTGGTTAGGACAATGAGTGAAACCTATAGGAAAATGTTTGTTTTTGAATAAGTTGATATAGAAGTCAAAAATTGCATTAGACCAATCATGAAAATGGATGGAGATTGAAGATTAAGACTCATGATTTATGTCCATGGTGTTATTTTTTAAATTATTAGACTATGTGTAAAATATTTTGGTCACTCATGTTGACCTATCACTAAAATGGGCTATTGGTGAAACCAGTGAGAAAAATTAGTCAGAGTGAGACTGTGTTTAAGGATGAGTTTCAGTGGATTAGTAATTGATTAAATTTATTGAGGTTATTTTTAAATACCTATGAATCATGTCCATATTATTTATATGTCTTCTATTTATTTTAAAACATTGAAAGTGGTGTTCACAAAAGGACCTGTCTGAGTGAGTAAAGACAGTGAAGGAGTAAGGTTCAATGTTTGATCTATATGTTCCATATTTAGCATTAGACCTATATATATTTGTGTTTGAAGATGTTTTAAGGATATTATAGGATCATTTTAATGATTTTAAATATCTTTTTTTGTGTCCTTATAGGTTCTCTAAGTCATGTTCACCATGACTGGTTCTCAAGACATAATGATAGTTCTGGATATGTAAGGTGGAGTGAAGAGTTTGAGACACTTTGATAGGCATATATGTATCCAATGAATTTTAAATTTTTGTTTGATATGTATATAATCTATATATTATTTATATAATGTGTAAATTCACTTTAAGTATTTGAGATATGAAATCCAAAATGGCTTATTTGGCTGTGTAAGAACTATGAAAGAGAAGCCTAAGAAATTGGTCTGTAAGGCCAATGGTTGACACAAAAACCATTGATATATATTTTGAATGATGATATAAAGTTCATATAGAAAACATTAATGTGAATTAAAAGTTTTTAAAATTATAATTACAAGAGCTAAAGATAACACTTATCATGATTGTGCTGACAAGCTTATTGGTAGTTCTGTGTAGTCATCTAGCTGAGATGTGTTTGGAGTGTTTTACCCAAATTTAATGTTTAGAGTGTTTTTACCATATTTTAAGGATAAATTACTTATAAAAATGTTATGTAGGTATCAAATTTTCATGTGAATGCACTATTATTCATGATAATTCTCTATGCAAGTGTGGAGAGTAAATTATTTTTGATTGGGTTTTGTAGCAGTCAGACATTTCTAAGTAAGCACATGAAAGTTATTGGTTTAAGGTCTTATGAATTTTTTTGTGAATTATAATGGGGTTGGAAATGACCCTAAGGTCATAAAGGCTTTGTTAATGTTATTTTTTTGGGTTATTTGGAAAAATTGACTATATAATTCAGTTATGTGAGATAGACTTTCTGGGTGTGTGTAGACCTAATGGCAAGTAGGCCTATTGGCATGATTCAAGAAGTGATATAAGATAAAAGGTGGTATGGACATATATTAATGTTATCAAGGTTATATTTGAGGTGTATTTTAAGTGTTTCATGTGTTGGTGGAGACTCAATAATTTCTAAGTGTAACACGTGCTTTAAGAAGACCTAATTACATTAGATCTCTATAAGGCCTAATGGGGTTTTAGCCTCCATGAGTGGTGACAAACCAGTGTGATGATTGTTTCATTTATAAAATGTGTTTTTTGACCCATTATAAGTGTAATACAATTATGAAAATGTTTGTGTCTGACCTAGGTGGGTGAGAGAAAGAGTCAAGTATAAATACAAGGCACAATAGGCCTATTTGGGATAGTTAAGGAATGTGAGATCAAATGAAGAAAAGAGATAATAGAGGAGCAGAAGTAGGTCATG
Organism: Torreya grandis; assembly: GCA_037957365.1. NCBI lineage: Eukaryota > Viridiplantae > Streptophyta > Pinopsida > Cupressales > Taxaceae > Torreya > Torreya grandis. Next base: position 1,113,218 of record JARHVA010000083.1, on the reverse strand, counting down.
AAGACCATAAAATTGAATTTTAGGATCAATCATGAACATTAATTAGAACTTTTTCATGTAGATGACAAGTTCAGTTGACCTAATGATCCTAATAAGAGGCATATTGAGCAAGTGAGCCTAGAAGGCTATTTTGAGAGGGGTAGAAGGTTGAGAAGAGATGAATGAAGTTGATTTCCTATTGAAATAATATAAATATTCAACATATATTTGTTATTTATGTATTATATAGGATATATAAGATGGAGAGATGAAGAATAGGTCATCATCTATAGGTTGGGCAACCAGATGTCTTTAGGTGATCAAGATTGTCTTCGCTGAGTTAGTGCTTTGCCTAGAGGATGTGGGAGCTGAATTGAAGGTTGGATATTGAATATTTGTCCTTGAATTATATGTGTTATTTCTAATTAATTTATGGGGTTGGATCCTCCTTGAAATTTTGAGCTTGCTAAATGACTAGTTGAGTTGGTGCTTGACTAGTGAGGGGTTGGTGGGGTTGGTGCTCCTTGTGGGGTTGGTGCCTCACTAAATATTGATCCATTACTTATAGATAGTATTAAAATTGGTTTTTTAGTGGTTTTTATTCCCCATGAGGGTTTCACACCTATCTGTTATGTTTATGTGTTATGTTCCTACTTCATGCTCATATGAATGGTTGATTATGCATTACTATATCTCTTGATTAGTTTAAATGTTTGATGAATGATTAGTGGGATTGAAATAAATTATTTTACACTTATTCACCCAAAACCCTATCAATGGTTGTGTTTCCAACATGATCATCCTTCCTTGAATTTGATATTTACATTGACAAAACTAATCAAACATTCTACTTTGACTAAAGATGCATTCTAATATTACATCAAGGCACGAGTTGAGTTAAACACACTATTTAAATCTAAATGTCAACTTTGAATTGATAATAAAAGACTTCACATGCATTCAAATTAAATAAATTCAAACACCCTATATTAATTCAAGATGAATATTATCAATTCAAACATGCCTAGGTACATAATAAGTTGAGATTCATTTAACCATGCTTTCAATGATGAATGGTCTTATGATCTACTTTTTTTTGGAATAATGAGCACCCAGAGGATACAGTGCATTAACCTGAATATATGGATGTACCACTCAAAACATGAAGGGATTATCCAAAAAATGTTCATTAATGATAAATAAAAGTTCAAAATTAAATAAATCAAAAATTAATATTACCTCTCAAGGTATAAACTATAAATGAGACAAGAATTTTAAAATGGAAAACCGAACATATTAGAGAAAAACCCAAGTGATATTATAAGAAGGCTTGTCACCAAAATCTCCATAATTCCAATTTAAAATCAAGATGAATTTTATAATAAGAGAGAGAGAGAGATTCAATTTTATAGTGAGTAAATGAGGAGAGGAAGGCTCTTTTATAGAGCAAGCATAAAATAATGGGAGTTACATGGAATCCCATGATTACCTTACAAGCCTCCTTTGTGTGTGAAAATTATGGCCTATTACATTAAAGAGTGTAGGAAAATGTGTGCCAATTAGGGGAAGTGATTACTTGTGAAAATAACCCCCAAATATTAAAGGGGAAGAAAGAGTTGAGTGACACCTAATATAATCTAAATTTATGTGAATTTATAATTCACATAAATTAAAATTCCACACATATAAAGGGTACTTAGGATAAATAAATTATCCTAAATAAAAGGTAACACTAACACTCTCACTTAAAATTTATTTATGGGTTTAAAAATAAGAAGGGAGGGAACATTACTAATTTTCCCCTTTGATGAGAACTTCCTTTAATCCTAATGTTGGATCCCATTTTTGGCCAAGTACTTTTTGGAATAACTAGCATAGAGAGGAATGATGCAGACGATCATAGTGTATAATACCATGGCATGAGATTATATGCCATAAAAGGTCCAAGTATCATGGAATAAATGTGTATGATAAATGGAGAACCCCATAATGAAGGACTCATAACTTAGCAGAAGATTTGGGGAGTGCATGAAAAGTGGAGAATAGTTATGGAGCGATTCATAGGGATGGAAGAGAATAAGTCAATAATGAATCTAACATGGGCCTACAAGAATATAGGTGCTTAAAAATTAATATCTAACACCAAAGAGAGAATATAGGGGTATAAAGGCATAGGTCCTTAGAAAATTATTGTAATTGGCTGCCACAACTCAAATGTATTAATGATCATTGGTGAGTCATATTGAGTGTATTTACTATAGGTGTATAGATAACACCCTTGCTAACGATAATATTGTTAATGTCTAAACCTCAAACATAGGCTAACATGGGAGTGACCTATAGGTTGTGGGTTACCTATTGTTTAGGCCAAACCTCTAGATTTTAATGGGGCTAGTTCCCTAGATTCATCATTTCAACACTATCTCTAAGTCCTAATGTGTTGGGATGAAAAAGGTAAAGAATATTTCATAAATGAAAACCTATTCTAGAGTGGTGATTCACCATGATGACAATTCCATCTCCTCAATCTTGAACTCAAAATAACAATGAAGGATTAAGCAAAGGATTGAATAACTTCATCAAATGGTCTCTAGTCATCAATATTTCATGTAGAGGTTAATATTTGATGGATAAAGCATGAGGGAAGAGAGATAAAGGTCTAATTCCAGACTCTTATAGTCATATGTCCACTCATAAATTAAACCATCAACCTTCTAACATACTACATAACCTACTTAGGGGACTTACTATGTTGTTCATTGGTGAAGAGTTTTGGTGTTATCTTCATTAAATAAGAATTTGGAGACATGTGTGGAAACATCAGTGGTGACTCTGAGTAATCATCAACTAGTTTAATAAACCTAAGTGCTTAATCATCATAATATGGTACATACAATCAACCATATTTTTATCAGTATGCTTATTCTCTCCCTCAACATCACATTTATTAGGAATATAATGTTTATGTGTTCCCCCAAAGTGGCCTTCAAATATCCTATAATCCCTATTATGGCCTTTTCCCTCCTCCCACCCTTGCATATGACTAAGTATAGCTTCATTTGCATTCAAATCAGTCTTCTAATTCCCCTTGTAAAGACTAGGCTTATCTTGTTACATCCTTATTAGGAGTCAAACAAACATTATCAGTTTATATTGAGTTGATAAGGGAGATTGGTAGGGGTTTAGAGTTTTATCTAGTCATCCCTATCCATGTTCTACAAGATGTAAGGAGTGATTTTTAATGGGTCAAGAACATATGGTCAGTTTTTGAGGGTTAACAATGGTCATATTGTAAGAATGAGGACATAGTAATGATTAGAAGCATGATCTAGAATGAAAATAGTGTGTTTTTATCTTATGAATATCAATAGGCTCATTTGGATAAGTATTATGTGTCCTCTCCCCTCTAAGAACCTCAAGTTCAACCTTCATGAGTTCTTAATGAGCCCCCTAGTGAAACTTGTCAAAATCTATTTTTGTCAAAAGTCAGAGAGGCAATATTGGACCAACGGAGAACAATCATGAAAATTAATGAGGGGGTCAATCTTGGACAAGAATTACGCATTCATGTCAAGGAGGGGATAAAGATATTATTACAAGAGTTTTGGAATGTGTGGGCATCCATTAAAGAAGCTAACTATCCATAGGTTGAGAAGAAAGAATTAAAAGGGTGGGTATTATCCATTGAAAAGGTGTTTGAGTAGTGGGATAAAGGGTATGTCAAACTTGAGTCAATCATTTTTCCCTCTCCTAGCCCGATGCCCATTCCCACTCAAGAGAATGAAGCCATTCCATCATGGATCTTCTCCAACACATTCAACCCTGGCTATGTCATGCCCTCACTTGTGAGGCCACCCTCTCTTATAACCATTAAAAATGAAGAAAAATTATTTATTCTATACTCATTTCCATCATGGAAATTAGTTCAAGAGGGCATAAAGAAGGAGGAGGTGTTGGTTGTGGAGGTCCAAACACCAGTTCAAGATCCACCAAAGAAGCTATTTAAAATTCCTTATCTAGGACACTCTCTTAAGATACAAGTAAGGTAAAATTCTTCACCCTCCCACCATCTCCCTCTTGGATAAAGAATTTGTTTTAAAAAGGATAGAAGATGCACTTATAGTCATAAGTGATCTTGAAGAGGATAACTCAAGTATCTATGATGAGGAGATCATAACAGGTAGCCCACTTCATTTATAAGGGGAAGAATCAAGTTTAAACCAACCTTCTTGGTATAGATTTGACACTATTAAATTGGATCTTGATGAGGACAATCCTAAAGTTAAAAATAGAGTAGACTCTGAATGGACTACTGAAGGTCCATTATACATAGATAGAGAAGAGGATCAGAACTAGGTGCCTAAGGTTGGTCCACTACAAGATGAGATGTCAATTGAGGATAGCCTTGATATGTTAGAACAAGAGGAAAGTAGATCAGATCTTGAACAAGACAAGTGTGATATTTTAGACCTTGGATGGCTAAATCAACCCTCATTTTCAATTGAAGATCAAGAGGAAATTTTGAGTGAGGTTGATGAAAGATACATCTCAAATGCTTAAGATATGCAATTTGATGATCATACCAGTGAAAAATTTGAAGGGTTGTGGTAACGGTTCAATTCCATAACCAAAGATTTAGAAGAGATTAAGGGACATGTCCTTCTTCCAATAAACTATGAGCATGTTACTCTAAGCATGATCAGTCCTAATTTTCACAAGGACAAGGGGGAAGGATATGGTATTTTTGAACCATCAAGTGAACCAAGTGTAGTTGCTCCCAAGATCCTAAATTAAGTCTTCATGTAAGGATTTCTCAAGGGCGTTGAGCAACATCAAGCAAGTGATCCTATAGTCTAACATGAACCAAGATTGTAATACTTGGACCAATATATCTATATTGGAGGCATTTTTGTTCCTTTCCATCCATTGGAGATCACATCAAAAGGATTGGCCATCAAGCTACTTGGTTCACCAATTTTGGTACCTCTAAAGTAGGGTATTTTTCATCTTGGTTTGTTATAAGTGAATGATACTCAAAGTTGTCCATTTGACCCAGGAGGGAGGTGCTTATAAATTTTTGTATAATATTTTATATATTAGAGTAGATTTCATGATTTTATCTAAGTTCATGTGTGCACATTTATTTAGTAGGTTAGTTTCCTTTGCTTTGTTTAGGTTAGTTTCCTTTCCTATTGTGTGTTTCCTTTTCCAAAGTGCCTTGGGCATTTTGTTTTGTTTTATTTATTTTTGTCCTTTTCACTTCAAGAGAGGGTTTTAAAGAAAGGGATAACCTCACTCAATTCATATCAGCTAATGACTCCATACCCAATGGATCAGATAATGTAACAAGTCTAGGTTCTCAAGCATAGCAGGCATGCTTCCCTATGAGTTTCCAAAGATGTTGGCCAAATTTGGCCTACATAAAAAGCTTATACTTAGATAGATCAACTAAGTATCATTACTGATTAACCAAATGATCAAATGACTTGACTAAATAAAGAAGTTGGACTAGACTATCATCAAATGTCATGCAAAAATGGACAAGTTATTTTGGTTAGACACTTCATAATTTCACTTAGGAGGCCTATTAGAGCCAAAGGATTGCATAGAGATGAGGTTATTTATGCCTTGAACATTATTTACAAATTTTATGACTTGATGAGTTGTCTATCTCAAGTTACAAGCATTTAAATTTAAACAAGCAGAATAAGATGTGTACAGGGGAGTCAAATAAAAGTCATGATGAATAGACATTTAAATTCATAAGACCCCAAAGGATCCTGAGGTTTATTGTGAAGTTGATGGATGTCAAGATCATATAAGCTATGATAGGATCTAATGATGAGTGATGATCTAATGAGTCAGTGGGTCCAAAAGATCCAATGACATGTGTTTGATCATGTATTCATAAATCAAAGACACACAGGCAATCAATAGGTCAAAAGGTCCCTGAAATGAGATAAATGGTTTGCATTCAATCAGATCAAAATATATAATGGTGAGTGGGTGAGGATGATATCAATGGGTCTTAAAGATCCAATAGAGTGTATTAAATCATGCATCAAAGATCAATGACAAGTTCACAATTAAAAGGTCAACATATCCTAAGATTGAACATGTCAATGACAAGTGTCATAATCACAATGACTTACCCGATTGATAGTGTGCATTTTATTAAAAAAAGAGGATCAATGACATGTATTCAATCAGACCAAGAAGATCAATGTTGTGCATAAGGTCAAAGGTTTAATCAAGTTCAAGATGAATATGAGGTTTCCACATGGTGAAATCATAAGAATAGGATGGAATTGACTGTAGGACCCATAGGATGAATGCAAATCTAAAAATTGGCATAATTTTAGAATCCCAAATCAAGATCGATGGATGTTATTAAAATTTGAAAGCTAGGGACTTCAAATGGAGGTTGAATACGGTTCAAGTTGAACCAAGAGTAATATTTTAAAGGGCTATGTCACCATTATAGCTTAGTTAAATATCATTAAGTAGATGCATCCATATAGTTAATATTGTTCATGCTAAAGCTCTATCACCATTAAAGTTTAGAGGCATGATAGGTTTGTTTAAACTTAATGTAGTTCAGGAACAAAGGTATGTGATTTACAAATCTTCATCAATATAATGACTATATGAAAACCAATATATAGGATTTATTTTCAATCTATAGTAAATTTATATTCAAGATGGAGTAGGTGTAGATATAAATAAGATATGAAAGACTATCCTATCTTCCAAAATTGCCACATCTTTGACAAGAAGGTACTTACCATCACTCAAAGCAAACATAGCATGGTTCTGTCCTAATTCAAGGTACGAGGACTTTGTCATTATAGTGAAAGCAAGTGGGATGTGGAATGGAAGATCAAAACAAGGAGATCTAGTGGTTAGAGAAGTAGTTATAGCATTCAATGCTATTTAGATCTTAAGGATATTTCTTCCTTGAAAGGATCATGACTCATCATCTATAAAATAGACTTTTGTCCTCTAGTGTATTGCTAAACCAATAAGAAGAACTTAAAGCCTAATTAGAAGAAAATTTAGGTTAACTTGTTAATGGAGGGATAGTTTGGATTGGATTAAGTGTGGTGGAGAATTTATTGAAAGGTTGTAGCTCATTGATTTTTCTTGGTTAACATGTTCCCTCTTCTCTCTTCTCCCTTTATCAATATTACCCATTCTTTTCCATTTGTAATTTCTCTATTAGATTTTTGATTCTCATAAGGAATATTTGATTTTGAAGATTACGGGACTTTATGAGATATATTGGCAAGATATGCTCATCTTGATAAGGCTAAACCCTATCAAGAATTTGTAAGAACTACCTCTTGATGTAAAAAAAGACTTTCTTTACCTTTCTCTTACCTTAGATCTATATTGAGTGAGTTGTGCATGCTGACATTATGAAGGATAATATTCCTCATCCATTTTCCTTATTTATGACCTTATTTAGGTTGTTTTCAATCTATTTTAGGTTTTGATTAGTGCTATGCCTAAACCTAGTCCATGAAACACTTATGAACTAAGCTAGATTGTGTGAGCTAGCATTATCTTCTACAGGTCTAATGTGGGTTAAATATTATGGGAGTTTCCCATTTTGATTTGGTACATGGCCTTTTATCCTTCTTAAGATCCCTTTTCCCCTTTTATAACCCTTTTCCCTACAATAACATGAGTTAAGGTGATCAATCAAGAGGAAGTTAGCCTTCTTCAGAGGTTCAACCCTATTATAGGATACCCACAGCCTCAGGTTGTTCCCATATTATGAATGGGAGTGGAGGAGCTTGAATAAATCTTCCATAAGCATAAAATATCATGTAATAATATGAAAAAGTCCCAAACCATCCCCTCTAATGATTTACAACTATTCATTGTGCATAAAACTCTGCATTCTACCCAAATCCTTATAAAAATTAAGACTTTTGGTACTTTCATAAAAAGTTCATATAACTCACCATTATGGTTGGAATATCCCATTTGTATGATAAATCATCCAAGTGTTAGATATGCCAAAATAGTACTTTTATATGCAAACATTTAGTGATCTCTACCACCAGGTTTGTATGAGGGTTTAAGGGACATTTTGGGTGCTTAGGATTCTTAGTGATATTTCATGGTGTACAGATGTCTAAATCAAGAAAAAATGCCATGAATGTATAGAGTAATAACCTCCTCACATTTGATGAATGAGTTGGGTTACCATTCAAAGGATTTTTAGAGACATGAATGTTGGAAGATGACCCTAGGGTTATCCGTAGACCAATTCTGATTGTCTAACTTCTTAAGGTATGTTCATAGAGGTTAGCCCCCTAATGGCAACCAATATTTCATGAATTTTCAGTCCATAGGGAGATTTAGAATTCAAAAAAAGATTTGGCCTTGATTATGCATGTGGTGGAGTGAGTGAACATTTTAATATGGTCTTCAAATTTTGTGTGTGTAGGTAGACTAGCTAGAGTAGGGTTTAAAGGCATTTGAACCATTTTCTTCACTTCCCTACACTTGAAAACTCCTTTTTAGGTGTCATACATCTTACCTTGACCATCATAATTATTTAAATAACTTTAAGGTGTTGGAGAGTTGTCAATGATATCATGGTGATGTCATGAAGGTGTCTAGGTGCATGGTTGAAGTGCCATGATAGTCTAAGTGACAATGATGGAGTGTGCAATGTGTTTATCCTATTATGCTTGAAGAATGCTAGTTTGAGATCATTAGGTATGAGTATAAAGTGTTGAGCATATGTAAGGTTTCCTATAAGTGGTCAAGGATGATTGGAGAGCTTATGTGCATAAGTGGAATTCATCTAGTAGTCTATAGTTTTCATCTAGATAGTTTGGGTCTAGTGGCATAAATTCTGAGTAAGCAGTTTGATAACATCACCATTACCATGTGTAGATGAGTCAAGGGGATTTGGTAATATGGTTGTAGACACCTAAAAAGTGTCTAACCCTTGGTCTTCCTCTCTCCCCTTGGTCCCTTGCCACTTCGACTATCCCTAACCTACCTAGGTCTTATTAATTGAAAATAATCATCTATTTTTAAGTCCCTTTTTCCCCTCTCCTTGCCACCTCGCCACCCTAGGATACCCTCCTTGGATCCCCTTCATTCCCCACATGGCCATTTAATGCTTTAGACTCCCATTCCAACCTCTCCTCTCGCCCATTTAACCCTGTCGACCGTTTCATCCTCGCATTCATTTGACCCAGCCGTTGGGAAACGGATGAAAGGCTATTTTTAGCCTTTCTCCAGCCTTTTAGCCGCCGACGTCGGTCATCCTTCGGCCGACGTCGGCGATATTGCTGGCATCGGCACCCTTCATAACGGTTTTCTTCACCGTTATCTCAGTCTCTATTTTCTCTCCGGCTCCTGTTGGCTTCTCTTCGCTTCTCTGTGTTTTCTCTTTGGCATCCCGACTCTTGAACCTTCGTATCAGACCCTTGTATCAGTCCTTCACTTGACCTCTCTGCCAATCAATCTGACTCTCTCCCTCAGGTACACAGCAAGCTTCTGCAAGTGAACAACAGGGAATCTTCATCAGCAACAGGCTTCACATCTGGCAACACCAGCAACAAGATCAACACTTTCTTCAGCAGGGCACAGGTATGTTGTACTCTGTTTGTTTTCTTTATGCTTTCTAGTCATTTCTAAACTAGATTTAGCTCTTCTTTTCCCCAACCCAGACTTCTAACCAAACCAGGCAGACTCGGATTCCTATCTCCCTGATTGGCTTCCTCTATCTCTCTGTCCCTCTCTGTCCATTTGACTCCCCTGTATCTCTGCACAGACCCCCTGACTACCTCAAACCAGACTCAAACCCGTCCACAGACCATCTTTAAACAGACCTCAGACCAAGCCCGGACCATCCACAGACCAGACCCTGCCTATTGCCCCGACCGACGCCGGCCATTACCCCCACCGATGTCGGTAGACTAACCGACGTCGGTAGACCAGACAACCGACGCTGGTAAGACCACCGACGCCGGCGACTGCAACCAGGCCGACAGCTTCTTCCAGGTAAGCCTTTGCTTCCTTTTCTCTTTTAGTTTGCTATCATTTCAGTCCTTTTTAGCATTCTGTCTTTTTATCAGTCATTTATCTCTTATCAAAACAGTGGGTTGACCTCCCTTAAGGAAGTTCTCATACTTTTGGGAACAAGCTTTCGCTTGGCAACCCACCGTCTACCTATCTAACACCTTTTTGTCCAAGTTTTCTTCTTTATAGGTGTCATTCCTCCACAGCCAAAGAGGAGTGCTCACAAGCGTCTGGATTACGGTGCGCGATCTTTATCCAGGTACTTCCCATGCCTTGTCCATTACTTTTTTAGTTTCTTCTTTCTCTTAAATCTGAAAAGCAAATTTTGAATAGAAACATTTCTGGCACGCCCGGTGGGACATCTCCAAGCATCACCAAACAATTCCAACAATGGTACATTCAATGTTCTTACACTCCACTTGGAGAACCATACGCTTCCATTTTGGAAAAACTACTCAAGCAGGGGGTCCTCAATCTCCCTCTAATCCAACCACCTCAATTTGACCCTTTAAAAGCCCTCCCTACATGGTATAGGGAGGCCGACTTCTGTCCCTTTCATCACGTCCAAGGCCATGACATCGACAACTGCCAAACCTTCAAAAACATCGTCCAAGACATGATCGACAAGGGGGATCTTATTTTAGATAACCCGAACGCCCCTCCTAACCAACATATCGACATCTTCAAACACCCTTTTCCAAATCATCCGCCTGCTCAAAACAACGTCCAGACTTCGACCAATGACCCTCAAGACCATGACATTCACACGATTAGCACTATCTTGCCTCTTGTCCTTGACCAACCTCTTCCATTGAAAGATGAGGAACCTTCTTCTCCTACTAGTCCTCCATCTACCTCTCTTGTATTGGAGGACGCCTTGACCACATCAACACCATCAAGCCCACCTCCGTCCAAAGACCCTACCTTGCCTACTCCTCAACTACAAGTAGAAGACACGATCATCCATGCCCTCTACCCACTTGAGGAGCCACCCTCTCTTATTTCTTCTCCACCAAGAGAAGAACCAGTCTCTCCACCCACTTCAACCGAGGAAGACCCAGTCACGGTTTCCTCCTGCCCTTTGCCTGAGATTGCTATATCTTGCGTACCTCCATCCACATCCAAACCCAAACCTATATCTAACCTCACCTCGCACAACGGTGGCTCTCGACCCAGACACACGAAGACCACTAGACCACACCGGAGGACTCCTCCTCCACCTTCGTCATTACCTTCAATCTTGGGCCCGCATCCGTCCACTTTAATAGGAGTGCTTCCCACTCCCATCTTTCATAGAGGAAATTTGCTTCCATTACTCTCTCAACCCATCAGACATACATCCCCTCCAAACCCTCGACCTATGCCTCCTTCACCTCCCAAACCAACGTCACCAATCCTCACTGCAATAAAACATCCCGACCCGTTAGCAGGTTCATATGCCTTGCTCTTACGGCAATTATTGCAGTCCTCTCACCTCGACCTCCCGCCTCTTAGACCATATCACTCTCTCAGACCTAAACCACCATGGTTCGATGACACTCGCATTTGTGCGTATCATCGCACGCCTGGACACGACACGGAGCATTGTCATGCCCTCAAGGTCACCATTCGCCAATGTTTGGAGAATGACACCTCCCTTTTCAACCATGTCATCAATAAACCTTCAACACCGCCTCACTCATCAACTCTCAGATCAAGACCCTCTTGGTTCGACAACTCTACATTCTGCCACTATCATCACATTCTGGGACATGACACTGAGCGTTGTTGCGCTCTTAAAGCTGTCATTCGTCCGCTCTGGAAAAAGGATTCCCTTCTCATCAAGGGTCCTCTTGACCACCTCTTCAACAAAACATCAACCCCGACCCATGCCTCTCCAACCTCATCGCCTAAATCGGGATCCCCACGCCAGACTGTGGTCCCTTTGCCACCTTTAACCCCCTTATTCGACATTAATACCATCCATCTGACCACTAAACCTCGACCGACCTTGACCAATCCTTCAAACATTCTCCCTGCTCGCTGGGGGAATTCATCCTTCATCCAAACCTCGACCAACTCTTCAACCCAGTCTCTACCACATATCAATCACTTATTTAATCACTCATCTCGACCAAGTGTCCATCGACCCAACCCCCGACCAATTATTCGACTAGTCTCAACCAAACTTCAACCAAATCTCAATCAACCAGACCTCTCGACCAAACATTCAACCTTTTTCAACCAACCAACGACAATGTCAACCAACTTCACAGCCATCAATCAACACCTAACCAATCTGGAAAGAGCCAAATTGGGGCAAGTTTGCTCCTAATTGGCTTGGACCTTATCATAACATTCAAAGCATGGCCTAGGGTCTTATTAGACCTTAAACCCCTTCTTATGTCTTGCGTCTTCGACCATTCTTCTGTTAGTCGAGTACTCATCTACTTGACATGTAACTTGAGCTCGTCCCTTGAGCAATCCTCGTCCTCTTAATCCTCATCCCTTTCAACCCTATTCCCCTTTAACAAGTCCTCTACGACCCTTTTATGATGCATGGATGCTTTGTCCTAATAAAAGGGGCGTCCTTGAACTTCTACAGTCTTGTCCGTGACTCAAATTCCTATCAATAAATATAAATCAAGATGTCAAAACATATCCATGGTCACAAAATCAAGTCAAAATCAAAAAGACAGACTGATCCCTCGAAGGACAGCTGTTCTATCATTGCTGTATTACTAGACTGATCCCTTGAAGGACAGCTAGGCCAACTTATCAAACATTATTAAGCAAAAATATAGACCACTCCCTCGAAGGATGGCTATGACTAATCTTGCTACAAACAGCACATTTCTTAGAAGCTTCCCGCATTGATTAGCTTCGCAACCTGACCATTACATCAAAATACATCTCTATGTAGGCTTCCCGCATCGATCAGCCTGCACCAAAAAAAAAAAAAAAAAAAAAAAAAAAAAAAAATGAGTCACGGACTTGTCTTGTAGTTGTCTCAGGGTCTCCTATAAAAGGGGCAAGGTTATTCCTGCTCTTAAACTGGGTTACCCTATCCTCCTCCTATCACCTGCTCAGGGGACTTCGAGCTCACTTTAATGTCAAAGTGATTCGATTACCGCCCTAACACCACACTGGTCAACGACGTAATGCATGAACGGGGCTTTTGTTCTTATAACCCCTATCTATGCTTCCTTTCTGGTCCTTGTCAATGAACGATCGATTTGCCTTTCATCTTTTCTCTACGCTTTGGCCACATCAATTATCGACTCATCTCAAACCAAGCCATTTTCACCATTTTCAGCTGACATCACCCTAGACCATTTCACATAGTTTCTATGGACACCAATACACATGGAAACTATCGACCAGACCCAATTTATGTTAAGCATAAACCAATACTTGCTGAAGCATAAATAGACCTTCATTCATTTTTAGCATACATCCATCACGACTATGGAAACTTGCTAGGGATGAAAGACTCTCGACCAATTCTACAGAATACACCATCTGTAGCATCCTTTTATCCTCATCTTAGCCTCATCATTTCGACGCTTGACCACATCCAATCATCAACTAATCTTCTCAATTCGTCCGAACTACATTGGTCTGAGGCCCTATGACCAGGGCTATGTAGGCAGCACTCAGATACCACATCTTCTGAGGTTAGCTCGACCACCCCCGTTTGTTCGTCTCTATGATGGACAAACCTTCTCTTCTTTGACTCTTATCACGCCCAACTTCGTCAACTTTGACCAAGACCTTTGACCAAGACCTTTGACCAAGACCAATCATCGACTTTGACCAAGACCAATCAATCCCTCTGACCCTTCCTCCCTTTTAGGGAGAACTACATCGGCCTGAGGCCCCTTCACACAGGGGCTATGTAGGCAGCACTCAGTTGACATGGGGTCTTCTGGGGTTAGCTCGGTGGCATCCTTTCGTCCATCCATCCTCTTGACCAATGATCATTGGAGATCATGCCTATCTCCTTCGACCTTTGACTGCTTCCAAGCCAATGTTGCCTTGGTTGTTTTTGCGTGTGTGCTACCTCACGGCTGGTTAGCAGAATTATCCGCAGACTATTTTTGACCCTTCGCAAGTATAGGATCGCGAGCCAGTTGATCCCTACTACTTGTGGCTTTTTCGTGTTTCTGGGAGCACTTCCTGAGCCCTGGATACCTAGAGCATGACGACCATTTGGAGCTTCAGCTTAGATTGAGTGACCCGATCAGCAGATGACTAAATGCTGGGGCCCGATTACCTCAATTTTGGCACTCCTTGACCCTTGACCTGTGACACTTTTGACCTGACCATCTTGTGCAGTGGTATGCGCGCAATCACGACTTTTGCAGCATTTTCACTCACTTCTTTTCTTTCTCATCCACCTTTTGTCAAATCAGCACCCGACATCAGGTTCCCTTCCCTCGACTCCTGCTTTGAGGGGGAATACCTCATCCTTACTTCGGGGCAATCCACATCATCCTTCACCTGGGGCAACCACTCCCTGTTTTTGTCTTGCAGTTCGTCAAGAACAACCAACAAGACAAAAAGGGGAAAATGTAGACACCTAAAAAGTGTCTAACCCTTGGTCTTCCTCTCTCCCCTTGGTCCCTTGCCACTTCGACTATCCCTAACCTACCTAGGTCTTATTAATTGAAAATAATCATCTATTTTTAAGTCCCTTTTTCCCCTCTCCTTGCCACCTCGCCACCCTAGGATACCCTCCTTGGATCCCCTTCATTCCCCACATGGCCATTTAATGCCTTAGACTCCCATTCCAACCTCTCCTCTCACCCATTTAACCCCGTCGACCGTTTCATCCTCGCATTCATTTGACCCAGCCATTGGGAAACGGATGAAAGGCTATTTTTAGCCTTTCTCTAGCCTTTCAGCCGCCGACGTCGGTCATCCTTCGGCCGACATCGGCGATATTGTCGGCGTCGGCACCCTTCATAACGGTTTTCTTCACCGTTATCTCAATCTCTGTTTTCTCTCCGGCTCCTGTTGGCTTCTCTTCGCTTCTCTGCGTTTTCTCTTTGGCATCCTGACTCTTGAACCTTCGTATCAAACCCTTGTATCAGTCCTTCACTTGACCTCTCTGCCAATCAATCTGACTCTCTCCCTCAGGTACACAGCAAGCTTCTACAAGTGAACAACAGGGAATCTTCATCAGCAACGGGCTTCACATCCGGCAACACCAGCAACAAGATCAACACTTTCTTCAGCAGGGCACAGGTATGTTGTACTCTGTTTGTTTTCTTTATGATTTCTAGTCATTTCTAAACTAGATTTAGCTCTTCTTTTCCCCAACCCAGACTTCTAACCAAACCAGGCAGACCCAGATTCCTATCTCCCTGATTGGCTTCCTCTATCTCTCTGTCCCTCTCTGTCCATTTGACTCCCCTGTATCTCTGCACAGACCCCCTGACTACCTCAAACCAGACTCAAACCCGTCCACAGACCATCTTTAAACAGACCTCAGACCAAGCCTGGACCATCCACAGACCAGACCCTGCCTATTGCCCCGATCGACGCCGGCCATTACCCCCACCGATGTCGGCAGACTAACCGACATCGGCAGACCAGACAACCGACGCCGGTAGGACCACCGACGCCGGCGACTGCAACCAAGCCGACAGCTTCTTCCAGGTAAGCCTTTACTTCCTTTTCTCTTTCATTTTGCTATCATTTCAGTCCTTTTTAGCATTCTATCTTTTTATCAGTCATTTATCTCTTATCAAAACAGTGGGTTGACCTCCCTTAAGGAAGTTCTCATACTTCTGGGAACAAGCTTTCACTTGGCAACCCACCGTCTACCTATCTAACACCTTTTTGTCCATGTTTTCTTCTTTGCAGGTGTCATTCCTCCACAGCCAAAGAGGAGTGCTCACAAGCGTCTGGATTATGGTGCGCGATCTTTATCCAGGTACTTCCCATGCCTTGTCCATTACTTTTTTAGTTTCTTCTTTCTCTTAAATCTGAAAAGCGAATTTTGAATAGAAACAATGGTTGTGATAAAATTTGTGCCTAGTTACTATGTAATAAATTTTAGGTCATGCAACAAAGTGAAACATAATATATGCAAGTGAAAAGTTGGGCTCCTAGGTAGTTTGACAGTGTTTTCCCATAGCCAAATTTGCAATGTGTTAAGAAAAATTGAGTAGGCATTTTGATGTATTCATATTTAGCATATGTGGATGTCTTAGGAGAATTTGATAATATGGGTTTATTTATTTTTGTGTGTAGTTGAGATTCACTAAATTTAGGTCGTGTAATGAAGTGCATCAAAATATATGCATGCACAAAGTTGGCCTTCTAGGTAGTTCTTGAACTAGTTGGCTCTATGGTAGAAAAATCTAAGTGATTAGATTAATGGATTCATATCTTGAATTAATTAAGGTTTCAATATTAGTTTGAAATTTTTTTATATTCACATATTAATGAATATCATATGGCTCAATTTTTAGGTCATGATATTGATTGAGGCAAAAGTTATTAAGGAGCAAAGTTGGCCTTCCAGGTAGATAACAATCATCCCAATACTTAGTCTATTTTGCATGATGTTAAAGATTAGGACCAGATGGAGATATAATGGTTAATGGGAGTTCATACATCTAGATATATGGTGAATTTTGAGTCAAATTAGTCAAAGTGTTTGTTGGTTAACAAAGTTAAAGATCAAGCTCCTTATAAAAAGATCAATGAAGCATGTTTGCTCCAAGGTGTTAGGAAGCAATGAGATGAGGACAAGTGTTCAAAGTTTAACATTGAGTAGAGGTACATATTAGGATTATTCTAAGATGTAATGGGAAGTATATTTTCATATATATTTAGATCAATGGTGCATATTGAGTGAGATGATTTCAAGGTGTCCAATGTTTAACATAAACAAAGACCGAGCTACGTATAGGAGATAGACAGAGCGCATTAAGTCAAATAGTCAAGATGAAGATCCAATGATGAGAAATTAAAGGCAAAGGTTGATATAATTTAAGGAATATTAATGATGCATGTTTAATCTAAGATTAAAGGACATGAGATGAGGACAAGGTGTTCAAAATTTATCTGTGACCATTGGGATTTGAATATTGGAATTTGCAAAGGAACAACCAATGCTTAGATTTTATGATATATCTTTTAATCTATGCTGAATTTGCTTATGGTGTAAAAAGTGAATTTGTATATGAATATAAGGATCATATAAAAATATATATTTAAATATATGAAAGTGTGTATAATAAAATATATTGAGGTTCAAAGTTAATAATGTGTTCGTGCATGTTCTGCAAGTAATCCAAAAAGGGTATTTAAGTTGTGAATGTTGGTATCTCAATGTTTAAAGGTGAAATAGATATTGGATTATGTTATAAAATTAATTAAGACCATATGTGTGAATTATGAAGGTTTGAATAATCATATTCAATATGAACAAAGGGTTACAAGTCAACTGTGTTTTCATTCATAATGACTGTGTATACAGAGAGGTGTTTAAGCTAATTGAGAGTTAGCACAAGGGTGATGTGATGGATGTTGGAAAGTGTTCTTGTGTTAATGAAATGCTAAATGGGTGAATAGGTTTCCATGAGACCTATAAAAGCTACAAGGGCCTAATTGAAAGATGTAATTGCTTAAGGGTGACCCATAGATGCTATGAATAACATACAAAGATTTTTTTGAGATATGTCTTGATGTGAGAGAAGACTTAAGGGTTAAGGCATGTCTAATGGCTGACCAGGGTGTTGATAATCATGTATGCTATATAAATAATGAAATCAAAGATGATGGTTTCTAGATTTATGAAAGGCTTGTTTGTGTGGTTTAGAGTGAAGGGTTGAGAGGTGAAGGAGAGTAAGTGTGACCAATGAATGAGTTGTTGAGTAGATAAAATTGAGTTTTATGTTTATGACCATTTGTTCATGTTATTGATGTGGTGACAAGGTTATTTTTGAGGAGTGAAGAGTAATCTAAAAGGTGGCTTTGGATGCATTGAGTGTGAAAAGTTGAAGAATGATAATGTGATTAGTATCTCCATTAGATTGGTAGGAAATCAATGTTATAGGATATGTTTAGTTCATAGGTGTTGTTGTGGATACTCAACATCTAGGGGGTTGAATCCTCCTTGTAAGGTAAAACTTGCTAAAGGTCTAGTTATTGTGGTAGCTCAACTAGATAGGTGTAGTAGCTCCTTGTGGGATTGTAGTCTCACTAAAATAAGGGATGTTAGTTCTTTGATCAGTTGATGATGGCCTAAATTAGTTATTTTTATTATAGGATAGTATACCAATTGTAGGTTCCAGTGGATTTTCTCCCCCAAGAGGGTTTCCCACATATGTCATGTGTTATGTGCTTGATCTTGCATTATCTCTCTTGTTCATTGCTATGAATGATATGTTTGTTTCATGAATGCATGTATTGATTGAATAAGGGTTTTAAGGATTTGGAATTGAATTTGGATTATTTGGGCTCACTAATTCACCCCCCACTTTCAGTGATTGTACCTCTAACAGAAGGAACCTCAAGATGGCACTAGGGTCTATAGAAAGGCTTATATTCTTGACTATGTTAGCCTATCTCCAAGGCTCTTGAATATAGATCTAGGTTTTATAATTTTGGATGAGGTTTGGGAAACCTTGAACATCATCCTTCAATGAAACAAAACCTTTTTGGGGTCACATACTATTTATAAACCCTATATAAAATGGATGCACCTTTCAACTCACTAAATAGTTATGACAAACAAACCTTGGTATGAGATAAAATAGTGGGTATACCCACTATTTTTCTAGCCCAAGTGAATAAATGAGTGCATTTAATGGGTCATGATGAAAATTTTTAGTAATTTTTAAGACTTGTCTATGCCTACAAAGGCCTTAAACTACCATTATGGCTCAAACTAGCAGTTTAGATGCCTATTGACTATGTACTCAGACATGAAATTTCTAAGTATGGCCTTCAACATAGTCTCTTGAGGTGTTTGGGGTCATGGAGGTGTCCATAATGTACTCAGGGTTAGTATTATTCTTAGGTGATGATTTTCCAATGTCCCTTTCTTTGTATACTTTACCTTCCTTAGGCTTAGGTCTCATGCTTGAGTATGTTTGTGTGTTTCAATCATGTGTAGGTGTTCCTTTGCCTCCTCTATGATGATAACCATAAATATTGAATTATCATTCAATATAAGCCTCCCTAATATTGTATAAATTTTGTCCTTCTACCATAATCAAAGTATGGTCTTTGATATGAATTAATCTACTGTAAGTGTATACTTATTCATGCTAACTATATGCAATAGTCTGAGTGCCATATTTACATGAGAGAAAGGTGATCAATAGTTATTTAAACCTTATCAAAACCTTAATATCTCCACTCATCCCATGGAATGCATATCTCCTCATGTTCACATCATTCTCCATGCCTTTTAATGGTATACATAATGCCTTTTTGGGAGACTCTGCTATAATAGGCCTAAAGTGCTAGATGTAGGTGTTTAAAGGTACTCCCTTGATAGTGCTTAAGGGGTTGGGTCCTTATTTTAAGATTTTTAAATGCTCTCCATTTAATGGTGTAGCATACTAGTCTTCTCTTGGTCATATCACACCTATAAAACTTCTCATCCAACCACTCTAAGCTCAAATTCTAATGTTTCTCAAAGTTCTACCTATAAGATGGCAATTAGGTCTTGGATGAGTGCAAGAAGGTGAAATATTCCTCATGATAACTCAACTCATGACCTATAAATTTTGTCTTGGAGATAACCATATGATATTCTCATAACATCATGCATAATCAATCATCAAGATTCCAAGATATAACTGTAAGTGTGTGTGTTTGGAGTCCAGCTTGGGATGGTATGCAAGACTATTAGATTATAAATAAATAATTGGTCTTTGAGGGTATATTACTCATCATAATGATATTATAATATCTACTATACTCTTTCTTAACAATCAATCTCCATACTTGATCTAACTCCAAGTTATCTCACTGCCAAATGCCTTGTCTACCTCCACTGCTTGAACACTATTGTAGGTGACTTGACCTAGATTATGAGATGAATGATATCCCTATAGGTATTATAAAGTAATTAAATATCACTCTTATCTTGAATCATACATAAGGATATTATTAAAATCTTATACACCTTCTTTTTTAAGCCTTCCTCATAGAAAATATCTAGGACAACTAAGGTGGATGTAGGTGAGTACTCAGTATCAACTTGGTTATGTATGAGATTGTGACTTGGTAGAGGTGGGATTAAGTTAGAAGATGACCCATACTAATACTAATATCATGTAATTAAGAAATTTTAAATTAATATACTCCTTATATTTATCTCCCTCCTCAAGACAATTGTCAAAAGTCTTATAACTTTGATTGTACAGACTGAGACAATCCAAGTGTGTCATTTGAGGTGGATGCTCCAAAGCAACTTCTGGTGTTCAAAGAATTAGGTTTTGTTTAGACTCACCACAAGTTTCATCTTATCTCTCCTATTATATTCCTTGGAATAAATCTTTTAGACACTTAATGTATTTCTCCTTTGGTGTTTACTGTAGGTGGGGACAAACTTCTATATAGACTGAGACAGTCTAGGGGATTGACTTCAAGATGCAAGGATGACTTTAAAACTTGTCATCAGTGTTTGATAACCCAAAACCAACTAGAAGAAGCACTAGTAAATACTATGAGGTTTCCTTGTAAATAATAACTAAAATACCTTAAAATCCCAAACTTACCTGAATTTTTGCTAACAAGGTAAACTAGATTGCTATTAGGCCCTTCCACTTATTTTTCATGATTGCACTCATTTAGGGTTTTTGGCATTTTGGCCTAGTGAATTGAAATCACCTAATGACCATTTTATCTTACCCATGTAGAAAATATTATATCATCTAATAACCTTGCATTTGAGGTAGCAATCATGACTATTGTAGGTGCTTATTTAGATCGAATTTCAACCTCTTCCATTAACTAGGATATCAACTACCTCTTTAAGCACTAAGATCTTTATTAGAGTATGGAAATTTAATAATTGGCCATATATCACCTGGGAAAAGTAAAATTAAGTGTCATAATATGATATCCACTTATTATACTCCTATTTTAATGACATTATTGTAAGTGAAGACCCATCTCAAAGAGGCACTCATTACCATCTTAATCATTTGGAGTCCCATTGGGGTGTGCATTCATATGTCATGGAGGTGTGTCTCAAATCGATTAGTGTCCATGTTAAATTAAATGACTTCCATATATCTCCTCTTTCTCTTCACCATTAAATTCATACCTCTGTCTAATCTCTTGAGAGACTTGATTAAGTTCCTAATCAGGTGATGAGTCTTCTTGGATTTATCTCCTTTAAGCCTCCCTTACTTAGACTTGTTTGGTGTATATTTTAAGGTACCTTTCATAATTTGGACATATTATATATTATTAGAGGCACTCATGTCATTCAACACAACAAACCTCTATTCATGATGACTGGTATAAGTGAAAATGCAAGTTTATTTCATGGAGAACTTATGGAGGCTAATTTACTTGATAATGAATTGATTTTGACACTCCCACACATGTGAGATATGGGTGTGGGTTATGGAGATAGTAAATTGGTATCTATTAACACAAAACCAACATTTATTTTTATAATAACTCTAAAAATGGGCCCAAACCATTGTAATCTTCAAACCCTACATAGATGGATAAGCTCATGAGAGTGACCAGATTGTTATCCATTATTATTAAATAATATGTGATGGATTTGCATAAAAATTACATGGATGAGATAATAAATTGTCACCTTTCCTTTCCCCAAAATTTTAGATCTGAATCCCCTCTATCCTATTTGCACTGAATGAAAACTTGAAGTGCTACACTAGCTTGCAAAGGAGAGTGATGGGAGAATAAGATAGGTTTTTGAAATATTTGGTATTTATAACTCTTATAAATATTGGATCTAAAATTTTGGGATATACATACATCCATAGGATCATATGTAATAAAATTTGTTTGGGTACACCTATATAGACTTGGTGAAAACCCTTGATTTTGGCTTAAAGTTACTACATTTACCTTGGAAATTGATGGAAGATGGATGCCAAGTGTTCCAAAAACTATTACTTGAATTTATATAACTATATTGGTTTTTAAAACACTTTATTTTCCCTCAAAAATGACATTTCATGTAAAAACCTCCTTTTGAACGTCATAAAAAGACATTAAACCACATATACGATGAGATGCACATTATATGTTTGACTTTTTCACATTTTGGGGAGTGGTAAGGAATATATAAATTTTAATATGACTTGAAAATTACATGACATTATTTATAAATACCATTTAGATTACTTATCACACTTGTACCAACTTGACCATGCCAGGAATGACTAGACTAACACAAGGCTTGAAATGTCTTTTACCTTAATCTTTCCAAAACAACATTAAACAATACTAATACAGGAAAAAATAACTCATGAAGGAAATATTAAGGTATATAATTAATAGGAAACCTATGATAAGGTCTAGTTTTGAATATAAGGGTGACCATTTTGACATGGGGGTCAAAATTGGTCAAAATTACTAGTGAGTCCCAGGGGTGACCAACTTGATGGTCAATAAAACTTATAATATGTTATGAAAATATTTAGTTGAGCTCCAAAGACCTATGTAAGAAACTCTAAAGATGCTCTGAATATGATATAAATAAGCTCTTGATGATTTAACAAATGGAACATGAATGTACATGGACTGATCCAAATGTTTTGCACTTTATGACACCTTAAAGACTTAAAGTAACAATAAGACACAAAAATCAACAAAAAAGAAACAACACCTTTTTCTAAGAATCACATTTAAAAATGCACAAGAAACAAATGAGACACACTACAAACTTGTGTAGACCACACTTATTAGAAGAAAGATAAACAACCCAAGCAACTAGTATATATAACTAACCTCAATGGATCTTCTCCCTCCTAGATCAGATGGGAAGTTTATTGGAACTCTCCTTCCATAAAATAGACAATGATGTGAAGTAAGTAGATCCATGAATGGGAAACTTGGTGGAGAAATATTCTTGTTGACCAACTCATTTATGATGCTCTCAAGTGTCATATTAGCTACAAATAGATGGCTTATGAACACATACTCACTTAGTGTTTCAAAGTTCATCTCTTTATACTCCTAATTGCTCTTGATCTCTTGAAGAGAGTTAATGTACTTTGAGACTTCATCATGTTGGTTATCTCATAGCTCCATAAGATTAGGTACCATTAGGATTTCATCTTGAATCATATAATCAAGATCACATTTAAGTACTTCAGGTACTACTACAATTTCATATTCAAGCTTCCTTCTTGGCTCAAAAAACCCTTCTTCCAACTGTAGACTCATAATCTTGACATCTTGAAGACCTTTAAATGGATGAATACCTAATGTAAATAGACCAAATCCATTTTCTTCATGCTTTTCAAGATTCACATATTGTTCATTAAGAAAAGGGATAACTACAACTATAATAAGAGGTTGATAACCTTGTTTAAGGACCTCAAACAAATCTTTTTCTAATGGAGCAACCTCTTGAGATGGCATGCTTATGGGGTTACCTTCCCCTTGCTTGGTGAAATCATCTTCTTTAATCTAGAACAATTCATAACATGCTTCAAGGAGGTTATAAATTTCTCTTATAATGTTAAATATATCACTTGAATTCTCCTTTGAAACTCTATCATCCTAAACAACCATTTAATGACCTTGTAAACTCTCAAAATTGCCTTGATCTCCAACCTCCTTAACTGGTATTTAACTTTCTTCTACCACTACTGCAAGTCCTTAAGGACTACCATGATGAAGGGAAATTATCATGTCATCAAGGAAGTCCTAGAAGTCATCTTAATCCTATCTAATGGAATCATCTCTCTCATGTGGTTCATCATGCTCCTACAACTCATCATCTACATCTTTGAAGGTTGAATAGTGTCATTTCTTGCTAAGGGATATTCCAAGGACAAGTTCCTATTTAATCTCTAAAAATTCATCATCATAAACTATAGATTAAAATTGATTTTTATTTATTACCTCTTGAAGGATTGGTTCTCTCTCAATGAGTGTCATAGGATATTCTTGGAGTGACTCTAAGAGAATTGAGATGTATGCCACATTCCTTTCATTTAGTTGCTTGTCTTCAATAATCATCACCTCCTCTTTCTTTTGTACATTATTTTAGATGGATATACATGAGGGAAATGACATATAAACTTGAGGAGGGATGGGTGGGGATTGAATGACCTCAGTCTTGTTTGACTACTCTCTACTCTCCCTTGACTGCAGTACTTGGTTCCAAGATGGAAACTTAGGCTTAGGATTTCCTTGTGTAGGGTGTACTTCTACTTGGGGAATGAATAGAGATGTTTACAACTAAGATGGAAATATTATTGAAACTACTATGGACTGATATAGATGCTTGTAAATGTATACAAAATCCTAATACATGGAAGAGAAGAATACAAATGCACTATCTATCTACTATTACAAAGGAGGAATAAAGTTAGGAATACTTACCTTTGAAGATGAACCCATCAAGCCTTAATCTCCCCCTTGGATAAAGTTATTTGTAAGAGATTATCATGGTATATAAGGATAACTAAGATAAATTATATACAGTCTACACAACCTATCCAAATATCTAAAAGACTTATCCAAAAGATGAGATCAAAACTCCAAAGAAAGTATTAAACCCTAAAGCTTTATTCCCTAAGTAAAATCGTCAATAGGTAGATGTTCATTCACAATTCTTCACTTAATTCTTATCTCTTAAAAATGGTGGTAAATGACCTTATATATAGTAGTATCTTACTCAAAAATCATTTATATATGTTAGCTGTGCTAGGTCAACATAATTGACCTAGCATATTTTTGGGTCTAACTCACTAGGTCTGTGCTAGGTCAGTTGGAAAGATAACAAATTAAAAGAGAGAAAAGGGTCCCTAAATTGTGCTAGGTAAACCTAGTTAACCTAGCACAATCAATAGGTCTAAAGGGTGATAATCTAAGAAATGAAGGATAAAACATAACAAATGATATGAATAGGTATAAATAAGAAGAATAAGCTTGGGGTTCAATGGTTTTAGGAGGCTAGTGTGTGGATGGCAAGTGGTAAAAGGAAAACAAATATTATAAAGCACTGATGGTCTATCCACCCCTTTCTTGGTGCACCCTTTAAGGCATGCACTTAAAGAGATTGAGACTCAATAGGTTCTTCCAAGATATGAAGTGTCAGTAATCAATAAAATTTTGAAAATATTATGTGTATACATATGCCCCAACTGAAGCTCATCACGTGTCATGTGAGTGCAACATGGGATGATGCTTCAAAAAATAAAATATGATAACACACAACACTGATGATAATTATGGTGTAGTAAGTAGAAAATAAGATAAATTAAAGGATGAAATTGAAAAATACATACCATTGACTTACCTTAGTGCTATAGATAAATAAGTAGACTGTAAGAAAAGAAGGTGTGCAATGAAGAGAAAACTAGATGAACATATAGAAGTTAGTGCAAAAAATAGTCAAAAATATTTTTTTTGGAAGATAGATATATGATATTGGAAAATAATCTCTACGCCATCATGATTCTAATGCATTTTACAGTTTTCAAAAATAGATGAGTAGAAACAAAGATAGAGGCAAAACAAGGAATCTTCTTGAAAATAAATGACAAAATTGAGTTGATAAAATGTGTTTTTAAATAGGGAAAAAGATAATTCATTTTTTATTTTGAATTTTGAAAGAGAGGAATGAGATCTCTGAGACCAAATGAGGCTAAGATGACGAGGGGATAACATGCTAGACAAGGACACCTAGAGGTGGCAACAGGTGCACTACAAGTATGCAACTATGGATTTTAAACTAGTTTTTGAATTTTGTATTGAATTAAGTGATTTTTTGATAAAATTTGATTTTAAGAATTTATATATTTCAAAATTGAGTAAAATTAGATTCTAAAAGTAGAAAATAGGAAGATGGGAAATGGGTTTTAAGGGTCTAGGAAGAAAGTGAGTTAAATACACATTTTGTGAAAAATGTACTGAGTCAACACACATAATGCACTAGGTCAACTAGGTCGACCTAGTAGGATAAAATAGGGGAGAATCGATATGGTTTACCTAGTAGGTATGGGTCAACCTAGTGTAATCTGTAGGTTGAAAATCTAGAATGGAGGGAGGAACTAGTCTTTAAGGGCCAAAATGAAAACTCAGTATCAGGGAGGGTAAGATAAGAGGTTGAATTGGAATTTGAAGTCAACTATGACAAAAATAGGGAAATTTTATTCAAACTAGGTTTACTATGGAATCATAATAGGCACAAAAAAGTATGCAAAAAGCCTAAAGAGGGCTAAAATGACCAAAGGAGGATAAAAGGGCCAAATAAGCTAGAAATATGATTAAATGAATAAAATGAATAAGGTAAAAAACAATTAGGCTTATTTTTAATTAAAATTATAAAAATGATTTATAAATAATGTATTGTGATTATAAATGATATGGAAGAACTAATATATCCTTTTTTGTTTTTTAGTTGCATAGATGACTAAAATTCTAGAGGTTGGTGGATGTGTCTTGGTTGCTGGACTTGTTACATATATTGTCAGATGGAGATTGAGCTAGACTAATAGCCATAGGTCTAGGATGTATAGGTGATATGTGAAGGATCCCCATAAGCACTAACCTATTAGTCATGTTCTTAGGATATTAGGAATGATTAACTAACACTTTTAGATGGGAGGTGGATGGTGATATGATAGAGGTGGCCATCATACTAAAGGATGTCCATACCATCCTTGGGCTACCCATAGTAGGAGAACTGGTGACCATAGGGATACTAGATAGATTAGAGGAGAGGAGAACCTTATCCATGTGGGATATAGGATAAAATATGATATTGAGAGGATGGAGAGTTAGTATGGATGATGTGTATACATCATATATTCCAAACCTCTAGAAGGTGGTGATAGGCATTGTAACATAACAAGTGCTCTATCATAAGTCAAACAATAAGGTACCATTATTCATTGTATCCTCAAGTAGGGTGATGTGGGAGGAGGGATTACTATATGATCTAGGCTCTATCATCTAGGTCTAACTTATACATGATCTATTTGAGATACTAGTTAGAGGCCAAAATACTATAGGATCAATCAGACTACTGACAACATGGATATATAAGATATTTCCCATGTATCAACTAGCTGGGTTGCCCCATGTGATTGATGATGGGTCACCTCAAGTGTGGAGATGGAGAGAGGACTAGGTAGTGTAGGCCATGCCCCACATACTATTGCTATAGTTGGTGAGATACATAAACATAGTGTGGTAGTTGTATGGGCACATAATAGCTACATGTGTGAGCTTTCACATAGTTGCAGCAACACTAGAGAGAAGAGAGGTGGTTAAACACTATATGTGATGGATATAGCCACATTTAATGACATGGGTGTCAGCATAGATGGGCCTACCTCATTTGGTGACACTGATATTGATGCCTGACTAATGGGCTTAGTATGTGAGGGAGCCATGAGGGAAGAGAAGAATCAGACCACTGATAGTGAGGCTGATACTAAGGCCATGTCAAGAGTGATAATGATGTAGAATCAGTTGACACAAGTAGATATAATAACTTATATTGAGTTGGTGTGATCACAGGTGCAAATAACACACTTACAAGGACATGCAGAGGAATTGAGATTTTAGAATGTCTCATTATAGCATACCGTTCATAGGAGTTAGACTAAGGCTTCAATAGGTAGCATGGCTAGGCCAGAATATAGGCATAATGGATCCCAACCTTAGTGATAGGGCTTTGTATATAGTTATATATGTTGTATCAAACTCATGTTATATATATATATATATATCATTTTTGCCTTATTGATGTTGGTTGTGTATGTTATCTTCATGATGGTTGTGTTTGTGGATGCTTTTTAATATATTTATTTCTATCACATGTATTTAGATTTGTTGTATATGATATAGGAAATCTATGTGGTGTGGTTTCTTTTCTAGCATTATGGAGTACACATGCATGGTTAAAAAGGAACTTGGAAAAATATAATCAATCAAAGAAATTTACTACACACTAGTTCAAGTTGGGAAATGTGTAATAAAAAAATGACTAATTATAAAGATCCAAGAAAATGGTAAATATGATGATAAAAGGGGATTTGTTTTTAAACCAATGTAAAATATTTTTGCACCAATTTAAAACAAGTAAAATCATACTAAATATCATGTTGGGAAGTATGACAAACAATGTAAAAAAATGGAAGGTATGTAAAAGGGCACAAATTTTAATAAAAACAAATCAAAATTAAGTCATTTATACTATATCACGATGGGAAGTATAAAAGAAAAATAAATTTTGAAAAAATTTGGTCTTAAATTTATTATACTAAATTAAGATGGGAAGTATGAGAAAGTCAAGAAATGGTTGTAATCTTACATGCACTCAAAAAATAAGAAGATAAAGAGTGCAAAAATGAAATAATCATAAAACATACCAATTTAATATGGGAAGCATGTCAATGATGTGTAACCTCATAAACAATAAAATATTATCTCATATTTGACACATGTAATTTTGGATGGTGACTTGATTGTTGGAAAATTTTGTGAGGAGGGCCGGGTCCTATCCATGTTCTTACACTAAAACACAAAAAATAAAATCCAAAGGGGTACCAAATCAAGATTGGTAAACAAAATGATAAGTAATGGTAAATCAAAGATGTGGGTAACATGATGGAAAAAGATGTTAATTTGTGAGGGATGCTGGGTCCTATCCATAGTCTTATAAAGCAACTCACAAATGATATCCCATGGCGAATGACCAGTAAGCAAAAAAATATTTCCCAAGAGGAAATATAAAGGAAAAGGAATGAAAAAGGGAGTGTAAACAAAAATATAGGGCATCTTATGAGAACACCTCAAGAGGCAAGAGGCATGATAATGAAATGAAAAGACACTAAGTGACTAGTGGTCATCTATATATAAAGAAAACCTGCTTGCAATAAACACAAAGCTTTGTAGGCAAATAGGTGTGATACTAAGATCAACTCATGATGGTAGATTGGTAAAAAAAAATAAAAATAGACCTACCTTCCTATTACATGTTCTTTACTCCTCAAGATCCCTTAGAGAGCCATCAATCTATTATGAAGATTGGGTACTTGCATGAGAAAGTAGGTAGCACTATTTTTTTTTATAATTCTCCTCTTCTAATCTACTATCCTACTGTACCCCAAAGGACCTCGGCTCTACCATGAGGCCAACTGTGGAGTTTGAGCATCGAATAAAAGAAGGAGATGTGATTTGAATCACATCTTTTAGTGTGATAAGACTTTTAAGAATAATTTTGCCTTTTTGATATCATTGTCTTTTGTTTACATGATTTAGATTTTAACATTATTTTGAAGGCTTTTTAATATTCCTCTATATGGATTTGTAATGACCAATCATGAGAGAGATAGTGATACACATGAATGAGATATTAGCTAAGGCTAAAGGAAGCTGAGTAACCTAAGATAAAATACTGAATAGAACACTTAAGCTTGATAATGAACATAGCATGTGATCTCAAGTCTTAACCATGTATATATTTAGTTTATTGAAAAAGTAAGAGGGGAAAAAAAAATATCCAAAAGATAACTAGTGAAAAGAAATAGTAATGAGAAATATTGCTTGAAAACTGATCACATGGTAATAGGAGATGGTAACCAAAGGGAAGAGGGTAAATATAACATAGTCACCATGACAACTATCTATGAAAAATAAAGATAATAAAATAATCAATCATAGAGATACAAGGGAAGAGTTTTGTGAAAAATCTTAAGGTAAAATAAAGAAATGATAAGGGGTAAATAGCAATGATAAGGAAAAGATAATTATATGCAAAATGTAAAATGATAACATAAGCTAACTATAGTGCAACACTAAGAAGAAATATGATATAAGATAAAGAATTTTATACATTGTCAAATGATATAATAGATACAAATAAGATTGGAGCACATGTCCAATCCAAAAATAAATGAGAAAGTACCATGCATGTGCTCATAAATATTGGTAAATCTATCCACACACATTATCCAATACATCATATAAGTCTTTATGAAGTTTAATGGGTACTGCAACTAGGGTCTCATCAATCTTTAGTGAATATTGGGAAAATACTTCTTTTCTAATCTCCTCAACTAAAAAATTAGGATTTCTCAAAGAATCATGATGAGGAGGAAAGTTAGGCAAAGGCTAGTCAGGAGAATGAATGGAAACAAGATCTATGGGAAAATAAGGAATCATTAGTGGAGAAGGATCCATGGGTGAAGGAATCATGGGCGGATAAGGATCCATAGGTGAGGAAAGGTCCATAGGTGAAGGAATCAAAGGTTGAGGCACATAAGGTGGTGAAGGGACTATAAGAAGTGAAGGAACCATTAGAGGTGGAGCCATGGGAGAAGAAAGAGGATCATTCTTGTGAGAAAAACCTATGGGAATAATGGTAGAAGGCACAAAGATGTATACAAGGTGGTCCTTAATATATTGTTGAAGAATATGACAATGATTAGTATGATGCATGCCATATAGGTGTTATAGATAATATACCTCACCATACTTACGTAAATATTTAGGAAGTAACTTTAGGAGAGGTATGGCTTTGTCTGATGATGGGGAAGAAGTATGCAAGGTATCAAGGTATTATTTCAACTTACAACAATGGGTAGAAGAATGGTTATCTATTCCATGGAAGCAACATATACATTTGTGAGTGGTTTTAGGAGCATTCATGGAAGGAGGTGAAATAGAATTAAAAGAAGATTAAGATGACTCATTGGCCCATTTGGTGTGAAAAGGAGCCATCTTAGGCAGTAGAAGCAAACCATCACTAAGAGAGGGTAATGATGAGGAAGGAGTGGAACTAGGCTCAATAAGAGGAGCACTAGGATGAGAAGCAAGAAGAGACTGAGCAATAGTAGGAGTGTAAATAGGTTCAATTATAACAAAAAAAGGAATGGTATTAACTATAGATGGCCCTACTAAAGGAGGGGTAGGATTTGAAAAAGGTATAAGGAGGATTGCCTTAGGTGTGGCAAAGTGATAAGGTCTAGTCATAACATGATCCAAGAATATGGTCCTAAAAAAATAGAGGTATTAGTTCCATCTCTACCTTATGATAAAGAGTAAAAATAAAAGAATCAAGAACTATAAATGAAAGAGAATGATGAGATACACAAAAATACTCAATTAAATAAGAGTGGTAATGAACAATCTCATCATCATGGGCCTAGACAAGGCTGCCTAAAAGAAGATGATCTAAATAATAGCCATTATTATAATCTAGAGTATGAAGATTGATGACACCGGTCATGATGACCTTATCATTAGAGGAAACTTGGTGAATAGAGTGCCTAGTCTTGGTTAAGACTATGGGAATGCCATCACAAAAATGCTTACAATAAAAAGGCTACAAAAGAAGTAGAAAGCTATGAGAGGAGATGAGGTGAGAGATCAAAAGTTTTGATATTTAAGTTAATCTCATCAGGCTCATCATCATCAGAGTCTAAAAGGTTGGCAGGAATATTACCAATGAACTTAGGATGCCCATTGTAACCTATGGTTGATTTGATAGGAAAGGATAAATGCTACAACTCATGAAATAGAACACTAGGTCAAGGTTCAAGAGTAGTAATTTTGAAGACACCATGATCTTGGAATTGTTCAAAATTCCAAGGGTTAGTATCCCCTTGAATCCTATAAATGGCTCCATGTGAGGAAATTTAACACATTGGTAGGTAGAAGATGTGATAGCTCACATACGATGAGTCCACAGTGTACCAAGCAAGATGTTATTTGAAAGGGGAAAGTTAAAGATCGTTACCTTCACATGAATGGTGATAGGTGGGATGGTAATGGGAAGCCATACACACCCTAAGGGAGGCATCTTAATTCTATCATATCCTTGATAGGTGCTATGTGTAGACTTGAGATTACATTTAGAATACCCTAGGCTCTTAATGAAATCAAGGGAAGTGACATAGGTGCTAGACCCCTCATCGATCAAGGCTTGCTTTACTTAAATATCACTGATTTAGATGCTAATAAATAATGGAGGATCATCTACATCAAGCAAAATCTCATCCAGAATCACAAATGTGATAATAAATCATAAAGAAAGAGAAGTTTCTATAGTTTCATCAATGTTAATAGACATCGCTTCATATTACTATAAGATACCATCCTCAGATTTAGATAAGGTGGCCTCCTATCCTACTAGAAGAGGGCGAGGGATATTCATCTTGAATAAGAGTTGCATGAGGTAGTTTTTATGATGTGGAGATGTCCTCATGAGTTCAAGGAAAGGTATCTGAGATGGAAGATTAGTGAGTTATGCAATGGGATCCCACTCATCATAACCCATAAGGATACTTGCATAATGATTAAGGTCTTTGAAAGGTGGATCCAAAGAGCATTGAAATTTATGTTGATAAGAATGAGAAGGTTGAGAAGAAGACTGTAAATCATATGGTGATGAAGAAGTAATTGTTTTATATTGATCTTGAAGTTTGGAAGAAGAAATGTTAGTAGAAATTGGATTTTTATTAGTATTAGAAGATGATGGGAGAGAAGTAAAGATAACATGGGATGTGTCATCCAAGGGAGAATCATAAATTGGATTGTCAAAGGAAATAAGATATTCTTGCCCTAACTCATTTAAATGATTTGAAGAAGAATCTTGGATAACATGATATGTCGTATGGGAAGGAGGAGTGTAGTTTGATTATGAATCAATGAAATCCACCACACTTCACATATTAGTCATGCTAACCACATTCTCTTTGGATTTTTGGTTCAACAAGACTTTATACATTATTGGTGGAAGAAGTGGGCTTATCTTGACCTTCTTGGATTGGTTAATGATTATTCAAGGGCTCTTTATAGATAGCTAAATGAACATTTGCTTGATTTAAGGCTTGAGTTTTATCATGTGATTTATATTCTTTGAAAGCATTCTCATAGGCTTATTGACACTGTGAATAATGGAATCATGATCAAAATTTGGGCCAAGAATAAATTCCATAGCTAAATTACAGAGATGTCTACAAGTCTCATGAGAATGACCCTAGCTAGCATGAAACTAACAAAACTTATTAGGATCATACCATGATTTCATGTGTTGAGTAGGGTCAAGATCTTAAGGAAGAGGCCTAGTTAGATGTTTAAGCAATTCAACTGAGGATAAAGGTTTATGGACATTAATTTTGTTTGTTGAGAAATGAAGATTAACATATTATTGAGAAGGAGCTAGTTTTAAAGAAGGGGTGATAGCTTGAACATTGTGAATGGTGTTAAATAAATCGATAACACCATCATTGGTAATATTATGGTTTTTGTTCTTTACTAATAGGTGAGGACCCATGAAAGGTTGGGGTGGCTCAAATTGATGCATGAGGAAATCTTGTCTTTTAGCTTGATCGATAACTTCCTCTAAGGTACGTGGAGAGAAGGTATGAACTCGATATTGTAATTTAAAAAATAAAGAATTTGTAAAAGATGAAAGAGATTGTCATTTTCCATGTTATGTTCACATTTATTTGACAAAGTCTTCCATCTCTTGATAAAAACTTAGGTAGTTTCATTTTGTTTTTTCAATTGATGAAATGGGCCAAAGTGTTCTCTTGAAGATCGCTAGTTTGAAATTATTGTACTAAAGGATTTACTAAGTCTTATAAAATAGTGATAGAATGTGTTCTAAGTTTATTATACTAATCCAAGGCATAACTTATGAGGGTTTTTTTGATGAAAAATATTTTCACATCAATGAATCAACCCTTTCACCTATTGTGAAGGTCAAATTAGAATTGTACCAGTCTAATCATAGGGGTTATAAAGGTTCATTTTGGATCCTAAAGATGCAAAGGGGTTTTATAATAATTTTGGGAAAATAATGAATAAGTTATCAAAGTAACTTATTCCATTATCATAATTTAGAATCTGCATTAGTTAAGAATCAATTGAAATAAGAATCTATAATCTATTATATCTGATAGAGATAATCTTTTAATTAGACCAACTCTTGAAGAATAGAAATCTGATTCTAAAATATGCGTATGAAATTAAACTTAATCATATTTTTTATGGTTCATTATCCAATCAAGCACTAAATATAAAAAGATAAGAAAGGCAAATAACAACTAAGAAAGTGACAAGAAAGGGAAAAATGAACATAAAATACTAACACAAAACAAAAGAGAACAAGAGACAAAGTAAAACTACACTAAAACCTAGAAACTAAGAAATATAATTCTATAAAACAAAGTACTAAAGAATATTTAGAATAAAAAATAATCTAAATAATATTACACTAAAAAACAAAAATTAAAAGAAACAAAAGAACAAAACTAAATTTAAGCAACTACTAAGAAATACTAAAAGAAAATACACATAATAAACTATAAAAGATTCAAATTAAAACTAAACTAACAGATAATGCTAATTAATATTAATAAACTTCTAAAAAAGAAACTAAATTAAACCATAAAGATAATCATAACTAAAAGACATTTAAGAAAACATAAATTTATCTTATTAAATTAAGTCAAATATTTATAAAAGAGTTGCGAGTCTCAACATGAGAATCGTCTTATCATAGAATAGATTTGAAATGAGAATTCCAACATTTCCAATACAAAACCTGAAAAGGACAACTTAGTAATTGATTAGATCAATGAAATGTCACAAACAATGTGAAGTGATCATCATTTTTAGGTTGAATACTTTGAATTCTACACATAAAACTGTAAATAACAGTCATAAAAAAGATATTAGACTTAGCAAACTTTAGATAATCAGTAATAGATGACAAATATAACTAGATATACCTATGTTGCATAAGTTATTATTCAACCATCAGATAAATTACCATTGGGTCTGTCTATAAAATTTGTACTATCTCAGAGAAATTGCATAGAAAGAAGAGATGAATGAATGACTTTAGAATAATACTTCAGTCCTCATTACCTATTGAACTTCTATCTTCAAATGAAAGTTTGATCTCCTTTTATCCTTCAACTTCAATTTTTAAATAAGTTATAACTAAATTTAGTTAGTTATTACTTAAGGTTAACAAATTCACTTATAAAGTCAATTAGATAATAAATAATATAAGGAGAGATTAATTAAGACTCTAAAGTATTAATTAAATCAAACTATTAAAATGAAAGATCCTGGGTACTAGTCTTAATACGTGGGGACCCGTATTATTAAAAATAGAGTAGGACACATAAATAATTATAAAAATAAATAATAAATTGATTAATCCTACTTTTGTTTAAACCATAATGCAATTTATACTATAAACTTAAGCATATATTAATTATATCTCAAAATATCTATTTTATCCATGTTTTCCAAAAATAAATACCAAGATAAGTTTTAAAACTATATCAAATTTTAAGATTAAACAAAGTTATTCCCAATAATCATCTAAATCTGATAAAACCTCTATAACAGGTTTGTCTTGTTGATCAAGATAAACATTATATTCCATTTCAGATTCAAGAAAAGATAACAATTTGGTGTCTATCTCAGATGTATCATCATCAACCTCCAACTTCACCCTTTTAAGCCTCCTGAGCTTATTTGGTGCTTTAGATTATATCACTTTTCTAGCAATGTTCTTCTTAGCAACATGATTAGAGATATTAGCATATTTCCTCTTACTGCCAACTCCTTGACCCCTCAAACTCAGCCTTTTAGACCTCAAGATTGGTTCAGTATGAGCCCTTGAAAGGTTTAATCTTTTACACTTCCCACCAAGTTTAGTATTTGATGGAGCATGGGTATCTGAGAGAGTGACAATGTTTCTAAGGTTCTTAGCATGAGATTCCTCTCTATTTAATTAGTTTTCTAGCTGACTATCAGGAAATTGATGAGTAGGGAGTGGCTGGTCAACTGGTTCTCCTCTAAAAATAGGTGGCTATAACTACAAATAAGGATCATGTTCATCATGATGTTCAAAAAAATGTGAAGAAATATTTTGAGATTGAGCACAGGCTCCAACTCTTTGCCCTCAAAATCCCCTATGACCTCTATGGTTTCTAAAACCACCATAGCCATAAACTCTATCATGACTAGAAATGATTAAGGAAAAAATTCCAACTCAAAAAAAAAACCCAAAATATGCCAGAATCCAAAAAGTCAAGGTAATTAAATATGATTTTTTCAATTTACATCAAATTGGAACCTTTATCTGCAATAATTCCAAATTATTTTGTATTCAACATCTCAGCACTAAAACCCAATAATCCATGAGAACAAAACCAATACTGAGATATCAAAGAACTGAAAACCCTCGACAAATAATTATTACATGCCAGTTATCCTTATCTTCTTCATTCATGAAACATATTCCACTATAAATTTGCAATTAAAGATTGCAAATACAAAACATGCAAGAAATAGAAAATAGATATTTATGTATACACTGTCTATATCATCTAAAATTGAAAAGTGATAATAATGATAGGAAATGCAAATAAAACCCTTTTTAAAATGTCAATAAATAATTCTAACTAGAACAAGTTTGAAACTATCACAAGAACCTCCAAATTTTTGAGATATATTCAATAGAAAACTCGTATACCTATTTTGAGCCTCAAATATTCAAATGTTGAAAAACCCATATCCAAATTACTGCATATATAAGGTATCACCCAAACAAGAGAATGAACAGGTTTCAACAAAATTTCACCAAACAAAACAAAGAGTTTAAAACTAGAAAATAACAACCTTCCTACAATCCATGACAAACATTCAATGTTTCAAATACCCTAATTACCAGTATATGCAAAAAAATAAAATATTAAATCTCTTAAATCATAAACTCTATTTTTAAGAAATGTTGATTGCATGCATATTTACCATATTTCCACTGAATATAGAAAACACTTTGAATGCAACAACTTCCCAGGCCTCCAAATGAAATGAAAACAAAACCACTATACCTAAAATCAAATTTGAAACCCTGCTTGAATCTATTTGCTCACCCTCCTTTCTAAAATTTCTATTGATCCAAAATTTTACTTCTGCCAAAGATTTTCAAAATGACAATTGACTCAAGAAAACCAACTTTTATTTGCCAACCTCACCTCATAACTGATTTAAGCTTGTTTCCCATTGGTTCTTACTAAATTCTACCTAAGTTAGCAATTTAATAAAACATTTTAACTAATTTCCAAACTTAGCATTCACAATTCTTTCTTACCAAATTCTATACTAAACAACATGCTTTGAGGAGATAAGCAAGTCATTAATGCACCTTACCACTAAGATTTCCATGATCTAAAGCATCTAGAGATATTAAAAACAAATGATTCCACCTTACACTAGCCTCGATACCAATAATGCCAAGTCACCCTTGTAAACTGTCGATGTTATATCTTATTCCAAATATACATGCCAACTCAACTTGTGAGGATAGAATCAAGTGTGTATATTATTCATACTAATATTTTACATCATGAAAACTAAACCATCAACCATGGTCCCCTATTCTTATTCATTCATAATTATAAACTTAAGACCTTAGAATTAATTAATCTCATATGTGTTTAAAACCAAATCATGACAAGGTCCATGCAATGTTAATAGAAGGCTAGGCTTAGTGAATTAAGACAAAACCTTATAATTAACCAGCATTTATTAAGACAAAACCTCATAATTAACCAACATTCCTTTAGCAAACTTATAATAATTAATGCATGCAAGGATGAATACATTGCCATTCTTACAAAAATGGTATATTCAACTAATGAGAATATTCCTCAATGATTCTTTTAAAAATGTCAAAGTTAATATCATGCATTTGATACCGAATGAGATAGAATCATTTGATCAATAAAATGCGTCAAAGTGCTAAATCCTTGCAATAACATGATCAATCAATGTTGTTCTAGAATAATATCCATTTAAACTATGAGATGAACAAGCTAGATATAATCCATGAATAAAAACTAAATCTTATGACAATAACTGATATAGAATTTAAAAAAAACTACAACTATATCAAAATTGCAACGCTATACTTCCAAACATATCACTAAAATAAATCAAATGCATATGAACTGTAACTACTAACAAAACTATAAATAATCATCAATATAACTATATGCATATTTTATTCGTTCATCCAGTTTACTTTCCAAAACCACTAAAATAAAGAGTAAAATCATCAATCAATCATATGATTTCATATTCAAAATGCTTCTACTAATATTATTAATAAATAAAGGTCCCTGACATAGTTTTAGGATTTATGACTAGGTCATCATTATGGTAGAAAGTATGATTTTGAATTTTGGAGGGGTATATAAAATAGACACAATAGGTTTTATCTAGGAGTTTTGTAGAAGTAAAGGTATTTAACTTGACCCAATCATTGTAAATATTTCCAAATATCTTGAGGTGAAGAGTAGGATCAATTGACCCATTGTAAGAAATTGTAGATGTTATACTTCCAATGTCAATGTTAGCAATTTAGGTGGTAAGAGGTTCATTTTGTAAATGCTTTATGGATTTGTTGACTAAAAGAGGTTGAGGAATGAGATTGACTTGAGAATTTCAAAGATGAGGAGGAGGAACACTTTTGTTATGTGTGCCCCAAGTCATTGGTTGAAGATTGGATTGAATATTAAGAAGGTGATTTTGCATTCTCATTATTTGATTCATATTATGAGCTTGAAATGTGTTCATTTGATAAAGAGTTTGAAACAATAGTTGATGAGTTTGATTAATGTTATAAGAATTAGTATTGGTGTTTGTGTTGGTGTTAGTGGCTTAGGTACCACTATTAGTGTTGATATGATCTTGGGAAGAGCTATGAGAATTTGAAGCATTAGTGGCAAAATTTTCTTATGAATCAAAATATGGACTAGTAAATGGTTGAGAAGATGAAGCACTATAAACATGAGTGCTTTGGGTAGCAAACAAATCACTATTGGATGGATTAAGAATAGTGGATGTTATCAGAGGCCCACTAGATGTAATTACTACCATGGTAGTTGAGATACTAGGCATGGAGGTGGAAGAAGTTAAAGAAGATATCATGGCATAAAGAGTCAAGATTGAAGGAAGAGGTCAAGAAGCAAAGAAATCAGTACCCCCAAATTTAGTTGAGAAAGTGGGAGTAGGGGAATTAGGTTCTTCAACTTGATGGCTAATCATGAGGTTATAAATGGTGGAAGGATCCTTCCCTCTATGTTGAGGGAATTTCATGATAAAGAAAAGTATTTCAGGAGTATAATCTAACTCAAGTTGATCCTTTAAGATAAGAGGAAGGTTTTACTTCAAAAAGGCATGAGGAGAGGTCCCATAGTTCATCATGTGGGTTGCAATATGAACATTACTAGCATTCATGAAAAGATCCCTACTTTGTCTATGGGAGACCATATCATGATTAGTGAATTCCATCTTGTCTATTGACTAAAATTTAGTGTTTTCACCAAACATAAAGTCCATGATGAAAGGAAAATAATTAAGATGAGAAAGCAAAGAATCATAAAGTGACTGAAATAATACTAGGTTGACCTGGTCGACTTAGTGCAAAATAGGGGCTATAAAACTATACAAGGTCTACAAGATCAACTTAGTTTAGTGAATAGTGACTAAAAAAAGAGGCATATATGCTATAAATAGTATAAGGTCAACCAAGTTGACCTAACATAGTGTACATGGAATGAAAAAGGTATAGGGTCAACAAGGTCAACCTAGAATAGTAGACATGGAAGAAAAGAAAGTTGATAACAAGCTATGAATTGAAGCAAGATAATTACAAGTAATGTAAGAAAGCAATAAATACTAGAAGAGAAATAAATATTCAATTGAATTGATGCTAGCCAATCTAACTGATGCACACAAAGTTAAACCTTTCACTAACATTGGCTAATGCAAGCTTTTACACACATAATTGATCAAAGAGAAAGCAAACAACTTGAAATTAAAGCTAGTGACTTGGTCAACCTAGAATGTTGATTAGATATTTTAGAATGATTTTAAATGTAAAGGGAGATTAGATATAAGTAAGGTAATAGATAGTAATCTATGGATAGTTTCAGGTAAGTTTAGGAGGAAAGGGATTGTAGTGGTAATGATACAGGCTTGGTATTGGGGCCTACCCTCACTTCACACACCAAAAAAATAAGGGTAATGCATGATTAACCAAAATTTACCATTAAAAATGCTTTATACTTGACCATAACATCAAGTTAGCTTTCCCCATGGTGATGAAATCTAAGTACTTAGACCTAGGTAGTCAAATATTTAAATACTAGTTGATGTTTATGTGGTTTGGCTATGTGTGCAAAAGAATATAAATAGTGTAACTAAGTGATTGATTGAAAATCCCCTAATCAGACTATGTGAACTATTATAAGCATGTAAGCAACTTAAAATAATGTTGTGATTAACACATATGGTTAATTCCAACTTTGAAATAAGGTATACTTAAGAAACTATATGGATAATCATACATAACAGGGTCGATAAGGTCAAACTTATATTGTGAAATCAAAGTCTGGAAGTGAACTAGGTTGGTCAGGTTGACCTAGTTATTTCAAAAAACATAAAACATAGAACTAGGTCCACAGGGTCGACCTAGTTGACTGTATAGAGGCAATTTTAAAGACTATAAACTATGAAAGGAAATATAGAAAAAGAAAGATATAGAGAAATAGAAACTGACCTTGGTGGATCAAAGATTAAAATGAATAAGATTGATGATCGAAAACCTTAGAGAAAACTAGCAAAACCTATAAACTGGGTCGAGTTGGTCGAACAAGCTATGCAAGAACTTCCTAAAAAAGTGCTAAAAATGTACTAGGTCAACCTGATCAACCTAGTAAGCTAGATTAGAAGTCTAGAAACCTAAAAAACTTGTACTGGGTTGATCTAGTTGATCCAATTATCTAAATAGAAGTCTACAAGTTTGGAAACCTATATTAGGTTGAGCTAGTTGATCCAATTGCCTGTTCCTATAAACTTATTCACATAGATAAATAACTGGGTTGATAGGGTCAATCCAACATAGTAAAGATATGATAAAAATAATGATGAATAGAAATGAAATAAATCTTGTAAGGGTTAGTTTCACATCAAGTTTACCAGAATGTATGTAATAAAAAATGCATCATGTCCACAAATCGATCTTGGATCAAATGGGATAGAACACACCTATACTTATGATTGGGGGCATGAAATTGTTAATTGGGATCATGACCAATGTGAGGATACACTAGAATATATTAGGGGATCACTTATCATAACACACTATGTGAGGTAGGGTTCCAAAGCCTACAATCTAACACAATCACACAACAACCCTAAAAGAGTCTTATGTTTTAATATTTTACTAATCTAATAATAAGAAAATTAAATCTAATTTAGTGTGCACTAAAAGGTATGGCACCAAGTGGGGGTTAGAAACAGAAAAAATGAACAACTAAACCAAACATGTATAGAAGAGATATACTCACATTAATGTATATGAAATACTAATACATAGAAGAGAAAAATACAAATGCACTATCTATCTACTATTACAGAGGAGGAATAAAGTTAGGAATAATTACCTTTGAAGATGAACCCATCAAGCCTCAATCTCCCCCTTGGCCAAGGTGCTTTGCAAGTGATTTTTGTGGTATGTAAGGATAACTAAGATAAATTAGATTTAGGCTACACAACGTATCCAAGAATCTAAAAGACTTATCCACAAGATGATATCAGAACTCCAAAGAAAGTATTGAACCCTAAAACTTTATTCCCCAAGTAGAATGGTCAATAGGTAGATGTTCATTCATACTTATTCACTTAATTCTTCTCACTTATAAATGGTGGTAAATGACCTTGTATATATAGTAGTATCTTACCTAAAAATCATTTGGATATGTTAGCTATGCTAGGTCAACTTGTTTAACCTAGCATATTTTTAGGTCTAACTCACTAGGTCTATGTTGTGTCAGTTGGAAGGATAAAAAACTAAAAGAGAGAAAAGGGTCCCTAAAGTATGCTAGGTTAACCTAGTCGATGTAGCACAACTGACAGGTCAAAAGGGTACTAAGGTAAGAAATGAAGGATAAAACATAACAAGTGATAGGAATAGGTATAAATAAGAAGAATAAGATTGGGGTTTAATGGTTTTATGAGTCTAGTGTGTGGATGGAAAGTGGTAAAAGGAAAAACAATCTTACAAAGCACTGATTGTCTACCCACCCCTTTCTTGATGCACCCTTTAAGGTATACACTCAGAGAGATTGAGACTTGATGGGTTCATGTAATATACAAAGTGTTAGTAATCAATAAAAGTTTGAAAATATTATGTGTATACATAAGGTACTTGAAGCTCATCCCACTGGGTATGACAAAACTATTAGGCATCTGGGTTTCACCCTTGTTAAGGACAAGATTGTTCATGTCCAAACCTCAAACCTAGGCTAATATGGGAGTGATTTATAGGCTACGGGTTACTTATTTTTTAGGCCAAAACTCTAGATTTTAATGGGACTAACTCCATAGATTTGTCATTTAAACACTCTCTCTAAGTCTTAATGTGTTGGCATGAAAAGGGTAAAGAAGATTACATAAATGAAAACCTATTCTAAAGTGGTGATGTACCAAAATGACAATTTCATCCACTCAATCTTGAACTCAAAAAAACACTAAAGGACTAAGTAAAGGATTGAATCTCTTTCTCTAATGGTCTCTAGGCATCAATATTTCATGTAGAGGTTGACCTTTGATGGAATAATCATGAGGGCAAAGAGATAAAGGTTTAATTCTAGACTATTACAGTCATATGTCCACTCATAAATTCAACCATCAACCTTATAACACACTACACAACTTGCATAAGACACTTGTTAGTAACTAGGTGAAGGCATTGGACCTAAAAAATGGAAATAAAACAACATAAGCATATAAAACAATGAAACACACACTAGAAGTTGATCATGAAAAAGTTGAAGCAATTCACTAACTATTCAAGAGG
This sequence comes from Torreya grandis, assembly GCA_037957365.1. NCBI lineage: Eukaryota > Viridiplantae > Streptophyta > Pinopsida > Cupressales > Taxaceae > Torreya > Torreya grandis. The sequence continues at coordinate 1,070,104 of JARHVA010000083.1, read as the reverse complement.
TCTCATAGAGTACAAGGTCAGACATAGTTTCCTCATACCAACTTGAGGGATATAACATAAGGCCATAATCCCTTAATATATATACAAAATGGAGAAAGAGAAAGAGATATATGGTGAGGAAAAGTGGATAATGAGAGATATATACAAAACCTTCTGGGGGTCCCATACTATCTGCAGACCCTATATATCACGGATGCACCTTTCAACTCACTAAATAACTATGATAGACAAGCCTTATTTTGAGATAAAATAGTTGGTACACCCACTATTTATCTATCCCAAGTGAATATATAAGTGCCTTTAATGGGTCATGATTACAATTGGTAATAATTTTAAAGACTTTTCTATGGCTATAAAGGCCTTAAACCAACATTTTGGCTCAGATTAGTAATTTTGATGCCTATTAACTATGTACTTAGGCATGAAGTTCTAAGTATGACCTTCAACATAGTCTCCTAAGGTGTTTGTGGTCATGGAGGTGTCCATCATGTAATCATGGTTAGTATTATGCTTAGGTGATGACTTACCAATGTACTTTCTTTATGTACTTTACCTTCCTTATGTTTAGGTCTCATGCTTGAGTATGCCTGTGTGGTTCAATCCTATGTAGGTGTTCCTTTGCCTCTTCTAAGGTGATAAACATCAATATTGCATTCTCATTCAATATGAGCCTCCATCATATTGTATAAATGTTGTCCTTCTACCATAATTAGAGTATGGTCTTTGATATGCATTAATCTACTGTAGGTGTATATTTATTCATGCTAACTATATGTAGGGGTATAAGTGCCATATTTATATGAGATTAAAGTGATCAATATATATTAAAAAATTAACAACACCTTCATATCTCCACTCATTCCTTATAATTATTATCTCTTAAAGTTCACATTAGTCTCCATGCCTTTTTAGGAGACTCTGCTATAGTAGGCCTAAAGGGCTAGTTGTAGGTGTCTAATGGTACTCCCTTGAATGTGATTAAGGGGTTGGGTCCTTATTTGAATATTTTTCAATTATCTCCATTGAATGTTTTGACATAATAGTCATGTCTTTGTCATCTCCCAATTCTAAAAATTCTCATCCAACCACTCTAAGCTCATATTATATTATTTCTCAAAGTTCTACATGTAAGACGAAATTTAAGTCTTGGATGAGTGCAAGAAGGTGAGATCTACCTCATGAAAATTACACTCATGACATATCTATTTTATCTTGGATAGAACCATATGATATTATTATCACATCATGTTTAATCATTCATCAAAATTCCAAGCTACAACTATACGTGTGTGTGTTTGGAGTCCATTGCGGGATGGTATGTAGGACTATTGGATTAAAACTAAGTCATTGGTACCTAAGGGTATCTTCCTTATCATAATTATCTTAAAATATGTACTAGAATCCTTAAAAATAACTCTCCATCCTTGCTCTAAATCTAAGCTATCTCACTACCCACTACCTTTTCTACCTCCACTACCTAAACACTACTGAAGGTGACTTGACCTAGATTATGAGAGAATGATCTCCTTATAGGTATTATGAACCACTTATTTATCAATCTTATCTTAACTCATCCATAAGGATATTATTATAATATTATACACCTTCTTTGTTCAACCTTCCTCGCACAAAATATCTAGGCCAACTAAGGTGGCTATAAGTGAGCACTCAGTGTCAACTTGGCTGTGTATGAGATTGTGACTTGGTGGAGGTAGGAGTAAGTTAGTAGATGACATATCCTAACAATCCTATCATGAACTTAATAAATTTTTATCTTCATCTCCTCCTTATCTTGATCTACCACCTCAAGCCAATTTTTAAAACTCTTATAACTTTCATTGTATAGACTGAGACGGTTCAAGTGTGTCATCTGAGGTGGATGCTCCAAAGAAACTTATGGTATTCATAACATTAGGATTTTTTTAGACTCATAACAAGTTTCATCTTCTCTCTCCTATGATTATACTTATAATAACTCTCTTAGCCACCCATTGAAGTGCTCCTTTGGTGTTTGTTGTAAGTGGTGTCAGACCTATGTATGGACTGAGATAGTTCAGGGGACTAACTTCAAGATATAAAGATGACCTTTAAACTTGTCATTAGTCTTTGATAACCCAAACCCAACTTGAAGAAGCACCACTCAATCTTATGAGGTTTCCTTAGAAACAAGAAACCAAAATACCTTAAAATCCCCAAACTTACCTTAATTTATGTTAACAAGGTAAACTAGGATTGCTATTAGGCCTTCCCACTTATTTTTCATGATTGCACTCATTCAGGGTTTTTGGAATTTTATCCTAATGAATTTAACTCACCTAGTTCCCATTGTATCTTACCCATGTATACCTTATTAGATAATATAAACACCTTTCCTTTGAGGTAACATTCATGACTATTGTAGGTGCTTATTTAAATTGAATTTCAACCTCTTCCATCAACTAGGCTATCAAATAACTCTTTAAGCACTAAGATCTTGATTATAGTATGGAACTTGAATAATTAGCCATATATCACCTATGACAAGTGCCCTTTATTCTTGACTTGGGTGTGATAATATGATATCCCCTTCTTAAACCCCTAATATAATGACATCATTTTAAGTTAAGACCCCTCTCAAAGAGGCACTCATTACCATCTTAAACATTTATATTTCCATGGGGGTGTCCATTAATATGTCATAGAGGTGTCTCTCAAAACCCCTAGTCTTCATGGTACCTTGAATTCCTTCTATATATATCATCTTTCTCTTCACCATTGAATTCATACCTCTATCTAAGCTCTTGAGAGACTTGACTGAGTTATTGATCAGGTGAGGAGTCTTCTTGGATTTATATCCTTTAGTCCTCCCTTACTTGGAATTTCTTGGTGTATATTTGAATGTACATTGTATAAGGTGTCCATATTCTATATTCTTAGAGGCACTTAGGCCCTTGAACATAACAAATCTCTATTCATGATGACTGGTACAAGTGAAAATGTAGGTAGATTTCATGAAGAGCTTATGGAGGCTACTTTGCTTGATAATGACTTGGTTTTAACACTAAAACATGTGTAGATATGGGTGTGGGTGATGGAGATAATACATGTTGTTTTTATTAACACATAACCAACATTGATTTACATCATAACTACAAAAATGGTCCAAAACCATTACATTCTTCAAACCTTACATAGATGGATAAGATCATGAGAGTGACTAGATTGTTAGCAATTATTCATAAAGCATAAGATATGGATTTGAAAAAAAATTCCATGGATGAGACATTAAATGAACCCCCTTCATTTCTCTAAAATTCTAGATCCTAATCCTCTCTCTCCTATCCATACTAAATGAAAACCTAAAGTGTTGAACTAACTTGCCAAGGAGAGTGATGGGAGAATAGGATAGGTTTTTATAATCTTAGGATTTTTAACTATTATAAATCCTAGATTTTCACTTGGGGGATATATATACAACCATAAGAGCATCTAAAATAAAATTCCTTTACGTACACCTGCATGAACTTGGTGAAAACACCTAATTTTAGCCTAAAACTGCCACATTTACCTTGGAGATTGATGGAAGATGGATTCCAAGTGTTAGCATAGCTAGTAATTAAATGTAAAAACCTATCATGGTTTTTTAAACACTTTATTTTCCCTCTAACATGACATTTCATGCAAAAACCTCCTTTTGAATGTCATAAAAAGGCATTAAAACACACATCAGATGTATGTTATAAGTTTGACTTTTTCACCTTTTTGGGGAGTGGTACAGACTATAGGTAGTTTAATATGACTTGAAAATTACATGAAATGATTTAAAAAGACCCCTTAGACTAATTATCACACTTGTACCAACTTGATTAACACAAGGCATGAAATTTAATTTCCCTTAATCCTTCCAAAAGAACCTTAAACAATACTAATAAGGGCAAACATAACTCATGAAGGACATATTCATGTATATAATGATTAGGAAACCTATGACAAGTTCAATTTTTGAATATAGGGGTGTCCATTTTGACATAGGGGTCAAAATTGGTCAACATTTACTTTTGTAACTACTTGGTCAAGTAAAACCAAGTATAAATACCCCTATAATGTACTCTTTAATGTTGTAGTTTAGTAGAGATTATTGATAGAGTTTATATGAATTAGTTGCATTGTTACTTTTGAATTGTGTAATATTTAGAGATCACTTATGAATATGATGAATGCAATTTGTTTGACTTGATACTATTTTTCAACTAACTATGGAGATAATGTTGTTAGCTATTATTTATGTCATTGTTCAACTAAGTTAAGGTTAATAGTTACCATTTATGCCATCCTTTTATTTTTTATCATTGAGTAATGAACATGTGTTAAGATAGATATGGATTATAGAATGAGCTTAGTATTGTGTATGTGTTTAGACATCCCTATCTAAGTAGTATAACTAACACCCTCATGTGGCAAAACCAATGGGAACTGGTCCCTTGTTACATGCTTTAGGTGAGTGCACAAGAACTTATTATTATGTAAAATTTTAATGCACTAACATGTTGGAATCATAACCCATTTGGTGTTAACCTAAGGAAAATTATGCCCATGTAAGGAAAAAATCCCAACACTTTGGTTACATTGTCGAGACCCATAACACTTGCTTACATGATGGTGTAAGATGTTTGAATGACTGTCACTTGAGAATATTGAGTGATGGGTTACTATCATTGAGGATAATTTTGTAGAACCATTTATCAAACCAATAATATTTGCATATGAATGGGTAGAAAATAATCTATATGATGCACTGTATTAGACATTATTTGTAGAGGTACCTATTTACCATCATGCTTGAATTATGACTTATGCACAAGATTAGTCGAGCAACGACAAATGGAAGACAACTTAACCACTAGAGCATCAATTAGATTTAGCATGGTTGGGAGTAGCTTGGACATGTGTTGTTGATGTCTGGTGCCATGAAACTATGAATAGTTACATCTTGGAATATGTAGTCTTGACATATTCTTGTTTAGAGGAAGTTCAATTTCACTTCTTTTGAGAGACATGTGGTAAATATATTAGACACTTTCCGTTGAGGTTAAGAATTTATTTGTGGATTCCAAACTTGAGAATCTCTCCATGGAAGGATAAAATATCCCTCATATGAGTAACATAGTTGGTGGGGAAATGGAGGGGCATTTTTGAAGTAAAATTATTGGTTTAGTATGGTAGCTAGTCAGTCCCAATTGTTGAAGCACAAGTATGATGAATCTCAGTGAAGGGTTATTAGTGGAAGTGATCTAGGGAGGGGATGAGAAGACTTGAGAAGTGTTGTAAGGTTCTGTAGGGAAGCAAAAGATCATAAAGAGGACTGCACTCATATCTAGTACACATATGCATAGGAGAAGCAAGTCAAGTAGTGTTGATTGAAGAACCTATTTTAAATATGCCTAGATCTCCACCCATAACATGTGCTCATGATATTGAGTTAGATGATATATTTATATGTAACTAGGATATAGATAGTGAAGAATCAAAAACCAAAACTATGAGAGATACATTGGTAGACCAAGTTTTAGATACTAGTTTATTGTCCATTTCTTTTCCTTTGAATGATAATTTTATGGCCCAATTTGGAATGCCTAATAGACCAAGCATAAACAATGGGTAAATTATCAATTGGACTATAGTTAATCAACCTACCTCAGTGCCTAACATCTTGGGTAATTTTGTTGTTGTGAGAGGTACTAGAGGTGGAATCAATGGCGGTTCAACTAGAGGAGCTAGAGGAAGGGTAGGAGGTAGTGGTGGACCTCCCCAACAAGGTCTAAGAGGGCTCAACAAACCCCATTACAAGCTCCTCAACTACCCACTATATACTATGAGATGACATTCTACTTTCCAGAGTATTGAGGTGTGGATAATTCCATAGAACATGTTCAAAAGTGTGAAATTATTTGGTGAGTAAATGACATCACCTCCTCTAAATGTAAAATAACCCAATTTTCTCCCACCCTTTTATACAAAGCACATAAGTGGTACTGCAAGTATGATCTGTAATAAGCTATGGTGGATTATGACTAGATGAAGGTAATATTGCTCTAGGAATTTCATAATTTATATTTTAAATAGTAGAATATAGATTCCATAAATGATATCAAGTAGAAACTCACTAAGAGCATGCATGATTATGATGCACATTTCAAGACATTTCTCTCTAAACTCTCTTTTGATATAAATGATACTCAACATGCCTAGTGGTTTATAAGAGGTTTATTTCTCCCCTTTAGATGTACCTTATCACTAAAAAATTTCACCAACCCACATGAGGCCTTTAAAGTTTCCTTATGCACCAAAGTTATTGAAATTATTGACATAGGGATTAGTCCCTTCATAGAGGCTCAGATCATTGCAATGGCATCTTAGCTAGAAAAGATCACTATACATATGGTGTGTAGACTGTGAGTCTAAAGGCCACAATTAAAATAATTTTCCTCACAAGAGCATTCAAGATGTGTTGAAGCAATCCTATTTCATAGATGTACCTTATCACTAAAAACTTTCACCAACCACATGAGGCCTTTAAAGTTTCCTTATGCACCAAATTTATTGAAATTATTGACATAGGGATTAGTCCCTTCATAGAGGCTCAGATCATTGCAATGGCATCTTAGCTAGAAAATATCACTATACATATGGTGTGTAGACTATGAGTCTAAAGGCCACAATTAAAATAATTTTCCTCACAAGAGCATTCAAGATGTGTTGAAGCAATCCTATATGATTTTCTAAGAATAACATGATGTTAGGGATTACCTTCTGCTAGAATGTGTCACTCAATCAAAGATATAAACCTATTGTAAGATATGTGATGCATAAACTTATGATACCAATAATTATCATCTCATTTATGAAATTCATGAGGCACATGTGAATGGTACACATCAGATATATGTTGTTAATAACCAAGATAATGGAGGAAGCTATCATGGTTGAGGTTGAGATCAAGGATGTGGAGGTGGAAATTTTACACTAGGAACCTATTATAAGTGTGGTTCCCAAGAGAACTATTACCATGATTACCTAGGGTATCCTACATGTGCCTTTTATAAAAATGAACTCTATTTGGATGAGTGCTATGACATGTACACTTCTATTATAAAGGAAATAAATGAAATGGGTGCCAACAAGATATATATTGAAGAGCCTTAATGGATATCATGCCCTACTACTTTGATTGATGCCAAAGTTAATATTATAACACAAAGTGGTGGTCAGTCCTAGTCTATATCCAACCCACCCATTGAGAAAGTTCAATGAGAGGAGCCTTGCATTAATCACTATCTAGATGATCAATAATAGGAGGTGATCTATGACACTATGAATTTGATAAGATAATTAAAAGGAGAGATCTAGTTCCTCAAGGATTGAAATGCTACTACACATGTTGATATGTAAAAATACATAGACCTTCACAACATGATGCATAAAGGATTTCATGAGTTATGAAAGTGATTCATAGATGAGGATATTGTTCTATTATTACAAAAATGGCTAAGGCACCATAAACCTAGGCCTACTAAAGATCAGTGATTAAACCATGTATGATAAAAAGAGACTCACATGCAACCTGGCTCATAGGGGGATAAGGAGATATTGGTTAACATCGCTATAGATGGATGGGTTATCTAGGATATCTTAGTTGATACTAGTGCTAAAGTTAATTTACTTACCAAAGATTCATGGAAGAAGATGGCTAGCCTATATTTATAGCCTTTACCCCATTTTTTATTTATGGCCAACAAGACTCATGATTTTCCCATTGACATACTTAAATATTGCATTGTGGATATCTTCAGTGTGACTTTCAAAGCTAATTTTGAAGTCATAGAATTGGTTGAAGTTAATGACTTTCAAGCTCTATTGTGTCACCTATGGTGTTATGCAAATAATTTTGATTTGAGATTTAAGAAGTGTTATATCAGATTTGAAAATGATGAGTAATGTGTTGTCATTCCCTTTGACCGTGCTTAAGGAACTCTATATGTTGAGTTAATAAATGATGATGAGGACATTAACGACATCTATAATATCAAAAATTAGGGTACTAAACTCTTAAATCACACTCCAAATGACATTTTACATTAGGCAAACACATAATCTATGTCTGACACCACTAGTAATGCCTATGACTATTGGGCTCAAGGTGACTATGATTTGACTAGGAGGATTTATTACATTATAGGTAGTCAAGATGATACTCCATGGAAATATCATAAATGCCATAAATTTTTTCATCTTATCCATAGATAAATTATGGCTATGCCACCACCAAGGTTAGATGAAGCTTTGAGGTTACATGGTTATACAGATGTACACAAGTTTGTATAATAGTTGGATGCCTTCTATGAATCTAACATTGATTAGGCATGATCAATTATTCATATATTTGATATCACAACTATTCAGTGGCGGATAACTCATCGTTAAACTTACTTACTTGGGACCAAGTTTTTTTTACTTTATACCATCACTTTTACCATGATAACCATATTCATGTCACATGCTATATCTTATGTGACTACTATATCTTGACACATGACTTAAAATGTAAGGTGTAAATCCATCTATGGAGATGAATAAGGTGTCAAGATATAGTAGGTGAATCAAACCTAGTTGAAGATCGAATCAGATGCATACATGGTATGTAGGAGGAGATCTTAACCATTTTCCATAAAACTAATGAAGAGACATCATTTTCACCACCTAAACTTGAACTAGACCACACACTAAGAGAATAAATTTGTATGGGTAAGTAGAAAGTCATGTACCAGGTTGATGAAGCTATTGGTTTTGATCCACCTAACCCATCTACTAATCATTTGGATGTACACATAGAGTATGGAACACACAATGTCTATGACACCATCCAAGCTGAACAACACCCATACCTAGATCCACTCCAGACTATTTAATAAAATATTGGCATGAAAGAATCACCTAAGATGGCTATTATGGGAGACTATTGGTTTGATACAAATATCTCTAAGGTGTTTGAGTTGTTAAAAGAGTATCAATATGTCTTCACATGGAACTATACTGAAATGAAAGACATGCATTTTTACATAGGAAAGATGTACATAAAGTCAGTATAGGGTGCTCAACCTTTTAAGAAGAACCCTATCGAATGAAACCCAACTTGCACTTTTAAGTCAAGGAAGAAATTGATAGAATGCTACACATGGGAGTCATTACTCCTATATATGAGTTTGAGTGGGTAAGTCTCATGGTTATAAGTGTGATCAATAAGAATCTAATAGGGGAGTTAGTAATATGTTAGTATGATAAAAACTAAATAAAAATACACTAATAAAGCTAACACCTCAAGCCTAGACACTCAAGGAGCAAGAGAAAAATACAATTAAATATTAATAGAAACAAAATAAGTATTATTTACCTTCCTTAAAAGAAAGATTTGGATGTTGGCCATGGAGGAATGTGCTTGGTTATGTGATCAAAGAGTCTTTGACAATGGTCCTCGTTACATCATCTCTCCTTATCACCTTGGAAATGTTGGGCTTGGTTTTGGCTTTGGATTCGATTTGATGATTCTCTCTCTCAACAAATGAACATTATAAAATTACATAAAAGGGATCCTTGAAGGTATTTTAACATGATAACATTACACCAAAATATATTGTTGAACAATGGGTGAGGCTTTATATTTATAGCCTTTCAAACTAACTCTAACCCAAGTGCAATTACATTAGAGTTGACCATGGTCAAATTTAGTTTAACCCTAGTTAAGTTAAGGAGGGGATAAGTAATTAATATTTAGGATAGAGATTCCATTTATTAAGCATGGCTGCCCATTTCTAAATTTAAGGCTTTAAGGGAGATATTTTCAATTCCTTGACTTTGAGGATGATGACATCATCATGACTTCAATTTTATTAAAATTTTATTTTTATAAAATTCATATTCACTAATTGCTCATGGAAATTTCACTTAATCATTTAATTTTATTCGCTTAGTTAATTCATTCTGATTAGCATTTTTGCACTTTAGGAATTGTTTAAGTGCCCCACTTAATGGGTCCAAAGACTAAACTATCAATTTGCTAGGTCACAAGTTGATTGAAGATAAATATATGAGAGGTTACTATTGTGTACATGATAATACCCTAAATACGGATGTCTCAACATGATTTTGAACACTAATATTTGATATGCAAATGAAATTGGGATATTCAATGATTCTTAAGCTTAATTTGCACTATTTGGTAGAAATCAATCTAAGGTCTAGTTGGAACATAGTTATGGCCAAAATAGGGTGTCTATAATATACCATTATTTAGGAAGATGTTGAAATATACAGGCACAATAACATCTTCTCAAAGAATTTAAAAGTCATTAATGCCTTAGCTAATGCACTAGAAGGTAATGGATGAACCTTGGATGCCACCTTGAGGGAGTGGGTAGTAAATAAGGTCGGTGAATGGTCCCTCTAAAATAATGGAATGATGTGACCTATAGGTAATGAGGGTGGAAATACTAATTTATCCAAAGATGATTATAATTAATGGTACAATAAGCTGCCCCAATAAGGCAGAGGAGTGATAATGATTTTCCCAAAGGTAGGTATAATAATTATCACAAGGAGGGGCCCCAATAAGGAAGATGAAGATAATGAATTGCCCAAAGGCAGTTATAATCATTAGCACAATGAAAAATTCCCTAGTATATTAGAGAGGTAAAATAATTAATGATTTACTCAAAGGTGGTTATAATCATTAATGTAATGAAAAATGCCTTAATAGGGTAGAGAGGTCCAAAAATACTGATTTTCCCAAAGGAGGTTATAATCATTGTCACAGTAAAAATGCCCCAATAAGGAAAATAGATCAAAAAATAATGATTTTACCAAAGGTGGTTATAATCATCAACATAGTAGGTTACCCTAATAGGGAGGATGGAAGCGTGATACAATTCATCTTTTCCCTAGTAGGTTAAATCAAGAAAGGGGGCTTACATATTGAATACATACTCATGAAGTAAGAGTAATCCATTCTAGAGGATAAACATGAATTTGGGCTACTTGCTAGTATGGATATGCACATCCTAACTAGCATGGATTACTATTCATTTATGATTTAATTACTCTACATTTGGGTAGTGTTAGGGTAGGTCAATATTTTTCTAAGTGTGGACAAGGAGAAGTACTGCTTATCTCATTGTTTGATAGATTCTTTGGCATGATTTTGATGTAGCTTATGATATTATTTATCATAGTTATAAATAACTATAATAACAATGTGTATCTAAGTATGGAAAACTCAATTTAAATGCAAGTACAAATCACTTATGTATAAGATATGAATAATCAAATCCCAAGTGAATATACTACAATAAACTAAGTGTAGGAATATACACGAATTCACAACTAAAGTAAAAGATATGGGTAATAAGGACTCAAGTGTAAATAAAGTGTAATAATCCTATGATAACTAAGAAAAAAAGGCAAGGAGGGGAAAGAAAAACAAAACAAGATAAACAAATAATCAAATAAACAAACATAAACAACAAAACACCAATAAATAAAAAACAAAACACCAATAAATAAAAATAAACAAACAATAAAAAACCAATAAACAATAATAAATAAATAACAAAACACTAATAAAAATAAACAAATAAAAAAACACCAATAAATAAAAATAAACAAACAATAAAATACCAATACAAAATAACAACAACAAAACATTAATAAAAATAAACAAACATGGTCAAAAATAAATAAAATAACACAAACAAAATAAATAAACAATTTAGAGCAAAGATAAGTGCAATAAACAAACTTTTATAACACACAAAGGAAATATACAAATAATCGTTAATTATAATGTTAATATGAATAGAGTAAAAAATGTTCATGCATGTGTAATAAAGGTGTTACTCTTGGTGATAGGGTGACCCCTAAGCTAGATAACAATGATGCAGGTATAAAAACACAAGAACTAAAAATTAACAATGTTGACCCTAGGCTATAGGGAATAATGATACACAAAAAGAAAATAGGGGGAATAGAAGAAAAGGGAGGGGTAGTTGAGTTGACTCGAGATGTACTAGGCAAGTGGACACTACCTACATAATCCCATGGACATAAGATCCAATGTGAAATTTAGGCCAAATGTAGTTCTCCTAAGATATGGAATAAAATAAAATGAATGATAAAAAAACATGATTAACTTGTAGAAGAAAATGGGAATTGCCTTTTAAAATGGTGAGTGTGTATAAAAAGAGAGGGATGATGTTCAAAATTATGAAAGAATCAACACAAACAAATGATGCAAGTGTAATATTATGGTTTAGGCTAAAACCACACTAAAAGGAAATATATGAGTATCCATAAATGAATTTAATTGGTAATTCATAGTGTCTACTACATCTAAGGTTTAAAATGAGAATAACCTCATAAAATGATGAGAACATAAGCAATAGTTACTCACAAAATGGCAAGAGTGTTGGAAATGGTTTCTCATAAAATGGCAAGAGCATTGGAAATGGTTGCTTATAAAATGGTGACATCATAAGGCTAAGTCTAAGAAGGATGGGGAAACTAAAGGACAAGTGGTTACTTATGAAATAACTAGGAGTCCTAGAATAATTAAGGAAACAAAATGGTTGAAAAAGAAAGTAATGTGTAAGAAAGCTAACCCAAGATACCCCATGTATCGAAGTGCTAACTACATAGTTTGTGTAGAACTCAAGATGATGTAGTTCTCCCAAAAATGGGAAGAAAAAGAGCAAGATGGTCTAGAAATAAACTAAACAAAAAAGATGGTCCATCCTAGAAAATTTTGATAGCTTTATATCTCACTTGGAAATTCTAAGTCAATATTCATGATTTTGTGATTTTTAGGATTTTTGAAAATTTTAAATGTTTTTGGAATTTTCTAGGCATCTCAACTCGATGAAGGATTATGAGACATAAAATAGGTAAACTCGTGACACAGTGAGAGAGTGGCTTAAAGATGGTTGCAAAATGGTGAGAGTATGGAATCTTAAATTTCTTGTAAAATGGTGAGAGCATGGAAAAGGGGTTGACTAAGCTAACCTTAATGTGGATTGAGTATTGAATGAGACCTCAAATCACTATAGTTCTACCTTACAGTGGAAGAATCCAATTAGGTAACAACAAGCTCATGAATAAGTAAATAGAAAACTATAAAATAATGATGTGACAATGTGGATAAAATGAGGTTATTCGTAATTTTACCAAAGGTAGTTATAATGAGGAAAACCAACATGGGTCAGTGATACTAATTTGCCCAAAGGTGATTATAATTAGTAGCACTAAAAATGAAATATAATGTGACAACAATGAAAAATGCAATTTCCAAACCAGTGTCATACTGCCCCATGATAGTGCCTCATTTGTGAAATAATGAATCAACCATTGAAACTTCTTATAAATATAATCTCTAAAGGTGGATGAAGAACTACTGGATTATAACCAAGGTAAAAAAGTGTGGGTAAGGGAGGGTAAAACAACTTTAATCAATAGGAAAGTATAGAAGGAATGATATATGATATGGTACAAGGAAGGTGATATTACAATATGACATAAATGATCCTCATAGATAATACCTCAAGTGTCTAAAGTGAAATAATGATTTAGGTGTATTATATTCATGGGATCATCAATTTCATATCCTTCTAGTGAAGCTAACATGTAAGCTCTAGATCCATAATTAGTAACAATGACATAAGGGCCTATCCAATTAGGCTTGAACTTACCTTTCTTCTTTTTCTCATCTATGGTGTTCTTTTGGTTTTATTTGAGGATAAAATCACTAGCTTGAAATCTCTATGCTTGACATGCCAATTATACTGACCACGTAGCCTATTCTGATATTCTTAAAGGATGTTTACAGTGGCCATGCAATTTTTGTCCACTAACTCTAGATCTTCTAGATGAGCAACTATGTAATCCTCATCATCAAGGATGTGCTTCAATGAGATATATAGAGAAGGAATCTTAACCTCAATAATAAGAATGGACTCAATGATATAGACACATGAATATGGTGTGGCTCCTATTAGAGTATGGTAATTAGTATGGTAGTCTAGAGGGTGTGGAAAATCTATAGGTGCCAATCATGACCAACATCATTGATGATATTCTTAAGAATATTGATAATGGTTTTGTTATATGCCTCTACTTGGCCATTACCTTGGGGGTAATATGTAGTGGAAAAGTGTTAGGCAATGTTAAACTTGAAATAGAGTGCCTTGAAATCCTTATTCTTAAATGATCCACCATTATTAGATATAATATCAGATGGGATACTATACCAGAAAATGAGATGGTTGAAGATGAATATGGAAATTTAATTTCTAGTCATGTACTTGAGGGGTATAAATTCAACCCACTTAGTGAAATACTTGATGACAACAAGGATATACTTATGGCCATTTGAGGAGGTAAGGTTAATATTTCCAATGAGATTGAGTCCCCATATTAAAAATGACCATGGTGTAGTCATCAGTTTGAGTGTCTTGGGCAGAGCATGGATCAAATTTGCATGCCTCTAATATTTTTTACATATTTTTACATAAACAACTGCATCTGATTCCATGGTTGGCTAATAATAACCACTACAAATGAGCTTTTTGGTAAGGATGATCTTGCTAGTGTGGGATCCACATAATCCTTCATGAACTTCCCTTAATACTAATGTGGCTTCTACCAAACTCAAACAATGAAGCAAAGTTCCATCAAAGCTTTTGCGATAAAGGGTTGGGCCAAGTAGGGTATAGTGAGAGGCTTGGTGTGTAAGATCTTGTTGTTGTTTTTTTGAAAGGTTTAGTGGAAGGATTTGGTCATAAAGGTAGTTATATAAGTCTAAATACCAAATAGAACTAAGACCAATAATATCATAGATCATTTCAATGGTTTAAGGTTCATAACCAGGTGTTAAATGATGTTTAATGAGGAAATTATAGTATTTTATCTTGTATGTGCTATAGATCAAAGAATAATGGTATTTATGGAGTCTAGTATCCTATTATTGGCCTGAGGTATGTGTTAAAATAAAAAGTGGGTAATTTGTTGCTTGAGACCACCATGGCATTGTATGGTACCAACTTATCATTTTTGGTCTAGATTTGGTATGTAACTTGGTTGATGATTAGTTAAAAATAACCATGAATTAAAAGATGATGAATGTTCCATTATACCACTTGATGAATCCCTATAATGAGTACTTCATTAGCCATGTTATTGGTACAAAGAAAGCTGATATAAAATGATTTGGGAATAGGATTCCCTTGTGGCATAATAAATAGAAATCCAACCCTTGATCCATGAGATGTGAATGACCCATCAAAATACAACTTCTAGTGTTTCTTATCAGGAGGTGTTTCTATGATGATCATGATGTAATCATTTAGGAATACCAAAGTGAGTGGCTCAATATTTAAAAGGGGAGCTTCAATAAGTTGATCCAAAAGCACTTGTCCCTTAAAGGCCTTTTGATTCACATAATAAATCTCAAACTCACTCAAAATCATGATCCACTTAGCCTTGGAACCCTATAAAGCTATTTTTGATAGTAGATACTTGAGTGGATCTACTTTGGTGATGACTATGGTCTAGTTATTAAGCATGCAATGATAGAGTTTTTGGGCTACAAAGATCATATTTAAACAGGATTTTTTAACTAACATATAGTTATGCTCATACAATACTTGTGTATTATTTAGATAATAAACTAAATTTTCTTTCCCATATTCATCATGCTGGGTAAAAGTGCCCCCAGGGCATTGGCAATGGTAGATAGCTACAATAGAAATGGTCTCTATGGTATTGGTGGCAATAAAACTAGTGGATTGGTTAAGTATTAATTCAGGTTCTTAAAGTATTTTTGACATTATACATCCCAAATGAATTTAATACCTTTATTTAATAAATGAGTGAAAGGATGGCATTTATCAACCAACTACAAAATGAAGTATCTAATAGACTAGATTTTGCCCTAAAAACTATGGAGTTGCTTTAAAATGGAAGGTGGTGGCATCTCAATAATGGCCTATACCTTGGTAGGATCAAATTTAATGCCTTAAAGAGAGAAAATAAAGCCTAAAAATTTGCTTGAAGAGACACCAAAGATTCACTTCTTGGGATTAAATCAAACCTTGTACTCAGGAAGCCTTTCAATTATCTTTCATAGTATAGCTAGATGATCTACATGGGTCTTAGATTTACTCAATATGTTGTTGACATAATTTTTAATAATATCATGCATCATGTCATGGAATATAATGTACATTTCCCTTTGGTATGTTTCCCCTGCATTCTTGAGGTTAAATGACATGACCTTATAGAAAAATGTTTCCTAAGGAGTGGTGAATATTGTTTTATTTTGGTCTTTTAGCATGATCCTGATCTGATTATATCTAGAAAATCCATCCATGAGGGAAAACATTTCATACCTAGATATGAAGTCAACTATCATGTCAATATTTGGTAGAGGAAAGTCATCCTTGGGGTAGGCCTTATTGATGTCTCTAAAATTAGTATAGATTTTGATCCATTCTAGCTTTTTACTAATAGGGATAATGTTTGAGATCCACTCTGAATAGTCAATTGATCTGATGCATCTCAATTCTAAGAGTTTTTCCAACTCTTTCTTAACTAACAAAACAACATGAGGATGCATCTCACATAGTTTTTTATTCATGAGTTTACCATTAGGATACACAATGAGATGGTGTACAACTAAGACATGGTCCAAACTTGACATGTCTGAATAGGTTCATGCAAATATGTCAACAAACTCCCTCAAAAGGGCCATAAAAATTTCACATTCTTCCTTAGTGAGAGATGTACCTAATTTGATCCAATTTGGGTCTTTTAGAATCCCAATGTTGACTTATATAGTATCCTCTACTAAGAGAGTTGATCTATCTTACATAATAGTTGACAATGATGTAAATTATCCAACAATGGAAAAATCCTCTGGTTGGACTAGTTCTTCAAGTTCTCCCAACTAGGATGAATCTAAATCTCCTAATAGTATCAAGGGCCATGTAACAACCACTATATTATATTCTTAGATATTTGATCAAAGGCATGCTATTCCTTGGTATTGAGCTCAAACCCAAAAGTAAGTTCATTGTTTGTGGTCTCCCAAGATTCATTCAAAGAAGGGTGAGAATTCCCATCTAGTGGTGCCTAAAATAGGTTTTCACCAAGAGACCGACCTTTTTATTTACTTTTACCCTCATCCAAAAGTGCCTCAAATATTTTTTCACTTTGGGACCTTAATTTTTTATTCTTTTATTTTTGGCTAAGGGTTTTCACCCACTCTCTGAAATAGGCTACATGATCTAGTTTGATAGAGAATGCTTATTTGTGGTCTCCTAATGAGTCATTTTCTCTTAGGCCCAAAAAATTATAGAAGGCCTCATCATCCTCAAACTCATTTAAAGGAACTATGGGTCATTATTATTCACAGTTGATTAGTTGAGGATGATAACGGGGAAGTGTGAAATTTTGGATTATTGATGTGATGGTACAAATGGTATATGGGTCAAATAAGTTGGTATTGGTAATGTCTTCATATATGCTATGATCAGACTTTGCTTCACTACTATCATCATTGTCACTAGTCATTGGTGTTGGAACATGAATAAGATATGTGGGGTCAACCTCAAGCAGTTTAAATCTAAAACCATGAGTTCCTTTGTATCTGGTCATAGAAATAGGCTCAATAGTACCCTACTGATTTGCCCCCAGGATTTTGCCTTCATACATTTGGTTATCCATGATCATATTAGGGATGGGATACTTTGGACTTTGGTAGTAATTGACCAATTTGTCATTATATAACTAAGAATCATCATTGGTAAGTGGGTCATATTCTTGGCTAGTGGCCAGTGTGAAAATAATAGGCACTGGGTTATGGATCTTTCCTTTTCCCTTTCATCTTCATTCCATGCAAATTAGTTTAACATGGGTCTTCCATAGGAATTGGGGTTATATGGAAGCTTGTCTATATAAAATGTATCATGGGTAAAATACTCTCTTGGACTATTGTTTGAAATGGTAAAGTGATTATAAATTTTAACAAAAGGTGTATGAAAAGTTGAGGCAAGGCTATCAAGGTCTATACAATTGGATTTAGGGAATTCAACAAGAATCTCTTTATCTTTATCCTTATTTGGTACTGGATATAGACCAAAATGGTAATTTTAACTTTCATATTTAACCTCCATATGCTTGCAGTGTTCATATGGTTGTAAATATCCATGGATAGTCACCTCTATCCTAGAGTGAGTAAAATTGATACATTGATACAAGGTTGAAGGTATCATATGGGTTTCATGTATACATGATCTACCCAAAAGTAGATTGTATGATAAATATAAGTCTACCACATGAAAAAGTGTATCATGGGTCAAAGGCCAAAAGATCATTTGAAAACTAATGGTTATTTGTGATTCCCACTCTTCATTATCATAGGCCTTGATAGTAATAATCTCTAGCTGAAGGTCAGCTATTGTATATCCCAAATATTTGATTAACTTTAGAGACATAATATGCAAGCCCGATCCACTATCTATGAGGATAGATTTAAATTTATATCATGTGATAATAAATTTAATGTATAATGGGTTATTATGGAGAGGGATAAGGGATGACATATCACTTTGGTTGAAGTTCAACTATTAGCCTAGGCCTAGGTGTCTAACCAAAGCTTGAAATTGTTTTGGTGTAATGTCATTTGGCACTTGGGATTGGCCTAGAAGTTTTTTGAGGATATTCTTATGGATGGTAGATGTATGCAATAAGTCCAAAATGGAGATTTGTGTGGGTGTCTTTTAGAGTTTCATAATATCATACATCTTTTCTTCAATAATGGTAATTGGCTTACTCCTAGATGAAATAGTGGGTTGGATTGGCTCATTGGTAGGGGGTTTCAGGCTTGAGATGGTGATTTTAGATCATCAAGTTATGATTGTAAAATCCATATTGGGTACAGAACTATCATAACTAGGAAATGATGGAGATGGACTAGAGAGGGTAATTCTTGATTACTAGTTCACTTAGCTATGATCACATGGTAATAAAGAGTTATCAGCGTAGAGTATTGAGATGGTAATCCTTGATTATTTTTGTGTTTGGCTAAAGTCATAGGTCAAATAAGGATCATAAAAATTGGTAGGTGGATTGGCATTATTGGGTAACTAACTCAATCTATTGGCATTTAGTATAGGATTGATGGTAATGGTAAAAACATGACCACCTACAATACGACCTACAAATTTATTATAGTCATGTGCAATTGCATGATAGGTTCATTGGTTATTAGGGTCATTTTGGCCTTAGTTCATTTGATTTTGTAGTTGATGTTGTTTATTCTACTATTTCTATTACTATGGCTATGGTATTCATTATTAATATTGTTTATTGGTATTATTATGTTATGGAAAATGATTTTGGTATATGCCCAAGTTTTGATTGGAAGTAGATACTCTATTATCTAGTTGAATCTCCCCATTTTCCAAAATATTCTCAATGATGTGATTAAGATTCACAAAATAACATATAAAATGTCCATGAACATGATGATATTCATATAACTCATGTTCTTTATTCCAATATAGATAAGGTATAGCCTCAGGAAAGTGTTTTAGCATTGGCCAACTAATCATATTGGCCACAACTAATTTATGAAACACTACTTCAATAGGCTCACCAAGGTCACTAAAGACTCTAGGAGTGGGTATTATTATTGGAGGAGTGGTTTATAAAGGTGATGGTTGTAGAATTTGAGGAACTAGCCTAGGTTGAGGCATAAACTATGCTTATTGAATAGGCTACATTTATGGAATAAGCTACCCTTGCTGCATAGGTTGAGTAGATGGTGTTTTCATTATTTCAACATGATGTGACTTAGTGAATCTATTATCAAAAACATTATTATTATGGTTTTATGGCTTAGTTTTTTTATAAATATTAGCCTAAGTAGGTGAAAATACTTGCACTTGGACTAGGTTATGGTTATGACTTGGGCTTGAGTTTTGGTTTTGGCTCTGATTCTAGTTCTAGTTTGAAAAAGACAACTTTATAATCCATTTATTGATAAGGGCATTTTTAATATGGATACCCTTCTCAATGATCTCATTAAATATGTGTGCACATTGAAGCTCTAAGTGGTAACATATTTCATTATGTAAATTTTTGGTAAACATAGTTGCCAATTGTTTATATAGTAGATTATGGGTGAAGTGACTAGTAAACACTCTCCATCTCTGTAATTAGTTTTCAAATCTCTCACTAAATTTTTGCTTGGCCTAAATCAAATATACTAATAAAATCTCATGCTTGATATTATATTATAAATTTTGTACAAACTTATTCAAAAGATCATCAAATTTAGATACTGAGTTCTTTGGTAACTTAAGAAGCCACTCCAAAGCCTGTCCAACTAGACTTCAAGGAAAAAGAAGAAGCATGTAGATGTTACTATAGGCCACTAGTTGGAAAGCAACAAAAAACTCTTTTAAATGCTCTCTAGGGTCTCCTTTTCCTTTTTAATTATCAAATTTTGGTGGATCATAACCTAGAGGAAATGGTATCTGGAAATACTCCATATTAAATATTTATGAACATATGTCATCAAATTTCAACTTCTTAGTTTGTGTTCTCATCTAAATGGATACAATTGAATCCTTCATCTATTATAGTTATTGGGCTTAGAAACTTGATGGCACAATTGGTTATAGTTGTGGTTGGGTCATCAATGGTGGATTACCTCGACCAAGGTATAATAGGGGAACAAAGTATTGTGGAAAGTTTGTCTGATAGACAAATCAATTAGGAATATGCATCCATGCATTGGGATTTATCTATTGATATTGCATGCATTATTGGTAAATATTCTAGTTTGTATTTAGAATATGGCTTTGGGTTTGAGGGAATTGGGATTGTGATGAAAGTATGTGGCTTTGTGGGATGTACTATGCCTACTGAGTTTGAGTAAGAACTTATTATCAACTAGTCAAACCTGGATGTATAAATGGTACTTATTGTTGACTAAGCCCCTATCTTTGAATATGTGGCACATGCTAGGTAAAAGGCAATAGTTGCCTAATAGGTAATTGATGGATGTTGGCACCTCTTTATTGAAAAAAACCTATTGTGAAATGTATGCTTGTTGGGTGCTTGGTATTTGTCATTAAACAATAGGAATGCATTATTTATTAAACAACATTTATGATTGTTGAAGTAAATTAGTTTGTGACTATTGAGGTATATTCATTTCTACTTGTTGAGGTGGAACATTTATTTCCACCTTTTGAGGTGGTGTTATGTTATGACTTTGATGAGGTGGTAAATTGGTTTGTGTTTATGGTTGTGGAATATTATCCATCACCTATTGAGGTGAGGTGACATTCATCATTTATTGAGTTAAAACATAGGTTGGTACCTGATTACTTATTCCCTATGGTTGCATGATTGAAGAAGTTGGTTGAGGAGTGGGAGCAACCTATTATGGTTGGGAAATATGAAATATTTCCCCTTGTTGTTGTGAACCACTCATAGTATTGGAAAGAGGCACTTATTATTAGAGATTAGTTTATAGTGTATTTAACCCACTTTGGCCTAAGTTGGAAGACACTTGCATGTTATCCATTATATTTGGCACATGGTCTTAAGTAGAAGTCATAGTCACTTATTCAATGAATGGTATATTAAACATGTCATGTATAGAATTACTTTGGGAAAATAGGTCTACACCCAAACTAGCATGAACCGACGAATCAACTAGCACTCTTAAGTTAGCTCTATAAATAGGGTAATCAATATGGCCATAGTGTTGAAATTCCATGCTAGATTAAGATAAGTTTTATATGCTTGGTACATTTATATTAATTTCTCCACCATGGGGCCCTTTCCCTTTGAAATCATATTTGGATCTTGGTTTGACATTGGCATGAGTGCTTGATAGTAACTAGTAGAGGCTTGTTCGATGGTTCTAGTATAAGGTACATTTTGAGGCACTCTAACTATACTAGGTATATTTTCATTACAAAAGTCTTCCAAAAAATTGGACCCTACCTCTATATATCAAACTAAAAACTCATCCTTATTATTAATCAAGTGATAATCAAAAAAGTATGGGTCATAGGTTTATGGCATGGTAACATAGTAAGGCTATTATTGGACTTGTTTGATAACAAATGCCACATTAACAAGGCATTGATCTATTTTTTCTTATTCCTAACCTAGATAAGGAGGTGTATTAACCAAGTAGTGTGCTAATGGATCTTAGACTTTTTACACATATTGAGTAGTGTAAGGGGAATATGGATCCATCTCACAAACTACGTCATCACCATATGGGTCTTAAAAAAAGGCATCATTCATGACTATGATTTCATAATTTAGATTATACATGGTCCCACTACATGTGTAGCGAGGCATATCTGAACCCATGACTAACGTATCATGAAGAAAAGGTCTAGAGTTCACAAAATGATTGAAACATGGTTTACAAATATTAGTCAATGCTTGGTATGTCTTGAAACTTAGCCTAGATGGAAAACTTGGTCTATTGTTACAAATAATTTAAATTTGGCCTAGAATGGAACTCTTATCCAAAATAGTAATCTTGGTCTCAAATATCTCCAATTTTTAAGGTCTTGCATACAAATGGTCAAATGAGTGAAAAATTTAAATACTAGCTTTGGTAAAGTGTTTCAAATAAATCTAATCTAGGTCTAAAAAGAAAAGGTTCTAGGTCTTTGGAAATAAGGCACAAATATAGACTCAAAAGGCATGAATTGTATCTAAAAAATTTAAGGAAATGCTAGGTATTTGGTAAGAAGGCACAAAGCTAGACTTTGAAACAAGGTCAAGGTAAAAATTTATAATGAATCTAACTTCTAAGGAAAATAGTTCAAAAAATGTTAACTTAATTTTAGCACATGGATTTTAAAAAAATGTTACCTTGGTATAAGACATTCACTCTAAGCACATGCCTAAAACTAATTGGGAAAGTCAATCTCAAGTAATCATAATAAGAGTGATGAGTAAAGCATTCAATCCCAAGTGATAAGCAAGGCTCTAATGTAAACTGATCATGCTTATATTTATACTTAAAAGAGAGTTTTGACCTTAGTTCAAGGCAAAAAATTGAATCAAGGCACATGGAAATAAACCACTTCCTAGGTCTAGGCAATGAGGTCTTCAAAGTAAGCAAGGAACTAGTCCAAGTTACACAATTCAAAGGTAAGAGGTAAACACCCAAGCTGAAATTAAGCAAGACATAGGTGTAGACCTATCAAGTTTGAATTTAAACTTTGCAAGACAAATTCTGAAATTGGTTTAAAAGACTTGGATTTTTTAAATAGAGAACATCCTAGACCTAAATGGATGGTATAATAACACCATTATAGACTAAAGGTACACATGATTTGGAACTTGGTTTGAAATAATGGCAAAGGTTTTTGAAATAACATGAGAAACATAATAATGTTACTTTAATCAAAATGTATGTCAAGGGTTTTATATTTAAAACTCCAAGTCAAATACTTGAGATGAAATGAGTATTGTAACAATGCCCCATTTAAATAAGTGACACACACAAATGTTTTGGGATAAAAATTCTAAGGAAAAAGTGTGACACCAAATGGACATAATAACACCTCTTAGGCTAAAGTAGTGTAAAACATGTGATGTTTATGACTCATTTTGAACAATTTTTTTTTCTAGTCTCAAAACACACATGTAAATCAAATAAAATAGAAATAACACAAATGGCTCATCCTATCTTTATAACTGACATGGGTGTGTATAGCTTCAACCAAAGTTTTTATCGATATACCAATACTTGTGAGGAATTTAGTGTCAATCAAAAAATTAAAGTACAGGTCTAGGTAGGTTTTTTACACTCCCTAAATCTCTCAAGCATTGGTAGGTGGAGAAAAATTAGAGTGAGGAGTACTTGACATTTGGTGAGAAATTTCATGACAAATGGGGTTGACTAAAAAATCTATAAGTTTTACACATACTAGATGGTCCCAAGTGTGGCTAACACAAGGGTGAAATCATGTCAATTGGGTTCATAACTAATAAATTACTATGTAAGGGTCCATTATTTTACATAATAACTCCAAATATGTACTACTTAATAGTGTTTGATGTTTATCAAGACCTGACTTGAGTTTTTGTTAGGATCAGAGAGGCTAGCCACTCAGCCCCTTGGTAATCCCAGTATCACATGCCCTGATTTATATACCCCACCATAGAATGAGGTTGGTATGATGCTCAAAGATGAAGCCCCAGGTCAAAACACTAGTAAAGAACTCATTGGGAGGTGATGAAATCCTACCCATAAGCCAAATGCATAAAAATAAATAAATGAAAATGGGAAGATTTTAGATGTTGTTTTTAAATCACCCAAGTCACTCATAGCTTGGGGAGAGCACACATGACATTATTTTTGACATAAATTTGTAAAAAATGGAAATAATCCAAGTGATTTTTGGATGGGGGGAGAGCATACACACTAAATTTTATGTTTGCCAAAATCAAAGAATCTAAGCTAAGTATTTGAAACTAGCTAAAGAACAAATAAGAATAAAAAACCCCTTAGGAGTTCTAACTAAAGATGTAAGTTCTTTTTACTATCACCAAATTTAAAAGTGTTTGAAAGTTTTTGGGCCCTTGGCGTGTTTGCACTTTTAAAAGCTTGGAAATGTTAAATGATAAATTGTTAAGTAATTTTTAAGCACCTTAACCAAATGTGAATGAATTTTAACCTTTGTGAATTTTTTGACTTTGAAAAGGAAAAATTGATTAAAAAACACTCAAACTTCCTCTTTCTTGGTTCAATTATCTATAGACATGGTTAGTAGATTAATTTATGTTTAAGCCAAGATGAAATTCCTGTAAGTTAGTTCAATAAAACACAACATTTAACTCTCAAGTTTCTAAAAAAAACATAGAGAAATCATTGATGATTACTAAAGGGATCATTGCTGATTACAATGATCGATGTTAATTTGTTATGGTCGTTGTTGATTCTTATAATCACACCAAAGATAGACATGTTTTTAAAGAAAAAAACACTTGATAAAAAAGTTCCAAACTCAAACTTATTACTAACTTGCAAGAAGAAGATTATAAAAGCAATAAACAAATTGTTAGGCACCCAAAAAAAATAGAGTTGATTTTTATCATGTTTCTGGTTTTCTATATTTTGATGTAGAGATTGTTGATGATTATTGTAGTGATCATTTTAAATTCTAATATGAACATCAATGATTTAAGATGATAATCCTTTAACTCTGTAACTCAGTTGAGAGCTCAAATTTATTCATTTTTTTGGTAATTAAATCAAAAACTTGGCACAAAAATGGTTAGAAAAATATTCTAAGAAGTAACTATCAGAGTTTTGTGAGGTGCGTATCCTACCGAGCATGCTATTATGTGATCAATAAGAATTCAATAGGGGAGTTAGTATTGTGTTAGTATGATAAAAACCAAATAAAAATACACTAATAAATCTAACACCTCAATCCTAGATAGTCAAGGAGAAAGAGAATAATACAAGTAACTATCAATAAAAGATAAAAAAATATTATTTACCTTCCTTGAGAGCAAGAGTTTCATGTTGGTCATGGAGGAATGTGCTTAGTTATGTGTTCAAAGAGTCTTTTATGATGGTGATCCTTACATCATCTCTCCTTATCACCTTGGCAATGTTGGGCTTGGCTTGGCTTTGATGCTTTTCTCTCTCAAAAAATGAACATTATAACATTACATAAGAGGGATCTTTGATGGTATTTTTGAATGATAACATTACACCAAATGATCTTGTTGAATAATGGGTGAGGCCTTATATTTATATCCTTTCAAACTAACTCTAACCCAAGTGTAGTTAGGTTAGAGTTAACCATAGTTAAGTTTAGTTTAACCCTAGTTAAGTTGAAGGGATAATCAATTAATATTTGGGATAAAAATACCATTTATTAAGCATGGGTTTCCATTTATGAATTTAAGGCTTTAAGGGAGATATTTTCAATTCCTTAACTTTGAGGATGATGACATCATCATGACCTCAATTTTATTGAAATTTATTTTTTACAAAATTCATATTCACTAATTTCACATGAAAATTTATCTTAACAATTTAATTTGATTTTCTTAGTTAATTTATTCTACTTAGCATGTTTGTACTTTAGGAATTGGTTAAGTCTATTTAATGGGTCTAAAGGCCAAACTATTAATTTTCTAAGTTGTAAGTTGATTGGAGATGAATATGTGAGAGGTTACTATTAATTAAAAGATAATACCCTAAATAGGGATGCCTTGACATGATTTTGAGCACTAATGTCTGATGTGCATATGAAATTGGGACATTTAGTGATTCTTAGGCTTAATTTGCACTGTTTGGTAGAAATTAATCTAAAGTCTAGTTGGAATACAATTATGGAAAAAATGGGGTGTCTATAATAAGTATTAGAAAGAAGGATGCATTAGAGCCTATGTATATTATCAGGTACTCAATTCTAATTTTATCATCAACCCCTTTCTAACACCCTTCACTGACGAGATACTTGATGGAGTTGTTGGGTGTGAAATCTATACATTTATGGATGACTTCTCTAGCTACCATAAAATTTATATTGTGGAAGATGATAAGCTAAAGAACACATTTGAAATTGAGTGGGGATCCTTTGCTTATAATTTAATACCATTTGAGTTGAGAAATACTCCTATGGTGTTCTCTTGGATCACAAAGACTTTCAAGGACTTTATTCATAACTTACTTAAAGTATACCTTGATGACTAGACTATTTATGGCTTAGTGTGAGACCACTATTCAAATATTAGACTAATGCTTAAGCATTATTGGAACCTTTATATTTCCATAAATCTTAAGAAATGTTTGTTTGCTACCCCCTTTGGTATTCTACTTGGTCATGTCATATGTCATGATGGACTCTTGGTGGATCCAACCAAGATTGTTGTTATACTTCATCTTCTAACACCAACCACCTAATGAGAGGTATGAACCTTCTTAAGACATATTAGATATTATAGGAAGTTCATTCACGGGTATGTTAATATTTTTGTGCCATTTTAATGGTAGTTAGTTGAGGCCCTACTATTCTTAATAGTCTTTACTTTTTGTATTAATAAGGCTTATGCCATTAAGTTACTCTAAGATTTTGATTATTTTCAATAAATCATGGTAATGGTTGCATTCTCTTGAGTAATTTTAGGGTCAAAATTTTGTTTTTATAATTATTTGTACTATCATTGAGGACTATAGATAAATTTTAGTGTGGGGTAAGGGCATGAGAAGTAAAATCTATGGAATGCTAAGGATATGGTCAATAGGAATGTGTGTAGGAGCAAAGGTGTGTAAGTGTAAGTGAATAAGGACAAAAGGGTATAGAGGATGTGGCACATAACCAATAAGTGAAGTCAAGGTAAAAAAGCAAGATTCCTACCATTGAAATGGAAAATTTTTAAATTCTTTACAGTTGTCATGCACTTTAGGAAAAGCATAGAATGGGACATGTATTTAATACAAAGAAAGCAATGATAATGACAAGTTTGCAAGGTACACATCATGGAAATACTATTATTAGCATTTATTGTGTGGAGTGATGGAAGAAGTAGTGGGGTAGTAAATTCAAGTTACCCCCTCAAGCCTATAAAAGGTTAAATGCAGGTTATTTCAATTTTTACTATTGTCAAATTCAAGAACTTACAAAGCTAAAGGAACATAGTTAAGCTATTATAAAGTGATTTTAACGCTTATATAAGAGTGAGAATTAATGAATTAAGACCATTTTAAATCATTATAAAGTGTATTAGTTATGAGAAATGGGAAGAGTGTTGGGAGGAGTGTAAGGACACACGTATTTTTTGATTTGTACATTGTAGAAATTGATGTCCTCCATTAGAGGGTGTTGAAGCAAGAGAGATGAGTATGATAACAAGGAAAACACATATTTTTTGTATCCAACACACCCACTTTTATTCAAAATTGGGGACCCCTCTAAAAATATCATGAACCAAATCTTTAGGTTCCTTTATTTTATTCTTGATGGTATAACCTGCTTAAATCTTTGGAGTAAATGTCACCCTAGTTTTCTATAGTAGTAATAGGATCCCTTTATTTTTATGACTATGGAATGTTTGTTCTTTTATGAATCATTGCACTAATGTTGTAAGTATTCTTTCACTATAATATTGCAGAGTCTCATTCCCTTCTCAGAGTAATGGGACCATTGCCCTTTGAAGTAAATTGAAATCTCAATGACAAATGAGTAAGTTTAATGTATTGTGTCCTTTTCATTTCTTAGTATTTTTTGTGTATTTCATACTCCTAACAGAGCATAATTGAATAAGAAGTCACCACATTATCAAGTGTTAGAGTGACTAATCCCCTAGACTTGTTAAAGATGTTAGAGCCCAAGATATCCTAGCCAAATAAGAAGGTGCCATATCACTAAGTGTCAGAATGACCAATCCATTGAACCTATTAGAGATGTGAGAGCCCAAGAGAGCCTAACTAAATAAGAAGGCACCACATCACCAAGTATCAGAGTGGAAAATCCCTTAGACCTTTTAGAGATGTTAGAGCATAAGATAACATGGTTGAATAAGAAGGCACCAAATTATTGAGTACCAAAGCATCCAATTCATTAGACCTATTAGAGATGTCAAAGCCCAAGAGAGCCGAGACAAATAAGAAGGAAATAAGTCACTGATTGTTAGAGTAACCAATCCCCCAAACCTATTATATATGTCAGAGCCTAAGAAATCTTGAATGAATGAGAAGGTGCCAAGTTTCCATGTGTCAGACCAGCTAGTCCCCTGGACCTATCAGAGATGTTAAATATTCAATGAATGGGAAGGCACCAAATCACCATGTGTTAGAGTGGATAGTCCCATAGATGTGTTAGAGATGTGATATCATAGGATATCCAAACAAAATGGGAAGGCACCACATTATCATGTGTTAGAGTGGTTAGTCCCCTAGACCTATCAAATATGTTAGATCCTAATAGATCTTGATGGAATTGGAAGGTGCCATGTCACTTATTAGGTAGATGAGCTAACAACCACCTAAGGCCCTGATAACTCCAAAATAAGGTATAGATGAGTCCAAATGGCCAATTAGGATGTGTCACATGTCCTTAAATGACATATCACCCTTCCTGATGGAATAACATAGAGTATGAAGCCATGCCTAGGTATCAACCATTAGTAGGAGGACCAATGAGTAGACACCACATGTTAAAAAGTGGAAGCTAACTGAGAAAATTATAAGAGATATGATCGTGTGCTTACATTGCACTAGGTATTAACATAATGGGAATTTGGGTAGTTTTAAACATCCCATCACCATTTATATATCTATTTAGTAGTGGAGGATCATGGGATTTGAATTTAACTCTAGATTTAGAAGTAAAAAGAGAAAATCTAGCCACCAATTCAAATTTGAATTCACAACAAGTGATCTACCAAATTACATAAATATAAGGGTGATGTATGTATGCATTTATAAAAAGCCTAAGGGAAGATTGCTAATGGTTACCATTTCACCTTTGGAAATATCTAACTCTTAAGTTTCTAATTCTCATAGAACACCCTTGTATTCTATGCCTTTTACACTCAAAATTTCCCTATTTCCCCTTCATCTTGATACAATGGTTATATCATCCTCAAACCCAAAGGCTGAACTTGAGTACTAAGAAACCACATTCATAGTTGGATTGACCAAATTTAAGCATTATAATGACTTATTCAAGGAAATCAAGTAATTCCTCAAGGATTGAGGCTTAATGATGACTAGTAGGTAGAGTTTGAGGATTCCATTAGATCCTAAAAGAAGTACAAACTTCACAGAGCTATAGCCAAACCAAAGGTATTCCCCTACACCAACTCATTGAGAAAAATATTTCACAATGTCATTCATGTGTAGGATGAATTCCACAACTAGGTATGCTCACCCAACTCTCAATACTAGATTATTGATATCTCTAGGAACACCTTTAAGATGCATTAATCCCTATTGGAACACACATTCTCTTATGATGTAGTATTGGTAACGGTGTAGATGGGGACCTACCAAATATATGATGTCCTCTATGACTAGGATAAGAACCCATATTATAAATGGGTTAACATGTAGGATATCAATGCATACATGGTTCACACCTTTTGAGAGGAAGTATTGGTAGGCATGATCTTTCTAAATCAACTATTTAGGAAACATGACTACCTACATGTCAATGAGCTATGGGTTCTTATCATGTACATGATCCTCACATGCATATAAGTTTTAGACATGAAAGGATCAATAAAATTAAATTTGGTTAATGACATCATAGATCCCCGATCTAGGAGTGATTTATGTATAATGAGATACCTATTATATACAATCTATAAGATGCTCTCTTTCAAGCCTCAAAATTTTCCTATGTGGGATCTTAGGGGATCAACAATCCATGTGGTCTTTTACAAGTTATATGGTTACCAATTCCATAATCACATCTAGGACATACGCGAGCATTTTTACTTGGTGGTCTACCAATCCATAAATGAGGTCTTGATGCCCTTAATCTCAAAGTTAATCAAGGATTCTATAAATAACATCAGGGACTATTGGCTATACAAAGATGACATTGTGATTTGGATTATGGGTTTCCTCAAAGATCCCATCTACCTGCCATTTTAATTTTAGACTATCTAGTAAAATAAGAGACTACCTATCAGCTAGTGGAGGGCATCTTCAGGTTCTACATCTAGTGTCAGTATAAGGTGTGCCTACCATTTTTTATCATAATCAAGAACCACATATATGAGGCCTTATTTCTAATTTAGAATATGGCAGCCATATGAGACTCTTTAACCTTTAAAAAGTGTAAGATATAATAATGGGATCCCAAGGGGATAATCAAAGCCCACTTGGCATAGTACTTAACTTGCCTCAATATCAACTATGGTCATTAGGCCAAATATGATGATGAGCTCTATCTAAATGATATCAACAATTATGAGGTATTATCCCATATCATGGAATAGAAGAAGAAAGGTAAGAAGGCTCAAGCAGGCCCATATATGCCTCCTCTAGCTCCTAATTGGTCCTTAGAGGACCCAACCCTGATAGATCCCTCCATCTCTTGAATAATCTTGTAAGGCATTCTACTACCTTCTCTTCCTTGTGCCCTAAGTCCAACTCTACTTCATCTAGTAGAATTTAATCCTCATACTTTGCCTTTACTTATGCCTCCTTTGAAATCTCTAATAGCCCAGTTGTGATAGAGATATACTTGAACCATTTGATGTCAGGTATCCTAGATGCAAACAACTCAACCATCGACACCTCAACCCTAGGTTATATAGGTCCTAAGGTTTGATGTGGCTAATAGCCTAAGAGTGATCCCAAATCAAGGCTCCCAATAGGTAATCATTTAGGTTCCCCCTCTCACACCTCCAAATTATCCCATTTCCTTTCCACCCATCACTCCCATCACTTTCTAACTCCTAATCTTGGTACCCATCAGTTTCAGTCCTTGCCCACTAATACCCCAAGTGTCACCTCCTCTTTTCCATATTACACCCATTACATCATTCACATAAGTACCTTTGGCCTCATTCCTCTTGAGCATCCTTGTTTCTTCATTCTCCTTCACTCCTTCCATCTCACAACCTAGAGTCCTCTTGGTACCTCCCTTGGGTGTGCCTTTATCAACCAATATGACTATTACTTTTAGGAGCATACCAATTATAAAAAAGACCCTCTTGATTCCCAATCCATTCATCTTAGTTCTTACCTTAGTAGCTTAGAGTCCTCCACCATCAGCCCCATATGGTTCTTGTTATATAAGTCAGACCGTATACTGTAGCATCCAAAACTAACCTAGGTATTAGGCCAAAGAATAAATAAAAGGCAACTCATAGTCTAATCCTAAACCAAAGTCCTTTTACTCTAATTCAACCTCCTATGTAGGCCTCAACAATTCCTTTAGCCCCAGTCATAATGCCTTAGTGCCCAACTCCTTGACCCCCTCTTTTCATCACCTAGGGCACCACAATATTTGCATTCAACCAACCCATCTCTTCCCTATGATTTAAAGACCATTTATTATGGGAAATTCCTCCTTAGGTGAACTTAAGTCAAGAATAGTGGTGGGAAGAAATTTTACCTTAAGATTATCCTTTCATATTTTTCCCTTTCACTCCTCTGCCACCTTTACCTCCATCACTTTATTTGTTCACTCCCTCCACTTCCTCCATATTCACTCCACCTCATCCTCTACCATTCATTACCATTTCAACCACCCCTGCTACACCTCCCACAACCTAGGGAATGGTCCCAATGTCATAAGATCAAAAGATGACTATTTAGGGTGACCCATACATGTAATGGAGATTTGATCAAGCCTCAAGAAGCATGAAGAGGACATTAAAATAGAGGTTTGTCTAGGAGAGAAACCTAGTGGTTTGGCAAACCCATTAGGATATATTCTCCCTCACTAAGGTGATAACTTCCACAAAGGAAGAAAGGATGGCCAAAGACCCCTTGTCCTTTCTTCGTGTGACTCATGATATGTTTAAG
Organism: Torreya grandis; assembly: GCA_037957365.1. Lineage (NCBI taxonomy): Eukaryota > Viridiplantae > Streptophyta > Pinopsida > Cupressales > Taxaceae > Torreya > Torreya grandis. The sequence continues at coordinate 1,037,472 of JARHVA010000083.1, read as the reverse complement.
TAGATCCTTGAGGACATAGAAAGTTAGGGTTAAACTTTAAATCCAAAATAAAGAGAATATTTCCTATCAAGATGATTGGATGGGTCAAGGATAACATCTTACTACTCTTTTTACTCATTTGGAAGTTATTAGAGACTTTGGTTGAGACCAATGTACTTATTTAGTGAACCCAGACCTAAAAAAAGATGATTACAAAGATCGATGGGAAATATTGGAAGCTATAAGTGGCGGTTAATAAAGGAATGTTCCCAAAGCTAAAACTTATGCCAAAATCATACTTAGGGTTATAGCAAAAGTACATAGAGAGAATAAGGGTTTTTATGGAGGAATGGTTAGATGTGGATCACACTACAATGAGATGGTTGGAAGAGGGTAAGAAGAAGATATTGACCTACTTTAAAGATGTCAATATCACCATGTTATTCCACCTATATGGCACCCTACTAGATCAAGGGGAATTTAGAGTCCACTTGGGTCAATTTGACTAGGTCATGAGGGAGAAGGTTACCAAAGTAAACCAATAAGGGGCCCAAGTGGTGATGGATATATCAATGTAGTCCATGATGAACATCAATCATGTTTATGTAGTACAAGTTTCACTAGAAGAACCCTTCTAAGTTTATTAGGGACTGATAGCTCAAGCCAAGGTAATCTTTAGGGAGCCCTCAATGAACCTTGTAAAGATGGAAAAGGATTTTGACCTCATGAAAGCTACATTGGAAGCTAGGGACACCAAGTCAAATTAGTTAAGAGCCAAACCTTCTTAGCTAACTCCTCATGTCAATTAGGTTGTCCCCCATAGATCTATTATGGATTTTTAGGGATTATTTTATTTTGAATTTTAAAATATGGTTATAATTGTAATGGGTGGCTATCATAGCCTAGGATGGGATCTTCATGTTATTTAGAGGTGAGCCCCATCCTTATTTATATAAACAAGAACCATATTGTAATATAGGGTCGACCAAAAATTTATCAAAATTGATATTGGATTATAGCAAGGATTTCACCTGCTTTTCCTTCATTACTCTAGAATGTAAAATCAGCCCATACCAATTATTGTAATAACATTCTCTTTTTAATGAATACAATATCTATTTTATACAAGAGTGTTTATTCTATGTTTCAATTATTTTTCATCTTTATGTTTGAATCAATATCAATGCTAGGTTAAATGAATTAATACTTTGTTACTTTATGTATGCCATGGTTATGATGTGCTTAGCTATTATAATCACTATGTGAGTTCTTTCATTTCCCCTTTGGTAGTGATAATAATTTGTGTGTTAATCTACAAATTATCATATGGTGTTTATGTTTATTCTATTATAATATCTTAGTATTCATCATTAGTGAGATATCATATTGAAGGCATGTTCTTGATTCCATAAAACTCTCCCCACTATATGTTCTTAAAGGTAGAACTTTAGTGAAACTTGATCTACAATGGTATAATTATGACAGAGTCACTTAGTTCAATGATCAATGCATTGAGTTCATTTTAGGCTTGGAAGATTCCATTTTTTGCCTTACCCTTCCCTTTATTTTGTGTTTGTTCTTTGAAATTGAACTACCCTTTCCCCTTATGTTTAGGAATGATAAGCTTAATACTCAAATTATCATAACAATCTTTGACCTATGTGTAAGACTTTAGATTGAACTTTTAGTGGTGATATTGCTTCTCTTGGATAGTATTCATGCAAAATTTCTTTATGAAGTCAAATACGTATAGTTGTGCCCTTGGCTGATCCTAGATCAGTCCTAAAATAGAAGATGAAAGTTTATAGTTATCCCTACCTTCCCCTTTAGGGAATGCATAATCTCATGGGCATTTCATGAGAAGGAAAAAATCAGATTGAACAATAACTGGCACTAGAAGGAGGGAATTATTGGAATACTTCATGCTTTCATTTATTTATTTTATGGGTATGTCAAGATTGGCTTATTAGTAATAACATGATAACTAATGTTTGATTATGAAGCATCATGGAGACTAGTTCACTTGTTACTAGGGATAGGTCCCATCGATATTGATTAGTAATTTCCCCCATGATTCTCCATAAAAAACCTAGGTATAACCAACCTAGACCTATCATGTTCCCATCAGTTCATCCCCATAAGCTATCCCAAATTTACAACCCAAGATGTCTAGGTTAGTTAGCTTGACCATTAACATCCTAGGAGTCCTCCATGATTTACCAAGGAAACCTAAGAGGTATCGCCCTCATTTCACTCCTAGAGTAGGATGAATTGTAATGGAACATAGAACATCCTACAAAAACACCCCAAGATTTATAAATATAGAACATGAGGATGTGGTGTGCAGGGTTTTCCCCTTTACTCTAATGGAATCTACATATTATTGGTTCCTCAACCTTCTTGAATACTCTATCTTGATTTGGGACCATTTTATTTATAATTTCATTATCCAATTTAGGTAAGTGATAGATCCTAGTGTTTTATACCAACAATTTGCTTATATTAAGAGGGAGGCTAATGAGCCTATTAAGAACTTGTGATGTAGGAACATCTCATGATGACCCCAAGTTGATTCATTTTTGGTCTTAAGTTGGTATTTTTGATGTATCATAGGTGAATTAGGTCCTAATGTGGTCTTAAGAGTGATTTAGGTTTTTATAAGTTGCATAAAATTTGAAGTTTAAAGTTTTCCTCCAAAATGCACTATTTGAAAATTTGAATCTTCTTAGCCTTGTAAAGGGATGTTCATGCATTATATGAAGTTTAAAAAGGTGTAAACCATATTTAAAAGGTGTCTAATAGGCCTAATACTATGTAAAATCCCTTAATATGTGCTTTAGTAGGTGGGGCATGGTCATATGGTGTTTATATTGTTAAAACATAAGAAAAGGTATGTAACTTTCATATAGCTTCTACATGGGAATAGCTCAAAGATTTAGTTATGCCTCTTTGGAGAGTATTAGGGAGTTAGTTTTTTATAATGGGGTGATTCCATTAGAATAATATATAATAGTAAATGTATGGTAGACAAGCATGAATGAAGGGGAGTGAGAAACCTTGTTTTAACTGAACAAAGATATATAGACCCATTTAGAGGTCAATGGCTACTATTATGATTTTAGATGTTTTGGTTGAAAGAATGATATTATAATTTATTTACAATTATAATTTTTGATTATATTACCTGAATTTTTTGACCAAGACTTGAAAGAATGGTGAAAATAAATCTTTTGTTCTGAGAGGAAGAAGAAACAGGCCCTGTATATGAGTTATTGGTTATAGTGCAGACTATATGTCTTAAGACTATTGATAAAATGTATTTTGTTGATGGTTATATTGTTTAGAAATATTTTTTAACATAATTTGAGACCTTATATGTTTTAAGGAATAGTATATAGATCATTGAATGCTTAGATAAGACTAATCATAGACCCCTATTTGTGTGAAGTTTCCCTATTTACAAACTGATGCAATTTCAATAAATTAATGCAAAATATGCAGACAAACCTTTTAAAATGTGAATAAATTTTGTGTAATTTCAATTTAAAACTCATAATAAAATATAAATAGTGGATCTTTAAGGTGTTTCATAGTTATAACAAGAGAACTTATTTTCTTGTAGTTGCATGTTATAACAGTGGACTATGCAGTTGGATTATTGAATGGAAAAGAACAAATAATTGAGTTGAAAGGATATATTATGTATTTTTAAGTGTTTATATCTTGAAATAAGTTTATTTATAGCTTATATTTATTAGCATTGTCATTTGTTCACACACATAGAATACAGGCTTGTAGCCTATCATTTACTAGCCTAGTTATGAATGCTTTAGAGATGAAAAGTGTGATAAAGGATTGAAAAGTAATATATAAGGATTGGAAAATGTGGTATATGGTTATTTAGACCCTAAAAAACAATTTTTAACCTTTTCAACCATTCCTAATGCCCATAATGGTAATTTCCAGTCTCTTGGGTTTGACTGAGACAAGGTAAACCCTAAACTAGGGTTTGAGCTCTAAATTGAATTATAACCATTGAAAAATTCCAAAAACTTGTAATATAAGGTTTTTTTACATTTTTTAATTAAATAACACAATTATAAATAGTTTACAGATGTAGAATTATGGATTTTGAGATCTGAGTGTACTCTTGGCCTAGAAGAGACCTAAAAGGGTAAATAGTAAGGTAAAAAGAGTTAGTAAAGTGGATTAAAGGACTAGTTAAGGTATGTAACTTTGAGGTTAGTGATATTTTGGAAAAGTGTACTTAGATCAAAATTTGGTTTGTAGATTTATGAAGGTATAAATCTATACATAGTAAGAAAGCTTGAAAATAGGGCTATTAAAGTTATAAGAATAGTTGATAGAATTGTGGAAAGAGGTGCATTGAGTATTAGAAAGAGTTGGTAAGTTAATGAAAGGGAATAATACACTAAATATACCTTATTTAACCTAATAATAATAACAAAGACTTTTAAAACCATAGATTGACATGTGAAATCTAGAATCTTGCATAAAGAGGTGGTCTTGTAAGCATTGGTTAAGAGAGTGGATTAAGAAACAATGGTCAAGATGTTTTCTTAGTATATGATTTGCATCGACTTGAATGTTAGGTTTTAGAAGATGTATAATCAAGTTACCATGTTGTATCAACCTAACTTCAACTAGTACTTGAAATGTATAAGAACATACTAGATCCTTGGACAACCATGTTTGTAATGAGGGACGTAACCATAATAGACCTATCCTTAACTTATGAAAGGGATATCAAAGTGGATAGGGAACTGAACCCCTAAAGTCACATGATGACCCCCAATCCTAGTATTCTACCATAGATACTTGTATTAAACTTTTTACCCAATGTTAATTAGAATGACCCAATGCTTTAGCCACTTCCCATAATTCATCAAATTTTAGTAGTTCATCCCACTTCAAACCAACAACTAGGTTTCCTAAACCTAGGGAACCATAAATTGATTCCATAGACTCAACATCAAGTAATATTAGTCATGGATAAAAATACCCAAACCACACCTCAGGAGTCCACTAAGACTAAGTTAGATGCCATCCAATGGATGGTCTCAACAATGACTTCCTAGGGATACATAGATAGGTGAGTAACCATAATGCACAAAGTTATAACAAAAAAATCACATATCAAAAAATAAATAGGAACTATAACCATCCTCACAATCCCTTATAATATTTACCCAATATGCTACCCAAAATAAATATCTTTGAGATAGCCTTGCCTAATTAGTGTCAAGTACATAACATGACAACACATGGGGAGTTGGACTACATGGAGTTTGGTTTTGATTTTGAGAATTACAAAAGGAAATGGAGGAAGAAGAGGTGGTCCCAAATCATCCTAAATCCTCTAACTCAGGTAAATCCCCTAAGGAGGGTATCAGTGAGGTGAAAATGTTTCAACAATTCTAAAGGAGAAACTACACCTTTAGGAATAGGAAATAAGAATAACCCCTTACTACCTCAATACCCCCTAATAATAGCACAACCCCACCAAACCAAAATTCTAGGAATGATCCCCCACCTCCAAGACCTCAAGGAATTAAGGCACTTGTAGAAAACATCTAACATCACATAGGTTTTATTTTTCTTGCAATAATAACCTAGCAGAGTATGAAGCTCTAATCCTAGGATTATAATTTACATTGATACATAAGGCAAATGAACTAAGATTATTTAATGAATCTGAACTGGTGGTCAATTAGATCAAGACTAGGTTTGAATGCAAACTATCATACCTTAGAAGGTATAATCATAGAGCTTGGGACCTAATCAAAATGTTTAATGTATTTAATATTATCCCTATTCCCTAGGAGGAAAACTAAATAGCAGACTCACTAGCATTGAAAATGGCAAACCTAAATCCCTTGGATGACACTAAATTTTAAGAATTATTTATAGAACTCATCCCATGTCCCTCTATCCCTAAAAATGTGACAAAATTTTAGGTCTTCAAGTATGACCAATAGATCATCCAATTCCTTAGAAATAAGGGAATATTCAACGCCCAAATTATAGATGAGAAAGACATGAACAACATTAGGAATGAGTTAGATAAGGATGGGATCCTAAATATTCATAGGAACTAGATCCCAAAAGGGATGATCTCATTGAAAATGGCATTTGATGCATTAGACCCCACTTTCCAGTAAAAAAACCTAAATGCTTAGACTAAAAGTGTTGACTCATCAACCTCAGTCTTACATAAAATTCCTAGATGGTTAATGTGGGTCCTGATTAAACAAACCATGAGTTAGAGTAGTTACCAAGGTTACTAATGAGATATAAGAATGTAATTGATTGGGCCTATATAGACCTTAACATCTTTGACCCAAGATTAATCACTTATACCATCCCTTTAGAACCCATCCAAATACCCATTAGGCAAAGGTAGAGTCTGGTAAATTTAATCCTAGAGCCCTTAATACACAAGGAAGTACATAAGGTTCTCTCTTTATGGATAATTTTACTATTTTACCACTCCACCTAGGTGGCCAACTTGGTCTCACTATGAAATAAGAATGAAGTAATTTACCTATGCATGGACTTATAGAACTTGAACCATGCCTCAAATAAAGATAATTACCCATTACCCTCCCTATATGTGGTGATCCAAATGGTGAGCGAGTCTCAAATGATGTCTTTTTTGGATAGCTTCTCGAGATACAATTAGGTCTTGGTAAACATGGAGATAAAACTAATACTACTTTCACCACCAAGTAGGGCATATTCACTTATAAACAAATGCTTTTTCAGGTTAATTAATGCTAGTGCCACTTTCCATAGGGCAATAGAATTCAATTTTGAAGGCCTTATATGTAAATACATAATAATCTATATGTATAACATAAATGTGTTTTCAAAATAAATGTTAGATCATGTACACCACTTGGATAGGATATTTAAAAGATGTAGAAGGTATGACATTTCCTTAAACCCAAAGAATAACATGTTTGGCTTCACTGAAGGTAACCTTCTTGGTCACATTATCATAAAAGAAGGTATTGCTATCGACCACTAAAGGGAGGATGTAATTTATAAACTATCTTTACCTAAAAATAAGGGCCTAAAATATTTCTTTGGGAAGATCAAATTTATGTGTAAATTTATTTCTAAATTCATCGAAATAATAAATCCCTTGAATGCAATGTTGAAACAATATGCAAAAGTGGAATGGCATGTAGAATCAAAGAAAGCTTTCTAGGATATCAAAGATGAAATTATGTAAGCCTTGGTCCTCATTAGTCTAGACTATACACAAGATTTCTATATCTATCCCTTTGCTTCAGAGCACACCATTGCCACTTGCCTCAACCAAAGGTTAGAAGGAGAACATCACATGGATTTTATGAGCACTAATATTAAGGATGTTGAGATTAGATATTCTACCCTAGATAAGAATGCTTATGACCTAATCAAGGTAGTGAAGAAATTCAAGCATTACATCCTCCAGAATAGAGTACATGCCATTGTCTTGGACCTGACTATAAAATAGAAGCTAGGGTAGAATGAGCTAGGTGAAAGAAGAGGCTAATGGATGATGAAATTATAATAATACAAACTGGAAATCAAGCTAGCCAAACTAGTTAGAGGACAAGGCCTTACTCAAATAATATTGGAGACAGACTTGATGATTATGGTGTATCATGTAAACTAATAGAAAGTGATGTAATCATAATGGTATGCCCTGGTCTTGCACTTTATACTCTATGCAAATGCACCTGAAGACTCAATCAAACATAGAAGAGGGCCCTCTAATTGAAGACAACATAATATATGCTGAAGAAGGGGATTATATTTAAAATAAACCATGAAGGAATATACCTCTAGTTTGTATCACCAAAAGAGGCCAAAGAGATAATGGTAAGTTTCCATGAAATATTGGGAGCTATCCATCCTAAAATAAATGCCATGGTCTAAAAATTTATTTGGGTAGGTTACTACTTGCCCACACTATTTAGAGATGTTCAAATCCATGTCTATTTCTACCACTTGAGCCAAACCTTTGCTAAGAGAGAAATGCATTCACTAATGCCACTGCAACCCATTATAGAGTCTACACCATTTTTATAATGGGGGCTGGATTTCATGGGGGTCTTCAACCCTAATTCATCATCTGATCATAAATTTGTTCTTATAGGTACAAGCTATTACCCTAGATGGTCTAAGGCAATTACAACCAAAAGCAACACCATTGCTAAAGTCATCAAATTCCTTGAGAATACCATAACCACCCATTTTAGGGTTTCTATTTATTTAGTATATGATAATGGTCCCACCTTTCAATCTATATAATTCATAGAATGGGCCTATGATAATGGGATCATGATAAATCTCTCATCCAATCACTACCCATAAGGGAACAAATTGGTGGAATCCACTAACAAGAACTTGATTAACACCATCAATAAATCAGCTAGAGAAAATCCCTAGGAATGAAACTCATTTCTAAAGTTCACCCTATGGTCAAGATATACTAGGTATAAACAAGTCCTCAAAATCTCTCCTTTCCTTGTAGTATATGGATTGGAGCCAATCATGTTGGTCACACTCAGGTTGACAACTTATAAGTTCATACAAAAATTTATGGAACTGGATGGCAAGGTAAATTATAGACTTCTCAACTTAATTCAGTTAGAGGAAGCCAAATATGAAGCTCTATTGATTTTTGAAAAACACCAAGATATAATCAAAAGGTGATTCAATAAGAGGGAAAGGATCAAGACCTTCAAAATCTATGACCTGGTCCTAATGTGGGATAAGGTCCACAAAAATAAAGGCCATCATTTAAAATTTGATCCCCTTTGGATTGGCCTCTTACAAATAAATAAAATTTTGGGCCATAATGCCTTTTGTCTCAAGGATATCAAAGGCAATGAGCTACCACTTAATGACCTGGTCCTAATGTGGGATAAGGTCCAAAAAAATAAAGGCCATCATTCAAAATTTGATCCCCTTTGGATTGGCCTCTTACAAATAAATAAAATTTTGGGCCATAATGTCTTTTGTCTCAAGGATATCAAAGGCAATGAGATACCACTTATATTAAACAGATAGTTCTTGAAGCACTATTTCTTGGCTATCTGCTCTAATGCAATTTTTGAGTAACCCAAGTAGGGATGGTAATGTATATATTAGATAGATTTACTTTCATTATGTGTTTTCTTTTGTTGTGTGTTTATTTTTGTTATGTGATTTTATTTTGTTTTTTTTTCCTCCCTATAACTCCCTCTTTATTTTATGATGTTTCTATGATGCCCAACCCTTGTTAGTAACTATTCTAGGTGATGGATGAAGCCCAGAAAGATTGTTGAGAATTAGAAAGACACAAGTTAAAACCATAAATCCAAGTGATTTTGAGATGGTAATTAAAATTTTTGATTCTCTAGATCAGAGAGGACAATGATTCTAAGAAAAAAGGTGTATTTTAGAACAACCTACACCCTGATAGAGCCACCAAGCTATACTTAAAGTAATGTCTTAAAAAAATACTAGATTATTCGATTTGATCAAAGTTTGGATGGATGTTTAGAAATTACTCATCATCCATTCACCCTTGGCTTGGTCCCAAACCCTCAATGTACAAGACTAGTAAATGATAATATTTCATGAGGAAATTTGGAAATAATAAAGAAAGCATGCAAAATCTAAATTTTGAGATTACCTTGAAAGGGATATACATGCAATATCCACTTCAGGTTTTCTATCCTGGATGGCATTAGAGAAAGGCCATGAATGGAACAAGAGGTATCTCTATTAAGGATATGGATGTTGATCTAGTAGAATAAAAATTCCCTAACCATCTCCCCTCTAATTCATCAAGCCATCAATGCCCCAGATGAAGCCATATAACTAGTCCATTCTTGATTACTTGAATAAAATCTAAGATTGAATGGAAAATAAAATCACTTCTGACACATACTAGTGGCCATCTATACGGTGGAATCTAATTATGCCACTTGCTATTACGAGACTTTGGTGCCTTGTATTTTTTATGGTGAATGAAAATCCCTCTTACAATATCTATGTTGAGCAAGGAAATAAGAATAAATTATTTAGGTTCTAAATGTTTTTCATCTCTTTCCCTATGAAAGTTGTCATTTGTTATGGCCAAAACACCATATTTTATTCAAAATGGGGGATCCCTCTAAAAATCTCATGAATTGGAGATTTAGGGTCATTTATTTATTTTTTGTTGGTAGTGCATGATTAAATCCTTAGAGTATATGTTGCCTTGGTATTCTTGAGTAATAATAGGCTCCATTTATTTTTATGAATAAGGAATGTTTGTTATTTTATGAATCATGGCACTAAAATTGTAGGTATGATTTCACTAGAATATCTTGAAGTATCATTCCCTTCCTAGAGTAATGGGCCTATTGCCCTTCACAACAAATCAAAATATTAGTGACATATGAGTAAGTTTAATGTATTATGTCATTTCATTTTTTACTTAGTAGTTTTTATGTATATAAATTTCATAGATCTTAAGAGAGCCTGATCAAATAAGAAGGTGCCATGTCATTGAGTGGTTAGTCCCTCAAACTTATTAGATATTTTAGATCTCAAGAGATCTTGGACCAATAATAAGGTACCATGTTATTGAGTGTTAGATCAACCAGTCCCCTGTACCTGTTAGAGATGTCAGAGCTCAGGAGAGTCTAACTAAATAAGAAGGTGCCATGTCACTTAGTGTCAGAGCAGCCAGTCCCTTGGACCTATCAGAGCCTAAGAGAACCTAGATAAATAATAAGGTACCATATCACCACGTGTTAGTGGCCAATCCCCTAGACCTATTAAAGATGTCAAAGCCTAAGATAGCCCAAATGAATAAGAAGGAATCACCCCATCGAGTGTTAGAGAAATGAGTCCCCTAGACCTATCAGATATGTTAGAGCCTAAAAGAGCCTAACTAAATGAGAAAGTGATATGTTTCCATATGTTAGAGTGGATGGTCCCCCAGACATGTCAAAGATGTTAGATCTTGGGAGAGCCTAGATGAATGGGAAGGCACCATGTCATCATGTGTTAGAATACCTAGTCTCCCATAATTATTAGAGATGTCTGAGCCTGGCCAAATGGGAAGGTGCCACATTATGATGTGTTAGAGTGGTTAGTCCCCCAAACCTATAATATATGTCATATCTAAGGAAAGCCTAATCAAATTAGAAGGTGACACATCGCCTAATAGGCAGATGAACTAACAACCACTTATGGCCCTAAGAACCTTAGAATAAGGTATAGATGAGGCCAAAGGGCCAATCGATGTGCCACATATCATTAGGTGACACATCATACTTTGTAAAGAAATGACATGGAGTATGAAGCCATGCCTAGGTGTCAACTATTAGTAAGAGGATTAATTAGAATATGCCATGTGTTAAATGTGAGAGTTAACTGATAAGCCTCTAAGAGATGTGCCACATGCCTACCACATACTAGGAATTAATAAAATAGGAAGTCAAGACCAATTTTATAGTTTTAAAACATCCCATCACCATTGTTATATCTAGATAGTGACAAAAGATCATGGGCACCAAATTCAACTCTAGATTTAGAAGTAAAGAGAGAAAATCTAGCCACCAACTCAAATTTGAAATAACAAGAAGTGAGCCACCAAATGCCACTAATACAGGGGGATGTATGCATGTGTTTATAAAAATATTAAAGGAATATCACTAATGGTTATCATTACTACCTTCAAAAATGTCTAAATCCTAGATTTCTAATTCTCATAGAGCACCCCTATGTTTCATGCCTTTTGCAATCAAAACTTACCTATTTCCCCTCTGTCTTGCTATGATAGATGCATCATCCTCAAAACCAAAGGCTAAATATGAGTACCAAGATACCACATTCCTATTTGTATTGACCAAATTCAAGCACTATAATGACTTATTCAAAGTAGTCAAGCAATTCCCTAGGGATTCAGGCTCAAATGACAACCAATAGGTAGAGTTTGAGGATGCCCTTAGATATTACAAGGGCAAACTTAATAGAGGTAAAACTAAACTAGAGACATTCTCTTGTGATAAATTATTGAGAAACATCCTCCATAATGCCATGTATGTGTAGGATAGAGTCCAAAATTGGGTATGCTCACCCAACTCTCATCCTCAGATTACTGATATATCTGGGAACACCTTCAAGATATACTACTCTCTCTTAGACTATACCTTTCCTATAATGCAATTGTGGTAACAATGTGGATGGGGACCTACTAGATATATGACATCCTCCATGATTGGGATGAGAACCCATATTATAAATGGGTTAAGTAGGAGGATATCAATGCATACACGATTTTCACCTTATGAGAATAAGTTTGGGTAGGCACGATCCTAATAAAATTATTGTTTGGGGGACAAGACTACTTGCATGTCAATGAGATATGGGTGCTTATCTTGCACATGATCTTCACACATACAAAAGTCCTAGATATGGGAGGATTGATCACATTTAGGTTGGTCAATGCCATCACATATGACTGATCTAAGAGTAATTTATGCATGATGAGCTACCTATTAGACACAGTCTATGAGACACTCTCTTTTAAGCCTTCAATGTTTCTTGTGTGGGTTCCCAAGGGATTGGTGGTCCATTTGATCTCTTACAAGTTGTGTGGCCACTAGTTCCACAATCACATCTAGGAAATATGTGAGCATTTCTACTTGGTGGTCTATAGCCATCAATGAGGCCCTGATGCCTTGACTCTCAAAGGTAATAAGGGATTTCATGACTACCATCAAGACTAATAGTTATACAAGGATGACACTATGATCTAGATTATGGGTTTTTTTGAGGATCCCCTCTACCAGCCATGTATGTCATTCTATAACATATAGCAAAGTAGGAGATTACCTATCATATGATTGAGGGCATCTAAAAGTTTTGCATCCAATGTTAGTAAAAGTCATACCCACCACTTTTGATCATAATCAGGCACCACATCTACAAGGCCTTCCCTCCAATTTAGAATATGTTATCTAGGTGAGACTCCTTTTCCCTTACAAAGTATAAGATATGGAAATGGGATAATTAGAGCCCATTTGGTATGGTACTTAACCCACCTCAATATCAACTATGATCATTAGGTCAAAGATGATGATGAGATCTATTTGAATTCTAATAATGACCAAGAGGTGTTTTATTAAATCATGGAAAAGAATAAGAAATGGAATAAGGTTCAAGTGGGCCCATCCATGCCTCCTCTAAATCCTATTTGGTCTATAGAGCACCCAACCCTAATAGCTCCTACCATCTCCTAGAGAATATTATAAGACATTCCATTGCTTTCTCCTCCTCAAGCCCTAAGTCCAACTCCAATTCCTCTAATGGTAGTCACTACTCACATTTTTCCTCCAACTCTAACTTCTTTAGAAGCTCCAATATCCTGATCACAAAAGATCCAAACCCAAGCCACTCAATGCCATATAATCTAGGCATAACCATCTTAGCCACAAACACCTCAACCTTAGGCCACATAAACCCTAAGGTTTAATGTGGCCAAAAATATGAGAGTGAATACAGAGAGAGGCTTAAAATAAACACTAATATAGGTTACCCCTCTCACACCTCTAACTTTTACCATTTACCATCTACCCCTAATTCTTGCTACTTTGTAACTCCTAGTCTTGACACCCACTAATTTTACTCCATCCCCACTAATCCCCAAGTAGTTCCTCAAATTTTACACATTGCAACTACTCCATCATTCACCCAATTAGCTTTGGCCTCATTCCTCTTGAGCATCCTTACCTCTTTGTTCCCCTTTGCTTATTCCATATCACAACTTGGAGTCCTCTTGGTGCCTCCCTTAGGTGTGCCTTTATTATCAAGCACGAATATAGCTTTCAAGAGCATAAAACTTGTAGTAGGACCCTATTAATACCCACTCTAGTCAACTAAGTGATTTACTTAGTAGTTCTGAGTCCTCCACCATCAACCCCCATGGCTCTTGTTATCTTAGTTAGACCATATTCTATAGCATCTGGAGTAGACCCAAGTAAGAGGACAAATAAAAATAAAAAGGCAACTCATAGTTTAGCCCTATATTGAAGGCCTTCTTCTCTAATTCAACCTCCTTCATAGGCCTCAATAGTTCCTCTATCCCTAGTCATAGTGCCTCAGTGCCTAGCTCTTTGGACCCCTCTTTACATCACCCAGGGAACCATGAGACTTTCCTTTAATCAACCCATCTCTTCCCTACTATTTAATGACCCCTTCCTAAGGGTAATTCCTCCTTAGGTAAACTTAACCAAGGAAAAATGGTAGGTATAAATGTTACCTTAGGCTTCCCATTCATTCTTCCTCTTTTCACTTCTATACACCTTCTGCCTCCACTATTTTCCCCATTCACTCCCTCCACTTCCTCTATCTCCCCTCCACCCCATCCTTCACCCTTCACTACAATTTAATCCACCCCTCCTACACCTATCACAACCTAAGGAATGGTACTAAGGTAATAGGTGATGGAGATGAATATCCAAGGCAACCCAGATGTGTAATGGATCTTTGATCAAGCCTTTAGAAGCATGAAGAGGACATTGACATAGAGGTTTATTCAGGGAGGAATCCTAATGGTTTGGAAAACCCATAAAGATCTATTTTCCCTCACTAAGGTGAAGACTTCCATCAGAGAAGAAAGGATGGTTGAGGATCCCATGTCTTTTTTGATGTGACTCATGATATGTTTGAGAAGCTCCTCAAAGACATGCAGAGCTAGGTTTGAAATTAAGAAGCTCAAATAAAGAGCACATTTCTTATTAGGCTGATTGGGTAGGTTAAGGACATCCTCTTACTAGTCTTTTTAGTCTTAGGAAAGTAGTGGAGACTCTGGCTAAGATCAATGTACTAATGCAATGAACCCAAGCCTACATGGAGAGGATTATGGAGATTAATGGGAAATGTCAAAATATATAAGTGGTGTTCAATAAAGGAATGTTCCCTAAGCTAAAACTTATGCCAAACTCAAACTTGGGGTTTTAATAGATGTACATTGAGAGCATGAGGGCTGATATGAAGGAACGGTTGGCCATGGTTCACACTATAATGAGACCCTTAGAAGATATTAATAATAAGATATTAAATTACTTAAAGGAGGTCAATATCACTATGTTATTATACCTAGATGGAACCTTGCTAGATTGAGGTGAATTTAGAGTCCACCTAGGTTAATTTGACCAAGTGAGAGGGAGAAGGTTTCTAGAGAAAACTAGGAAGGGGACTAGGCAGTGGTGGATATATCAACATAATATGAAATCATCATCAACTAGGTTTTTAGGGTCTAAGCATCAATAAAAGTTCCCTTATAAGTGTATTAAATATTGGAAGCTCAGGATAATGTAATATTTAAGGAGCCCCAATGAACCTTATAAAGCTAGATAAAGAGTTTGACCTCTAGGTGGCTATATTGGAAGATAGGGATGCCAAGCCAAAGCAATTAGGATATAACATTCTCAGCCACCTCCTCATGTCAATTAGGTGGTCTCCTTCAGATTTTTTGCAAGTTTGTATGGATTATGTTATTTTAAATTTTAAAATATGGTTATAACTATAATGAGTGGCCATCATGAACTAGGATGGGATCTTCATACTAGTTAGAGGTGAGCCCCATCCTTATCTATATAAATAAGAACCTTATTGTAATATAGGGTTAACCAAAAATTTCTCAAAAGAGTTGTTAGATTATAGCCAGGATTTCACTTGCTTTTCCTTCATCACTTAGTCTGTAAAATTGACCCATATCTATTATTATAACAACATTTACTCATTTTAACAAATACAATCTCTATTTTCTATAAGAGGGTTTCTTTTATGTTTCAATTCTCTTTCATCTTCATGTTTGAATGATTATCAATGATAGGTTAAATGGATCAATAATTTGTTGCTTTATGTATGCCATGGTTATGATGTGTTTAACTATTATAATCACTGTGTGAGTTCTTTCATTTCCCTTTTGGAAGTGCTAATAATTTATACATTAATCTATAAATTCTCATATGGTGTTTATGTGTATTCTACTATAAACTCCTAGTACTAATCATTAGTGAGAGCTGATGTTGAAGGAAAACTCCCAGTTCCCTCAGACTCTACCTACAATTTGTTTTTAGAGGTAGAAATTTAGTGAAACTTGGTCTACAGTGGTATAACTATGGCATAGTCACTTGGTTCAATGATCAATGCATTGAGTTCATTTTAGGCCTGGAGACTTCCCTTTTCTACCTTACCCTTCCCTCTCTTTTGTGTTTGTTCTTTGAAATTAAATTACTCTTTCCCATTATGTTTATAAATAGTAAGCTTAATACTCAATTTCCCATAGCAATCTTTGACCTATGTGTAAGAATTTAGATTGAACTTTCGGTGGTGATAGTACATATCTTAGAGACTATTCATGAAGACTCCATTTTTGAAGTCAATTACCTATAGCCATGCCCTGGGATGATCCTAAATCACTCCTAAAATGGAGGGCAAAATTTTGTAGTTGTCCCCACCTTCCCCTTTTAGGAAATACCCAATCTCATGGGCATTTCATGAGAAGGATAAAATTAGAGTGAACAATGATATTATTTTGGGAAGATTGGATGGTTGTGCCTCAACCTTAGGGATCCTTGATGGGTGATGTACCCAAAGAAAAGAGACCATCATAGTGAGCCTTTACTTGTGATACTAGAGGAAGAAGATTTAGAGAGTGTGGGTGGTGAGACTATTTTGATTAGAGAGGAGGTACCTAAAGAGCTCAATGTGCATGATAAACTCATAGAATTGTTAATATAATGAAAAAAAAAATAAGGTTATTATAGCCCATCCACCCCCACTATTGGTCGAATAAATGTAGTACCCATAGGTAGTGTTACGTGTAGAGAACTAGGTATTGAATGTGCCCACTTATAATGTTTTTGATTATAACCATTACTAACCTAGAAATTAATTTGAACTATAGCATGAATATCAAGTAGAGTGCCAAAACATAAGGAGTGATCTAGTATATTACTTGAGAAATTTCAATGATTTAAATGATGCATGGATTTTCCAATTGTTTACTCTTCCATATTTTAGAAATATAGATGAAGTAGTAGAGAATTTGATATCATGAGTTAATGAAGACTATATTTAATTTATTGGGCACTGGATGTGGATTAATCTAGAGTGGATAAATAAAGTCTCAGGGTTGTAATGCTCAAGCACAAAAGTTGTTTATGACTTGGAGGACCAAGATGAGATTGAAAAGACTGCTATAGTACTTGGTATTAAAAATAATGCCATGCTATGAATATCACTATTCTCCAATATCTCACCTTTAGAGTGTCCATGTGAATCATAATGACCAAGGTTGAAGGTTGTGATAGATGGAAAGAGGTGGATATGGCCCACCTTTATGTCACTCAATAAGTCACTGTGGGAATAAACTATAATTGGGTGCATTACTTTGACAAAAGAATTTCATGGATGCTAAGAAGGCCCAATACCTACTCAACCAAAGGTTTATATGTGGTATGTTCCTTTTATTAATGGTGTTTTATGGGATTAGTGTACTTGAATACACCACTAGAGAGTTGAAATGGGTATACCCTCCTAAGAATAAGTTTCTTATAGAGTGATTCAAATCATTCACTTATCTTGGACCAATAACCCCATCCTATAAGGCCAAAATTAATTTATTATATGACATGATTTTTTTAAATTTTGTTTTTAAAGGCCAAATACCAACCCCTATAACTCAAAACTTCTCAGGGATACTATTGATAGCCTTTACAAGGTAGTCTACTAGGTGTATTTTGACTACAAATGACAAGTTTTGGTCTTTAAATGTTAAATTATGAGTAAAAATGCTATTAAAATGTCCAAATTACCTTTAAATACATTAATTTTAATGAAATTATGCTTAGTCATAAGTTTCATAAGTTAAAAATGTGATTTCATGCAAGTTTAAGCCTAACAATGCCCATTTTTGAGCTCCCATGTGCCAAATTTGGCTCATGTCAAAGGGTTGATTTATTAATTTTAAATTAAAATGACTCATACTTATCCTATTATACCCTAAATTTTATGGTTCATATCTTCAAGTGTGAATAAAAGGCAAAGAAAGAGCTTTTCTATGCATTTTTCATAGAGAAGTACAAAATTGTATATCTATCAATACAATAGAGGCCATGAGTAGGAACAAGAGCACATAACAGGGGTTTCATAAGAATTTCATGGAAAAAGGATGTAAAATAGGCTCAAAACTATTTCCCTTTAGTCACCTTACTAGTTTGCACATAGGGAGAACTCTTCAGGTTTATAGGTGGTATGACCATGAGAGAGAAAATACAAGTCTATAATTTTGGCCAAATAAATTAGACTCAGAGAGATTCTAGCTGGAGTAATTGGTTTTCAAATTGGTTATATCACCTTCATTAATAATTAATTTGAAGTCAAATCATACATTAGCAATCTTGCATCTAGGAAGGCAGTTGGTTTTTTGTAATTTTACCTCATCAAGGCATCATATCAAGAAAATTCAAGTTTTTAGGGCTTCTTAGGAACATGACTCATCCTTTCATGGCTACCATAAATTTTATTAACACATGTGTGAGGAAAAAATAGAGCTCAATAAAGAAAGAGAGTGCAATTCTATAGTCTGTAAGCAAAAGATGAACAATTGTATGGTCTATGAGAGAGAAAGGGTTTCAAAGATTTTTTGGTTTCATGTTTATAGGGATCTCCTTCATGTTCTTGTATTTTCCAAGAAAAATTCTTAAAATTTATCCAAATACTCATATCAAAATCCCATCATTGTGTTCTCAAGCATCTCAAAAATCCCTATTTAGTAAATGTTAAGG
The DNA here is from genome assembly GCA_037957365.1 of Torreya grandis. NCBI lineage: Eukaryota > Viridiplantae > Streptophyta > Pinopsida > Cupressales > Taxaceae > Torreya > Torreya grandis. Next base: position 1,018,639 of record JARHVA010000083.1, on the reverse strand, counting down.
TTGTTTAGCATTTTTTAAGGTACTTAACATATTCATAGGTTTTCAAATTCAATTTATTATCCTCCTCTAATGGATCCCAAATTGATATATTAAGTATAGGATATGATCATGCTTGCATAAGACCTTCAAGGTGGATTTGAAATTCCCCTTTCCTAATCTTTTCACTCCATTTTAGTCCTTCTCCATGATCACTATTATACACTACCATTTTCACTATAGTAAGGCTTCTTTCACCTTCATTCATGGCTTTCAATCTCTCATCCATCATTATCCCTTCCATTCATCTCCATCTCATAAATTCACTATCATAAGAAGGCAAGGGGTAAAAACCATCATGGATGTGAAGGAAGGTATGCAAACCTTGTGATTTTTCACCACCTCATGAGTCTCCACCTATAGAAATTCAAGAGCACAATCATGGTTTTTCATGAAGTACATAAACCAAGGTAGATTGATAATATGTATTCTTAAATTTATATGCACATATGATCTCATAAAACTATAATAGGAGAGGGATAATGATAATATCATGTTTTTATCCTTCCTTAAGGTTAAACTCACTCTCTATCTATATAAATGCAACAAGTACAATCATCTTACAATTAAGAAAGGGCATGATCTTTGTGAAGTTTTAGTCATGACATGAGTGTGTGATGAAGATGAGCAATCAATAAAGGATTCTTAATCCAAATGAGACATTCATTCATGTCCTAAACCCTTAATAAATAGTCATATGCTTACAATCAAGGTTCCTTGAGACACTTACAAGTCTATGCTAATTCAAGGAAAACCTACTTGGTAGTCTTAGGACTCTTCTAGGTTCTTAGAGACTAAGTGGACCACAAAAATGCATGGCTAAGTAGTAATATTGGAAAACTTAAAACATATCTCTAGTATAATACATTTCAATTTCAAATAGGGCTTAAGAAGAGGAAACAGATACCTATAGCCCTGAGCCTCAAATGCAACATACAACCAAGTAGGTAAATAATGCTTTAAGATAATTTCAAAGATATAAAACTTAAAGGAGATTATTGATATTTTTAAATATATAATAATGATATAGAGGGACTCAAGGACACCTTGTGTGATATCAAACTCCCAAAGCATCATTAGTGTAGTCACAGTCTGTATAAGGACCTATAAGAAACAAATGTACAATCAAGCATATGAGAGAGAGGTTTATCTTAATAATGATGGCATGATGGTATGGTATGAAGGAAGACATGATATTATAAATAAATGAATATAAGTGGTGGAATAGGATAATACCTGAAGTAGAACCATACTTTTTTCATGTCATAAAGCTAAAATAATCTACACCTACAACCATACTTAAGGGTAAGCCTATCTCCACGTGCAAGGGTATTCAAGTAAAGTGGCCTAGGGGAGAGTCTCATGTTAAAGTGAAGGTTTAATAAGAGTATTGAAGATTTTAATGATATAAAAACATGATGAAGGTTATCCTAACCAAGTTCCATTTCAAGTTCACCTTAAATATCCACCTACAATGGGGTAAAAGGTTCTTGGGAGCATATGCATGATATGTCAAACATTAATAAAATATGGTCTTAAGTCTTGTAATATTTCTTAAGGTCAATAAGTGAAATGATTTAATATCCTCATAAATTATTTTTTATAGCTATATCAACCTATGAAGTAAAAAAAATATTGTGACATAGTCTTTCATTTCTTCAAGAGTCACCTACAACCTTCTTGACATGCCTATTTATAAAATAGTGAGAAGGATTAAAGAAGAATGGTATATGATAGTTTCATGTAAAATTTAAGTTTATTATGATAAATAATGCTCATCAAGATGATGAATATGGTGATCAAAGACAAACTACAATTAGATCACCTTACTAATGCAACCTACAACCATTCAAATGATAAGTTCCTCTTACATAGTCACATGCTAGGAACTAAATACCATAAAATAAAGAGTGAGGATTGTGAGATATTAAGGAAGTAAAAGTGATATGTTTAAATCTATAATAACTTATCAATAGAATTAAAACATTTCCAAGATCATGAAATGAAGGTACACAACCTATTGTATGGAAAAGATAGTGTTTAAGGCTTAAGAGCAGTGTTTGAAGAGTGAGTATATCCAAAAGAAGATAAGAAAGAGGTTTAAAATGTTTATGATGGTTTAAAAATAACCAATAAGGATAAAATTATTACCAATGAGCTCCATTAATTTTAAATTTACACCTACAGTAGTGAATAACATAGTCACAATGAGGTTCTTCAAGGAGCTTAGGTTTGTTATAGGTGGCATATGATTGTAAGTAACCAATGGGGATGAAAAAACTAAAAAGAGAGTAGTGTAATTAATATTAAAGGAATAATAACCATTCTCAAGTCAAAATAAATGTATAAATAGGAAGAACATAGTCATGACTAACATAGCCTACATACACTCAACATAAGAGGATAGTTTAAGAGAAATTTGTGTCTCTAAAATGTATATAGGTGGAACTAAGACCTAAAAATTGGTAAAATTCATCATGATGACATTATAAATCTTATAATTACATTGGATATATCAATTTAGGATTGTATATACTCACTATTTTGATACGGTTCCCTTCTTGTCTCATGACAATCCATTAGAGCAGGCAAACCTTCTTGGAGCGTTTCAAGGTTTGTAGGAAGGTTTGAACTTAATTTGAGGGTGTGAAAAACATAAGAAAGTGATTTAAAGTCTATATTAATTTTTTTTTAAGTGATCACCCCACATTTAAATGTAAATCATGCCCTTTAGGGCAAGCAAAATCCTCTCATAATCAGTAGACAGTCAAAAAGAGACTAAATGAGCTTTTGGAAGGTTTTGATAATCAAAATGAAGGTTTTGGGATACATAATAATTATTAAAGATAGATAATGGTGATATTAAATCATTATATACATGATAAGAATGCTAATTCATGAATTACATACAAATTATGCCCTTGGTGCAAGTTCAAGATGAGGAACTTAAGATAGACCTGTATGCTCATGGTGTCATCCACATGAGAAGGACATCATTTAATGGAATAATATATCTTGAGGGAGAATGAGAAGATAATGGAATAATATTTTGATGTGAGTTTATCTCACATGATACAATAAAAAGCATCAAATCCATCTATAAGTGTTACACAGGCTCAAAAGCAAAGAAACCCTATAGGCTATCTTAAGAGGCATTGAGATAAAGTGAAACATTGTCAAAAAAATATAGGCCATAGGGATGGAAAATTAATTAAGACAAGGTGTTTTATCCCCATATCATCCTAAATGTGTCTCAATAAATCCAAGATTTAGATTTGTCCAATTAGGCGTAAAAACCAATTTTAGGCCTATAAGACCTATGCCACTTGAAGACACTTGAAACCCCTACCAAGAAATGATAACACCATGATAAGGTATAATGAGATGGTAAAGGCACCATGAAGGTGTGTTAAAGAAAATAAGAGTATGAGGAAAGGTATTTTTAGTCCATAATGAGAAATTTGAATTTTGTAGCCAAGACACCCATTCCAACCCCCTGATAAGGTGCTCATATCTTTCACCACGTGAAGAGTTTAGAAAAATTATGTTATAATGTTTTGAGGACCCATATGAATTAGAATTAATGAAAAATTTAGGTTGGTTTAGGGGCTGTAATTTATGAACTATCACTAAGAGCATAAGCATGTATAGAGTGCAAGCAAAACCTTATAGGTAAACTTCTTACATAGGTATCTTTTCATACCATTTTCATGGGAAACAAATATTCTCAGGGAAGTTGAGGGGGTATATAAAATAAATATTCATGGAAATAAGTTTGGGTTTGGAGGTCTATAATTTATGAACCATTGTTAAGAAAGTTCACCTCCAAAACCCTCTAAAACCCTCATAATGACCAATTTTGAGAAAAGTCAATTTTATTGCAATAAAAACTTCATGAGTCAACCTAAAAACTCTTAAAACATGAATTAAACTTAGAGAGGGTCCCATAAATGGTACTTTGTTATATGAAATTGTATATATATTGGTAAAAAATAGAGTTTTTAAAGAAAAAGTGCTAAAAAATTAGGTAAAAGGCAATTTAATGGATTCTAATCCATGGAGAGTGAATTTTGAAACTTGTTCTTCCTCCTAAAGCCATTAGGTGGTAAAAAATAGGCCTAAAAATTCCTCTGTGAGCTCTTCCAAAATAAAAAGTCTACACAAATTTAGGGTAGTTTGACCTAGTTAATTAATTTGACTAAGTTGTAGGTGTTTATTAATCAAAAGGAGCTATTTCATGATATGACTGGTTGTTATAGGTCTAATATTCACCATATTTTCAATGTTTTCTATGCAGGTTATCATGATATTCAAGTGCAATAAGTAGGCTACTAAGCCTATTTGGCATAGTAGGCCTATTTGATCAAATCAAACAAGGATTATTTGGCATTGAAATGATAAAAAATGAGGTTATATAGAGTTATCACTCCAAATATTCAGTCTTCAAGTGGATTTTACATGCACTTTCAGTCTTTAAGTTTTAGTTCATGCAAGGGAGGGCTTAAGAAGTAGTTAACTGGTCTTAAGAGCCAATCACTCTGAGTTGATTGATCCTTGACTATTAATCATGCATACTCCATAGTTTTCATATAATAAGAGATCATTCACTTAAAGTGAACTCAATTAAAGTGGATTTTTCAATCAAGATGTGGTGTAGCATGTTGGAGAAGGATCTTTGACAAGTCAAATGGGCCCACCACATTATTTCTAATGCCAAAATGAGCTCATGTAAGGCTTAGAAAAAAAAATACTTCTTGAAGACTATTGTTATCAAATTATAACTCAAATTTTACTTGAGATGATGTTTAGTTCAATTCCTCTTCTCTCTTCTACACTAATCTCTTGGCTAACTCTTTTATCAATATTGAGGCTTTTAGGCCTATTTTAGGGATCACTCTCTTGGGCATGATGAAACTCTATGAATATTGAGCTTTGTAACCTTTTGAGATGAATAAAATGACTATGTTCAGATTCCTATATTCTGGTATAGTGTGTTATATTGGTTTGATTTGCACATGTGGTAGTATTTTCTCCCTTGGTAGGTCCTGATCTTAGATAGTTACTAGTATGATATCTTATGTAGGTCATTTATAGTGTTTGATGTTGATTTATTGAGATAATAGTGGATTTATTAACTAGTTAGTGCCTTAGCTTCCATCACTTCCCTCATGATTCGATCACTTGATGAACCTTTATATGAAATACTGTTGCATAGGAGTCCTTTGGAGTTTTAGATTTAGTGATTTGAATTGTCTTATCAGTATTGTATGAGCTCAAATTGAGTGGATGAACTAACAATATAGGAATATCACCATCAGTAGAATATATTTCCCTTTTATTAATCCTTCTAACTCTTTTCATCCCAAAAAGCATAGTAAGTTTTAGTAGATAGAGTAAAGTGATACATCAAAAGATCTAGCCTCACAAATCTAGAGTTTTGGTCTGAGTGCAAGTGTCCCACACCTTAGATAATTCCAATGTTAGTCCAGATATGAATTAAATATTGAGTAATCAACCTTTAATAGGGTGCTATCTAGGTTGTTAATATTTTTGACATGCCCAATAGGACATAGATCTAGCAATTGGAGTACACATTTACAACATCTTGGTTTTTACAATCAGTTTCAAGTACTCATATGGTCCTTATCTCTAAGTTAAAAGGCAACTTTCATTTAAAATTCAATTTATTTTCATGTGTTTTATAGGCTATGATAGCCTATAGATAATAATTCTATCATTCATCTCCTTATCAACAATTCCAATATGATCCATATACATATTTTTATGATCCTCATCACCCATATCATCCCTACCATGATCCATATCAACCTTATGATGAGCCTCATGGACCATTGTTATTTTATTGATCATCCTAATCAAGTCCTAATATAATCCATTTCCAACTTCAAACAAACCTATTTTTGCTATGAGAAGTAAATCATATGCATAGACACTCAAAAGAGATATGGACAAGAGATTTCCAAGCATTAGATTGAGATCATGAGTGCATCATTGTAGCAAGCCAAAGAAGTATGCACATCCTTCATAAGACAAGGCCATTCAAAGTTTAGTGCTAATATCTTTGACATAGGTGGTCTAATATTGAAAATTGAAAAGAGGTTGGTTTGTTATGAAAAACATCAATTTACCATAGAGCTATCATTTTCTCTTTAGGAACATCAAACAAATGTATATCATATCCCTCAATATTCAATCCAAGCCTTACCAAGCTTTCCCACTTGGAAGTATATCCAAGTGAGACCTCAGAAGGTTGAAGAATTATGTTTTGAGGAGGATAATATTAATGTTTCATAATAGATCATTCAAGATCCTTCATCTTTAGGTTTGTAGGGAGGGATATCTAGTGAGTTAGTTCATGATTTTGAGGCTCACCTAGCCAAGCAAGTTGAGTTTTCAAATCAACATATTCAATATTTAATGGTAACTTCAAAGGTAACACAATCTTAGTGAGTTCCAATTCCTTCAATCACATCCATGGCTGAAATAAGTGTAGAGGAAGAAGTCTCTAAACCCAAGTTTATGACTTGGAAATAGGTACAATAGTCTATGGAAAGTGAAGATCATTCAAGTTTAAGTTCAAGTGTTGTTCTAGAAAGAAATCCTAAAGTATTTCAGTCTCCACTCCTTTCTCCTCAAAATCCAAAGGCCTTTCCTTCATGGAAATCTATTCAATAAACATTGCAATAGAGAGAGGAGCTGAAGGTGATCAAGATTGAGCAGCCCCATGAACAAAATCAATCATCAATGGTAATATCTATAGACCTTTCTCATCTTCTTGAGTACTTTTAGGGGTCTACCATGCCACTCTTTGAGAAACATCCTCTATTTTGTGAGGAAAATCAATAAAGTGTAGATAATATGAATGAAGAAGAGAGAGTCTTGAATGAATATGAAGATAACATTATAATTGACACACTCCTTGTCAAAAAGGTTGTTACTGAGATACAGGATGAATTTCATGAGGAAGCTAAGTTAGATGATGAGAAACAAGTATAAAAACAAGTAAAAGAGTTTGATGATATTCAAGAGGAAGGAACTCAAATTATGTAAGTTTAAGATGTTTTTCAAGAGTTTTTTGATCACATAGTAATTGCTATTCATCATGACAGTCCACAAGTACTTGAAGTAATGATGGAACATAGATACCAATCAGATAATGAATATGAAGAACAAGTAGACTTTTAGATCATGCTAGATCATCAAATAGATGTAGAAGATGAAACAAGTTCAAATGATCAATTTGAGATATGCTTATAACCTCATGATCATGATCAAGAAATTGGTATGATTGCTTCTAACATTTAGCTTGAAGGAACTCCAATTTTACTTTAGCTTGGTGAAATCCAATCAAATGACTTATTTGATATCATTAATTTAGGTTATACATTACTTGAATGTGATCCATTTCAAGTTGAGATAAGTAATTTCACCAAACAAGAAGTAATAAACCTTCTAAATAATCAAATATAAGGAGTTATCCTCTTAATGGATCACTTGTTTGAGTCTCTCAGGAAAGGTTATTATCTTATCACTTCATCTTCAGATGTTTGTCTACTTTTGAAAGATAAAAATGAACTTATATGGCCTCAATATTTAATAAAATCAAATCCATCTCTCTTAAAGGCTAGCCTTACAACCATGATATAAAAGACACATCAAGTTGTCCAACATAATCATAATCAACAACTCATGAATGAAGAAGAATTGAGATTGTTCTTACAAAGTACACAGATCTGGGAGGAGGATGATGGGTCTTGGACTCACGTCTACAATTCATGCACCTAAAATTGGTAGTAAACAAACTAGTTACTTCCTTAAGAGATTATGAAGGTGAAAATGATCTTAGCTACAAAAGAGAGTTATCAAGAGATGCTAATCATGTTTCAAGGTTCCTATTGGAGTTTTAGGTTTCACCCTAGCTAAGGAGAGAAGTGCACAATTACTATCCTAAAACCTAGTCCATCATAAGAGTGACCTTAGACTATGGGTTGTCTAGTTTGTAGGTCACACCTTGAGTTTTCATGGGGATAGCTCCCCTAATATGAAAATTCACTAATTTCTAAGACCTAAATATTTCACAAAGAAAAGAGAGAAGTATGTGAAAAATAAAACAAGAATATAACCTAGGTAGTGATGCACCAATTGATCAATGATCCATTCTCAACTATTTTATTTGATGACTAATGATGAATATAATGGAGACAAGGGTTGATTAAACTCTTCAACAATGTTTTAAACATGATTTTTTTGCATGAAGGTTGAAAAGAGACCTTTAACTTGAAGGATAGAAAGATATAGGTCTGTGTAAGACACTATAGACTTATACCACTTCAAGGGAAACGTCACTTACTAACACTTTACATAACCTACAATAAACTAAAAAAAATTAAGCTAGGTATATTAAAGACATACATATGATGAATAGAAGCATAAATTCAGTAGATCAAACTCTAATAAATTACATTTAACATTTGACCAAAATCTAAAATTGTCTTCTAGTGCTTCAAAAGAGTTTACAAAATGGTTTTGAAAAATATTTGCTACACCCAGTTGAGGGATGGAAAATAAGAGCTCATCTTAATTTTTTTATAGAAAATAGAAGGAAAAATAGAGAAATATAGGCATAGGAGGGGTCATCAATGATCCATAAAGTGACATAGGGTAGTTACACAAGCTTATCTCTCTCCTTGAGCATTGACACTCCTTTGGTGAGCCTAATTTTGGCATTGTGGAGGCTATAACTCCTTTAATTGACCTCATTCATGCATTGAAAATTCTAAAAATAGATCAAAATTCCCTTTTTTGGTAGTTATGTAACAGATATGGGGTGTAAATAGCTCTACTTGAGGGGTTGAGTAGCCTTTCCATCAATATGCATGCCAAATGCTTCATGAAATTACCTCTAACCTATAATAATGGCTCCCATTTTGGTGTAAGCTCACCTAGATGACTTTTAAAATATGTGGAGATGGTCTCTTAATGGCCTCATGCCACCCTTTTATCCCTATATCCTTTCATTTGCATGATAAGTAGGCTTGTGTGGTCTGATCTCCAACCTTTTGATCATATCCACTATGTGAGTGGTCTAACAATTAGAATTAGACTTCAAAATGACTTGATGGGACTTAAATTATCCTTGAAATTATTTCATGCATTGGTATTTAGATTTTTGAAGAGTTATTTACCTACATTATACCTTAGCCTTGCATTACTAGGCCAAATAGATTACCTCACAGACTAGTAGTTTATATGGGGATGATGAGAAAATTTTTAGTTAGTTTCATGAGCTATATTGGTGTTAGATGGATAGAACAAGTCCTAAACCTACCCATCCTATGATTTATAATTCTTCTTTAGGCTCTGTAACACAAATTTTGATTGAAACCTTACAAATTTGCCTTTTTAGGAGGTATCCATATATCTTCCGTATAATCTAAGACCATGAGTTGAAGCCCCTCTAAGCTGCATATAGGATCTAAGTGATAAAATATCATGTTTTGAGCAAAATAATGCATTTTCACTTAAACCTCTCTAGATTGGTCATTATTAGGGTTTAAAGGAGGTTTAGGAGTCTTAGGCCTAGTTCTTAAAGATCTGAGCTTGGGTTTGTGAACTAACTACACCAATCCCAATATAATAAGTCCTCTCATCTCCCATGAACATTCAGACCCTCCATGTGTAACCTTCAAGCTATGACAAGCACCTCATGGTGCTCCTTATATGAAAGGTTCATGTCTACAAGAAGAAAGGTTCACCTTAATACTTTCCTAGGGGTTTAAACTTATCCAAGGGCCCTTAAACACTATGGTATCTCTCCCCTTTTGGTTTAGGAACATCCCCATTTATTATCTTGTATTTTGTTTCAATTTTGAAAGCACAATCCTAATGGGACTTGAAGGTTTGTCTTGTATGTAGACTTGAGACATGGAATTTGGCCTCCATATTAGGGATATGAACCATACTTGCCTCATTTATGATTGGAAAAATAACTTAGACACCTCAAAAATTAGCATTATTACCTTCACTATGCCAATTTCCCTCCTTGTAGTGCATAAAACTGAGTGTTTTAAGACCTAAAACTCTCTATTTGATGGACTAGTCATGGAGGTTTAGCATGGGGACCACCAAAAGGCTTAGTTAGGTTCTTTGGGAGTTCCCCTTCCTTATCCAACTTATTTTTCACACATATATTCTTTCTATCCTCATATTTAGGCTCAAACTAGCTTTCTTAGGCCTCTTTTATATAACTCTAACCCTACACGTGCTAATCAAGGAGCCATGGTGGTGTTCAAAGGACCTTAGAAGAACTTAAAGGTCATTTCATGGATGAATCCCTTCATTTGAGTGGGTTTTGAGGTGGTATTTTACCATTGGGTCATTTTTGGGCTTTGTGAAGGGTTTGAGATGTCCACCATCTTAACGGTGGTTCATAAAGTATAGACATCCAAACCTAAAAAAAGGGCCATGAATGTTTATGGCTTTGACCCCATCATCTCCCATGAACATAATGGATTCCAATGTAAAGTATCCTTAGATATATGAGTTTTAGAAAGTGAGGTTGGGGTTATTTATAGGCAATTTTGAGTCCTTATTTTCTTAGCAATCATTCATATAACCTAGTCCCTATTTAAAATAAATATGACATTAAAATTTATTCCATGGGGGGAATTAAATCTCCCTAGGATATATAGCTCAGAGGATGCTTGTGGTGGAGTGGGTGAGCATGTGAACATGCCCCTTGAATTGCTTATATGTAGTTGGACTAGCTCAAGCTAGGTTTTATGACATTTAGATCACTTTTACCACCTCATAACTCTTAAAACACCTTTATGGGTTTGAAAAATTCCTAAACTCCTCACCTTTGCCATTGGATTGGCTACCATAACTTATAGAGGTCTGAAGATATGACCAAGGTTTGTGTGTGAGTCTACCTGCTTACCTATTCCACTTCATCTCTTAAGGCTTTGACTATTAGCATGGACATTTAGTTTTTGGATAAGGGAAACTTCAAACATTAATATCCACTTGAACAAAAACTTATTTGGGGTCTCAAATAGCCTGTAGACCTCCTAAACCCATGATGGGTCCTTAATTCACTATTTTCTTACACTAGACAAGCCTTGGTCCGAGATAAAATAGTGGGTATATCCATTATTTTTCCTAGACAAGTGAACCTATGAAACTCTTCAGTATGTCATGACCACCATATTTACTAATTTTGGGATCTAGGATGTGCTTGGAAGGGTCCCATATCACTATTTTAGCTCAAAATAGCCCCAAACTATCTACTAACAATGTACTTAGGTCTGTAAACTTTGAATGTGGACTATAACATTGCATCTGAGGGTGTTTGTGACCATTTTAAGTGTTTAAAACATTATAAGAATGACTATCATGTCCAAGTGATGGTCTTCCAACACTATCTTCTTTCATAACCCATCTTTTCATTCAACTCAGGTCTCATACGTGCATAGACTATATGCTCTCATGACTATGATGACATTATTATACCTCCTCATTTGTGGTGGCCATCATGTATACTATTGATGCAAAAGATTTCACCCTTGGCAGGAGGCCGAGCTCTTGCCTTCTTCATGCAATAATGGAAACTCCCCTCTCACCTGTGGGACCGATGAAGATGGAGGGGAGAGTCTCTAGATGAGGGTTAGCTCCCTCTGATGTATCATTTAGGCCCTCGTTTCTCCTATTGCTAACAAAAAATGTAAAAAGGGGGGGGATGAAAAGGGAGAGAGAGAGATGCTAAAAACAAAGCCTAAGCCTAAAAATAAAAGGTGATACACCAAAAAATGTGACCCACCTAGCCCAAACATACACTATTCACCAAAAAGGAGCACCTATACACTTCATCTGAAGTGAGAAAACCTTCTACATCAGTGGGTCAGGGGTCTGTGGAAATACAGGGAGGAAATAACTACTAGAGGCATTCTGAGACACACTGCAGTAGCCTATCCACTTCACCTATGCTCCTCTAGGGACACTTCTCACAGACCTATAAAAGGAAACTCATAAATTGCACTAGACATGTTGAAATCATTCTGTAAAAGCATTAAGAAAATGACTTAATGCAGAATCAAATGCATAGACACATACTAAAGATGCAAAACTCAGAATGGAGGTAAAAATGCTAAGTTCTGATTCAAGGTAAAATTCTAGCAGAGCTTTGCCTTACAAGCCCAAGATATTTTTGGGTAGAGTTTTGCCTTAAGGCTGAGAGCTGATTTCTTTCTCAAAAGAGAAGTTTACAATATATAGAGAGTGGAAGAGAAACTTGGCACTTCTTGGGAAATATTTTGGCACTCTTTTTTGCAAGTGGCCCATATGCGCTGAACACATCGAGAAGAGGAAGATCACTGCTACTGATGTCATTATTTAGAAAAGGCCTGCTAGAACTATGCTGTACAATTGGAAAAATTGAATTTGGCATTCAAACATTAATGCAAGAACATAACCACCCCTCTTTCCTACAAATAGACTATAGTTTGTCCCCTCATAAATGCCAACTAAAAAAAATAGGCTGTGCCACTCATTTGATAATGATTCACCTTCCCTTCACCACTTGAATGCTTTATCGCTTCTGCTCCCTGTCTTCTTCCTACTCTTTCAGCCCTCAGGGGTGATATCTTAGTGGGTCGTTGCGTTCCTTGGGCTCTTTCCATGATTTGGCACTAAGGTAGTTCAAAAACAACTACTTTACCGAGTTAAATTTGACATTCATGCGGCCGTCACCCAACAGATAGTTCATCTACTTAAATTTGATGACTTTTAGGGCGTCACCGTCCTCGACAAAAGTCATTGGGTCTTTTTTTTGGGCTTTTCCCCACAGGTTTTCTATTTCAAGCCTTTTCCCACAGACAAAAAGTCTACAAGAATTGGCCACTTTGACTTTTTGTGGGCTCTTTGACTTTCCCCTACACTAGCGACCTTTCTTTTGAAGCACTTGCCCTTCGCAAGGACTTCTAGATATTGATTTGCCCTCCACAAGGGCTTCTGGACCTTCAGCTGCCCTCTAGCTATAGGGCACACCCTTGAACCAAGCCGTTGAACCAACCCATTAAACCAAAATTGGTTCAACTGTTCAATTAGTTCAACGGTTCAACCACTGCACGCTGAGCCATGTGGACCAAGCCTTTGAACCTATTCATTGAACCTCCCTATTGAACCAAAGTGATTGAACCAAAGCGTTAAACTAGTTCAATGATTCAACGTTGTGCACTGATAAACTTGTCAAAGGACTAATTGACTATACCAAGTGTTGAACCACACCATTGAACTAGTCTGTTGAACTAAACGATTGAACCAATTCATTAAACCAGTTCAATGGTTCAATGAAGTGCATTGATCCCATTGAACTTTGGCATTGAACCATCTAATTGAATTGGAAACTACTTGAATTGATGCCACTAAACTGACTTAGTGAACCAAGGCCGATGAACCAATTGGTTAAACTAGTTCAACGGTTCAAAGCTATGTGCTGATGAACTCACTGATTGCACTTGAACTGATTGAACTAGGTGTCGAACCAATGTATTGAACCAAGTGTGTTGAACCTTGAGTGATGGACCAATGCCAAAGCATTGAACTAGCTCATGAACCAAGCAATGAACTGGAACTGATTGAACCAAGCATTGAACTAAGGAATTGAACCAATTCAATGGTTCAAAGGTGCCAACTTTCCTCATGATTTTATTTAGACTAGAGCCCGAAGAATCCTTGTAAAACCTAGAACTTCTCTGAACTGATCCTTCATGCACCAAAAGACTAACCTGAAGAGTCCATAGAAAAACTTCTCCTGCAGAGTCTGTAGATTTCCAAAACCTATAGAGTCCATAGATTTAGACCTATAGAGTCTATAGAAATGGACTTGCAGAGTCCATATAAATTTTTTAGAGTTCATAGAAATGAACAGATTCATGCAAAATCAAAAAATGAAATGGCCTAGAAAAGTAGGGATAGAAGGGGACCAATTTTTGGCCTATTGGGCAAAAAATGGTCAACAAATTGGTGACTCCTAGGGGAAGCATGCCTGCTATGCTTAAAGACCAATTGCCATGTAGTCCATTGGGCATGCAGTCAAATGTAGCTTGAAAAAAAATCAGCAACAACCCCATAAGATCGAAGAATCAAACATGAAGCTTTTTTACCCCACACACAAAGGGAAACACACAAGGCTAAAAAACACCACCTGTGCAAACTGCACTTAGGGAAAACAGGGAAGACAACTGAAAGAAAACTATTATATACAACTAACCAAGAATGTTTGCCTCCCTCTTGGATCAAAAGGGAAACTTCCTAAGTCCCCTTCCTAGAAAGAAGACTTATGGTGCCAGGCAAGTAGATGAAGGAAAAAGGGAGTTGGTGACCTGCTCCTCTTGCCTGCCACCTGAATTGGCTTGTATTTGAGTGGATCAGATTCAAACATGCCTCCAACATACATGTATTCTTCTTGTCCTTAGAAGCTTGTTAAATGTTGGTCGTTGATATTGGTGCTTTTCACCAAGAAATCAGTGGTTGTTGGCTCATCACCGTTAGCCCTTTGATTTGTACATTCCCTCTGCAATGCATCATGGTTTGACTTATTTCCTTCTACCTCATTATAGACTCTATTAGACTCATCCTCTGCTTCTTTTTGGCCTTCTTGAAGAAGGGTGACTATGGTGATGTCTGAAATGGACTCATAAAATGATTGCTCATCCCGTAGAACATTGCCTCTTTGTTCAAAGCTTTCTTCTTCAAGGCATTCCTTTAGGAAGACAGACCTCTCCTTTTCCTCCTTGATGATCAGGGTCTCTAGATGTTCAAAGGTATCCTCCTAATCCTCCTCCAACTCAGGCTCATCAACGTAGTGATCATCCTCATCGAAGTAATAAGGAAGTTCATCGAATAAGGGGGAGAGAGCTCACCATGCTTTTGTTCCTCCTCATATTGCTAGAACATCTGCATGTATGAGTGACCTGAGTCTTCTCCATTGCTGATGGTGTCTTCACAAGAAGCATCAATGATGATTTCACCTTCATTGTCACTCATGATAGCCTCTTGGAAAAATGTAGATTGGATCTTCTGCTCCTCACTCACCTCCTACAGAATAGGTTCCTCCTTGAGAAGGGGTGAAGTGGGAACACTAAGTGGAAGAGGAGGTAGTCCTTGAGCTAGAATCGAATGATTCTCCTCCTTCCATTTGGCTAGCACTTCATCAATATCAGGTGTGGCCTGATAGCTCTCTTGGAAGTGTGTAGATGGGGTGTGTTTAAACATAGAATGTGCCATTGGGTCTAAACCATCCATCACACACTGGTTGAGGAATCTCTCTTTAGATTCCAACTCTATAATTCTCTTGGCTAGATCCTCTTAGAAGAACCTTTCTTGGAGGTCACCAACGTCATCATGAGTAGAAGCAGCCTCATCTTCTTCAAGGTTTTGAGAAAAACCTTGCTTTTCCTCCTTCCTGCCCCATGATTCTACTATTTTACCCTAGTTTAGGATCTTAGAATTGGAATTTTACTCTTATGAACATGCAACAACTTTGTTTTCTCCAAGGTCCTGGGGATCCTCCACAAGGTCTAGAAATTCTATCTCTCTTTCAAGAAGTAGTCTCATCCTAGCCTCGAAATCTTCAATTTACTTGGTTAGATTATCTTGAAAGAGTCCTTCTTAGAGGTCACCAACATCATCCTCTTCAAGGCTCTGGGATGGTTCCTGGCATTCCTTCCTCCAACTCAGAATCTACACATCATGTGGCACATGGGGAGGTTGGGCAATGCTAGGAAGAGACTGTTGATGTACTGGAAGAGTCTCTAGAAGAGGGATGTGTTAGCTCATGGTATTCCCCCCAATGGAAGATTCACAATATAAAGAATTGAGAAGATTGATCTCCATGGGGGGTTGCTCTGATGCCCTTTGATGTTGGAAAGCCAGGTGCACGGGATTGAGAGCAGATGCATCAGATGAGCTGGAGTGAGCGAGTGCTATTTGATAGAAAGGATTTGGTGCAAAAGAGGGGGCTTTCTTTAGAATAGGAAGGGGCACACAAGGTTGACTGCCTTGAATAAATGGATTTCTCCATTTTGCTACCTCTTCCTCCATGGATTGCAAGGCCTGAGCTTGCCTAAACAAACACTCCTCTTTATATATCAGCTCCTACTAATATCTATACTGCTCCTCCATTTTGTCAATCTCCATTATCTGCTTCTCAAATTCTAGGGCCATTTCCCTTATCATTATAGGGCAACTAAGAGGGCTACTTGAGGTGATTCTCTGAAAATCTTGAGTCTGATCATAGTCATATGAAGGAAAACAAGACCCATGATTCTGTGCAAAGGAATTATACATACAAAAATAAGGTTTCTGATGGCACTAGGCTACTTAACCAGTAGATTCAACTCAGAGTTGCCATTGGTGTTTGCTGTAAAGCCTCTAAAGGCTGGTTGGTCAAAGAACACACCAAAAATTCTTCAACTCTGTGGATACAACTTGTCCCAGTTGGTCCCACCGGGTGTGCCAAAAACTATTGATGTAGAAGATTTCACCCTTGGCAAGAGGCCGAGCTCCTACCTTCTTCACGCAACAATGGAAACTCCCCTCTCACCTATGGGACCAATGAAGCTGGAGGGGAGAGTCTCTAGATGAGGGCTAGCTCCCTCTGATGTATCATTTAGGCCCTAGTTTCTCCTACTACTAACAAAAAATGTAGAAGTGGGGGATGAAAAGGGAGAGAGAGAGATGCTGAAAACAAAGCCTAATCTTAAAAAGAAAAGGTGATACACCAAAAAATGTGACCCACCCAACCCGAACATACACTATTAACCAAAAAGGAGCACCTATACACTTCATATAAAGTGAGAAAACCTTCTGCATCAGTGGGTCAGGGGTCCATGGAAATACATGGAGGAAATAACTACTAGAGGTGTTCTGAGACACACTGCAACAACCTATCCACTTCACCTATGCTCCTCTAGGGACACTTCTGATAGAATTGTAAAAGGAAACTCATAAATTGCACTAGACATGCTGAAATCATTCTGCAAAAGCATTAAGAAAATGAATTAACATAGAATCAAATGCATAGACACATACTAAAGATGCAAAACTCAGAATGGAGGTAAAAATGCTAAGTTCTGATTCAAGGTAAAATTTTGGCAGAGCTTTGCCTTACAAGCCCGAAAGATTTTTGGGCAGAGTTTTACCTTAAGGCTGAGAGCCAATATCTTTCTCAAAAGAGAAGTTTACAATATATAGAGAGAGGAAGAGAAACTTGGTGCTTCCTGGGAAAGATTTTGGCACTCTTTTTTGCAAGTGGCCCATGTGCGCTGAACACATTAGGAAGAGGAAGATCACTGCTATTGATGTCATTATTTAGAAAAGGCCTACTAGAACCATGCTATACAATCACCAAAATTGACTTTGGCATTCAAAAATTAATGCAAGAACATGGCCACCCCTCTTTCCTAAAAATAGACTACAGTTTGTCCCCTCATAAATGCCAACTGCAAAAAATAGGCTGTGCCACTCGTCTGACAATGACTCACCTTCCCTTCGCCACTTGAATGCTTTGTCACTTCTGCTCCCTATCTTCTTCCTACTCTTTTAGACCTCAGGGGTGATCTCTTGGTAGGTCGCTGCATTCCTTGGGCTCTTTCCATGATTTGACACTAAGGTAGATAAAAAACAATGGCTACTTCACTGATTTAAATTTGACGTTCACGCGGCTGTCACCTAACAACTAGTTCATCTGCTTAAATTTGATGGCTTTCAGGGCATCACTATCCTTGGCAAAAGTCATCAAGTCTTTGTTTCAAGCTTTTTCCCCATGGGTTTTCTATTTTGAGCCTTTTCTTGTGGACAAAAAGTCAACAAGAATTAGCCACTTTGACTTTCTATGGGCTCTTTGACTTTCCCCTACACTGGCAGCCTTTCCTTTGAAGTGCCCTCCCTCTGCAAGGTCTTCTAGATCTTGAACTACCCTTTGCAAGGGCATTTAAACTTTGAAATGTCCTCCACAAGGGCTTTTGGACCTTTGGCTACCCTTTGGCAATAGGGCACACCCTTGAACCAAGCTATTTAACCAACCTGTTGAACCAAAATTGGTTCAATGGTTCAATCGGTTCAACGGTTCAACCACTGTGCACCGAGCCAAGTGGTCCAAGCCTTTGAACTGATTCGTTAAACCTCCCTATTAAACTAAAGTGATTGAACCAAAGTGTTGAACCGGTTCAACAGTTTAATGCGGCATGTCGATGAACTTGCCAAAGGACTAATTGACTGAACCAAGTGTTGAACCACACCATTAAACTAAATGATTGAAACAATTCATTGAACCGGTTCAACAGTTCAATGAAACATGCTGAGCCCATTAAACTTTGGCATTGAACCATCTCATTGAACTAAAAACTACTTGAACTGATGCCGCTGAATTGATTGAGTGAACCAAGGCTGATAAACCAATTGGTTAAACTAGTTCAATGATTCAAAGCTGCGTGCTGATGAACTTGCTGATTGCACTTGAACTAGGCATCAAACCAATGTATTAAACCAAGTGCATTGAACCTTGAGTGATGGAACAAAGCTAAAGCATTGAACCAGCTCATGAACCAAGTGATGAACTGGAACCGATTGAATCAAGCGTTGAACTAAGACATTGAACCAATTCAATGGTTCAAAGGTGCCAACTTTCCTCATGATTTTATTTAGACCAGAGCCTGAAGAAGCCTTGTAAAACCCAAAACTTATCTGACCCGATCCTTCATGTACCAAAAGGCTAACTTGCAGAGTCTGTAGAAAAACTTCTCTTGTAGAGTCTGTAGATTTCCAAAACCTGTAGAGTCCATAGATTTAGACCTATAGAGTCTGTAGAAATGGACCTGCAAAGTTCGTAGAAATTTTTTAGAGTCTTGAGAAATGAAAATATTCATGAAAAATTAAAAAATGAAATGGCCTAGAAAAGCAGGGACAGAAGGGGACCAATTTTTAGCCTGTTGGGCAAAAAATGGTCAACATATAGACCCTTAAAAATTTTATTCTTATATCCATTCATATGGACACTACCTCTTAATTCAAATGAGGTGGAAACACCATTATATGTTAGTAATGCCAAATGTGGCTTCCTCTCACTATGACTAACTACAAGGTTGTTTTAAGTCTATATAGGTTGGAGATGACTCATATGATGCTTGAAACTATGAAAAAAGTGACTTAGATCATCATTCAACTTTATTATCATGCATACTATAGATGTTCACATAAACCTTCTATGCTTTGAGAAATCTACTTGGTCCCTCTTGAAACCATGTTACAGTAGCTTTAAGGCTAATTATAGACACACATATTACACTCCTAGGCTACTATATGAACATATATGTCTAATGCATGATGATCTAAATGGATTGGATGGTTTTAGTGTAGTGTGGGGATAAACTTGGGATGATCAATCCTTAAGGGAAGGTTGGGTGAATGGAGAAGGTGATAATGGAGACACATGGAATGAGATGAGCATGAAAACAAAGTGGTAACATCACATAATGGTAGTGAAACTATAGTGAGACAATATGAACATGGAATGGGAATCAAATAGACATAAGACCTCTCCCAATACCAATCCAAGTGGACCCTCTAGACAACCTAATGTATATAAAATCAAAAATGAATGTTTGGAGGTAAAAACAAGGTGTATACAGTCTCAAAAGGAAACATAGGATTCTCATAAATACCTTAATATCTACAAAAAACATTAAAATATACAAAATGTGACTAAGTGGACTTATAGATATAGAGGGTGGTTTGTAGGTTTGTGAAGCCATCATGACAGTGGATAAAGTTTCCTTGAGGCTTGCTAAGACATCTCATTACCATTTTAACACCACATTACATGGTTTGGGACACATTAGAGCCTTGTAGGTGTGTTTGAGCCACATATACACAATCTACCATGTAGGGTTCTTCAAACACACATAACTTGATATCCTTGATGTATTCTAAGATGAAAAGGGGTTATTGGACCTTCCATTTGAGTAAGAAGGCTTTAGGATCCTTAAATCACCCTTGCTAACTCTTCAATCTTATTTTTAATCTTTGATGGAGGCACTATAACTTTGTTCTTTGCACAACTAGTCTATAGACCATACACAAAAAATAGTCAAGGATATTTGCATGCTACCTAAGCTCACTCATGTGGATTCAATTTTGAAATCACCATGAGAGGACTCTACATGACTTGAAAGAATAGGATATATGATCAGTTTTAGAAAATGAAGCAAACTCCTTTGAAAATTATTGACTCCAAATGGCCTATGTAAATGAGAAGGGTATATAAGATCCTTAATTTCTTAATGAATTTTGATAAAGGATAGGTAGTTAACCTCTAGACAAATTCCATGGGTGTTTATCTCCCTGAGTCTACCTTCTATGGGCAAGATCTTGGACCCCCACTAACCTCCTGCTATATGAAATAAGTATGAACCTAAAGGGTCCTCTGAGCATGCTAATGAGATCAAATTATAGGAACAATATTTTTTATATCCTAAGTCATTTAAACACACTACTCCTTTCATCATTTAACCTCTCTAACCTCCTTATGCAAAAACATATCCCTGACTGATTTGGTTTGTATAGTATGGATCTATAATATTAAAGAAATACCTACAAACTACCATTTTTATTGAAAATATTCTTACTTCAAACATAAAATGTAGCCAAATAGTGTTTTTGAGGGAAAATAGGGGGAGAAACAACATTTTGACTTAGTAGTATGAGTTGAAGGAAGTTGAAAGGTCATAACTTGGAACATGTGGGCTCATTTTAGAGGAAATTAGCATTGAATAAGGTGCTAGTGGGCCTAAATGAGGTATGAAACCATCACATGATGGTTTAATGAGGCTAATTAGGTCCTTTTGAGGTGTATGGGGTGATCTAATGGTCAATTAGGGCTAAATAATATCTTATTATGGTCAAAATTATTGACTATGTTTAAACATATGGTTTTAAAAGGGGCACATCAATTAGATCACCATGTTAATGCATATGGAACATCTCAATAGTCAATGAAACCTTAATTAGACCTCATAAAATTCTCTATAATTATTTTTAAAGGCTTAATAATGGGCATACCTATAATGATTATGAAGGACCAATGTGTCTTTAGATCTTTACCAAGTTGTCTTCCCAATTTGTCATCATCACTACATCTTTATCATATTGATGACCCTTCAAGGTGGATAAGGACCAAATAGGAATATTTGAACAAAATGACACTACATGAAGTAGGCTTCAATGGGGGCACAAAGGTCTTTAAGGACTAAGAAGACAAGTTTGAAACATGACCAAATAATGGAATGACTAGACACCCCTCTCAACTCACAACAAGACTAAAAACCAAGTGTCAAATATGGATCATGAATCCAAGATATAAGGTTGGACACTTTCTAAGTCTATTACTAGAAAGTGACCAATATTTTTGGTGACTCAACTAGCTTCACCAGCTTACTGGTCATGGAACTTGAAAATGGATCAAACTTGTCCATGATGATTGACATATAGAGCATGACTACAACATAGGCTCTACCTTAACCTTGTATACTGTAGAGTAATTTCCTACTCTACCTCGTATTTATTTTATTTTTTGATTTGAGTGCTGAAATTTTGGTTCCTACATATCCTTGGATGTCACAGCATAATTTTGAAGCAGAGGGCCGATTCATTTTACCCAAGTATCAAAGTGCAATGGAAGCTGCCAAGTGTCGTGCTTAGAGCACAAGTCTTTTTCCCCTTCTTGTTTCCTTCGTCTCATTTTGCCCAAGTATCGAATTCAAGTGGAAGTCACCATGTGTCAATTTCTAGGAGACAAAGATGGATAGCTGGCATCCTCCGAACACCCTTTTGTAACTTTTGGGAAGGCCACGGAATGTGCCACGTACCTAATAACGACTAAGCGAAATGCACCACATGTCATCATCTAAGTCTCATAGAGGCACCCATGTTTCATTCTACCTTTTGAAAAAGGCTTTCAATGGACCAAGTAGCATAGAGAGTGGAAAGTGCCAAGTGGTAGTTGCAAAGACCTTGAACGACCTTTTTGAAGAAGGCAGTGGAAGATGCCACGTTCCCCAGATAGAGAAGCAGAAGATGCCACGTATCTTCCCAAGAGTAGTGGAGATTGCCACATGTCAATTTTTGAGAGACCATCTTTGAGCCTAATTTATTAATAAAGATTATGGTGGGTTCTCAGACGTTATCTCAAAGGATCGAGGAAGCATCGAGTGTCAACAAGTGAAGACTGCCACGTGCATCCATCCTTTCCTAAAAGTTGCCCAAGAAAGGAACACATAAGTTTTGTTTGATAAAGCTGTAAAGTATTGAGGAAGTAGGCTGTGATAGGTGTCGAAGGTGGAGTGTTCTTGAGCAAAATATATGGAAATTAGAAGTGGCCAAGTGTCATCCTCTGGTGCCTTCTAGACAATAAGAGGGAAAATTCATAAATTGACTAAGTGTCCTCTTTCATTTCAAATTGCCCATCTACCTATTACAGTGAAAATGGGGGGAAATTCGGTGAGAGTTACTCCAGGTAGATAGAACAGTGCACTGGGTAGATTTTTGGGGCTTACAAGCATTAAAGACACCATCCATTTCTCCCCTAACAATAGAGGCCGAGTAGACAGTTGAGCGGCCAAATAGATGATGGAACAAAGAATTTCCAACGCGAAGAGAGGTACTAGACATGGATTGCCATGCCACAATCAGGGTAGTTCCTGATAAGACCAAGATGCATCCAAGGCATTGAATGCACCATCTATTTTGTCCCCTGTGAGTGAAGGATAGAGTGGAATTGCATGGGAAAAAAGTGATCGAAGGAGACATCTGAAGCTATATAAGCAGGATTGTAAAATCAAAAAAAGGTGGGGGGGGATTCTCATAGTTTTAGACTTTCATAATTTTTGACCAATAATATCATTTGCCTTTGTTACATTTTATTGATTTGAAAGGTTTATATGACTGTGTGTGTTTCTGCATCTTTTGTATGACTGGAAGATTCAATAAGAAAATTGAACACTATGCCCTTGTTGATGTTATCTATGTCATTTGCAAAGTAGTCTATGCTGTAGATTTTCTAGTGTTGTGATTAGAAATGTTATTTGCTTCTATCCCATTTTTTAGAGTCTAAAGTTCTACATAATTGTGTGTGACTTCTGCACCTCTAATGTGATTGGAAGATTCTATTAAGAAGATTGAACACTATGCCTTTGTTGACAATTCCTGTATCTCAGCAAAAGACTCCCCTATTATGAGCCTCTGTTTCTATTATTCCAATATTTTACATTTATCATGCACTTGTTTGCTCTTAAATGTAATAGTATCATATAATAGTCTCACTATGCTCAAGTTAGGATTAGGATTACACTCAGGTGCATTGCCATAGTTAGGTTTCAATTCCTACATTTTGCATTTCTATTTAGTCTCCTATCCCTTTTCCCCAACACCCAATACAAAAGAAGAGACCAATTCTCTAAAATTTGGAGGTTGTTTCAAGCTGCATTGTCCCACAGCTTGAAACTTCCCATTGTTGATTGATTAAGATCAAGCACAATTTTCATCATCAACAATTTCTAGCATGCCTGATGGGATAGATATTTCAAGGAGTTGAAGAAATTTTGGTGTATTCTTCAGCCAATTAGCCTTTGGAGGTTTTCATCAACACCAAAAATGACTCTGAGTCATCAACCGATCAAGCAGTATCATCAAAAAATCCCTTTTGGTATGTATAACTCTGTTACTCATAGCTATGATTCCTATTCTCCTTATATATTTAATCAAGATCAAGTTCCTCCTGAAATATCTCCAAGTAATGAGGATGCACATGGCCACGAGCTATACCAATTTTATGCCCAGTCTAATCTCATTT
Source organism: Torreya grandis (assembly GCA_037957365.1). NCBI lineage: Eukaryota > Viridiplantae > Streptophyta > Pinopsida > Cupressales > Taxaceae > Torreya > Torreya grandis. The sequence continues at coordinate 994,677 of JARHVA010000083.1, read as the reverse complement.
TCACCTTCAAGAAAGCATTGCTGGGATTTAAAAAATATGTGTTAGAGCTTGACAGCAAAAGGGAATATGGCCAAGAAATTCCTTGTCATGTCATCTATCAAGTGAGGGAAGCAATAGACCTGATCAAAAGTGAGTGGGATCCCATTGAAATGGAAAATTGGCAAGAACTTACATATGAAATGCTGGATGTGTGTGGATTGATTGCATTTCTAGAAGAAAGGCTAAGCATTCATGAGAACTAGCCTTACCAAGTCTACCAAACTTCATATCCACCACCACAAATCCAATATCAAACATATGCCACCCCTGTTCATGAACAAGGTCAGACTTGTCAAGATCATTTCCCCAATAATGCAGAGTCTATGATAGCAACAAATCAAGAGGACCCCAAATTCTCACTTTCACCTCAAGTCCCTTCCTCCCTTACTCAAGAAGCTTCTTGTTTTCCATCACAGCCTTCTTCTTCATCCCCTTTTGAAGAAGAATATATTTTGAAAGAGGTAATTGAGTATGCAGAAGAATATGCTCAATTCATGGCTAGTCAAGATGATTCTATAAGTACGGATAAGGAGGAAATCACCATAGATTCCCCTTTTGATGAACAAGAGGATAAGCTGCAAGATTTTTCCTTCACTTTAGATGAGGAGGAGATCATTTCTAACTTTTTCCTTACTTTGAAATAAGATACAGAGGAACATGGATACTCCCTTGACCAAGTCATTGAGACAGATGACACTATCCTACAAGAAGGCTATGGATTGGCCAAGTATGGAGAAGACAACATCAAGACTCAGCTGAGTATGTAGAAGGAATGCCAGTTTTTAGATTCATCCTTTCAAGAGGATGAAATCATCAAAGATCATACTGATGCAATAAAGCTAGAATTTGAAGAAGATGAGCCAAAAGATAATGGATATCAAAAGGCACAGAGTGAAGAACCAATAGCCAATGATTTCTTGATGACACCTAAAAACATGAAGAACCAGTATTCGATGGGCATTCAAGGACAAGAAGAGTTCATAGGTGTTGAATACACATTTTGCTGAGACTCATTCAAGTGTAGAAAAATTCATGTGGCCGGCATAGAGGACATCCCATCAAAGGTATACCCATTGCAATTACAAGTTGGCTTGTCATAAAGAAGACATTGGAAAGTTTGTTTTTGATCCCAGAGGTAAATAAGGATTTGTAATTAATGTAGTTAGGTAGTTTCCATTCCCACATTGCTTTGTTTTGTTTTTTGCTTTCCCACTTTTCTTTTACAATAAGTGTTTTAAATGCAGAGTTGGCATCTTAGAAGCTTTAAATTCTTTAAATTTTGCCACAATAAATGCTTCCCCAAATCTTTCAAAATCTCCAAGGTACCTTGTGCTGCATAATGTGTCTGCCTCACTGTTTCCCAAAGATTGAGTAGGATTTTCTAATGGTCACCTTAATTCAATGCTATTTGGGACTTGATAGGCCCATAAATATCCCTTAGCAAATTTTAAAGTTTACAAACTCTCAAGCATTCTTGTGAAAATATCTTGCTCATTGTGATTGTGGCACCTAGTGAAATTTGTTGCAGCAAGTGTGTTTTTATCTTACGAAAGGTTCATACCAAGTTATTATACAAGAGATTTAGAGATGGCGGGAACATCAGCATCATAGCAAGGAATAGGGGCACCTATATATCTCGACATATTACTGGAAAGTAAATCATACGCAACAGCTCCTGCACAACCACCAAGAAGCTACCTAAGAACAAAAGCCCTGGGAGTCAGTCAGACCAGGGACCCATCCAAAGTAAGGGACTATGTAGATGGAATCATGGACTCAATTCTATTAAGAGCCAGTGGTAAGAACCTCAGAGAAGGGGCACACCAAAGGTGTTTGCAAAGAGCCTGGGCAAGGCAATATGAGACATTCAAATGAGAATATGGACCTAACAACTAGCTCAATTTGTTGTCCCAGCTGTGCACCCATGCCTAGATATAATTGAATTGTGTGCAGACTTGCTCCATCCATAGTCTTACACCATTCATCAAGGCCCATTCATGCTGAAAATCACCCCACCAACCATTAGGGATATGCTTGGCCTGAAATATGATGGTTCTACCACCTTCCCCACCATTGATAAGATGCAAAGGACGTGGGAAAACATCAACAATCACACCAAGTTTTTGAGGTCTGAGTTGCAAATAGCTGATGGTGACACAATGGTACCCACACTCCCAACATCAAGGACTCAGTTCACACTAGCCAGCCAAGATGCACTGTTGATGATGGCTCTCATCTTTGGCATGAAGGATGACACGGCAGTATATACTGAGCAGATGGCCATTCTCTTCAGGCTAAAAATAATTGACAAGATGTAGGAGTACCATCTTGATTTCTCTGAGCACATCACCTTCTTGATGGTCAAGTAGCTAACCCAATTCAGGTCGAAGGGGATATTCAGGTATTCCTCATTTTTTTTCCATCTCATTTTGCACTAGAACCCTGACCTCTTCTCCTAATTCATGAGTCTGAACCTATATGACCCAACTTTTGACCCCCAAAAGACCATCCCTATGTCTGCATGGACACATGTTTTTTCAAGAACAAGTGACATGTATGATTTTTGGGAACTATTCATCACCCCTATTCTTCATTGCCTCAGCCCTGAGCCTGTTATAAATAGGCTATTCCCAAGTGTTACGAACCTCCTGGTTAGTTGTCCTATCCCATGTGATTTCTATTTTAGAGCCCATCACACAACCTTAAGGGTCCATGGATTTTGTGGGGAGCCAGTGTTTCTACCAAATTTTTTGACTCTTCAGTTAACATTCAAGTGAAAATTGCCAAGCAAGTGTCGGTGGTTGATAATGAATATGGCTCAGGGAAGAAGAAGAGGAGATTGTATAATCTCTCGTGGATGGTAGGTAGTGTGAGCCTAGAAGCCAAAGAAGCTAAGATCATGTTACTAAGGAAACTAAACTTCCTAGGTTTCCTATTGGTCGAGGACAAGTGGGTTTATGACCCAGCTGATTACATAGCCTCTGTAGTGAAGACAAATAGAATTGGAGCTAGGATTGCGCATGAAGGCCACCCTTTTTGGAAGAATAGGAAGAATCCTGCTAAAGATGCCCCTGGTCTCTATGTTGAGCTAATAGATTTACCACCCCCATAGAATAGGCCATGGGAGACCTTCTATGATAAATAGAGGGATTATGATCCCAAAGTCAGGATGACCTCTGGTTTGAGAAGGACATTGAGGAACAAAGGATGGGATGTAGAAAAAATTTAGGCCTATTGGAAATATAGGCAAGAAATTTCCCAGACCACCCATGCCTTCAGAGGCATAGACTCAGATGAAAGGTGGGAAGAACTCTGGGATGAATGGCATCCATCCCCTGTGTCTAGCCTAGAAACAAGCTAAACAATGACACTTGGAGTGGGGCAAGAAGCTGGAGCAAGACCGAGCCAACAACTATAGACTTTAGAGTAAGTTACAGCTACCACAGAGCAATAAATAAGTGTGGTGTCTTTACCACCACAAGTATCCACATCATCAGGAGTAATTAAAGTCCCTAGTTCTCCACATGTGCCACTGGCAATAGTAGAGGTGGAAGGAAAACAAATGTAGCCAGACGCAGAAACACCCAATAAGAGAAGAAGGGTACAGTTCCAATTGGACCCTAAAGAGGAAGAAGAACCTTCACAGTGCCTAGTGCAGAGCACTACAACTTCTCCTTAGGTAGGAATTACTCCCCCTCCTCCCTCTCAATCCATTCCTCACCCTGCTGGCATGGTGCCTCCACCCAGCCAAATAACACTTCCTGCCACTGCTGCCATTCCCATTTCACAATTCACCCCATCCTTGATGCCTCAAGCCTTAAAATTACCCTATTTCTCCCCCTCCATTCATAGAAATATGCCCCTACAACTCACCCTTAGCCAGCTAATGGCTCTCTAATATGGCTTGCCACAAGGATTTCCCTTTGTAGGGGACATATTGCATCCCCTTCCACCTTTTAGATGCAGGCTGATGCCGCTAGGAAGGCAAGAGAAGCCCGATTGGAGAAGAAGAAGATTAAGGAGAATAAAATGCTAGCTGTTCCACATTTGAGGTTACAATTTGACCCCATCCAATAGCAATTGATGGTGACCCATTTATCACCCAACATTGCCAGGCTGAGCAAAGAAATGTAGCTAGAAGACTACACCATAAATGCAGTGGCCATTGACATGTCCCTATTCAGGCCTCAAGACAGAGTCGAGCTACTAACTGAATCCACTTCTGTGGTCACAGAAGATTAATTGAAGAAATCAAGGAGACTGTAGGAGATGGAGGCCAATTTGGCCTAGGAGAAGGCAAACTATAATAGTTTGGCTGAACAAATAAATAGGAAAGACAATGAGATAGCTAGTCTATAAAAATAGTTGCAAGATACTATTTTCCTCCAGACTCAATGGACAATTCAAGCCCAAAATGATTCATTGAATATGGAGCTTGCACTTGTGAAGGATGCATCAACAACTCTAAGATGAGAAAATGCAACATTGTAGGGAAGAGTCAAAGGACTCCAACTATAGGTTACCCAATCACATCAAGGGCTGCTGGAAGAACATAACAAGGCTATGGCTTTTCAAGCCCAGCTCTAGGCTGAGCAACAAAGGATAGCACAACTAGAAATTGAGCTGACCAATAGGCCAAAAGGTATCAGAGTATTGCAACTGGTGAAGGAGCTCTATGAGTCAGTGTGAGCGAGAATCTCTTCAAAGATTCTCCATCTTAAGCCATTTTTCACCTTCTTACTCAATGCACAACAACTATGTAAAAGGGTGGAAAATTCAATATAGAACACTCTAGCCATGATCCCCAGAAGAGTCACAGACTCCCATTCATTGCTAGAGAAGCTTTATGACACAAGGGATGCAACATTGGCAGCCGCAGGAATCTCAGACAGAATGGCTACCACAAAATGGGTCAATGAGGAGCTCAGTCGTAATGTCGTGACCAATAGTTACAGAAGCTATCTCGATGTCGTGAAAGAAGGCATCGGTGAGATGAGACACCACATTGAAGATTTGGTGCAACTAGGCCTGCCTTCCCCATTTCTAGATGTAAAGACGGTCTTGATGGCTGATCAACTTCAACCATTGCTATTGGCTAAACAAAGGGATCAAACAGTTTTCCAGAGCTTGTGGGATGATTCCTCAGCCCCAAATGTCAAAACTATTCTGATTCCTATTTTCTGGCTACAATCCACGCTGAAAGCCATGGTCTAGATCCTACAAACCTTTTCACACAAGGATATTATCAACCTTGATCTATCCTTCATGGAACTATAGAGCAAGCAAGGATTATCTGATCATGAGTGGTCTATCTACCAAATAGCTCTTTTAAAGCTGTAAATTTTGAAATTTTGATCGAGCGGGAGTTGGGTTCTTTTTGAGCAGGCTCAAAATTCTTGGAGGTCACCAATAACTGTAGAGTAATTTCCTACTCTACGTCGTATTTATTTTATTTTTTTATTTGAGTGCTACAATTTTGGTTCCTACATATCCTTGGATGTCACAGCATAATTTTGAAGTAGAGGGCCAATTCATTTTGCCTAAGTATCAAAGTGCAGTGGAAGCTACCAAGTGTCACCCTTCGAGCATGAGTCTTTTTCCCCTTCTTGTTTCCTTTATCTCATTTTGCCCAAGTATCGAATTCAATCAGAAGTCACCACGTGTCAATTTTTGGGAGATAAAGATGGACAGTTGGCATCCTCTAAACACCCTTTTGTAAATTTTGGGAAGGCCACAGAATGTGCCACGTACCTAATAATGGCTAAGTGGAACACACCACTATTAGTGTAGGTTTTTATTTTTCCCTATTTATTAATTAGGGAAATTGTATTTCTTGTGCATACATGGAGTTTTCCTACATTTGTGGGATAGGCTAGCTTATGTGGAGGTGTGTGTCATAGATGTGTCATAGGTGTCATAAGAATGTCATAAGTAACTCCCTTGATGGGAGTTACTTCTCTATTCTTACCATCTTGTCACCACCTTTCATGGAGGAGTTGCATTCTATTCTTGGGGTGCCTTGTCCACCTTTTGCGGAGGAGTTAATTTCGTACTCTCCTATTTTTAGTCCTCATTTTGGCCATTCTATGCTAATTTAGATTTGGTTTTCTCCATTTTGTTTTGTGTAATTTATCTTCTTGTTATTATCAAATTGCTTTAGCATCTTGTGGTGTGCACTTGTTTATCTTGTGTGATCACGTGTTCATTGCACTTGCGTTATCTGGATTCTGGCAACAACTTTGATATGGTATCAGAGCTTTCTCGGTAATCTTGTGTGTGATTATGATTTTAGATTATTTTGGAATCAAGAGGAGTGGAGTTCTCTTTGTTTTTTTTATTCTAGATTTAGTCTAAAATAAAATAAAATCTGTCAATATCATTATTGGTATCATTTTTGGCCTTTGGGTGTATTGGTTGTCTTCACTTCAGGGGGTGGTTCAGCTGTTCTTGGGCACCATTGTTATGTGGCTCTAAGGAACTTTAGAGTCAACAACAGTCAGCACCAACAAAAGTGCCTACCTTCTGCATTCTGCACACTTTTCTTGACTTTTTGATTAAAAGTGGCGCATCTTTTCTTCCAGCAAAGCGCCTAGCTTTTGGCTTCACTTCTGTGCCAACCTCCTTTCTAGAAAGTTCCAGGAAGTTGCAGTCAGTTCCAACAGTGATTTGTACAGCACCCAGGTCTGCCTTTTTTGTTTTTTTGCAAAAAAAATATATAATTTCATAATTGCACTTTTTTTTGGACGCCATTTGCTGTTGTATGCTGTTCAGAAATTGGCTTCTGCGCCCTTTTTTTTGGTGGAATTTTCAGCCAAGCCTTAGTCTCCAGCAAGGTGCTTCAGTTCTACCCTCAGACAGGCCATACAACACCTTCTACCAGGGCTTTTTTTGTCTTTTGTACAAGATAAATTCTGACTGTTGTTTTTAGACGCCCCTTCCTACTTGGCGTCCCATGTGGCACCCTAGGTCATTTGTCATTCTGTCCAAACTATCATTAATTTAATTTTTTAGTGAAAAATTGGCTTGATAAAACAAAAATCAGTCAATTTGACTGAATAATAATTTTTTTAGACAGTTTGGTAATTTTTAGAGGTTTAATTTCCACTTGTATCTTCGACCTACGAAGACGAAGGGTGAGGCCCGGGTTGGTAAGAGGCCAATTACCCCTCACACAAACCTCATTTAGATTCTTCATTCCATGCCAAATCCAATGAGTGGTTGGAAGGCCACTTTCTCTCCCCACAACAGGCATTTTTTTAATGTTTTAGTGCTTTTTTTTGCAAAAACACTAGTTTACGAGAAAATTGTAACTTTAAAATATTGTAAACGGTAGCTCGGTTTTGGGTGCCATTTTTTGCAAAAGTGATTGTAATTCAATTATCCACAGTGTAGACTTGTTATTTTTCAAAAATGCACTAGTTTATAAAGTGCCAAAAATTTGGGTCTCCCGGGATGCATTTTCTGCTGAGTCTGACGTCTTTTGAGCATGCACTTGTATATTTGGGGGGCTCAATATTTAGGGGGGGGTGTGATTTCTTTTCAAAACTTGCAATTTTCACTTTCATTCTCCTTTTTGCATATATTCACAACTTGCAATCAACACAACTTCACCTAATTTCAGCTAAAAATGGATTCTTTTCAACTCAAACCCCTAACACCCTTCAACTATCATGAATGGAAAGTTAAAATGTCATACATTCTTAGAAGTAAAGGGTTGTATAGGATCACAATGGGTATAGAAGTATAACCTAACACAGATGCTAAAAAGGTTAAGTGGTACAACCGTAGTGATGAAGCCTTTGGGTTACTGAGCTTGTCTGTGTCTCCAGAACTACTCTTCCACTTAGAATCCTCTCAAACTCCTAATGACATATGGGACACCTTAGAAAAGTTGTTTGAGAAGCTTCATGAGATGAGAGGTCATGAGCTCGAAAATGAACTCATAAGTTAAGTCCTAGTAACTTTGACACCCTATAGGACTTCTTCACTAAGTTTAAGGCCCTTAGATTGCAATTGAAAGAATGTGGGATAGAGAAGAAAGATGATCAACTCATACTTTCTATTCTCGCAAAGTTAGGTCCAAGTTATTCTGTCTTTATCTCCACTTTCCATGCCACTAAAAGTGCCCTTGGCACTGCATGGAAAATGCCTTCTTTGGATTCATTCATTGCCGATTTGACTAGGGAGCAAGATAAGCTAATTCAGATGGGCACAATGAACTCTACTCAACCCCAAGATTTGATAGCTGGAAATGGTAAGGACAAGACTTCAATAAAGGAGAAGAAGAAAAAGAACAAGGATCAAGAGAAAAAGAAAGAAAACACCAATCCTGCCAAAAACAACACTGAGTCTTCATCTTCCAATGCTAAACCTAAGAAGGAGAAGGTTAAGTGTGCCTATTGTAAAAAGAATGGGCATGATGAACACAAGTGCATGAAGAAACAAATAGACCACCTAACTCATCTTCTAGAGAAGAACAACATAGGTGTTCCTGAGTCCATCAAGCAGAATTCATCAACCCAAGATTCTACTAAGGCAAAGGGCAAGGGTAAGGAGAAAGAAAAGGGCAAGGCCCTTGTAGCTACATCAGCTTCCACATCTTCATGGGTCATTGACTCGGGTGCTTCTCACCACATGGGCTCTTCACTAGTTGAGTTTTCATCTTTAGAGCCTTGTAGGATGACTTCAATTAGTTTGGGTGATGACACATCTATTTTTGTTGCAGGGAGAGGGTCAGTTGAAATGGAAGGAGGAACATTCAATAATGTTCTAAGTGTTCTTCTCTTTCAACCAATCTGCTATCAGTGTACCAAATCACTCACATTGGTTGGGGCATGAGAGTTGAGTTTTCACCAGATTCAATATCTATGAGGGAGTTGCATAGTGATACTACAGTGGCAGTGGGAAGGGGAGATCACCAAGCCAGGTTATACACCTTTTCACATTTTGCATTAGATTCTTCTCCTACAGCATTGTTGACTCATTCAGATGGAGTTAGCAAATTGTGGCATGAGTGGTTTGGCCACCTTAATTACCGCTATCTTGAGCAACTTTGTAAAAATGATATGGTCATTGGCTTGCCTTGTGTCCAATTCTCAAAAGGACTTTGTGAGGGGTGCTCCCTTGGGAAGCATCTCGAAGCAAAATTTGACAAAGGCAAAGCCTGGAGGGCTTCACAACCTTTGGAGTTAGTCCACAGTGATGTATCAAGACCCTTTCCCAAACCATCTTTCACAAGGGCCAAGTACATCCTCACTTTTATTGATGATTTCTCTAGGTACACTTGGGATTTGACTTCGCTTCCTAAGGGAAGAAAGATGGTTCGATGTAGGTGGATATATCAGACTAAATTTGTAGCAGATGGGTCGGTTGATAAGTATAAGGCGCGATTGGTAGCCAAGGGTTTCTCAAAGGTGGCAAGCATTGACTACTCAGAGACCTTTGCACCTATTGCAAAGATGACTTCTATCTGACTCACCTTGGCTATTGCCACAACACATGGTTGAGATGTGCATCAGATAGATGTGAAGAGTGCCTTTCTTCACGAAGACCTTGAGGAAGAGATCTAAATGGAGCAACCGCCAAGATTTGTTCAGGATTCTTCTTTAGTATGCAGACTTAGGAAATCTATCTATGGCCTCAAACAGGCTCCTCGAGCTTGGTATGCCAAGATGGATTCCTTCCTTCTCACAGCGGGTTTCACTAGGTGCCATTTTGATCCTGATGTCTACTTCTTATGGCAAGATGATTCACTTCTAATTTTGGTTCTATATGTTGATGACCTTTTGATCACTGGGAGTTTTTCATCAGCTATTGTAGCAATGAAGGCATCTCTTCAAGATAGATTTGACATGATAGACTTGGGTTTGTTGCACTACTTCCTTGGCATCGAGATCTCATAGTCAGATTTAGGGATTTCTCTTGCACAACCTAAGTATGCTCTTGACTTATTGGCTCAATTTCAAATGGCTGATTGCAAGCCATCTTTGACTCCCTTTCTATTAGGAGTCAAGCTTGAGACTGATTGTTCTTCACCATTGGTTGATGCCACTCAGTATCGACAACTTGTTGGTAGTCTCATCTACTTGACTCACACCAGGCCTGACATTTCATATACAATGGGACTTGTCTCCAGATTCATGTAGGAACCCCATGAGTCGCATTGGAAAGCAGCTAAGAGGATCTTGCATTACATACAGGGTTCACATAGATATGGGATTCACTACAAATTTGGCACAGAGGTTGACTTGGTTGGATATATAGATTCAGACTGGGCTGGTGATTCACAAACTTGTAAGTCCACTTCTGGTTATAGTTTCTCTCTAAGTTTAGGTCTTATCAGTTGGTCTAGCAAGAAGCAAAATGCTATTGCTATATCATCCATAGAGGCAAAGTATAGGGGAGCTGTTAATGCAACCACTGAGGCTATTTGGCTTCAGGAGATTCTTTCTGAGTTTGGCATTCTTATCAGGCAACCCAACATCATTTATTGTGACAATTAGAGTACCATACATATTTGCAAGAATCTGGTTCAGCACCAGTGGACCAAGCACATAGAGATTCACATGCATTTCATTCGAGAGCTTATTCATAGTCAGGTCATTGACTTGATATTTTGCCAGTCTTCAGAGCAGGTTATAGACATCTTCACCAAACCTTTCACTGAGAGCAAGTTCATTCATCTACGAGCTCTTCTTGGGGTGCGATCTACATCTGTAGCAACATCATCTTCATGGGGGGCCTTCTAGCCTCTTCTTTTCTTTTATGTCTCTCTTTTGGGGGGGAGCTTTTTCCTACGGGTTTTCTCCTTTTCTCTATCTTATGGGAGATTTCATTTGTACATGGGTACCTCATTAGGCCTAGTTGTTAGGACCCATTTTATATTTCCACACTTCACACCTAAGCTGCACTTATGGGGGGTATTAGTGTAGGTTTTTATTTTTCCCTATTTATTAATTAGGGAAATTGTATTTCTTGTGCATACATGGAGTTTTCCTACATTTGTGGGATAGGCTAGCTTATGTGGAGGTGTGTGTCATAGATGTGTCATAGGTGTCATAAGAATGTCATAAGTAAGTCCCTTGATGGGAGTTACTTCTCTATTCTTAGCACCTTGTCACCACCTTTCATGGAGGAGTTACATTCTATTCTTGGGGTGCCTTGTCCACCTTTTGCAGAGGAGTTACTTTCGTACTCTCCTATTTTGAGTACTCATTTTGGCCATTCTATGCTAATTCAGATTTGGTTTTCTCCATTTTGTTTTGTGCAATTTATCTTCTTGTTATTGTCAAATTGCTTTAGCATCTTGTGGTGTGCACTTGTTTATCTTGTGTGATCACGTGTTCATTGCACTCGCATTATCCAAATTTTGGAAACAACTCTGATAACCACATGTCAGCATCTAAGTCTCATAGAGGCACCCATGTTTCATTCTACCTTTTGACAAAGACTTTCAATGGACCAAGTAGCATAGAGAGCAAAAAGTGCCAGGTGGTAGTTGCGAAGACCTTGAACGACCTTTTTGAAGAAGGCAGTGGAAGACACCACATTCCCCAGATAGAGAAGTGAAAGATACCACGTATCTTCCTAGGAGTAGCAGAGATCACCACATGTCAATTTCTGAGAGACCATCTTTGAGCCTAATTGCCAAATAAAGATTGTGGTGGGTTCCTGAACATTTTTTCAAAGGTTTGAGGAAGCACCGAGTGTCAACAAGTGAAGACTACCACGTGCATCCATCCTTTCCTAAAAGTTGCCCAAATAAGGAATGCATAAGTTTTGTTTGATAAAGTTGCAAAGTATCGAGGAAGTAGGCTGTGACAGGTGTTGAAGGTGGAGTGTTCCTGAGTAGAATATAGGGAAAGCAGAATTGGCCAAGTGTCATCCTTTGGTGCCTTCTAGACAATAGGAGGGAACATTTATAAATTGACTAAGTGTCCTCTTCCATTTCAAAGTGCCCGTCTACCTGTTATAGCAAAAATTTGGGGAAATTCAGTGAGAGTTACTTCGGGTAGATAAAATAGTGCACCGAGTAAATTTTTTTGGCTTAAAAGCATTGAAGATGCCATCCGTTTGTCCCCTAATAATAGAGGTAGAGTAGATAGTTGAGCAACCAAACAAATGATGGAATGAAGAATTTCCATCGTGAAGAGAGGTACTAGACATGGATTACCATGCCACAGTCAAGGCAGTTCCTGATAAGACCAGGATGCATCCAAAGCATTGAATGCACCATCTATTTTGTCCCTTGTGAGTGAAGGACAGAGTGGAATTGCATGGGAAAGAAAGTGATCGAAGGTGACATACGAAGCTATATAAGCAGGATTGTAAAATAAAAAAAGGGGGGGGAATTCTCATAGTTTTAGACTTTCAGAGTTTTTAACCAATAATATCATTTGCTTTTGTTATATTTTCCTGAGTTGAAAGGTTTATATGACTATGTGTGTTTTTGCATCTTTTGTATGACTGGAAGATTCAATAAGAAAATTGAACACTATGCCCTTATTGATGTTATCTGTGTCATTTATAAAGTAGTATATGCTGTAGATTTTCTAGTGTTGTGATTGGAAATGTTATTTGCTTCTGTCCCATTTTTTGGAGTCTGAAGTTCTACATAACTATGCGTGACTTCTACGCCTCTAATGTGATTGGAAGATTCTATCAAGAAGATTGAACACTATGCCTTTGTTGACAATTCTTGTATCTCAGCAAAAGACTCCCCTGTTATGAGCCTCTATTTCTATTATTCCAATCTTTTACATTGATCATGCACCTGTCTGCTCTTAAATGTAATAGTATCATATAATACTCTCACTGTGCTCAGGTTAGGATTAGGATTACACTTAGGCACATCACCATAGTTAGGTTTCAATTATTGCATTTTGCATTTTTGTTTAGTCTCCTATCCCTTTTCCCCAACACCCAATACAAAAGAAGAGACCAACTTCTCTAAAATCTGGAGGTTGTTTCAAGCCGCATTGTCCCACAGCTTGAAACTTCCCATTGTTGATTGATTAAGATCAAGCTCAATTTTTGTCATCAACATATACTCTTAAAAAATGATACACAACCAATAAATAGGAAATAACAAAGAAAACAACACATGACTATCTAAATAATAGGACTAAATAACAAACATGACACTTGTGTAAGAGCACCTTGGGGTAAGAGACAAACCTACCTACCTATGTACAATAGAACATGAAAGAGACTTAGTAACAAAAATTGAGATACCTCCCATTTATAGGGATGGGAAGGCTCTCACCATTAAATTTATCAAGTTCAAAGGCATTGTTCTCCTTGAAACATGTGACAATATAAGGTCCACTCTAAAGGTTGTCAAACTTGGAGTGTTTTCCTAGATTTGCACAGTTCTCATCCCACTTGAGGACTATATCTCCTTATTGAAATGTTCTAGAGGAATTTATATTGTCAAATTACTTCTTAACTTGATTATGATTATACCACATTATGTGCATATCACTTTCTCTTATCTCATCCTACTATCTTAGCTCATTCATTCTCACTTTCATAGCATCATCTTCTAGGAGTTTAAGTTGGTGGGAAAGCTCTAATATAGGAAGCTCAAGGGAGATAGGAAGTCTTGCCTCTCTACCATATACAAGGAGGTATGGGTAGTTTCAAGTAGCCTTGTTAGGTATCACTCTATCTACCTATAGGGTAGTCCTCAATCTAGTATGCCAATCCCTTTGACTATCCTCCATAGTCCTTTTGATGATCCTTAACAAGTTATTATTTGTGGAATTTATTAGTCCATTACCTTGTGGGTAATATTTAGAGGATGATTTAAGGTAGATTCCATTTTAAATATCCCATTGACATATATTGGCACTACTAAAGGCCAAGGCATTTCCATAAATGATAGTTGAAGGCACACCAAATCTGGTCATAAGGTTGTCATAAAATTCTAGGACAAAATTCTCATTGGCTTATTTGAGGGTAGCTACTTCAACCCACCTTGTGAAGTAGTCCATGGATATGATGATCCACTTGTGTCCAATAATTTAAGGGGGATGGATAATACTTATGAAATCCAAGCCCTACTACATGAAGGGTTATTCTACTTGTATTGGTTGCAAAATAAGGGCAACTAACTTCTACTTGCTAATGAACATGACACATATTGAACACTTCCTTACCCAAGAGTGTACCTATCTAAAAAATGTGGGAAAAAAGTAACTAGTTATAATGACATTAGAGGTTTTAGTCTTGGAAATAAAATATCCACCAGTAGGACCATCATGGAACTATTCAAGTAAGTTGTCCACTTGACATGATTCCACACACCTCAAAAGAATACCTCCTATGTCCTTAAAATGTACTCCATATATCAAGACATAGGGTATAGTTTTCAACCTAAAGTTAATCCTCTTGGATCTATCCAACCTTATAGGACATTGGCCTCATTAGAAAATCCTAATCACATCATGTGTACAACTAAGAGGGGTGTTGTTTGTAGCTGCTTGTTGGCTATCATGGACTACCAACACTTGATATTTGGCTTCCTTTATGTATTCTACAAGGTTATCACATAACCATCTACCCTTGATAATATTTTTAACTCTAAATTTAAGGTCATACTCCATGCATTTTATTACCCACCCAACTCTCTTCTCATTGAGGTCTTTATTAATTATGAACTCCTTGATTCTTGGGTGTACTACCATGACTATGATCTTGCTATTTGACAACATGTAACTAAATTTATTCAACCCTCTCACCACAATAAGAACATATTTATATAAAAAATTATACCTCTCTTCATATCCCTCTAATTCCTAACTAAATAAGGCAATAAGCTATTTTAGGCCTTCACCATTCTGCTGCATTAACATGGTAGAAATTTCATCTGATGTAGAGAAAGCATACAAGTATAATTCCTTGATAAAGTAAGGATTAAGGAGTGTAGGTGCATAATATATGGCCTCCTTGATAGCCTCAAATTTACTCTTACCTTCTTTGCTCCATGTGAACTCCTTGTGTTTCCTTAGCATGTGTGTAAGAGGTTTAATAAACTCTGCAAAGCCTGAGATAAGCCTTCTTATGAAATTTATCTTCCCCAAGAAACTTTGTAGAACTTTCTTGTGCTTGGGAAGGGGTAAGGATAAAATGGATTCAAATCTCTCATGGTCTATATAAAAAACCATTTTTTGACACTACATGACCTAATAATCTGCCCTTATAAACAATAAAGATGCATTTCTTAGGATTTAATGACACTCTAAACTACCTGCATCTTTCAAAGAATGGTTTCAAGTGAGAATATTGTCTGCTATGCCATTTGAAAAAATAATGATGTCATCAAGGTAGATGAGAACCATTTTATTGATCAACCCCTCAAAGGCAACATCCATTTCCCTTTAAAAATTTTCCCCTACATTGGATAGTCCAAAGGGCATTTTCATGTATGCATAAGTGCCCCACTTTGAGGTGAAGGTAGTATTACGCATATCCTCTTCCTTGACTAAGATTTGGTTGTAAATAGAGTATCCATCAAGTAATGAGAACCTATAAGAGACTACAACATTTTGAAGAACATGGTCCATTGATGGTAGTGGGTAGCGGTCTCTTAGAGACACCTTATTGAGGTGTCTAAAATAAACACATAAGCGTATTTCCAAATTATTATTCCTCACTAGAGAAAGGTTTTCCACCCATTAGGAATGTTTGATGGGGAGTATTATCCTTGACTCAATAAATTTAATAAACTCCCTTCTCATTAGATCCTCTACCTTTGGATTGATAGGCCTTTGTTTTTATCTCGCTAGCTTTGTATTGCTTGTTGTACAAGTTTGGGATCAAAACCTTTTAAGTTATGATACTACTATGAAAATACATATGAATATTCTTGACATAAGGCAATAAAGGTAACTCTCTCTTCTATTGTGTTAACCTTTCCCAATTTCAACAACTTTTCCTTAAAGATCTCTACCTTCTCATAATGCGCTTCCTTAGTAGAGATACATACCTCGTCTTTTCTCATCTGGTCATCTTCATTGAAGATTATTTCCAAAGTCACAAGTAAATTAGGCATATTATTAGACCTTAACTTCATTAAATAATTCATAATATTGGTGTTGGAACTTACTTTGGTTCTTGTGGTAAAATTTTGCCTCTTGCATGAGAAAGCATACAAATTGCTTCATTATCAAAAACCTACCAACTCAACTCATTTTCAGGTATAGCTAACCTACATATGACTTTGAGTTTGGATTTACTTTGATTCCCTTTTGATCCCTCTAAAATATCATATTGAACACCGATGGTTATAAGCCTATTTTTATAGTGATTTGCCTCCTTTGGTATGGACTGTATGTTGAATGACAAGAAATATTATATGAGGTCTAATACTTAGTGTTTATAGGCCTTTAATTAATGTTTCTTTACTACAATAATACCCATTAATTATTTCAAAACAATCTCACTATCACATTTTACTTGAAGGAGTTTGATACCTATCCTTCTTGCTTCTTACAACCCATGTAGAAGAGGTTGATACTCAGCTGTGTTTGAATTATAGATAAATTGGAACCTTGAAATTGAGTAGTATTTCTGATTTGAAGGGGAAACCAGCATCACTCCATGCCCACTACCATTTTTTACCTTGATCCATCAAAGAATAAGGTTGATAAACCATCATTTTATTGATTTATGCTTGTCAGGCTAGGCATAGTAGCACCCTTCTCATGCATATAATACAATTCTAAATTTTCATCCTCAATGGTTTTATAAGGATAAAATACATGGTTTTTAGCTTCTCATTTATCCTATTAGAGATATGATATTCCCTCAAGATGATCATTAGGCTCTTCCTCACTAGCATTCTCATCTTCATCAAGTATGGTATAGTTGACATTTGAAGGACTTGACATATAGGGTTCTAAGTGGAATATTGAAAGAGACTCATACCTAATAGTGACCATAGTATCATATCTAATCCTAAAGACCCTATATCACCAATAAGAGGAAATGCAACCCCAAATCTTCATAGTAACATCCCTAGATAAGCATATGGAAAAGTATGGGGGTAAATCAACAACCATGACATCCTGAGTACTAAAACAATTTGGAAAGGCTGCTAATGTAATATTTAATTCCTTTAAGACACCTAATATCTTTGTGGGAGAGCAATCTAACTATAAGATACCCTTTTCATTAGGCACATAGTTGAGTTCTAGCTTGTCTACTATGGCCTTAGGCATGACTGATGTTGAGGTACCAGAATCTATCATAAAATTATGGACAAGATAGTCCCCTATGATGAATGACAAGTAAAATGGAAGGGGATTAACAAATTAGGGGATTAAAACTAAGATAACCATCACTGACATAAATAGTATTTACCTTGTCAACGACCTTGTTCACATGAGAAAGCTCTTGTTGGAGGATGTCTTTCTACCCTAGAATGGATATAGAATCCCACATATAAATTCTAATGTTATACCTCTTCATGTGGTCCAAAATATTGAATGGAAGATTGGTATTCTTGGGCTGCACCATGGAGGTATAAGTATCACTTAACACTTGAGCGATTTGAGGAACAAATGGAGCCTTCTATTGCAACCCATATGCCTAAGGTACTTGTTGAGTTAGAGGGGTCTTAGTGGATGAATTATAAGAGAGAGGTTGTTGAGTGAATTGATTAAGTGTAGAAGAGACCTTAGGCTACCCCAAACTATCATCCATCATCCTCATTTTAACCCTTGTATGTGTTGTAAGTGTATCATCTACCTTTAGTGCAGTCTATCACAAATTTTTTTCCACATGCTCAAATATATGCTCCCCCTATTGAAAGTTCACACAAGTGGTGTTAGATAGTGATTTTCTCACATTTCCTTACTATTGGCTTAGAACCTATGATGGTGTCATGATAGGCAGGTCACCTTGAGTCATTAGAAGACCTGGTGGTGGAGGAGGCATTATGTCATGGCCTTAAAATGAAGGAGATTGTTGCTAACTAGGATTCTCATATGCCTATCCATTTAAAGACATTACCATCTCATTACCTTAACCCCATGATTTCTACCATTGGACCTTTATTGCAATATTATTTTGTGTGGGTACTAATGCTCTTGATCTACTTATAGCTATGGGATTGTAACTTTTGCATGGCCTAGATTGATTAATTTATCCTTGGACTTATTGGTTTGGAGGGTAAGGAGGTCTGTTATAATAATAATATTGGTATGGGACCTGATAAGTGTTTTGATAAGGCCTATATGAGGTATGCTATTATGTTTTTAAGGCCACCAATTTATTATTTTATGATTTCAATAAGACTTCAATTTTCCCAAGCCTATTCATTTGGATGTCATATAATTTTACTTGATTATTTGGAGTAGGAAAGGGAGCAATGGTGGGTGGAGTAGGTAGGATCTCAAGAAAGAGGGGCATGAAGGGTCTTGGTGTTAGTTTCCCTGCTTGTATCAAATAATTTTATACCCTTATAGTGTTAGAGGTACAATCATTGAGAAGGGGGGAATAAGTGATGCAAGATAATCCAATAAAATTTCCAACTCTTAAACATTCATCATACATCAATCTTAATCAAGCAACATAAACATGAATGCACATACATCTAAAGCATACATAAGATCATACATCACATGAACACATCATATATGTGGGAAATCCTCTTGGGGGATAAAACCCATTGAACCATATAATATGGAATATAGTTCCATAAAAAAATATCCAACATTCAGACCAACACCCACTATTCAAGGAACAACCATCCCTTAGTTTAGTGAGGCACCAATCCCATAAGGAGCTGCTGCCCCTATCTAGCTGAGCACCCACTACAACTAGACCTTTAGTAATATTTATTTACAAGGAGGAACCAACCCCCTAAGAAATTAATAAACCATTAAAATACCTAAATTTATCAACTTAAAAACCTATTACTACTCTTAAACTAATGATGATTACCCTTTGTCTTCACTCTTCACCTTCAATCTCTCTTAAGCTGCCTCTAGGGCTAACTTTCTCAAACTACCTCTTCTAGGCTCATTAGGTCCAATGACTTGTGTGTCCTCCTACATAAAATTTATAAAATAAACATGTTTTATATTTATCATACTCTATTATTACTCAATTAATTTTACCTTATCTTTCAAAGGTTCTCTTCTTCACTTGAATCTTTGCTCACAGCTAACACAATTAGTCCAATTATACCTTATTTTTATACCACTCTCTTTATTTAACCCATCTTGGTTAGATAAGATGCTTTATATATTTAAAAAAAAATTAAAATAGGTCCATACATATGTTACATGTGATAACCACACTCTCATACATAAGTCATTACCTCATTATCCCCAAACCACCATTATGTCTTGGTGAGACCTAAAACAATTAGGTCTTCATACTCACACATTATTGTGAGACTATTAGACCACCTTCATCCTTTATAAATTATTATAAAATATAAAACCTATCTCCAATATACCCTTTATTTATCCCTCATGGGTTCATGCCACCTAAAATACCAACACACCACTCAAACCTACTAATTAGGTTTTCTTGCTCTTCAGGGCTTCAAACATAAAAAACACAATATCAAACTTATGAATTAAATAATCAAGTATTTCACATATCCATATGATTATACAACATTGGTTAAACCTTAAATACCTTAGATACACCTACATGTTCTTTAGACTTCAAAATAGTCTGTAAGCACTTAATTCAACTCTCTTAGAATGACCACTTAGAGTGGTCATATATAGTCAAAATATAATTATAATATTTTGAATTTACACAACTAATCAGGGGGAAAATATGATAAAAAATGACTTATAATAATCCTTAGATACTTATATAACATCTCCATACTCATTTTCTTCTTCAATTCTACTTAGAACACCTTTAACAGACTCCTGCAACATGGTCACTCAAACTACCAGTACACAATCAACTTTTAAGAAATTGTTCACATAGAAGATGGATTGGTAAAACATCCAAAATATATAAATATAATATTCATAGAGTGAAAAACACTCTTTAATATTTAATTCATCTTGAAACATAAATAAACTATCAAGAACACTTTAATTATCCTTCTTGGGTCACTTGCAAAACATGGTTAAACACATAATCAACTTTGGAGATCAATATATTTGACTGTACAAACATTAAAAACTTATAAATAGATTATATAGATGGTCCTTGAAGAAATTTAAAAATTTTATTTTTTAATTCATCAAAAAATACATCTTGGATTAAAAGATATTGCAGAAAAATTGAGCACTAGTTTTCCCTCATTAATTTGAATATTCAAATTCTAACAGCCACTGAGCAGATGTTAACCATTGAGCAATTTAACCTCATGTCATGATCCATATAAAATTTATAAAAAAATGATCTATATATATCCATGTATTACCTTGGTATTTATCTTGTAATTCTCATCATCAATATGAGATCCTCGCTTCTATGATCATGCCACTTGGTAGCCCCACGTGCATTCTATGCACATTGACTAGTTGACTCCAATTAGATCCCACCATTTGGAATAATCATGCATATTTAGATAATTATTTTAAATTATAACTTAATAATTTACCATTGGATCATAAATTCATGATCATACACTCATCATTAGATCTTCATCTATCAAATTAGATGCTCATAGTAGATCTGCTGCTCAAACTTTGTGATTGTTACACATGTCAGTAGCACATGTAATCTTGACCATTTAAATTTTATCAAAAAAATTAGATCCTTATAAAATAAGAGTAAATTATCTCTTTAGATATTCATCACTTAATTAAACACTAATTGTAGATCTCCTCTTACAATTTTGGCTAAGTACAGAAACTTAGTGAACACTGTTGAACTTTGTCTGAGAAGCCAACTTTTCACCTTAATAACTTTTGATACACTCAAAATCATGACCTAAAATTTGAAACATATGATATAATCACATATGGGAATGCATAAATGTATCAATATGAACCTAAAACCTTTAAATGTGTGATAAATGACATCATCAATTTGCTCACTTAGCTTTATCTTTCAAGATGACTACTTGAGCTTATACATTCATATGAATATTTTGATGAATTTAATTCACTTCCATAAGCACTCTAAGCACTCAAAATCCCATATGGTATATGAAACATGTCCATATAATAAATATAATCTATCAATTTCTTATATAAGTCAAAAACTAAAGAACCATGCAGGAACACTGAAGCACATTGAATCACACTTTGTCATTGTCAATCTAACACACATGAAACTTCATCAAACACCTTGGTCATCTTGAATACATCATTGAAAAACCTCTAAAAATCTCCTTATTTATCATTGATGTCAACACCAATATAAATCACTTTCTCCCCCTTTGACATAATTATAAAGTGGGCTCAACTCCTGATCTTATGGACCTAAAAAGTCTTCAAGGACCAAAAATAGGAAAGTACCACCTCTAAGAGATGATACAGACTCCCCATTACAACGTACATACCTTTGAGCTTCTCAAACATGCTCCATGACTATACTCTTCTTTGATCATGAATATATTCTATGAAGATAAATCATATATGAACATTAGAATTTTCATGAACTTACCTTGAAAACATTAAGAGGGACTAAACCTAAGTCACCTAAGCATAAACACCCTTTTGATCATCTTCATACCATCTCCAACCATGAATACAAAACTTCATAACATGAAAAAATAGCACAATTGCCTCCATACCTTCTCTCTCAGATTCAACTACACATTCCTCTAATCCTAAGACCTGACCATTTACAAATCTCCCACTTTGTCTATGTATGAGGATTTAATACATTATCAAAATAATTGACTTGGTTTGATCAAGTCATCATATCAAAATTATTGAGTTCACATCTATAAAATACTTATTCATATCTCAACCATGACTGAAACATCCCACATATGCTCTTGATCTCATCAAGAATATATTCAGATGATATTCTTGTCTTGAAAGATCAACCAACGTATAACTAGTATCCACCATTCTTCTTCTTGCTTATCAAGTGTCTCCTTGAAGCCTAGATAGAGACATCCTAACCCATAATTTTATAGAATAATGTGAAACCAATATTTTTCCACAACTCCTCATATTCCTTCTCCTCCTTGGTCAATTGATACTAATAATAATTTTTCTTATTCTTAGGCTTAAAAGAAGCAACATGCTCATCCACTACAATATTCTCCTTTTATTTTAATAAAGAGTTGTCAATACATGGAAACAAAAAAATTTCATCACATAAATTTTCATCTGAAGAAAGAACATCATCACTAGGAATTGATAACTGATGTTCTTTTCATGAAATTTGCTCAACAATATCAATATGTTTACTTGTATCCATACACACCTTAGAACTAGCCTCAACTAGCACCTTGGTATTTTATTTGAGATCAACTTGAACTAAATTTTGATTGTATTTTTTTATCTAGATACATGCCACATTCTCTTGGCATTCCTAAACCTTCTTCATATCTGATTCCTCTTTTGCTTTAGAATGAAGTTCAACTTGTTCTTTCAGCTCAACTAAATTAGTTTTCTTGGTTTTCACTTCCTTAGGATCCCATACCAAGGATTGACCTTTCTTGAGCACACTAGGATGTCCATGCTCCTTCTTATGATTTGATATATTTCTAATACAAAATATTTCAATATGACCAACTTGATGACAAATGAAAAAAATAACATCATTCATACCTTCTACTTAATGAATATTATAAATCTCAATAAATATACCATCTTGTCTCTTAGGTTCATTATGCTCAAACTTAACTATATTTTGTCTCTATACCTGGATTAATCCTTTCTCATGAATTCTTGGGTAGAATCTAGAAATATGTCCCATGTCATGATAATTATACAAAAATACATTATCCATACCTCTAATTGACCAGCTGTTCTTCCTTCTACAATTTGTTGCCTTATGATGAAACATATGACAAGAATAACAATGACCATTAAAATATTTCATACCTCATAGTACTTGGATACCTGATGGATATTTTCTTGTTTATCTTGGTTCTTACATCCTTCTTGTATTGATATGACCTCTCTCACTATTTTTTAGTCTTGTTTACCTTGACAAAAAATTGCGCATGCTCATCATTTAATGAATCTAGCTTGGTCTTCATTTGAATTCTCTCATCCTCTTTAGCTCTCATACTTGAACATGTAGCCTCTAACTAAATTCTAAGAACTTGGATAGTCTCCTTATCCATCTTATCTTATTTATCCATGTCATCCTTTAATCAACATGATTGCTCTTCCATAATCTTTATAGAATCAATATTGGACATCAACTCATCATGCTCACCTTGCTTTGAACTTAGTTTGCATTTGTCTCTTCTAAATAAGTTTTGAGACGTTTGCATTATTCCTCTTTTGAACTCAAATTAGTCTTTGTAATCCTTAATTGATCCTTAAGATCCTACATGGTCATCTTGTATTCTTTGAATATTTAACTTAATCTCTCAAACTTGGTTTGAATATGACTTATCTTTTCACTATGTTTCATGAACTATTCATTAAGTTACTTAGTCTTCATCTCATGTTCAACATCCTTGGAATTAGAATTAATCTTACCAATTTTAAAATGACTAATATGTTCTTAAATAATTTTGACTATTGATCCTAACTCAATATTTTATTTCCTGAACTACTTATCCATCTTTGTACCTTGAATCACCTTTAAGTGGTTAAACTTACAATGAAGGTCCTAATTTGATACTAATTATTAGAGGTAAAATTGATGAGGGGTGGGGGTGAATTAGTGATGAAATATAATCCAATTCAATTCTCAACTCTTAAACATTCAATATACATCAATCTTTATCAATCAACATAAACATGAAAACACATACATCACATGAACACATCATATATGTGAGAAAATATCTTGGGGGATAAAACCCACTGAAACCTAAAATATGGACTAAAATCCTATAAAATAAGATCCAAAATTTATACCATCACCTCATAATCAAATAACACCCATCCCTTACTTTATTGAGACACTAATCCCACAAGGAGTTATTGCCCCTGTCTCGCTAAGCATCCACTACAACTAGACCTTTAACAAGATTTATCTTACAAGGAGGAAAAAAAACCATAAGAAAAAATTAAACCAATAATATACCTAAATATATCACCTTAAAAACCTATTTATACTCTTTAATTGATGATGATCACCCTTTGTCTTCACTCTTCACCTTCAACCTCTCTTAAGTTACCTCTAGGGCTAACTTGCTTAAACTACCTCTTCTAGGCTCATTAAGTCCAATGACATGTGTGTCCTCCTATATAAAATTGATAAAATAAAAATGTATGATATTTATCACACTCTATTGGTCCTCAATGACCTATAACTTCTCTTTCAAATGTTATCTTCTTTGCTTGAATCTTCACTCACACAACTAGCACAATTAGTCTAATTATGCCTCATTTTTATACCACTCTATTTCTTTAACCCATATTGGTTGGAAAAGATGATTTAAATATCTGAATAATATTTAAAATAGGTTCATACACATGTTACAGTGATAAGCACACTCTCATAGGTTGGTCATTACCTCATTACCCCAAACCACCATTAGGTCTTGGTGAGACCTAAAACAATTAGGCCTTCATACTCACACGTTATATATGAGACTACTTGAACCAAATTCATCATTTATAACTGATTAAAAAACATAAAACCTATATATAATATACAATTTATTACTCTCTCATGTTTATATTCCACTTATAACACTAACTGACCACTCAAACCTACCAATTAGGTCTCCTTGATCTTCAGGTCTTCAAACACAAAAAACACAGTCTCAAATTTTTGAAGCAAATACTCAATTATTTCACATAGAAATATGATTAGATCACATGGGTTAACCATTTATGATATTAAATACACCTCCATGTGATTTATACACTTCAACATAGGCTCTAAGCACTCCATTGAACTCTCTCAAAATGACCATTCAAACTGGTCATACAATGTCAAAATATAGTTATAATATTTTGACTCTCCAAAATTGATCAAGCAAGAAATATGATAATAAATTACTTATAATAATACTTATAAACTTATATAAAATTTCCATACTCATTTTATTCTTAAATTTTACTTATAAAACCTTCAACACACTCCTGCAACATGGTCACTCAAACTGCCAGTGCACAATCAACTTCTAAGAAATTGTTCACATAGAAGATATATTGGTCAAACCTAAAGAATATATATAGATAATATGAATGGATTATAAAAAAATCTAAAATATTTAATTCATATTTAAACATCAATAAATTATCAAGAACACTTCAATTATCCTTCTTGGGTCACTTGCATAACATGGCCAAACACATAGTCAACTTTGGAGCTCAATATATTTGATTATTCAAACACTGAAAACTTATAAATGGATTATATAGATTTTAATAAAATTTATTTATTACTTTTATTTTTAATTCATCAATAAATTCATCTTTAATAAAAATATATAGCATAAAAATTGAGCACTAGTTTTCCCTCATTAAT
Organism: Torreya grandis; assembly: GCA_037957365.1. Classification (NCBI taxonomy): domain Eukaryota; kingdom Viridiplantae; phylum Streptophyta; class Pinopsida; order Cupressales; family Taxaceae; genus Torreya; species Torreya grandis. The sequence goes on along the minus strand of JARHVA010000083.1, from coordinate 969,090 downwards.
TTAAATATTCAAATTCCAACAGTCATTGAGCAGATGTTAAACATCAAACACTTTAAACTCATATTATTCTCCCTAGAAGATTTGGAAAAAAATGATCCATCAATATCCATATATTATCTTGGTATTCATATTGAAATTATCACCATCCATCTAAGATACTTGCTTTCATGATCGTGCCACTTGGCAGCCTCATGTGCCTTCTACACACATTAACTAGTTGACTCCAATCAGCTCTAACCACTTGGCAACTCCATGCATATTCAAATCACACTTTGAAATTTTGACTTAATATACACTATTTTATTATCATTTCATGATCATACATTCACCATTGGATCTTCATTTATAATATTAAATTTTCATCATAGATCTACTGCTCAAACTCCATGATTGTGACACATGTCACTAGCGCATGAAATCTTGACCATTTGAATTTGATAAATTCCATTAGATCCTTATCTAATTAGAGTAAATTATTTCCATATTTCTTCATCACTTGATTAAATTCTATCCATAGATCTCCTCTTGCAATTTTGGATAAGTATAGAAACTAAGTGAACACTGTTGAACTCTATTTGAGAAGCCAAATTTGCACCTTAATAACTTTTGATGTGCTCAACCTCATGAAATAAAATTATAAATATATGATATCCTCAAAAATGGGAATATATAAATGTATAAATATTCTCCTAAAGCCTTCACACATGTGAAAAATGGCATCATCAATTTACTCACTCAATTTTATCTATCAAGATGACTACTTGAGCTTAGACATTCATATGATTATTATGATGAATTCCTTCACTTCCATAAGCACTAATAACACCCCATAGGGTCTATTTAACATTTAAATATCATCAATATTATCCATAAATTGACTATCTAAGTTAAACACTACAAAGACATGTAGGAACATTGAAGTACATTAAAGCACACTTTATCATTGTCAATCTAACACACATGACACTTCATCAACCACCTTGGTCACCTTGGAGACATCATTGACAAACTTTCAACATATAGAGATTTCATAAGCCTCAGGTAAAGTTTTCACACCCATGTATTAGATCAATACTATAATATCTAAGTCCAAGGCTCTTAATTAGTAAAAAAAAGCATAATTGGGTGTGAGATTTTTGATAAAAAGGATTCTATCCCAAATATTTTGAAATCTATAGTTGAAGTCAATCATATATTCCTGGGGTGCCCTCTTTATTGAGGTGAGTTGTTCAAATATTTACACATGGTCACTCCTATATTTAAATTTATTTCCAAGACACTCATCAAACTCATCCCAATTATTGATCTAAGTAGGATTCAAACCTCTATACCATTATAGTGCTTTGCCTTTCAAGGATTTGGCTAGTAGTCTCATGGTTAAATTCTCCTAGGTGATATTATGCACTAAGCATAGGTTTGTAATGTTATATACGTAATTTATAGGAGTGGTGGAGTTTTCTAATATAAAATAAGGAAAATGTTTCAAGGAGGTAGTTGGGATATCATCATATTGTTTGAGGGTTGCCACCATTGAAAGGTATAAAAGCTTGTAATCTAGGCCTTACCATTAGGATTAGTGGACTTTTAAGGGGGACTATGTATGGGTATAATTTATAGAATTTGGAGATGTGGGAGAATTTGGGGGGTGTGAGGTTGGGATTAAAAACATGAACCCTCTTTATCCTTATAATATCTAATGGAAATTCAACAAACTGAACTTACTTCCCTTTTGAAGCAGACCTAATATAGATTTGGTGCATGAACTTGCCTTCCAATCTATTGATGACTATATTAAGGCCTCAAAATATACTTTCAAATTGTCAAGATTTCTAAAATAGATGTCCAAGTGCCTTTATTTTAGTCTCACTCCAATAGTTCTAGAACTATTGGAGTTCTAGGATGTACCCTAGCTAAAGAGAGAAGTTTCAAAGTCCTATCCTCAAAACTAGTCCAACATGGGAGTGACCTTAGACTTTGGGCTATCTAGTTTTCAAGTCACACCTCTAGTTTTCATGGGGATATATCCCTTAATATGATAATTTAGTACTTTATAAGACCTAAATATTTCTCTAAGAAAAGGGAGAAGGATGTGAAAACTAAAATAAGAATCTAACCTAGGTGGTGATGCACCAATTGATCAATGTTCCACTCTCAACTATTTCATTTGATGATTACTAAAGAATCTAATTAAGAAAAGGGTTGATCAAACTCTTCAACAATGTTTCAAACATGTTTTGAAAGAATGTTGAAAATAGACCTACAACTTGAAGGACATAAAGAGATAGGTCTATGTAAGAAACCATAGACTTATGACACTTTAAGGGAAACCTTGCTTGATGACACTTCGCATAACTTACAAGAAACTAACAAACTTGAATCTAGGTAAATGAAGGACTTATAGATTATGAATAGAAACATACATTTTATAGATAAAACTCTAATGAAGTACACTTAGAGTTTAACCAAACTATGAAATTGTCTTTTAGTGCTTTAAAAAAGTTTACAAAATGATTTTTGTAGAGCTTTGCTACACCTAGTCGATAGATGGTAAACAATATCTCAATGCCTAGTTTTTTAGATAAAATGGAAGGCAAGAGAGGGAAATATAGGTGTAGGAGGGGTCATCAATGAGACCCAAAGTGATATAGGGTTGTTACTCAATATTATCTCTCTCCTTGAGCATCGACACTCCATTGATGAGACTAATTTTGGCATTATGGAGGCTATAATTCCTTGAATTGACCTCATTCATGAATTAACCATTATAAAAATAGCTCAACATTTCCTCATTTAGTATTTATGTAATGCACATGGGGTGAAAATAGGTCCACTTGAGGTATTGATCAACCTTTCCATCAATATGCATGCGAAATGCTTCATGAAACTACCTCTGACCTAAAATAATGGCTCCCATTTTGGTGTAGGATCACCTAGATGACTATTACAATACATGGATATGGTCCATTAATGGTCTCACTCCACCCTTTTCTCCTTATATCCTTCTTTTTACATGATAAATAGGCCTGTGTGGTCTTATTTCCAACCTTCTACTTATATCCGTTGTGTGAGTGGTATTTGCAGTTATACATAGACTTTAAACTTACTTGATGGGACTTAGATGATCCTTGAAAGACATTTTATACATTGGTATTGAGATTTTTGAAAAGTTATTTACCTTCAACATACCTTAGCCTTGTATTACTAGGATAAATAGACTACCTCATATATTGGTAATATAGATGGGGATGATGATAACATTTCTAGTCAGTTTCATGAGCTATATTGGTGCTGGATGGATAGAGCAAGTCCCGAACCTACCCTACCTATGATTCAAAATTCTTCCTTAGGCTCTATAACACAAAATTTGACTAAAACCTCATAAATTTACCTCTTTAGAAGGTATCTTTACATATTTCATACCATTCAAGACCATGAGTTGAATCCCCTTTAAGTTGCATATAGGATCCAAGTGATAAACTAACAACTTCTGAGAAAAAGAATGCATTTTCACTTAAACCTCTCTATACTGGTCATTATTAGGGTTTAAGGGAGGTTTGGGAGTCTTAGGCCTAGTTCTCAAATATCTGAGCTTGTGTTTGTGAACTATCTACACCAATCCTAAGCTAATAGGTCCTCTCACCTCCCATGAACATTCAGACCCTCCATGTATAAAATTCAAATTATGACAAGCACTTCAAGGTGATCCTTATATGAAGAATTTTCTCTTTGAGTGATCTTTGCATGTCTACAATAATAAAGGTTTACCTTAATGACATTCCCAAGGGCTTGAACTTATCCAAGGTCCCTCAAAAACTATGGTATCCATACCCTTTTGGTCTAGGAGCATCCCCTTTTCTTAGCTTGTCTTCTATTTCACTTTTGAAAGCATAGTCCTAATGGGACTTGAAGGTTCATCTTGTCTACAAACCTGGGACATGGAATTTGGCCTCCATATTGGGGATATAAACCATACTTGCCTCATATATGATTGGGAAAATACCTTGGACACCTCAAAAATTAGTATTATTGCCTTCATTATGCTAATTTCCCTCTTTCTAGTGCATATAACTAAGTGTTCCAAGACCTACAACTCTCTTTCTAATGGACCAATCATGGAGGTCAATATGGGGACCACCAAAAGGCTTAGTTAGGTTCTTTAAGAGTTCCTCTTCCTTTTCTACCTTATTTTACACATGAATATTCTTTGTATCCTAATATTTGGGCTCAAACTAGCTTTCTTAAGCCTATTCTATATAAATCTAATCCTATAAATGACAACCAAGGAGACATGGTGGTGCTTATAGGACCTGAGAATACCTTGAAGGTCATTTCATCACTGAATCCCTTCATTTGTGTGGGTTTTGAGGTGGTATCTCATCATCAAGTCATTTCTGGACTTTGTGTAGGGGTTGAGACATCCAATATATTAATGATGGTTCATACAGTATGGATGTCCAAACCCACAACAAAGGTCATGAATGTTTATTTAATTAACCCCCTAATTTCCCATGAATAGGCTAGATTCCCATGCAAAGGTTCCTTGGAGATATGAGTGTTAGAAGGTGAGGTTAGGGTTATTTGTAGGTAGTTTTGAGTCCTTATTTTATTATCAATCGTTAATATAGCCTATACCCCCATTTTTAATCAATATTCCATTAATTTTTATTCCATAGTGGGACTTAAATCTTCTAGGAGCTCTATCTTAGAAGATGCTTGTGGTGGAGTGGGTGAGCATGTGAACATGCCCCTTGAATTTCTTGTATGCAGGTGGACTAGCTCAAGCTAGGTTTTATGACATTTAGATCACTTTTTCCACCTCATAAATATTTAAACCCATATATTGGGTCTAAAATATTCTTACACTCCTCACCTTGGCCATTGGATTGTCTACCATAACTTGCAGAGGTCCCAAGATACCACCAAGGTCTGTGTGTGAGTCTGCTCTCTTGCCTATGTCACTTCATCTCTTACAGATTTAACTATTGACCTGGTAATTTAGTCTTTAGATAAGGTTGAGGAACCTTCAAATATTAATATCCACTTGAACTAAAATCTCCTAGGGGTCTCAAATAGCTTGTAGACCTCCTAAACCCAGGATGGGCCCTTAATTCACTATATTCTTGCACCAGACAAGCCTTGGTTTGAGATAAAATAATGGGTATACATATTATTTTTCATAGATAAGTGAACTTATGGACCTCTTAAGTAGGTAAATACCACCATCTATACCAATTTTGGGAGCTAGGAGGTGCTTGGAAGGGTCCCATATCACTATTTTAGTTGAAATTAACCCCAAACTATCTAAAGACAATGTACTTAGGTCTGCAAACTTTGACTATGACCTATAGAATTGGCTTTGAGGGTGTTTACAAACCTAGGAAGTATTTAACACATATTAAGAATGAATATCATGTCTAAGTGATGATCCTCTAATACTATCTTCTTGCATAACCCATCTTTTCATTCAACTTAGGTCTCATACTTGCATAGACTATGTGCTCTCATGACTGTGATGATGTCATTATACCTCCTTAGGGTTTGTGGTAATAATGTATACACCCTTTAAAATGTGAGTCTTGTCTCCCTTCATATGGATGGTGTCTATTAATTTAAATGGGGTTGAAACACCACTATATATTAGTAATGCCAACTGTGGCTCCCTTTCACTATGACTTGCTACAGGGTTGTTCTGAGTCTATATAGGTTGGAGATGACTCATATGATAATTAAAACTATAACATAAGTGACTTACATCATAATTCAAGTTTCTTATCATGCATACTCCATTATTCTCATATCAACCTTCTATGATTTGAGCAATCTACCTGGTCCCTCTTAAAACCTTGTTACAGTAGCTTTAAGTCCAGCTTTAGATACACATATTACACTCCTAGGTTGCCATATGACCATATAGGTCTAGTGCCTGATGATCTTAGTGGCATGGATGGTTGTAGTGTAGTGTGGGGATAAACTTTGGATGATCAATCTATTGCAAAGTATCATTGAATTCAATATGAGAGTTGTCTTTGAGGTCATTTATGTCAAAAGAAGCGTAAGAAGGTGGATTTGGTCATTAGTTATTGTAATCATATAAAATATCCAAATTGGTAGTTTGAGTGTGGTTTGTGAAATCCTAACCATAGCTCCTCTTTTCATGCTCTTATGACCCTCCTAGGTACCTTTTTACTTATTCTTAGTCATCTATGGCCTTCTATACGATCATTCTAGCTTAACCAGGCTCTATTTCCTAGGCCAATTCTATCACCCTAGGTCCTGAGCTTTTAGGACAAGAGTGCCATACTTAGACTATAGTACTAGACCCTAGGGTGTCCCATTTTTAGTGCTCCTATCCAATTGTATTTTGAGCCCAAATGACCTTTTTCATCTAATTCTTATCCTTCATCATGTCAGCCTAGCATGAATACATCTAACCCATGACTAATAGTTACCTAGAAAAGCTCATCCAAAGGTAATTTACAAGGAAGAGGTGATAAATATTACAAATAAAGTAAGAGTATAAGAAAAATTCTAAGGCAAATTTATTTATTCTTTACATACAATCACCCAACATAGTTGTAAACACATTCAAGCTCTCATACCAGTCCCTAGCCACCTCAAACACTCTCAATTTGGCATTCTTTCATCCATATAACACTATTTGAGAAAGCACATTTATGTGGGAGAACTACATATTTCTTGATCCCTCTTCAGAGTATTGGTATGTAGGCAGTGTGCCCACACAAGGTGTGTGGATCACATGTTCAGTGCATCTTACACATACTAACCCCCCCTCTTTCTCAAGTTTTATTCAAACATAATGAAGGTCTAGGGTTTGAATATTAAATCATCTCTACAAGGACATATATTGACATTCAAAATTCAATATTTCATAGACAAACTCATACAAAGATTGTGAACAAAACCCAAAAAACTCAGATCTCTGTGACTAGTTTGGATAATAGTGGTAGGATTAGACTATAATGCCAGACCCTAAATATCCTATTTTTGGCACTCATATCCTTTCACTAAATGAAATATATATTCTAATTTGTGACACTATCCCAATCTTGCATAGCCAGTTTTGGCCTTTGTCTCAGCCATCTCAGTGTAGTTTTAAGCTAAGTTGTATTTCTCCTTATTTATTGTTATTTTTAAAAAGGTTTAAAAGACACAATAAATTATAAAAATCAATACTATAATTATTGAAATGTTATTTACTAATTTATTATTCTAGACCCTTAGCTTAAATTAGGAAAAAGACTCCATTATTCCCAAAAAAGTTAAATCATTTGAACCTGATGTACTTCATTTATGCACAAAAACCCTAGCAACCCTAGGAAAAATTTCCTTCTAATTTTTTTAAAACATTTTTCTAATTTTTCATGAATATTTAAATCAAAATTCTACATTAAAATTTTTAAAATTACCTTAGTAATTTTAAAAATCATTTATTCCAAACTCCAGTTGAATTTACTAGGTCCTTTTATGCACAAAAACCCTATAAACCCTAGGGAAAATTCCTTGCTAATTTTAGAATTTTTTTTTCCTACCTTTAAATCAGAGTCTCACATTTAAATTTTTAAAAATTTCTATATTAAATTTTAAAAAGCATTTTCTTTTAAACCTTAGTTTCATATACTAGGTCCCATGATTTTGAGGTATCACCTTAAGTATTTATGAGTTTCGTATCATTTTTATACATATTCCAGTTCATTGTTTAGATTATATTTATTTAATCTTCTCTTTTATTATTCAATTTGTTTTCCTTATTCCTTCTAAGCTCCTTGCATATTTTCCTTTGTGATGAAGTGCAAGACTTAGTGGAAACCTTCTAGAATTCACCTAGATTCCTTCAACCTGACCATATACCATGGAAAAACAACCAACTCAACATCCTAATATAGATCCTACACATCTAGATTTCACTAATTACCATGACGATAATTTTGACAATGAGCAGTATGATAATAACAATTATGATACACACATGGATGTTTATGACCCACCACATTGGGTTCTTGATCCACTTCCACCTATTGTCGATAATGAGGTTATCATCAATAAAGACTTGATTCTATAAATTTTTAGAAAAATACTCAAGGAATATCCCTAAGATCATACTCTTATCTTGTAATGTATCATGTAAATTAAAAAGGCTAAGCAAGTTGAGTCTTCCATTCCTTTAAAGCAACTAGTTACAAATGACACTATGGGGGAAACTATGTCTCTACAACCCCCTATAACAACCCAACCTTCCTATGAGGCACCACCAGTTAGGATTAGTACATCTTTGTATTTTGATGTATTTGCCCTTATGTAAGAGATAAAATATCTTCAATCCAAGGTGCTAAATCTTGAGCAAGGTGCCTCTAGACTAACATAAGACATGGATTCTTTTGATTTACTTCATACACCATTGGCAAGTCATATTGCTTATATAACCTTGCCACCAGGTTTTGTTCAACCCAAGCTCACTCTATATGATGGCAAGGGTGATCCAGAAACACACTTGAGAGCTTTTCACATAGTATGCTTGGACTATGTGCCAAATGACTAGTTACTAACCAAGCTATTTTCATGAAGTCTAAAGGATTATGCTTTATAATGGTTCTATAGTCTATCAAATTAGTCAGTCAACGCATTTAATCCTTTAGATGACATGTTCCTAGCTCAATTCAGCATTAACATAGGTAAAAAGGTTTCTTATGCCCATGTTGTATAACAAAAATAAAGGTCGAATGAGCATCTCAAAGATTATGTCCTTTAATATAAGACTATCTTGGCTAAAAGGACTAGCCCCATGGTCAATCAAGAATTATAGGATCTCTTAAAATAGAGTCTTCTACCATCTTTGCATGAGTTAATAATGTTCAAAATATTCTCTTCCTTCACTGAGTTATATCATACACTAAAGGAAATGGAATTCAAATTAATTTCAATGGGTAAACTCAAGGACACAAGAATATCAGAAACAACAAACAAGAGTAACCACACAGTCCCATACAAAGTAGAGTTTAATGATAGAAAAATTTAAAATAACCCTACAATTAATATGGATTTAGATCCCTCTCAGCAAGTGGTTTTATCAGTACCTCATTGACCAACCTTTACGAATCTACAAGTATCTCTAGCCAAATTTTTACAATAGATTTTGGAATGTAATATCATATTTCTCCTTCCTATTCAAAAAGTTGATCCAATAAATCCTCTTCCATGTGGATATGATCAAAATAAATTTTATGAGTTTCACAGGACACCAACCCACATAAAAAATAGATGCATTAGTTTGAAACATAAGATACATGACTTGATAAATGAAAACCTTATTGACATTGGCACTCTAGTTGAGCCTCCTTAGGGAAAGCAAACACAAGACAAGGATCTAAATTTTTTCTCAAAATTTTTCTCAAATTCTAAAGAAGATATAGGAGATACATCAGGTGTACACCATGCATATCATGCACACCCTCTACTAGCTACATAACAGGCACCTTTAGTTGAGTCTCATCCTTTGAGCAACATGATTGGTGTGTATAATTCTATAGTTCTAGCTAGACCTTTGATCTCCTTTTCTAAGTAGGAAATAGTTGAGGATGATTTAGATTACCATGCACTGTTTATCAAGAACATGTGCACTATGACATTATTGAAACATTTGGGTTATTTAGAGTAGGATATTACCCTGATAGACACAATTATCAAAGGACTTAGTGGGCACATATAGAGTTCATTGGGTGAGATTGTACTTCCTCTATAGGTTGGTCCAACACATATGGCCACACCATTTACTATTGTTCCCAGTGTAGGAGTTTTTGATATGTTACTTGGTTGACCATGGATTCAAAAACTTCATACAGTACCTTCTATAGTTAATAGATGCATGAAATTCATTCAAGGTAATTAAGTTGTTATAATTGGTGGAGTCCCATATGAGTTACCACTCCCCACTTTAGAGCCATATACTACTCTATAGTTACTAGTTCTAGCTGCTCCACCAATTATAGTTCTACAGTCACCAATTCTAGCTTCTCCACCAGTTATAGTTCTTCCTCTAGTTCAAATTTAGACACAGTCAATGCCTTATTTTCTAGCATAGAGAGTTCATACACTTTTACAGAGGCCTCTTTTAGAGAAACCATAATTTTAGGACTCTAAATAGTTTCTAGCTAAAATATTCACACCTAGGGAAGTATCATTGAGGTCTCATGCCTCTACACATAGAGTACATTTTGAGAGAGCTTCTCCTACCACCAGATGGGTCCCTAAGAGCTCCATAGCTGCATCCATTTATCAAAGTTATAGGGTTACCGCATAGTCAATTTCCACTATAGGCACCATGATAGGGAGTCTCTCATGAGACTCATTGGTTAATATTATTTCTTCCCAATCTTTCTTATACATAACTTTTTTTCAATTTCTTGTACATAATATCCTTATGATTGATTGTACATAGCTTCTTTTCAATTTCTTGTACATAATCTTCTTATGATTGATTTTACATAGTTTATTTCAAAAATACCAAAAACAATACAAAATTCCAAAATACAAAAACATTTAAATAACTCAAAAATACCAATTTTTTTTAATTATATGCATTATCCATGCTTTACATTTCTACTACCATGATAGACTTACATTTTGATATTCTATGCTATTATTTGTAGATTTATCTACATTACCATGATTCACTTGATCATAATTAAGTGTGTGAAATAACATATAGATCCTTGATTGCTTCACTCTACCCATTGAGAGGGCATCCTCCTTCTACATTCGAGACATACATGGACATATCTATCTATTAGGGGCATCTTCTACATGACTACACCATCCAAATTATGTCATTCCTACACCACACACTCTATTTATTATGTTGATGTTCATTACTTACTAGATTACATAGATTATTCTATCGACACTCATTAGTATATAACACTTGTACTCCATGCCTTGCATACTTTCACTTATTGCTTTGATTAGTTAGATATGATTATATTTATAGAATTTACATGCCTTCATTTCTTGATTTATGTATCTAGATGTGATTTTATTTCTTAGTTCCTATTTTATCTCTTGTGTATACCTTAGGATATTTGCTAATGTCCTTTACTTCTATTCTTGTGTGTGCCTTAAGACATTTGCTAATGTCCTTTTCTTGTACTCTTCTATGTTCCTATGGCCCTCATACCAACCTTAATTTTTTTTAGTTGTATGTGTATGTAACATTTGAACATGACTTGTATGCTTGATTTCCCAATTTTCTTGGCCTTGGCCACTCTTGTATGCTTCTTGCTTATTATCATACGTGCTTGATTACTTCTCATTATTTTCAATGCCATGATCTATATCATGCATTATCTCACTTTTTTGGATGCCATGATGAAAATCATGCTCCATCCCTCTTTGAAAAATAATAGCTAACTATACTTTTTAGTTTTAGTTTAATACATTGCATATGTTATTACATTGTTATATCTATCTAGGCATACCCCTATTGATCTAACAATATTTAAAACAAACTATGCTATATCTTGAGACTTCTTTTTTATTATTGATATATCATGTATTTCATAGTATAACACACTTATAGGGATATTTATACTAAGGGAAGTCATTATAGGGTCTTCATTCCTACCCTCAAAATATGGTGCAAAAATCAAGGGATTTGTCATAGATATTAGAGCCCTCTATTGGTCAAAAATTAGTTTTTAAAACACTCAAAAAAATAATAAGAGATCAAACTAGGTAGAACATACCAAAAAATAGTAATGAACATAGAATAGTTGTCAAAAATAGTATAGGACAAGATCATTAGACTTAGAATATAGTGCCAAATACCAAAGTGTCCTATTTTTGGTGTTCCTATCCAAACAAAAAAACCCAAATTTTATAGAAACAGATAAAAAGGTAAGTTTAGTTATAGTTTTGTCAGATATAGATCAGTTTAGATTCATTAGTTTTAGTACAATTTTTCTCAAAGAATATAGATATAGGGGGCATCATGAATAACATGATGGCTCTCACTTTTAGTTTTAGATAGGGTAGTTGGTATAACTTCCAAATCAAAATCCATGTTATAGACACCAGTGATTGGGGGTAATGTGTGTGGCATATTTGAATTATTTTCTTTCCAAGTTTAGTACATTACCCAGATATTCTGAGTAGTTATGTTCCTTATTCCATCTATAAGTTGTTGGCATATTTCCTAAGTTGTTTCCACATAAGACAAGTTCCCAATTTTAGAGTGGCTTTCATACAAGCCTAATATCTACCTCTCAAAGTGACCAAGATTGGCCTAGTTTTTAGTACACATTTGACTATCCATGCAACATTATCAGATTTTAGAGCATTTATGGGCTTCAGAAGCCATCTCATACGACACATATTCATACCAATATAAGTTCATAGCTTCACTTAGTAGGCAATGATAGAGCCAAAGGTTTAGCTAGCCTTTGTATTCTTGATCCACCTACTTAGAGGGATTGGACACATAGTCCAAACATTGATTAACATATACATGATCACATATCTTTACTTAATGGGAAACAATGGAGCCAAAGGGTCAACCTTTGCATTCTTGAGCCACTCATGAGGAATTGAGCACTTAGCTTCATTCACAATATTACTCTTGGTATATCACATACTCAACGTATACCTAACACATACCCAACACATACCCAACACATGCCCAACACATACCCAACATAATTCAACATCATGCATCTCCATGGTCTTCACCTTTGTAGGTAAGTTTAGGTATGCTTTCTATTTTTTCTTTATCCTAGTATTTTGCTTTGCTGCATCACTAGAATAAAGGGGGGAAAATATAGTCATATAAAATGTCCACATTGGTTGTTTGAGTGCATTTTGTGACATCTTATCCATATCTCCTTTTTTCATGCTTTATAACCCTCCTAGGTACCTTTTTGACTATTCTCAGTCATTTGTAGCCTTCTAAATGATCATTTTAGCTCAATTAGGCTCTATTTCCCAAGAGAATTCTATCCTCCTAGGTACCATGCTTGTAGGATATGAGTGCCATACCTATACTATACCACCAAACCCTAGGGTGTCCTATTTTTGGTGTTCTTGTTCAATTGCATTTTGATCCCAAATGACCATTTTCATCCTATTCCTATCCTTCATCATGTTGGCTTAGCATGAGTACATCTAACCTATAATCAATAGTTCCCTATAAAATCCCATATAAAGGTCATTTATAATAAGAAGGTGAAAAATATTATAAATAAAACAATAATACAATAAAACTACTAAGGAAAATTTCCCTATTATTTGCATATAGTCACCCAACATAGCCGTAAACACATTCAAACTCTCATACCAGTTCCTAGCCACCTCAAACACTCTCAATTTGGCATTTTTACATCTACATAACACTATTTTAAAAATCAAATTTATGTGAGAGAACTACATATGGCTTGATCCCTCTTCAGAGTATTGGTATGTAGGTAGTGTGCCCACACAAGGGGTGTGGATCACACATTTAGTGCATCTTACACACACTAAACCCCATCTTTCTCAATTTTTATTCAAATATAATGAAGGTCTAAGGTTTGAAGATTAAATCAAATATAAAAGGAGATTAATTTATATTCAACACTTAATATTTCATAGGTAGAGGGACAATGAAAAAAATCTAAAAAACTCAGATCTCTGTGACTAGTTTGGACAACAATGATAGGAATGGACTATAATGCCAGACCTTGAAGTGTCCTATTTTTGGTGTTCCTATTATTTCATAAAATGAAATAAAATTATGATTTGAAACACTTTCCCAATCCTACATAGCCAATTTTAGCCTCTGTCTCAGCCGTCTCAGTCTATTTTTAATCTAAGTTATATTTCTCCTTATTTATTGTTATTTTTAGAAAGGTTTAAAAGACATAATAAATTATTCAAATCAGTACTATAATTATTGTAATATTATTTACTAATTTATTATTATATACCCTTAGATAAATTATGAATAAGACTCCATTATTACCAAAAAAATTAAATCAGTTCTTAATGAAGGATGTTATCATGAGAAGGCTTGAACATGAGATACCTAGTCTAATGCAAGAAAGAGCATGATATCTCTAGGAGATGAATGCAAGAGCATGATGGCTCTAGGAAATGAATCTATAGATCCATAATAATATGTTTGACATATTTTCAATAGGTGAATATGGTTTAAATAACTTCTATAGTAGCAGGAAGGTCAAAGTTTGAGGTTTAATCCTGGCATAAAAGACCTAGTATGAAGGCACACACTTGGTAGCTTATTATGGTAAGAAGTATGTGACCTATGTAAACATGAATGGTAGCATGATATAATGAAATTATTTCATTTTATATTTGGATGAGGTGTTGATAGAATATATATTGGTGAGAAGTTCATGTTGAAAGACCTAAAGTGACTTGCAGCTGGAGGCCTAGTGTGCCAAGATACCTAGTGAGGACAAATAGAGGATGAAGATCAGATTCTAAGGTAAGAGTGTTTATATATAAATGGTATGAAGGTATTTGATAATTTTATGATGTATTTAGATCAATAAAATACATTTCCAAGTGCTTTCAAGATCTAAGTATGATTGGTGGTTCTAGACATAATGTGCATAGAGACCTAATAAGGTCAAAATGAAGGGTCAAGTTTAGTTTCTAAGGTGTTGAAACCCATGTGATAATGGAATGAGGTATGAAATGGTTTTTCAAGCATGTGAACCAAGTCTTAGGTCATGTATTTGATGATAAGACAAGAAATCATGGTGGAAGGTCTCCTATACATGCATAATGAAGAGATGAGAGCTCGAGAAGAAAGTTTTGATGCTCATTGGAATGTGCAGACTTTGCATGGTAAACTAATCCTTTTGGGATAGATGTAATATGGTCCTAATAAGTTTATAAAAGAATATGGAATTGGTTTTAGGTATTGATATTTATGAACATTTGTTAAGAATGTAAACTGGTCTTAAACCCTCTCTAAAACCTTATAATGACACAATTGGAGAAAAATTGCTTAAAGTGCCTAAAATGGATTGGAAAGTCAAGTTTGATGATTGGATGTTGTAGAGGACTCATATAGGCATCCTTAGGTGGTCTTATTTTGTCAAGGTAGTGAGTAGAAGGTATAAAAAAGTGTTTATTTCTAAATAATTTGTTGCTATAGGAAGGTTTGACCAGGTCAACACATACAAATCAATGGAGGTTGAAAGCCAAGACTCATTATTGATTACCATGGTGTTAGTTTTTCAATAAATAGTATATATGTCAATAATTTTGGTCATATATGATGAACTATCACTAATCTACCAAAGAGTGAAAATAGTGATAAAAATGAGGCATGAGTGAGAATCAATTTAGGGATGAGTCTCAGCTATTTAGGGATCAAGAAAAATATTTGGGGTCTTTGTTTAAGACCTATTACTCATTATACCTTGGTTGTTAAGTATTTATGGTGCTCATACACAAGTAATAAAGTGCTCTCAATTTGTATAAGTCGAGACAGTGAAGAGTAAGTTCCAAGGATTAGCCTATATGTTCTTTATTTGCCATATTACATATATGTATTAGTGTTTTAAGATGTGTTAAGGATATTAAAGGAAATTTTTAATGAATTTTATTTTCAATAAAGTTATTCTACAAATGGTCTAATTCATGTTCACCATGATTGTATTCTTGTGATAAATTGACAGTTCTAGGTGTGCTAGGGTAGTTGATGTGTTTGAGTCCTTATGAAAAGATGTGATGCATGAAATGAATATTGTTTTGTTTTTTTAATGTAAATTATACATTCATTCTTTATATAAGATGGATAGATAGGTTAAATTTTTTAATCATGAAATCCAAAATGACTTGTCTAGCTATGTTGAGATTATGATAGGATGGCTTGAGAGATTGGTTTGTAAGACTAATAATTTTCACTATGGATATATATATATATATATATATATATATATATATATATATATATATATATATCAATCTATAGTGAAAATTATTGGTCTTACAAACCAATCTCTCAAGCCATTCTATCATATATATATATATATATATATATATATATATATATATATATATATATATATATATATATATATATACACGTTTGGGAATAATCCAAAGATAATAAATAAACTATTAATATTAATGAAGAGTAGTGGAAGTGCCATTTCAAGTGATAAACATGAACTTCTTCATAGTTGTGTTTTTGTGCTATAGACAGCTTCTGAGTGGCCATTTTGTAAAGGAGAGTTTAGAATGTTTTGCTAAGAGTTTAAAAAACCAATGAGTTTTAAGATTATAAGTATAAAATGTTAATAATAAGGCATTGGAATTCATAGTTTGTCCTTATTAAATTTTGAAGAGTCAAGAGTTCTTGACTGTGTTTGATCAGTTAGAGTGGTCATTTTGAAAGAGTTGGTTTGAGGCCTATTGGATTATATGGTGATGTCCAATGGACATGGTAATGTTTTTAAGATCATTAATTATATATTTATGTGTTTTTTTTAGTGGTTTATTTGATAAAATTAACTATATGCTTTATTTTCATGAGACAAATGTTTCTATGTTTTAAGGTCTAATGGTGAGTAGGTTAAATGGCTTGGTTCAAGTGGTGAGTTGGAGTTATATATGGTATGGAACTATGTAGGAGTGATAAAGGATATATTTTTGATTTATTATATGTGTTTAAATAATTGGTAAAATTTCAATATGGTCCAAGGAGTTCAAATGTAACGTGTGCCTTATAGAAGGCCTGATTCTTTTAGTTCTCTAATATGCCTAATAGGGTTTTGGTCCTAAAGAGATATAAATGACCTATCGAGTGGTTTTATCACTCATGTAAAATGTGTGTGTAACTATTAATTTTTTTTTAAAATATGGAAAGTATCTTGGCTGACCAATATGGTGAAAGGAAGACTGTGGTATAAAGGTATGACCTAATTGGCCTATTTGAGATAGTAAGAGAAGAGAGGATACAAACAAAGAATAGAGCCTTTGAAAAAGGAGTAGGTAATTAATGATAATAAAAGGAGAAGAGTATAAAGCACACATATCTAACCAAGTTTATGTATGTGTATATATAGGTCATTGGACCTAATGAGCCTAGAAGAGGCATGATTGAGTGAGTAAGCACAAGAAGCAATTTGAGTGAGAGTGAAGATGAAAGAATAAAAATAAAGGAGGTCATAATTAGTTAAAGATTAGAAAAAGAAGTTATAAAATTATAAAATTTAAATGTATTAGAGTTTTTTCTTGGTTACCTAGGGTTTTGGATACTCCTTGCAAGATAGAACTTGTAGAAGACTAGTTGAGTGGATGCTTAACTAGGCAGGGGTTGGAGCTCCTTGTGAAGTTGGTGCTTCACTAAAATTTGGATATTGACATTATAAGAAAATATTGCATGTGCATGGTTAATTTTTTTTATCCCCCAAGATGGATTCCCACATATCTCTTGAGTTATCTTGTATGCTTGTGTAGTTGCTTGCTTATGCATTAATCTTGTATGTGTATGAATGCTTTTTTGAATGGTGAAAGAAAGAATTGAATATACACTATTATTAAAGTGATTCACCCCAACCATATTATTATCTAATTAAAAAAATTGGTAAAATATATATAAATTTTGAGGTGGATTAATATCCTACAAGTGATCCTAAGCAATATAAATTATGATGAGGACAATGTTCATCTTATTTACAATGATGGTATTTGCAGAGTGGTATAAAGAGAAGAAGGATTTCAAGATGAGGCTTGATCAACACCTAAACCAAGGTAAGTCACGTGTTATTTAAAGACATTAGTAAAATTTTATATAATGTCAAAGGAACCATTTGGAATCTTAGAATGACTATGTGGAATAAAAATCAAAGATCAAACCCAAGACTGACAGTCCAGGACTCTAAAGACATGTTGAGAAAAAGTGGACTAAAACTTATCTAATATACCTAATTTGATGTTATAAGGATTGAATGATGTTTTTACCTCATTATATATCATTTATATGTATTTAATAAGGTTTGAAAACATGTTTTTGTGTATGAAATACATCATAGAAGTTGATTGAGTGTCAAAATGTGTGACAATGGTAGAATAGTGTTACTTGTAGAGTTGTTTGGTGTTCCTAGAAACTCAAGGTGATTGATAAAAATGTGTGGAAGTGTTTTAAAGGTAATATAGCATATGTATATGATTTTTTAATGGTAATTTTGATCCTTTAAAGGAAGAATAATCTCAAGAGCTGAAATGCAGAGGAATGAGGGTTTCAAGGTGTTTTGTCTCTTCAAACCCTAGGTATGTGTTTGCAAGGCAAATGAAATCATTCATGTTATTTAGAGTTTTATGATTTTTATATGTATTAAGTGAAATGTTTAATTTAATAGTGTCCATTATTAGAATGCATGTTTGATCTCAAAGAGGTCTCTAAGGTACAAGATCATATTAGTGGTTCATAAAAGTTAAAGTATGGTCTACAAGGCTAGTGCTATTCAAGGATAGAGTGTTTTTTCACAAGTTTTATGGTTTAAATATGATTATAAAGAGTGAGATTAAATGTTATATATATCTTAAGAGTGTTCATAGTTTTTCTAAAAGGTGTTATTTTTGTTAAAGCTTCACAAGTTTCTTGTGAGCTTGAAGGAGAGTGCAACAATGTTCCTCAAAGTTACATTGTGACATGCCATGGTTTTTTTATATCAAGTTGATATCATAAGATAATAGAATAGTGTGTTTTCATGTTTTTGATTCCATGAAGAAGGTTTAATGATCTGAAGGTGACACGTTCTATGTCAGCATAAGCAAAAGCTGACTAACTTGAAGAATATTGACAAACAAAGATGCTTATTGTGCTTTGTCGAGAAGATGAATGGTTCCATGAGAGGTAGAATGATCTAAGGATAATTAAATGCTTGTAATAATGTTGGTTTTATCCATTTTTAAGATCATAAATAAGATAGGTTATGTCAAAAGGTCTTCTATAGTGAAGTTTGTGCTCACAGACTTGTATGACTATATGTTTTCTTGAAGATGTCACAAAGTGTTCTAAGCTATGATGGCTTGTGAAGAATTAAGGTCAGTTGTTTTTTGTCTT